>BSBN01001320.1:602821-1205642 GCA_027924645.1 Cunninghamia lanceolata | reverse complement strand
CAGGGTATTCCTTAGAGTGCGGCCACACAAGAGTCCAATCCGTTATGGAAAGGGCTCTAAGCTCGCACCTCGGTTCGTAGGTCCCTTTGAGATTTTGGAGAGGATAGAACCAGTTGCCTATCGTCTAGTTTTGCCACCTAGCCTGTCACGTATCCACGATGTTTTCCATGTTTCTGTTTTGAGACAGTATATATCTGATGTATCTCACGTCCTGGATTGGAATGCTTTACAGGTAGAGGCAAACGGGCAGTTGGTGTTGGAGCTAATTCACATATTGGCTTGTCGGACGCTAGGCCTTTGAGGTCGAGAGTTGGACCAGGTTAGGGTCTAGTGGGATCGATACAACGAGGTCACAGCAACATGGGAGGATG
The DNA here is from genome assembly GCA_027924645.1 of Cunninghamia lanceolata. Classification (NCBI taxonomy): domain Eukaryota; kingdom Viridiplantae; phylum Streptophyta; class Pinopsida; order Cupressales; family Cupressaceae; genus Cunninghamia; species Cunninghamia lanceolata. Next base: position 1,205,271 of record BSBN01001320.1, on the reverse strand, counting down.
CAGCTAATTTGAGGGCACTCTATCCTCACCTTTTTGATGACTTCCAGGAGGATGTGAGGCCAACTATTTTACCTCCTATATTTTGATCATTGTGCTATTCAGTAGTGACCTTGTTCATTATGCAGACTTGATGTTTTATCTCACTGTTTTGATATATGTGATTTGATTCGGTCATATTGATGATATGCTATGGTTCGATATATGGATTTATATTAGATGTTATTTTGTTATGAGATTCTAGTTGTTTATGTGATTGGAATTAATTGACATGTGATGGGAAATGTAGTTAATTTGGATTTATGTATTGATGGATATTGTTGTATTGTTTGCATGAATTTAATTTCCAGTTGCTTCGGCTATCATTTTCCTGACAGAACTGACACTTGATCGAGATGTGGAGGTTTTACTTTTCCTAGCCATGGGAAATCAGAGGTAGAGGATTCACACCTTGTTATTCCCGGTTAAGCCGATCTGTTCCCAAGAGGGATAAGGATCACATGTGAAATTGCATGATGATTTATTGTGCTTTGTTTAAATTTTAATTATTTTTAAGCCTTAGTACCCCCTCTCTTTCTTATTTTGATTAATGTTAAGTGTTGTAAAATTTTAATTGATTAATGTCAATTGGCATTTTTATTAATTCTTTTGGGCCATTATATGTGGATTTTTGACCCTTTTCATGACCCCTAGGGTTCCAAAAGTTACCCTAGGTGGTCAACCATGAGCCTAGGGTCAACTTGGACCACCTAACCTTAGTTTAGACTCACCTTAGGTCACCCTAAACCATGGTTGGGTAAGAGTGACGAATTTGGGAAAAGTGGAGATGGGGATGGGCCTTGCCTTGGGAAGAGCACCTCTCCCATCCCTAGTTTTGGGAAACATCCCCAAGGAGGACTTGGGAGGTCTCCAAGAGTCCTCCCAAGCTCCTAAGTGAGTGGGAACACCAATCAAGGCCATTGTCTTGTGGAAGGGTGAGTGGGAATCCAACTCACCATTTGTCCCCCTCCCACTTGTGTGGAAGCACAAGTGGATGAGGTGGAGATGGAGGTGAAGGGAGAGGAGGACACTTGTCATCCTCTTACCTTCTCTCTATTCCAAGTGGCCTTGGTGGAGGAAAGAGATGGTGACAAATGTCACCACCTCATTCTCTCAAGGCCAAATAGAGGGCCTATAATAGCTCCTCTTGTAGAGGAGTGGGGGTTCTTCCATCCTATTGTTTTGCTTGCATTTTAGAGACTTCTTGCAAAATTGGATTTCCTTGCTAAGTCTAGAAGAGTTAGAGAAGGTTGGGAGGGGGAGGATCTAAAAGTTGGAAGGCTTGGAGCTCATCACCAACTTCTACATCAATTGTCTAGACCTTGAAGGTAGGCTCTTATCTTGTTGCTTGCTTTGCTATATGATTTTTCCATGTTTGAATCTTGATTGTAAATCTATTTGCATTTGATGTTGGGTTGGGTTGTCATGGTGAGAGCACCTCCACTGGAGGAAATGCTCAACTAGTATGGGTAGGGGAGAGGAACAATCCTTGGGGGCTCTCCCACATTTTTGTGTTTATGTGTATATTCCTTGAGGGCCTATTATCATTTGAGAAGGAGATGACTATATGGCAAGAGTGCCTAGCTTATTGGTGTGAGATTCTTGAGGATGTGAGTTGTTTCAAGGATTTTGGCTAGATGCCATGTGTTGAGATTTTCCTTATCATTGGGAGCCCCTTTAAGTTGAGAGGTCTATCCCCTACCCTCACCAAGCTCATTGTTGTTAGCATAGTTATGTGTTAAACCTATGGGGTGTTCTGATTTTGTGTTAATGTGTTTGGATTTGTTGTTGTGTAATGGACACCTGTGTGAAATCCTCTACCTCCCTAGCTCGAGGGTGACCCACTTGCGGGTCTACGGTAGGGAGGAGAGCTTTCCTTTCTCAGTGGCTGTTTGTTTTGTTGCTTCATTATTGTGTTTAGTTATAGGTTTCTCTTGGAGCTTGTTGGGGAGAATGGTGGAGTTTTCTATTTATGGAAAATGTTTCCTTACTTGTAAAGAGAGCTTGGTCTCCTAAAATCACATCCTAGTTGGTTTTCTTAAGGAGAGATTATATCTCTCTGAAGTTGTAAAAATTTATATTTGGGAGTTGTCCCTTATCCTGTTGTTAGTTGTGAAATTACAGTTGTTTCATTTTATCATGTGGGAGAAAAGAAAGATGAAACTTTGTTTAATTAAGGTGTTAGAATTGTTAGAATAATTCTGTGCAATGTTTGGTGGAAATGTTGAACTTAATCAGATTTGAGGTATTTAAAAAGTTATGCCTTTGAATGGGAAAGAAATTGTATTTAAATCACACTCCTTTTCCAGTTATGAATAAATGCAAGTATGATGGTTCTTTCCATATTAAAGTATTTGCTACTATATCAAACAGAAATTTTGGAGGCTTGGAAATTTAAATTAGTTAAGGAAAATAGAATGGAAATAGTTGCTGTTTATCTCTTTTTTGTTAAATATGAAGGCTGTAGATTTGTAAAAAAAAAAAGTCAAAGAAAATAACATAAGAAGATATGTTTCTGTTCATGAAGATTAAACTGTGTATGAAAAAGAAAAAAATATAGTGCTGCTCAGTATATTTTTCTTGCCATTGTGTATGATACAGAAAAATGTAGAAAGAAAGGAAAGATTAAATTCTAGTTTATGAGTAGTGCATTTGGTGCTTATAGTAGTTATTTTTTTGCCAAAACAGGAGAAAGGTATTTTTGTATGTATTCTGTTCAAAAAAAAAAAAACTTAGATTCTGTGACATTGTATTCACCAAACTAGTTATTCACCTCAGAATATATATATATATATATATATATATTTGTTTATTTATAAAACATTTATTTGTGATGCTGAAATCAAGTCACAAAAAATAATAATTTAGATTTACCTCCTAGTAAAAATTTATACTTCATATATTCATATGAATATATACACAAATAAAATTCCATACAAATAAATATATTTTACTTCAAAAAAAAAACAAAAAAAAAAAGTATTGGGAGGGACTGTGGTAGAAACCACAGTCCCTCGTTTCTTTGGTAGTAGAGGGGTGTGGGGGAGGCGGAGCCTCCACCACACCCCACACACACACTTTACACCACGGGTTACCCTTACTCCCCTGCCAGAGCAGCCACAGCCTGGCTCCAACCTCCCCCTGTGCGCAGCAACTTCCACAAACCCTCCGCCATCTCCCACCCCGCGTGCGGCGCAAACCCTGCACGCCACTCCATTTCTTCGCACCTCAACCCTGGCTCCGACCTCACACCTCCGCCTCGCTTCGGCTGCGACCTTCCATACTCCTCAACCACTGGCGTCGGCCATCCCCCATCTCCGCCCTTCTTCATCTTTCCGCCGCCGCCACCACAATTTCTCCTCCTCAACTCTGCAAGAAATTTTAACCTAATCATTCCTCTTTGCTTTATTGCCAAGAAAAAAGAAAAAAATAAAAAATAAAAAAAATAAATAGTCTTATAGTTATTAGTTATTTTCTGGATGTATACAGATAATGGAAGCCATTAAAGTGTGGAATGCATCCCTCCATGGAAGGGAAAGGAAGATCCTCCATAGCATTCACAAAACCCTACACAAGAAGCAAATAACAAGACATACATAAGAACAAGAATATAAGATTAGGGCATTAGGGAATAGATATGAAAAATTAGGTTAGGGCAACTTTGATTATGGAGAATTAAAAAAATATATTTATTAATAAAGACAATAGGTTTAGGGTTATTTTGAGTTGGGGATTAGTATGGATTCATACTTATAGTAAGATGCTGTTATTCTAAAAAAAAAAAAAAAAGAAGAAAAGGATTTGAAAATTCTAACTTCTATCCAAGGATCTCACTTGTATTTTTTTTAATACTCATGGATATTTAAGAGAAATGCATCATATCTTCTTTTTTTCAACAAATGAATTCAATATTTATTTATAACATTCAAAAAAAAGAACCCCTTTAACTATATATATATATATATATATATATATATATGAAATTTTAAATAAATATATATGGATATATATGTAATATTGTTTGCAAAAAAAAAATCGATAATTCCATTTCAATAATAAATACATAAAACCAATAAATGCATGTTTCTTTTATATATAATAAATATTTATTTATATAAGTATTATTAACGGTAATTATGTAAATGGGAAACCTTCTAGAACCATTGTAATTAGGGATTATAAATCCGTGTCAATTGTAAACATCGACAATTAATTTGATAGAGGTGGAAATATGTATTTGTAAATATTCAAAAACGTAAACTAAGTTTGTGAATTGGAGTTAAACCTTCAAGATGAGAAACGTCCAAATAATTTGAGCAGGATGTTAAATAAAATGCTAAATATTAGATATGGACAAACTCGATTTCTCAACCAAATTTAATCAACGACTTGACACTTGTGATTTAGATAAATTATTGTAATTTATATCGTTGACATCATGACTAGTCAATTTTTTTTGATCTAAGTCAAGCTAGGGTTGAATGTTGATTTCCACTTCACCTAGGAAGCTAGGGTTCAAACTTAAACAGTCTAACCCTAAGAGCGACGCACTTCATGTCACATACCCCCCTAGATGGCCTCCACCTTCATGATTTCGTTGTCTCGTTTACGCCTCAGGCGTAGTGCCACCGAGCATGCAAGTGCATGCGAGGTGGTTCTTAGGGTTAGGGAGAAATTTTTTCATGGCCTGTGTCATGACCACATGGCGAATGTGGTCGTGACATGGGCATTTTGTGTGTCGTGTCTGCACGAAGGATGCGGGCATGTCATAATGCAAGGTAGCCCAGAGAGGGTAGCCCAACAGATAGGGCTTGATAGTTTGGTTGATCAGGTGACTAGCCTTGCTGTTGTAGATTTAACATATAGGGGTGATGTAAGCCCTAAGGATAAAGTAGGTGCACCTAATGAATAAAAGAAGATTGAAGTGGCCAAGTAGGTAGAAAAAGAAAGCACTGCTCCTGATATGGGTCAGCAACAGCATGAGACACCCGTAGAGCCAAAAATAGTAGAAGTTCAACAGAAGAGCGGAGGTGATAAAGATATATTAGGTGATGCTGCTGCTCAGACTCAGGAAGATCTGGGGGATGCCTCAGGAGAAAAAGATAAATCAGGTCAAGAGAACCCCAAGCCACAGGATATCGGTGCATTAGGTGGAGAACAAGAAATGACCCTTGATCAGGGTGATTCACAAGGCCAAAATACAAAGACATCCCAGATGTCAATATGCCTTAGGATGAGGAAAGCAATAAAGAGGATGAAAAGTAGAAGGGGGTATAGGACTAGGTGAAGGATCATAATGTGGACATTTCACAGGATCCTCCTTTGCAGAAGGAAGCCGCTCAACAAGAAGAAATGCAACAAGATCCCCCTCATGAGGAAATCCATGAGGAAGAAATTAAGAAAGTGCCTTCTCCACCAAGAATAAAAGTAGATACTAGAGAATAGGGTAGACGTGATGTTGGAAAAGATCATCAAGGGTCTGGAGATGATGTGCCTCAATGGTTAGAAAGAGAAATAGGCATGGAACAAGGATCTAAAATTCAAGAATTTGATGTTTCCACCTTGTTTGTTGAAACAATGATGAAGCCAAAGAGGAAGCCTAGATTAACATCATCCATAAAGAGAGATACTGCTACAGGCAGAAGGACTGCATAGGTTGCACTTCCCATGGTTGAGAAAGAGAAGGGCAAGATCAACCTAGAGGAATTCCAAATCACAACTGTTGATTTGGGTTTTGCCAATGAGGACCAAGAGGGTCAAGAAGGGAAGGACATTATTGATTCTTTGACCTAAAGGGTAAAGAAGGAGAAAGAGAAAAATAAAATGCATAAGGAGCACATTGCTAAGTTACATTCTTACATAAAAGGGTTGATTAACCCTGATAATACATCAGTTGATTTGGCAGTCCCATTGACTGTCATATCACAAGAAGAGGTCACCAATTTAGACCTAATGAAACATGAAGCTATGATCATGGAGAAATGGATGCTCTCAGCTCTCACTGGGGCTGAGGATGTATTAAGAACCTCCCTATAGAGATGGAATTCTTTGAGCAATCTAAGGAGAAAGGTAGATAAAATGCAAAATGAAATAGGAAAACGATCATTCCAATTGGAAAAGGACCTGACTACTCTAAGAGAAATAAAGAGGATTGATCCCCAAATCTTGATAAGCAATCAAGTATTGAATAATAATACTGCCCTGTTGATAGGCATATGATATGAAGACATCAAGTTTGAATGTGATATCTTAAAAAAATGCAGTGGCAAGCTTAGGGATATAAGTGTAAAGCTGCACAGCATGATGGCAGATGAAGCAGAGATCCTTGAGGCCCTTGAAGGAAAAGTAGAGGGCAAAATTGAAAATCAGGATGCAGATTTTGCTATCAATGCTCTATATGATAATTTCAAGTCGGTAGCAGATGACCCCCTCACCCACCTAATGGAAGAAGTAATGAATAAAATTATGAGGATAAAAGTCAAAGTAGAAACTTACAATGAGACTTTGAACAGCAAAAAAGGTAAGATGGAAGCGCTCAAGGCTAAGTTCCAGTCTCACAAACATGCCATAACAAAGGCCAGAATCCAAGATGGGGGATAAAATAGTACAGGCATATGACCACATCAGGACAATGATGAAGGTCCACATACAGGAGGATGTACATCAATGTGAAAGTGATGTTGAAAACAATAAAGATGATGACCATGATGAAGAAGAAGAAAATGAAGAGGAGGAGCCTAAAGAATGAATGAAGATGCATCACAAAGAGAGCATATGCATAAGGTACTCATAAATAATGAGTCATCTAGATGGTTGCCAGCTGGCAACCTGTGCTACGAGGAAGAGTTGACTGAGTCATAGGGTAATTGTCAATAGTTGATCTTAATTGAAAAATCTTGACTGTCGGTCAAATGTAACTGCCTCCTCACCTTATTCTATAAAAGGTGTAGGGGTGCAATATTTTGATATTAAAAACTTAATTGAAATTTGATTGCTGAAAATTTTAGGACTCATTTCAAAGTTGATGTAAATGTACATGTTATGCATACTGAATGAAAGAGAAGACATTTTTTATTACAAATCATCATAAATCTTGAGTAATCTATGTTTGGAATCTGGATACCTACATTGATTAGCTGCGTCCCTTGGAGTGCTTTTTAGTATGCATGTGTTGTTTTCATTCCTAATCCCTTTGAAGTTAGCATCAACCATATCTAGCTGTGGAACATCCTGGTGACCTATGGTTTGATTTCTTCTCCTCATGAATGTATCTTGTATGTATGTGATTCAATGACTAAATATTCACTAAAAGTAGAAGCATTCTTTTAAATTTCTTTCAATTTCATAACAAATCATCTCCATAATTGCAAATAATAGAGAATCAAAAGCAAATAAAATGAAATATGCAGATATCCCATAGATAATTGAAAATACAGAGCATATTTAGATTAAAAGCATGTCAAATTGACAAATATCATGCAAATTCAGACAAATATCCATGAAATACATGTAAATATCCACTTATAGACACATCATTTGAATAAATATACACTTTAGAAGAAAGAACAAGTTCATAGTGATCAATGATCAGAAGAATTGATCAAACTTGCAAATATCTCAGCTATCTTTGGAAATAGAGTAGAATTAAGCTCTTTGTGGTGTGAATTTACAGGAAACAGTACAATAGTGATCATCTAGACAAATGTAAGACCCCTTGAAATTGAAAACATTATGTCACATCAACCTCTGAGTAACATCAGATGATCATGATCTGGTCAACGGAGACTTGGAGTCATCAACTTATCCTAAGCTGATCGTACTTTACAAGATAATAAAGGTTTGTTGTGAAAATTTTTATGCATGTTGTTATGACTAACAATCATCATCAACACCACACAAGGAGGAAAATACACAGAAGACACATTGAATACACGAGTGTCATATAGCATGCCAGAGACATAGTATACGTCTTATACATGGTAAACATGGGTGATGGAAAGGGGCTTATTGCTAAGTCCCACCATCTCAAACACATTGTAGACACACCTAATGGTTGGGCTTATGCCACAACAATTGCTAAAAATAATCTTAACAGAGGATAGTCTCAAGATCCAACCTCACCTCCGTGGAGGACTTTTATAATAAAAGGATGTGCACTAGCTCAAGAGATACACCATCCCACCTTCTGTAGAAGTGCTTTTGAATAAAAGGATATGCACTAGCTCAAGAGATACGTTATTCCACCTCACGCAGAGGGATTCTTTGATTTAAATATAAATGAAGAAGTGTACTCACACTGGAGATACAAGATCCCACCTCATGAAGAGGCCTTACAAAGACACTTCATTAGTACCAAAATCATTAGGCAGATATCATTATATATGCCCCCACCTTAAGGTGGTTGATGTCATGTACTGATATCAAGCACATTAAGGTAGAGAGAAGACATGCAAGGGAACAAGAGCTTTCACAAAGCCCATGCCCCCAAAGGTGACATGTGCTCATGATCATTGAATGTTCCCACACACACATTGATATGATATGCTAAGATAAGATAACAAGATAGGTTAGAAATCTTACTCTAAGATAATAACCAAAGAAAATCATTAAAGCTATGCATGAAGATAGTTACATCAAGGACCAAGGCTATACTATGGGTTTGGAACTAAGTATAACCATTGGGCTATACTATAGGTACCTTAGAATTGAGTGTAGCAACAAGGTGAGATACCAATCAAAGTGTACAAGAGTAGATTGAGTGGATTGTAAAATGTTAGTCACAATAAATTCCACAAGACGATATGTCACGCGAAGTGATTCTACTAGTTAAGCATTAGATATATATAGATCACCCCATCTTCATATATGGACCAGGTCCATTTTTTCTTTCACGCTAAAGGGACACATGGTTTGTATCAGTATTTGTTTATTTTCATCATTCACCGACTAGGTAGAATCACTGAAGAAGGTAAACAATAAAAATGAGAAAGGAGAACAAGTGCCTTAGGAACACCACATAAGAGGATGCCCCTAGGTCATCAACTATAATGCTATTCCCCTAAGACACGACACAATAATAAAATAGAGAAGAGACAAGATAGAAGAATAGTCACAACAAAGGCAGAGACCTAAACAACACATATAGCACAACACAGGGGAACACAGCATGATTCTAACAACATATATATCTAGGAGGAGGCCACCCTTGAGAGAAACTAGAATAGTTGCTACAATGAGTGTGGCTAAAATGGGGAGACATACTTACCTGATTCAATGGGATATTTCCTGGTGGACAATTCTTGTCTATTAACTTAGGATATCTCATATGTCATTTCGGTCTTGTTGATATTGTATTAATATTAAGTTTAGGATGACAAGAGGCTTTGGTGGGCTTCAAAGAGTGGTATCCAATACTGGTTGTGTAGTTAATTACAACAACTTGTAAAGGTAATCTAATTCCTTGTTGATTTACACCACATCCATTACCTGCATAGTCATAATTTTTGTACAAAATCTAAAATCCATGACCATAGAGAGAGTCCATCTCTTTAGAGGATCGTGAAGCCTCATAGGTGTCATAATCTGTAGTATAAGTAAGAGTATTGTCTTTATTTTCTACCAAGGAGACTTTGGGTTTCTCAGGTGTTTCCAAAGATTATTTAGATGAGAGTAATGTGACTTTTGATGTGTCAAAGTTACTGAGTTGGAATTCCTTTGTAAAGGAGGGAGTAAAATCTAATGAACCCCAATCATCACCAAAAAGTGCATTTGAGGGCTTAGAGTCTTGCACAACATTATTTGTGGCAAGAGGTATTGATGAATCAACCTGTAAATTGTTTAGGCTTTTATGATTGTTAACTTGTTTTTGCATTTCAATATGTAAACAACTATTCGGTTCAGGATCAACTTCAACAGTGTAGAGCTTGTTTTCATAAATAAACTTTATTTATCAATGAAGGGTAGATGAAACTACCCCCATGGCATGAATCCATGGTCTACTGAGAATCATATTATATGGAATCAAGTCAAGCATGACATGAAAAAGGGTAGATAATGTCATGGGTCCCACCTTTACAGGTAAGGTTATAGTACCCAGGAATTGTTTGCCAACATTATCAAAGCCACGAATGCTAAGCATATCTGGTTTGATTAAAGATGTGTCAATCTTGATTTTATGTAGTAGGTCAATGCCACAAACATTAAGAGCTGATCAATTGTCAATCATAACTCACTTAATCAACTTTTTGTCTGTTGTGAGAAAGATTATAAGAGGATCATATGAACTTCAATTGATGGTAATTCATATGGTTGAAAGAATGTCTATTTTTGTCGCATGCTTACAATCTAACAGAGCTGCTACATCATTTAGCTTAATAGCAGGTGGTACAATCACCTTTTGTAAAGCTTCTCAGAGCATTCCATGGTATGTAGGTAATGTTTGTATTAAATCCCAAAGAGAGATCTTAGCCGAAGTAGCATGAAGTTCTTCGACCAGATCATATTCTTGACCACTTTTATGAGTAAGACGAGGTGGTGGAGGGAGCATAGGTTGAGAACATGAAAGAGAGATAGACACATGAGGTGTTTTCTTACTTTGCTTGTTATTACTGGTGTTGTGTGTGTGAGAAACCACATTGTGATATGGTTGTTGCGACACATTTTTAAAACCTTGATTTCTTTGAGTGATTTGTCTTGCATAGTTTAGGATGTAATCCAAGGGTTGAGGTAGTTTTCGGTCACCTTGAACCATCATGACTGGTTTTAAGCAAGAAGGTGCATTAGGTTCCCCTTGCACAATCATCTTAGGAATATTGCTACATTTATCTAGTAACCCTTTAGTGGGTGGAATAAGTCTATTAATGAAGATTGAATTAACATTGTTTTCCTCTTGATTATGCTCATCATCTAGCCCTAAAGGATTTAATGTGAGAGACCTTTTCTCATCCATCGATGCTTCTACTTTTGAAGGGAGAGCATTAGGGCTAAGGGAAGGTACAATGTTGTTCAGGAGATTATTGGTGATTGTATCATTAGAGATATCTAAGGGACTTGAATTTTCAACCAAAGTAGAGCTATCCATGGTCTTCTCATCCAAGGTTATTGAACATTTAACTATGGGAGGAGTAGGATGACTTATGGACTCATCATCATCATCATATATTTTAGCTATTAGTTCCAAAACATTAAGAGAACTTTCACATTCATCATTCTCAAGAGTATTCATGGAAATGTACTTTGTTAGATCTTCTACTATCGAAGGGTATGTATTCATGAGAGATATGAAGTTGTCAAAATCAGATACATAATCAAGGATTTCAAATGAAGAGCATTTAAATAATATCCTTATGATACATAGCTTGTATATAAGTGAGAACATGAGGATTCATATTAAGAAATTTGTAGAAATTCTCAAAGTTTTTAATATATGCATGTAAAGATACAAAAACACAAGGAGATGAAGATGCCATAATGAAATTACTTGAAACATCAATGTCCAATAAGATCTATTAAGGAAAGACATGCAAAGTTTTATGATACTTAAGACACCCTAGATGTGAGACTATTTCGCACCCAAGCACTTGTTTGAGGGAAATGGGTAAAAATACACACAAAGTCCACAGAAAATAGAGTGGATGGGAGGAAAGAGTACTACACAACAAGGCAAAGTTGATGATTTTAAATATTTTGATCAAAAAGATGTGAATGAGGTGTGTAACAAGTAGTGTTGAAATACACACTATGTAATTAAAGATTATGCCAATTTTCACACAATGATATGAAATTATGCAAAATTTTCAAATGAAAAATGCACAAATGCTCTAATATGAGTGCAAGATCTGAAATGCAAGATATCTAAGATGAATGCAATGAAACAACACTAAAATATGCTGGTTTATGCACTAAAAATGCTTAATTTTTTTTACTTTTTTTAGTGAAAATGTACAAAATATGTAATGAAATTAGGAGAATGATGAGGGACAGAAAATTAAAACCTTTCTATCAGTCCAATGATGCAGCAAAATTTGTCACAACACACCAATCTTGCAATGCTACATGAAAGATTAACTAAAATGTAGTAGAAATGTAAGGATTTTAGAAACCCTAATAGTGAAATTAAGTCATGAAAGTATGTAAAATGATGAATGGATAGAATATAATCAGATTTAATAGGTAAAATAAATCAGATCATATTTGAAAATGATGTCAAAATCCTACAATGGTTAATGCAAGTCAAATTTTAAGGAAATATGAGCGAATATGTCTCTTTTTGTTGAAATACACAATGTGCAAATGCAAAATTTGAGATATAAATGCAAAAACACACTATGATGAAACACTAAAGTCCAAAATTATATTTGAATGAGTGTTAAAATGAGTAATAAAATATGAAACAATATTTTAATTACAAACCCTACCTTTTGAAATTATTAGGCTTTATGAAAAATGCAAAATTTCAAGCAAACCCTAGCAAATGAGAGATACAAATGCAAGGTAAATGATTATGAAATGATGAATTGATATAATTTATCTCATATCTGATGTAAATATTAGAAATTTAAATTATTTAGATGAAATTCAATGAAAATAGTGCAAACAATGCCTTAATGCAAGCCTAGGATGCTGGATTTTTTCAAAATTTTCAATTTTTTGCAAGATTCTTGAATCTGGAATAATGAAAATGAAATGTATGAATGAAAATATGATTTACAATACTCAGTAAGGTGAAAAATTTAGTGAAAACATGGGTTCACCAAAATGTTATTTAGGAAAAGAGGGATTGTTGAATAGGTTGATAATTTAATTAGATCCTCCTTTCACTACATACATTCAAGGACATTAAACCAAGTTGAATCACAACTTTTGCAAGAGGAATCAGCCATGGGTTTGGTGTCACTTATAATGACAAGGAAATTTGGAATTTGTGAATTAATTTGTTAAATCTTAGTCTGATTAAGCTAAAAACCCTAATTATGTAAAATCATAAACAAATGGATGAAACCTAACAAATACTCGCATAGAAAGACACTAAATGCAAATTAGATACATACCAAACTTTAGATTTTGGAAGGTGGAAACTTCAGGGACAAAAGAATGGGTGCCCTTGTCCAATGCAGTGCTTTTTTTAGGGCTTCAAGATATTTTTTGCTACAAACTACAACCATTTTAGAGATTCCTGACAGTGCTAAATTGAGGGACAAAAGAGTGGGCACACTTATCCTTTTAGAGATATTTCCTATCATTTTGTTCATATATAGATTTTTCCTACTCTGTACTAACCTTTTACAACTCCTCTCTGTTGAAATTAGGGTAGACAACTGAGAGGGGGGTTGAATCAGTTGTCTCAAAACTTTATCTTTGCTGCATTTAATCTTCTTTATCACTTATTAACAGATTAATGATATAACCATGAAAGTATGAATCAAGAACACATAAGAAGAAACACAATCAACACACATAACACCAATATTTTTACGTGGAAACCTGGTTAAGAGAAAAACCACGGTGGGGATTAACCCACAAGATTTATTCTCTGTTAAAAGAATAGAAAAATGGGAAGGCACCTGCCTTCAGGCACACTGCCCAGAGCTCATTGCTCCAAGAGACTCACTATCTACAAAAACATTCACATGGTTAACACTAAAAGGTTGACTTGAGAAATAGCATCTTCTCCATGCCAAGGTTTAGTTCCATTGAAGCTCACAACACCTTTGCTCTGCCCCCAAACACTTCTTTGCTACCTCAGCATCTTCATTGCTCTGCTCTTCCTCTTCTCTACTTTGCCTTTAGACCTTTCTTAGAATCTTATCATTTTCACTCAAGGACAACTTTTCCATGACTCACCTACAAGTATTTATACACTACATCAACCTTGGAATGAACATCAAGGTCAACATTACGAACATTTACAAAAAGACTCGACTTAATACAAAATACTACATGCAGATCACTACACTATCAGCTAAACATAGCTGGGACTCAAATCTTCCTCGAACAACATGCCACACTCCATAGAACTTCTCTTAGATCATCTGCAACATGCACGAAGCATCCGGTCAGCCAAGACTAGGAAGAACAACAACACCCAAGGAGAAATCTTCAACTACAAGCTCAATCCTCATTACAAACCACCAACACAATAGGAACATGATCCAGAGACCTCCACAAGCACAATGTAATCAACAAGAACAACCGCACCACCTCAAATCACCAGAATCACTTGCATCTTCATATGGGAACTTAAGAACACTAATTGTCATGACTGTTACACTAGAAAGATTGCTTGCAGACCTTCAAACCATGAACCACTTGAGTTGAGGATACACACCAACATCCCAAACATACTTGTAGAACTGTAGACCAAAATATTCTAATGCGAAGCAATCCAGACCAAATTCTTGTCACTGTGTTACTTCTGAACAACTACAAAACTTAGTTCTACTCAGATGGCCATAATGTTATGCCCTTACTTCTATAGTGTATATGGTTATGAATAGTCGGCTTGTGGCTATCTTAACTCTTAATTAAGTCATATTATCATTATTATATTGTTATTTAGTTGTTTAGGTCGGCCTAAGGCTTCTATAGGTCTATCTAAGTCGGCCTGGGTGATATCCTAGGCATAAATAGGTATATATAGGAGGTAGTGAGTCTCATTTCATATCATATTGAGTATTGTGTTCTCATTGAAGACTATTGGAGGTATCCCCCTCGAAGTGGATTAGGAGGTTGCCCCCTCGAAGTGGCATATTATTATCAAGTATTTGCAGCATATTTACTATTATATTCAAATATTGTGCAAGTTGTTTCATTACAAGTGGTATCAGAGCATGATCTTGGCACCGTAGAGGCAAAATTTTTTCTCATCATTGGAGGTGATTTTGGGAAGAGCATAAATTTCAGATTTTAGCGAATTTTTAAAATATTTTTAAAGGGTTTTTGAAGACAATATTAAAGAAGATACATTCCAGATTTCAGAGGAATTGGAGCAAAAATAAGCGAGTTATTGCAAAATTAGGGTTTGCAACAAATTGACTCTCAAGGCAGTAAATTTGCTAATTTCTTGGAATTGTTTCTGGGTAAGTGGTATCTTGGCCTTAGTAAGTTACAGTAAAAATTTTAGAGAATTTGCATTTCATTTGTGTGATTTATTTCAAAATTATTTTTTCCAATCATGACGGGTCCTTCAATAAGGGGCAAAAAGAATGTTACCACACCGGGAAAAACTCCAGGCAAGGAGGAGGTGGAAAATGAGGATGTTGATCAAAAAGAATATGAAAATATACTTGAACTTATTCATAAAGAAAATGGCAAGATGAAAGGTGAAATCTTGTCCATTATGGATGAACAAATGAAAGGGTTGGCAAAGTCATGTGATATTGAGAAAATTCTGGAGATACTTTCCAAACATAAGCAGTCACAACACCACGATGTGGAGGAAGAGGATTCTACAAAAGGGAAGGGTGTTTTTGGGTTTGAATCAAATCTCAAGATGGATCATCACACCACTCATTTTATGGAAAGGAATTTCACACCAAAGTTGGATATGCGAAAGTTTGATGGTCAAGATCCTACCAATTGGCTTTGTCAAATGGAGCAATTCTTTAATATCCACCATGTTCCATGTCAACAAAAGGTGGCTATGGCTTCCTTATACTTGGAACCTGATCAATTCATTTGGTACCGTTGGCTATGTGAAGAAAAGAAAGCAAAAGGATGCATTGTCACTTGGTCGGTTTTCCAAGAAGAACTCATTACTCATTATGGTGAAAATCTTATGGATAGCTACTTCAGCCAAATTACCAAATTAAGGCAAACAGGTATGGTCAAGGATTACATTCATCAATTTCGTACTTTGTCTTTAAGAGTGGAAAATGTGTCTACAGAAAATTTGTTGGAGCTATTCATTGGTGGCCTAAAGGATCACATTAAATATGAGGTATGCATGTTCCGTCCAAATTCCATCTCAGATGCAATGATTATGGCAAGGCAAGTAGAGGAAAAATTTATGGTTAAGAAAGGCAAGGAGAATGTTGTGGCTGATGCTCTATCAAGGCGTGATGAACCCACAGAGTCATTTTTATTTGCCATTTCCATGTTACAAGCAGACTGGGTAAATGAAGCAACAGAAGAAGAAGAAGAAAAAGAAGAAGACCTAGAAGAAGAAGAAGAAGAAGAAGAAGAAGAAGAAGAAGAAGAAGAAGCAGAGAAAGAAGAAGAAGAACCAGAAGAAGAAGAAGAACCAGAAGAAGAAGAAGCAGAAGAAGAAGAAAAAGAAGAAGAACCAGAAGAAGAAGAAGAAGAAGAAGAAGAAGAAGAAGAAGAAGAAGAAACAGAAGAAGAAGAAGAAGAAGAAGAAGAAGAAGAAGAAGAAGTAGTAGACAAAGAAGAAGAAGAACCAGAAGAAGAAGAAAAAGAAGAAGAAGCAACAGAAGAAGCAGAAGAAGACGAAAAAGAAGAAGAAGAAGAAGAAGAAGAAGAAGAAGAAGAAGTGGAAGAAGAAGAAGAAGAAGATGAAGAAGAAGAAAAAGGCAATGAAGAGGAAGAAGTGAAAGAAGAAGAAGAACTTCCTTGTCAAGCTATTCAACCAATGCAAGGGTACCATGTACTATTCCTCACCTTTTCCTCTATGGCACATCAAAAGGTTCAAGTAAAGGAAGAACACATTCATCACCATCAAGAGCTAGATGCAAAGGGAAGACACATCTTGGAGCTGAAGTTAATTTTCCAAACACACCTGAATAAGCTGAGGACATCAAGGAAATATCTTCTAGTTGAAGTTGCCACATGGGATGATGAAGATTATATGAAGAAACTACCACAATTGATCAGCGTTGAGGACAACACTTTTGTAAAGGTGGGGGGCATGTTATGCCCTTACTTCTATAGTGTATATGGTTATGAATAGTCGGCTTGTGGCTATCTTAACTCTTAATTAAGTCATATTATCATTATTATATTGTTATTTAGTTGTTTAGGTCGGCCTAAGGCTTCTATAGGTCTATCTAAGTCGGCCTGGGTGATATCCTAGGCATAAATAGGTATATATAGGAGGTAGTGAGTCTCATTTCATATCATATTGAGTATTGTGTTCTCATTGAAGACTATTGGAGGTATCCCCCTCGAAGTGGATTAGGAGGTTGCCCCCTCGAAGTGGCATATTATTATCAAGTATTTGCAGCATATTTACTATTATATTCAAATATTGTGCAAGTTGTTTCATTACACATAACTTCACCAATCCTCCATGCGAACCTCTCAAATATTAATTGGAGTAACTTCAGACAATCCTCTACAAAACCCTTAGATCCACAGACTTTGATCTTCATCTCACTAGGAATGTAGAGCAATCTACTTTACTAAACTACACTGTCTTCACTGTCTCTGACAAAGAGATATGTTGACATCAATGACAATTCATCATAGGCACATATTTGCAACAATCTCCCCTTTTATCATTGATGGCAACATATGATGTGAAAAATTGATTCAACCATCGAGACAAGGACTTCTTCCCCTTTCTCTTATCACACCTACAACCACTTTCTTCACTGCTCCCCCTTTCACTAGCAACTACTTACTTCCAAGTTTTTCACATGACTTCTCTCCCCCTTTGACATCAATGGAAAAGGGCACATATTTGCAATCATCTCTCCCCCTTTTTTTTCTTAGATAAAACCAAACTAAACTCCAAAATTAACATACTAACTACTCCCCCTGAGTAGCATCCCCTTAACACTAATTCATATCACAAGATATGACTGTGAGTTCCACTAGACTGATGCACACTAGTGCACCTTAGTTCTAAACAAGAGGGGTAATAACCCCTAGCTTCACTTTGAGATACTCAAAAGTGTCCTTAGGTAGAGGCTTAGTGAATATATCTGCAATCTGATCCTTTGAAGAAACAAACTCCAATCTAACTTCATTTACCTTCTTTCTCAAAAAGTGAACTTGATGGATATGTGCTTTATCTATGAATGTAACATTAGATTCTTTGAGATGTTTATTGCACTTGAATTATCACAGAAGATTGTAACAAGCTCTTCATACACAATACTGATATCCTTCAACATTTGCTTCATCCACAAAACTTGAGTAAAATTACTTGGTGGTGCTATATACTTTGCCTCTACAGTACACAGAGATATTGCCTCCTACTTTTTGCTCAACCAAGAAACCAATCTCTTTCCCAAGAAAAATGCACCACCACTAGTACTCTTCCTGTCATCAACATCTCACATCAAACTTACCTAGATCTTCATTTAGTACCGAAAACTCTAAAGTATTTCACAATAGGAGCATTACCAAACCACAATTCATAAGGTGTTTAACCAGTATTACCTTTGATCTACACCCACTTAAGAGTGTAGACAATAGTACTCACATCCTCTCTCCAATAGACATGTGGAACATTTGCCTCCATCATCATGGTTCTATCAACCTCTTGAATAGTCTAGTTCTTCCTTTCCACAACTCCATTTTGCTGAGGAGTCCTAGGAAAAGATAATTGTCTTCTTATTCCATGCTTTTCACAAAATGCATTAAACTCACTGGAGGTAAACTCTCCACCTCTGTCAGATCTCAGACACTTTATCTTCACACCAATCCCATTCTCCACCATAGCCTTGAACACCTTGAATCTATCAAGAGCCTCTGATTTCTTCCTCAAGAAAGTGACCCACATCATCTGGGAGTAATCATCAATCAACAACATAAAGTATATGTCTCCTTGCGAACTCCTAACTCTGGCAGGACCACACAAATCGAACAATCCACTTAAAAATTGTTCTTTACTTTTGAATGTAGCTCTATTCTATTGCCCAAATGACATTCCTTACACATGCTATTAGCAGATTTCACAAGCTTTGGAAGATCTCTCATAGCCTCTAGTCTGTGTACCAGATGCAATCTCAGTTCTGGAGCTTCCCAAAATTCTACATTTTCCATCCTTGAATCAGAGATCATACCCTTTGTCAACCAACTATCCAACACTAAGAAAAGTATGCTTCAACCCTTCTACATACAAAACATCATTAGTGTTATTCTTACCATCAAGAGAGATGGATCCTCTATCACGGATTCTACTAGTTGAATTGTCTCCAAACTTCACAATTCCACCTTCATATCTTTCCAAACTTAAAAACTTACTTTTATCACCAGTCATATGATGAGAACATCCACTATCAATCACCCATTCATCCTTTTCTTCAACCCGAGCAGCCAAGGCACTTTCCACATTCACACAGCTAGCAAATTTAGTAGGCACCGAATCTTCTTCTTTGATATGAATGAACACCCATTCATTTCCAGAGGTACTTCCCATATTAGATCCATCATCTATGACTCCTCCATTAGCAGCTTCTTAGACATAGTATCATTTCTTTTGAACCTTAGGTCTGTTAGGGTTTGGCTTTGAAACCCTCTCCAAACATCTTGAAGTAAAATGACCAATCTTATTGCAAGCAAAACATTTGAAAGGCAACTTTCCTTCATACTTATTGGATCCTCTTGGTAATCTTTTGGCAACAAGGGCTTCAATTTCTTCAAGGTCATATTCATCTTCTTTAAGTTCCTTCCTTGCCTTCTCATATCTGGTTAGTCTTCCTGAAGAGGTATCACCTGGATCAAATCATTGCTTTCTAAAAACATTGACTTTAAATGCAAATTATGATTTAGGAAGAGAATCACCAAAATCACTCATTTCAAATGCTGAAAGCTTGCGAACCAACTTATCCCTTATAACATCTGTCATAGTCTTGATCTCCTCAATAGTAGCAAATCTATGCTTGTATAAAGCAGGTAGGGATCTGAGCACCTTGGCAATAATCTCTGATTCTTCTAGTTTTCCACCGGCACACCTAATACTACACACAAGTTCATTCACCTTCTACATGTAGGAAGTGATGTTTTCATCTTCACTCATTATGCCAGATTCAGGCACCCACTTACTGGCATGGGGAATTAGATTTTCAATGCAGCTCCCCCTGAGCTAGAGCTCCTATTCCAATTCTTGGAGGAATCACTAGCACGGGATTCTGGTGTAGACCCATCACCATCATTCATCACACCTTTCTTCACCCATGTTTTATTCATTTTATTCTAGATCTCATTCACATCTACTTTGCCCTTGCCTTTATCTTGTCTCTACACATTCTAGTTTCTATTTACTAGACCTTTTCTATCATCATTCCTTCTTCTACAGAATCCTGCAATATGACCGGATCTTTTGCAATTAAAGTACACAACATTTCTTTGCTGATTTACTTGATTTCCTCTTGATTTGCACTGATTAGGCATCTGTCCCAATCTATTGCATGCAAAACATTTTCCATTGAAAGAATTGACATTTCTTCTATTGTTAGAGTTATTCATCATCATACTTCTACATTCATTAGATCTATGACCATACCTTTTACAATTGAAGCATTGACCGAACAAGGATGGACCACTTTGATTCACTCTACTTCTGTACTGAGTAGCTCGATGACTAAATTTATTGCAATTGAAATAATTTCCATTGAAGGATGGATACCTTTGAGCATTAGGCTATTTGACTGGAGGTCTTCTAGCTCTGTTTCTCTAATTCCTTGATTCAAAATTTCTTTGATTAGATCTAGAGCTTTCACCTTTCTAATATCCTAGACCATGCTTATCATCTGCCTTCTTCTGACTATCAAGCATCACCTTAAGTTTCGCTGAGCTTATCTTGAACTTCTCTTTGTATTCATTTGCAGCTTCTAGGTCATGTTTGAGAATGACAATTTGCCTTTCAAGTTGTTCCTCATTATACCTGGTTTCTTATAGATCAGACTCTAGATGGCCAATTATTTTTTCCAATCTGCAGCACTCTTCTATTCTTTCTTTTAGAGACTGATTCAGGTTTTCTTCAGTCTTCTTCCTTTCCTCAATTTCTAATGTAGAGTACACAGTGGAAGCTCTCAAAACATGGGTGAAATACCCATCATACCCATAATTCAAATAGATTAATGTTCAAATAGTTTTAAAACCCCCTCTCAAGGTCCTAACAATACCAATCACTTCATAGTTGACTCCTATCGTCCAGACCATCACTATCGGCAACCCTCGAAGTTGTTATCCCGACATCACAACTCTCTCCGATGGAGACTCTTCTTTCTACCTATTGGTGTGACTTCATTCATCGGCGGGACTCTTTTCTTCTTTTCTGATATGTTGATGTGCATCAACTTAGCATATACAAGTCTTGACTTGCTAATCCTGATTCTCCTTACCGTTGCTACCAATCACCTCTTGTATCCATCACAATGTATATATGCAATGTACATTCCAAAGATACATTCTCAGCATGCATTTAGGATATACATTCGGTGGGACTGACCATTGATTTTCTTGGTATATCGATACACTATCAGCCAGACTTCCAATATCGGAAGCTTTCAGACTTCTCTCTCTGACACCTCCAGTCCTCCTGATGCATAACCTAACTGTTCACAACTAGTCATGGTTTCCTTATCAAAGGTTCTTCAACAGATCTTTTCCCAACTTCCTGTGTCAGTTATACAAAGCACCTTCTCAATGTATATTCGCAAAATACATTCCCAATGTGCCTTGCGATACACACATGAAATGACTCTCGACATGCATTTGTGATATACACAAAATGTATATTTGGTGAAACAAAACAAATCTTACATCGATGTAGATAGCTGCAAACCCTGCAGCTACACAGATCTTCTACTCTGCCAACCTAGCACATGATGATGCTAGGATCTCTCAGCACCATTGTATGCGATCCTGCAGACACTACACCCAAACAAACAAAACAAAAAATGAAAGAACTGTATAGCCATTCCACCGATTTTGAAGAAATCTAACCAGTGGAATGGACTAAGAATCCATCTCGACCACAAAATAGAAATTTGATTGCATAGAGAGGACGTTAACGAATTTGGAATGACAGAAAGATGCATAGAATAAAACTTTGTTTATTATGCCTTTTAGAAATGTACACACATAGATGCTCTATTCTACAATTACAAATCACACTTCTTCCTAATCTGATCTAATCTCCTTACATTCAATTTACTCTGGGTATTTATCTACTCACCCTAAGTAGTACGAACCTAGCTCCAAGTAGCTGGGAGACCAATCCAAGCAGCTGGGAGACAACTGTCTAATAACCTCCAACTGCCTAACAACCTTTGTGATTACAGATTGACAAGTGTCCTTGAAACTTACAAAATGAACCTAGATACAAACTAAAATGACATGCATTGGTCAATAGACCTTATTACATGAATGGTCTTCTAGAACCTTATTGGAAACAACAAAAATGAACATCAGACACATCATGGAGTTAAATTCCTCATGGAGGCCACTATGGATTAGGTGCTCCTGCACCATACACTCCACCTTGAAAAGAACTCATGCCCCATGAGTTAATTCTTTGTCTTGTCCACCTTTATCCTCTGTTGTTTCATGTCTTCCCCATGATGTCTGGACTACAACCTGCTTCCATGGAATCAAAGACTCATGCCTAGCATTGTAGGCTCTACTCACACTTTTCCATGAGTGAGTGCTTGCAACTAGACCTATCCTTTGCTTGCCATTTTTCCTTACTGTCATCTCTGCCTGAACACCTGCATTGGAAACCTTGGTTGATGCTTCTTTTACTGCTACTATGGTAGAGTATGTTTTCCTTTCAACTCTTGTTGGTTCTAGAGGACAAACAATGGTCCCTACTATGATAGGATCCTTGTCTTTCCAATCAACTTGTGGTTGCTTGTAGACCTGCTCTTGGACCTTCTGCTGATCCATCTGATCTCCATCATCCAAAACTAAAATCACCTTCAAACTTTGATCCTTAGTAACCCCACTCCCTGAGGTATCCTCAACTTTCATTATGTCTTCTTCATTGAGCTTCACAAACTCTTTCTTACCCACTAAGATGACCTTGGCTACCTTCTTTGCTTTAGCATCCTCCTACAATGGTGTCATCACAAAAGTCCTCCCATCCTTCTTGATGGTGTAGGTGTTAGCATATCCATCATACAATGCTCGCCTATCAAATTGCCATGGCCTACCCAAAAGTAGGTGACAACATTTCATGGGCAAAATGTCACATAAAACCCTATCCTGATATTCTCCAATTTGAAAATCAACCTATGCTTGTTCATTTGCCAAGTGATTGACTGTCACTTACCCAAGATGCTTTGTAAGGGGTTTGATGAGGAATCCTTTCTATGTTCAATTTATCCACCATTTCCTGAGATACCATATTATCTGTTGAACCAGAATCTATTACTACCTTGCATATTTTACCTTTGCTTTTGCAATTGGTCCTGAAAAGTGCTCTCCTTTGTAGCATGTCCTTGGATGTCTTCAAGAGTGTTCTCCTTAGCATCAATGCTTCTCCATCTTGAACTGGAGCTGCACTCCCAATTTGAAAGTTAACACTTTCATCTACCTCCTCTTCTTGCACATATTGAACCACCTTTTCATTCTTCCTATCACCTCCTAATGGTGAACCTTGCTTTTCTAGACATTTGAATGCTCGGTGACCAATTTCATTACAATGATAACATCTCCCAGTGAAAACATTATAACCTCTACCACCTCCAAATCTGCCTCTTGTGCCTCTCCATCGACCCCTGAAATCAGACTGCTCTTGTCCTTTACTAGTCTCTTCTTGGTTCTCATTGGTTTGCCTTGTTGTAGGGGCTAATCCTCCCCCTCTTATATTGCTG
The DNA here is from genome assembly GCA_027924645.1 of Cunninghamia lanceolata. Lineage (NCBI taxonomy): Eukaryota > Viridiplantae > Streptophyta > Pinopsida > Cupressales > Cupressaceae > Cunninghamia > Cunninghamia lanceolata. The sequence continues at coordinate 1,181,509 of BSBN01001320.1, read as the reverse complement.
CCTCTTCCCCTCATGGACTTATCTTGTCTCCTTTTCATCTTCTCCTCAATCCTGATTGCCATTTGATAACATTCCTCTACACTCCTAGTGTTAGCCAAAACTAATTCATCTTGTATATTCAATCTCAAACCAGCCAAGTATCTAGCAACCTTTTCAATCTCATTCTCATGATGACCAGACCTCATACTTAATTTATAAAATTCCTTAGTATATGCTTTTACTTCCATCTCCTTTTGTCTTAAAAATTGAAGCTTTTTAAACATTTGAACTTCATAATCCTTGGGTAAGAATTTACCTTTGATTCTTGCTACCATCTTGTCCCATGAAGAAATATTTGACTTTCCCTGCTTTCTCCTCTTTGATTGTAAGTAATCCCACCATACCAAGGCATGACCTCCCAATTTGGTCTTTGCAATCTTTACTTTCTACTCCTTAGGAACTTCCTCACATTCGAAATGATTATCTAATGCAGCAATCCAAACAAGTAACTCTTCGTCATTTAAACTTCCATTATACTTTGGAACATCAATCTTTACCTTAGGTTTGTCATTCTTGACTACCCTTAAGAATTTAGCAAGTCTTTGATCTTTAGGATCTAGATCTTCATCTACATCTTCAAATTCTTCACCATTCCCTTCTTCTTCTAGTTCACTTTCTTCCACTTCTCTTCTTTTGTTCATCTCCAAGGCTGTAAGCCTGGCTTGAAGGGATTCTGTAAGCTCTTTCATTTCCCTCATCTCTTTAGCATGCTTTTCCTTCATCTCTTGCAACTCTCTAGCAGTGCCAGTACTTTTTAGAGGCATCTTACTAACTTGTTTCTGCAACTTCTCAGTCCTTCTACTTCTGCCTTCTCAATGACAGAACCGAACACACAACTACCCAGACCTTTTACTGGGCTCTAATACCAATTTGATGCAAAGTACACAATGGAAGCTCTCAAAACATGGGTGAAATACCCATCATACCCATAGTTCAAATAGATTAATGTTCAAATGGTTTTAAAACCCCCTCTCAAGGTCCTAACAATACCGATCACTTCATAGTTGACTCCTATCGACCAGACCATCACTATTGGCAACCCTCAAAGTTATTATCCTGACATCAGAACTCTCTCTGATGGAGACTCTTCTTTCTTCCTGTCGGTGTGACTTCATTCATCAGTGGGACTCTTTTCTTCTTTTTTGATACGCCGATGTGCATCAACTTAGCATATGCAAGTCTTGACTTGCTAATCCTGGTTCTCCTTACCGTTGGTACCAGTCACCTCTTGTATCCATCACAATGTATATGCACAATGTACATTCCAAAGATGCATTCTCAACATACATTCAGGATATACATTCAGTGGGATCTACCATTGACTTTCTTGGTATACTGATACACTATCGACCAGACTTCCAATATCAAAAGCTTTCAGACTTCTCTCTCTGACACCTCCAGTCCTCCCAATGCATAACCTAACTGTTCACAACCGGTCATCTCAGGCATATCACCGGCGATCAGAGGTAAACCAATGTATCTAAACATGGTTTCCCTATTGAAGGCTCTTCAATAGATCTTTTCCTGACTTCCTGTGTCAGTCATACAAAGCACCTTCTCAATGTATATTCGCAACATACATTCCCAATGTGCCTTGCGATATACACATGAAATGACTCTCGACATGCATTTATGATATACACACAAAATGTATATTCGGTGAAACAACACAAATCTTACACCGATGTAGACCTCCGCAAACCCTGTAGTTACATAGATCTTCTACTCCACCAACCTAGCACATGATGATGCTAGGATCTCTTAGCACCATTGTACATGATCCTGTAGACACAACACCCAAATGAACAAAACAAAAAAATGAAAGAACTGTACAGCCATTCCACCAATTTCAAAGAAATCTAACTAGTGGAAAGGACTAAGAATCCATGTCAACCACAAAATAGAAATTTGATTGCACAGAGAGAACTTTAACGAATTCAGAATGACAGAAAGATACACAAAACAAAACTTTGTTTATTATGCCTTTCAAAAATGTACACACACAGATGCTCTATTCTACAATTACAAACCACACTTCTTCCTGATCTGATCTAATCTCCCTACATTTGATCTGCTCTGGGTATTTATCTACTCGCCCTGTGTAGTAGCAACCCAACTCCAAGCGGCTGGGAGACCAATCCAAGCGGCTGGGAGACAACCGTCTAACAACCTCCAACTACCTAACAACCTTTGTGATTACATATTGACAAGTGTCCTTGGAACTTACAAAATGAACCTAGATACAAACTAAAATGACATGCATTGGTCAAATAGACCTTATTACATGAATGGTCTTCTAGGACCTTATTAGAAACAACAAAAATGAACATCAGACACATCATGAAGTTAAATGCCTCATGGAGGCCACTATGGATTAGGTGCTCCTACACCAATTTCCCTGGTTAACCTCATCACCCTAGATTCCATCTCATGTTTTAAAACAACAATTTCTTTTTCCAACTTCTCACATTCCTTTGTCTTCTCCTTCAGAGCCTCATCCATGCCATTGTCTTCCTTTTGATTTACTAACTACTGAAGTAGCTCCTTCCTCTTTTCCATAGTTTTTCTTAGTTTCCCTTTTAAAGTCTGAATGAAATCATCAGCATCTTTAAGGTTCTCTTGCAGTTCTTTGACTTTTGCTCTAGACTGATCAAGATCTTCTAAAGCAACTTGAAGTTGTTCATTGATGCCATCAGAATACCTAAATGAACCCATTGAAACACCTTCCCAAATCTTCCTCAAGCTGTTAAACTTCTTCCAAGGAACCAAGCTCTGATACCAATTGTTGAAATTAGGGCAAACAACTGAGAGGAGGTGAATTAGTTGTCTCAAAACTTTATCTTTGTTGCATTTAATCTTCTATATCACTTATTAATAGATTAATGATATAACCATGAAAGCATGAATCAACAACACATGAGAAGAAACACAATCAACCCACATAACACCAGGATTTTTACGTGGAAATCTAGTTAAGGGAAAAACCACGGTGGGGGTTAATCCACAAGATTTATTCTTTGTTAAAAGAATAGAAAAATGGGAAGGTACATGCCTTCGAGGACACTACCCAGAGCTCACTACTCCAAGAGACTCACTATCTACAAAAACATTCACATGGTTAACACTAAAAGGTTAAACTGAGAAGCAACATCTTCTCCATGCCAAGGTTCGGTTCCATTAAAGCTCACAACACTTCTGCTCTGCCCCCAAACACTTCTTCGCTACCTCTACATCTTCGTTTCTCTACTCTTCCTCTTCTCTGCTCTACCTTTAGACCTTTCTTAGAATCTTATCATTTTTGCTCGAGGACAACTTTTCCATGACTCAACTACAAGTATATATACACTATATCAACCTTGGAATAAACATCAAGGTCAGCATTACAAACATTTACAAAAAGACTTGACTTAATACAAAATACTACATGCAGATTACTACATTGTTGGTCAAATATAGCTAGGACTCAAATCTTCCTTGAACAGCATGCCATGCTCCATAGAACTTCTCTTAGATCATCTACAACACGCATGAAGCATTTGGTTGGCCAAGACTAGAAATAATAACAACACCCAAGGAGAAATCTTCAACTACGAGCTCAATCCTCAATGTGAACCATCAACACAATAGGCATACAATCCAGAGACCTCCACAAGTACAATGAAATCAACAAGAACAACTGCACTACTTCAAATCACCAGAATCACTTACATCTTCATACATGAACTTAAGAACACTAATTGTCATGACTGTCACACTAGAAAGATTGCTTGTGGACCTTCAAACCATGAACCACTTGAGTTGAGGATACACACCAACATCCCAAACATACCTCTAGAACTACAGACCATAATATTCCAATGTAGATCAATCCAGACCAAATTCTTGTCACTCTATTACCTCTGAACAACTGCAAAACCTGGTTCTACTTAGATGGCCATAACTTCACCAATCCTCCATGTGAACCTCTCAAATTGTAACTGGAGCAACTTCAGACAATCCTCTACAAAACCCTTAGATCCGTAAACTCTGATCTTCATCTCACTAGGAATGTGTCGTCTCACTAGGAATGTGGAGCAATCTACTTTACTGAACTACATTGTCTTACTGTCTCTGACAAATAGATATGTTGATATCAATGACAACACATTATAGGCACATATTTGCAACACTCTCCATAGAATCTAATATCTGTAACCTACAATCATAAGAGAGGGGTTGGGGGTTGTGGTGTTTAGGAGCTTGCCTCCGTCAAACCCCAGAATGACATTCAAGCCTTCCAAACTATTGTTAGATAGAGAGTACATGTCCTTGGTGGATAGAGGCAAAATCAATGATATGATAAATGATTGAAACATAATGTAAATGTCACCTCGGAGGTGAAGCTCTCATAGGGAGATGAAGATCTTTCATGTCATGAGGAGATGGATTGATGAAGACAATCTACAACAAACATGAACAAACACAACACAATATTACTCTACAACACAATGAAGGCCTTGAGTATCCTTAGCATAAGATCACAATCTCTCATTATCCATCTAGGTGTAAAATGAAGTCATTAACTTACGTAAATATGCATTCCCGCTAAACATTTGTAATTCAAATTGAATAGGCCAAAAAAGGGAAACCTTTTAACGGTCACTTTACAGAAATTTTAAATTGGAACCCTGACAAAAAGGGTAGGACAAGGGCATGGGCACCCTTGTCTAGGGACCTATTTTAGGGCCTAATTAAGATTAAGGATTCACCCCTAAGTCCCATTTGACATGGGTTTCAAGGGATTTTTCTTTGGGATTCATTTTTAATGTGCATGATTAACTCTAAAGGACCTGGGAGCTAAACCTAGGAGGTAAAAGTCCTAGGGGGCATTTTATGACATAACAATGAGGAATTGGACAAGATCTTAGGGATATCAATATGTCACTAGAAAACACCAACTATTCTACCATCTACACAACAAGACAATCATGAAAAGGGGAAAGGACTCCTTTATTGAATTGAAAGGTACTAAAAATAATCTCTATAGATCTAAAAAACATGTAAAACAAATGTGATTAGGAAAATTTCCTCTACTCTAAGTTATAATACAATTCTTGCTTCAAGAAAAGCCTATGTTTTGGCTACAACACTTAAGCAAAGAATGAAAGAACTTGCTCTAAAAATCCTCCAACCCCCTCTGAGTGCATTGCATCCTCTTTTTAAAGATGTCAAGTGTAGGAAAAGAGGTGTTTGCTTTCTGCATGACCACAACACTCTGCATGGTCCTGCTTTTTATTTTTTAAAGCTACATGAGAAACTAGCATCTAGAGTTAAACTTATCTCCTTGTTTTTATTCCTCATGATCTACTTTAACTGGCTACATGATATTTCAACTCAATGCATCCTAAAACCAACTTATTTTCCAAATTAGACAACTACTTTGACATAACTTCATCTCCATGTCCATGTTACGCGCCCCCTGGCCCTAAAAATCTAGTGAAGAAGAAAATAATGGTGTCTAGGAAGATCATCAAACATTTCAACCAGGTTCTAACAGTGTAAGGAGCAAGGAAAGAAAAACTATCAGGCCCTAAACAATTGGGCTTTTGAAAGAAGAAACCCCTGACTTTGATTCCTCAATACTTAGAAGAAAATATGAAATTTGTTAGGGGTCGAGCCTCGGTTCTTCATCCTTCTTCCTTCCAACAAAAAAGAGAGACAAGAAAACCTCTCCTTGCCACTTGCCTAAAATATTTATGTGGTTTAGAGGTTTGACAGACTTCGGCCATTGGGCCTTCCATCTTCTGCTCACTAATTACTGCCAAGAAAAGAAGAAAGAGAAACCCTCAACCTTTGATGCCTGAAACATAGAGAAAATTATGGTCTATGAACTTCGACCATCAAAAATTCACCCTTATGCCTACCTAAAAGAAGGTGAAAGGCCATCACTCCAACGTTTGACACCCACAATACTTAGAAGGAAATGAACCTTCGGTGGACTTTCAGAGATCAAGATTCCTGTATGTCATCTTCAGAAAGGAAAGAATAAAGGATACTCTCCACTTGCCACCACCTAAAAGACTTAGAAACACTGGAGCTTCATCAAAATTTGACCTTCAGGGCCTCATTGTTCTTCCTTCTTTGAAGAAGGAAAACCATCCCCCGAACTCTGACACTCAAAACATTTTGAAGAAATTGCATCTTGATGAACTTTAGCTATTGGGCCTTCTTCCTACTATCTATATGGAAAGAAGAAGGAAGACTAAACTCCTGAACTTTGATGCTTGAAAGACTCAGGTGAAATTACGGACTACCAAGGTGGAGTTCAGATTCAATAAGAATGTCATGACAGAGGATACAAACTTGACACTCTAAAACTCTAAAAAAGGAAGAACACAAGTGTAGACACCTAAGAATGTCTTAAACCTTCAACCACCCTTAGACCACCATCTGCATCACTAATTTCCCATCCAATTAATTAATTAAATTTTTATTTAATTAATTAGCCTAACTTACCCCTAGATCATCCATACATTCTTCATCAATTTACCCTTAAAACTGAATTAATTAAATTAATTCAACATCATACCTTACTAACACTATCCCAATTAATTAAATAAATATGCTAAATATTTATTTGATTAATTTTTCCACTTTCCTAAACCTAATTAATTAGATAAATCATTATTATTTAATTAATCTACCCTACTAATTAGCCTACACCTAGCCTAGTTAATTAAATAGGCAATATTTAATTAGCTACCCTAGCCTACCTAACCCCTAGACCTATATTAATTAAATAAACCATTATTTAATTAATCCTAAATCTTGTTTAACCCATTCACTAATTTTTTTGAGCCACATTAATTAAGTTAATCACCCTGATTAACTTGGGCAAAGCATCATTAACCCAATCTCCCATAACCCACAAATTAAAAATTCCAAAATAATCCCATGGGACACATGACCCTTCCACCTCACCTTACTATTTCCATGCTATGTTCTTTTCTATGCCATGAGCTCACACATGTGAGTTCTAAAATTACCCATGTGTCACATGACCTTCACACTCCCACATAAAATAGAATTTTTTATTCCACATCCTCCCAAAAATGAATTTTAAATTCATTACTTGTCTTAATCCTCATTAAATGCAAAGCCTTCCCCAAAAATGAATTAAAGATTCATTTTTATTCCCCACCCTTAAAAGTTGTCAATCAAATCTCATCAATCCATCTCATCTTTTATCCTTCACCATTGATCTCAACTTTTAATATCCATCATTGGATCAATCTCCCCCCAAATTTGCCTATAAATACAAGCCTTCACAAGCCATTTTTACATCCAACTTTAGAGCAAATCCATTATCCCAAAATGCCTCTAAAATTATCTCCTTCATAGCTAGATAATGCCAAATTGTGTCCACATTTGAGAGCAATCCACATTTTTAATAGTTTGTTTGTGTAAAGCTAAGGAGTTTGGGTGCATCTCTTTCCACCTTATCAAGGAGTGAGGAGGCTTCAAGGATCATCAAAGGTATAATTTCTTGTGTTTTACTTTGCTTTGAAGCTTTTTAGTTTTCCTCATCTTCATCTAGCATGCCCGGTGGGACCCCATGGTCCAAGCTAATTTGTTTTTTTCAAGTGTTTTTGTGAAGGTTCTTGGTGAATAGATCATTTAGTGCGATATCTTCATGCAATAGTGCCATACTTCCATGGATTAGCACTATAACCTTCTAGTTTAGCACCATATCTATCTATAGTAGTACCATAATTGACTGTTTTAGTGCCATTTTTAGGCATCTTTGTTAACATTTTTTGGCTTGAAGAAATTTTCTTGCAGATTTTTGCTTCTCACCATTAGTTGCAACATTTGCTTCTCTATTTTTGATAGGGTGTCACAAAGACAGGGGATCCTAATGTCAAAATTTGCATAAAAATGTGTTAGGGGAAAAACTAAGCATAGGTTTGTTGCTTTCTTACAAACTAACTTGTTTGTTGCTTACAATTTGACATATTTTGACTTTAAATAGGTTTATGAGGCTCTCTAACACACTTTTAACCATTTTGTGCAAGTTTTTGATTTGTTTTATACAGGTTCAATTTTTCTCCTTGATTCAGTGCCATATCTACCTAGAACAATGCCATAAAATCCATAGATAAGTAAAAGGGTAAGTTCTATTTTAGTGCCACATTTCTTTGTATTAGCACTATATTTGATTTTAGCACCATATCTTTATTGTGTAGCACCATTTTTATTGGTCTATCTATTATTTGTTTGTGTTTGAACATTGAAACTGACTGTCTTAACATAATATTATGTTGTTTTAGCACTATTTTGTTATTTCTTAGCACCATTTAGGACTATTTTAGCACCATTGTTCACTATTGTAGCACCATCCTGCTCTGTTTTAGCACTATTTTGTTAACAATATTTTGAAACTTGTGCATGGAACTAACACATTGTTTGCAAGAATTAAAATGTTTGTCAAAGCCTGATTTATTAAACTACTGACCTCTTGTGTGTAGATTAGTAGCCAAGGAATTTCTTTTTTATCACTAGCTTTTAGGCACATTAAGGTTAAAGTAGGGGAATGAATCTTATTTGCTTTGTTTGAGTTTGATGTAGACATATGCTCTCCCATCACACCTTAGGGTGATCTTGGGTGACCAAAAATCTACTTGCAAACTATCTTTGTTATCTTTGTATCCCGAAGGAGTCACCTTTTATGTATGCTCTCCCCTTGTGCTTCATGCAATCTTGGGTGATAAAAAACAAAGGTGGTTTCTTTTTAGGGGACCTACTTGGGGATTTCATCACCCCAAGGGATGACCTCAACTGTGTGTTCCGGCACAAGATAGAAATATTGCGAGAATCGAAAGACTCACTTTAAAAGAAGGACCCTCTCACCTCCAAGCAAAATACTTCTGGGACATTTGGTCCGCCAAGGCTTGTGTGGTTGAGCATTAGTTGATTGGGACACCCTCACTCATGGACTCATCTCCCGTACCTTGTGTATATTGGGATATCCCCTAGAAGCCTGTACTATCCTAGCTTAAGACCTTTCGGCCATCATACCTTGTAGTGCACTGCTACAGAGGAGGGCAAGATGCTTGCTGTACAATTATACTTGAGGTAGGCATTACCTTGGGCAAGATGAAAGCCTCCTTGCTAATGGGGGTAAGGTGTTCCATGACCTAACTTTCCCTATCTATCCAAGCTATAGTACCAAAGGGCTTAGTGGGGGTGGGAATCTTAGTTCACTTTGGGTTGGGATTGACCCACAGCAACTTCATGAGATCTACAAGGTATGATACTCCCACTTGACTAATGTTAGGATTGTTAATGTGCTTAGTGTGTCTTCTTGTCAAAACTCGTACACGCCAATTTACCCAAAGTCCACCTTGAGTCAAAAGCCATTGTGTTTTCTTGTTTGACTTGTATGTACTTGCCAAGAAACCTTATCAACTTATCCACAAATCATTTGAACCTTTGAAATCAAACATTTGAGCCTTTGAAAGACAAAATTTGACCTTTTGAAATCCAAAATTTTGAGCCAAGAATCCAAAAATCAAAATTGGTCAAAAACCTAGCCAAAATCCAAACATTTCCCTCCGTTTAGTGCCATACACTCTCTGTTTAACACTATAGATTCACCTATCAGCACCATTTCTGTAGCACCATCCATCAACCAATCAACACCATTCTCATCTATTTCAGCACCATTCCTCACTGTGTCAGCGCCATATTGTTCTGCATTAGCACTATTTACAGACTGCATAAAAAATGTGTCCTCTAATCTGGTCCCAAATTCTTGAGCTTCATTTAACATTAGAATCCCAACACTTTGTCAAAATCATCCAAAATCAAATCCTCCATTTTTGTCCAACCCTTGACCACATTTCCATCCACAACCTTTGCCCAAGTCTATCCACATAATTTCATTTGGACATTAGAGAAATATTACTTTGATATTGGTCCCTTGACCAATTCATTAATCAATTATTCCAAAGATTCATTCTATTTCCACAAGGGTTTAAATTACAAACCCTAATCAAAATTTATTATCCTTCATCCAACCTTAGAGAAATATTTTGAACTTTTGGACCTTTGCTTTCCATCAATCCCATCCACATTTTCTATCTCCAAAAGCATTTCAACCTTAGTCTTAGTCTAATCATTTTCATCTCCCAAAAAATTAACCAATATTACCCAAACCTTGTCAACCCCATTCCAAATATTAAATCCATATTATCCAAACTTGTTGATACACAACAATGCATATGAAATATAGAATATCTCACCTCTCTTGAAAGGAATCTTATCTTGGAAAAGACTTCCCCAAGATTTATAGAGCTAAGTCTTAGCTTGCTGGAATAACTTCAGTGGATATGTTTTAGCTATACCAACAAAGGGGACTTACATGCAATGGTAGGGTTTATGAAACTATTATAGCAAAGTGTGCAGGAAACCCTATTATACTTTCAACAGATTGTCAATGTAAATGCTACTTAAAACCTGACTCTACAGATGTATTTAAGGAAAATACAACAGGTATAAAGGTAAAGATAAGTATTGAAACCTAGGTGACAATCACAATCTAGATAAAATGTTGCAAATAGACAAACACCTTCAATAAGCCATTGCCTGTTTCACCAGGTTAAAAACTGCACAATGTTACAAGAAATGATGCAATCTTCCAAGGATTCTTATGATTTTCAAATTACATTCATTTATTAAACACCTTGATAATGGCACAGCTTAACAATTGAAATGTAATCGAACTAGATTCATTAAAGGTTTAGGCTTACTATGCATAGTAACTTACTATCAACAAGCACCAATTGTATGAACTAAGAGATTCATTGGATATCTTAGCATTTACCCAACATTGCAAAAGCAAATTTAACTAACTTCATATTGATATGAACCATGAAATCCAAAAGAGATAATGTAATAGCGCAAATTCCTAGCAACCTACAAAACTTGCTTTGTATTAATCAAAATTTGGTAGTCTCAGCAATTTAGTATAAGTATTACTTACAATGAGAGAAAATGATTGCCCTTTTATAGACAAGACACCATACCAAGTTTTTCAATGGATGGTGGAGATTTACTCAACACCAAGGGCTTAGATTACATTGCATTGAATGAGGTACATCAATTAGTTATATTTTTGGATTTATTTTTGTCTTGTATGAAAAAGACAAAATACAGCCTTTAAATACATTAAATCTAGACAAAATGAGTACCCATTTGGCTGTGTATGACTAAGAGCCAATCTACAAGGCAAAAGAAAGTCAACATGAAGTCATATGACATGAAAACTTCAGTTGATGTGGAATGACATGATTCCAAGTGTTGACTGGGACACTTCATTGCTCATCATCATCTATATTGACTTTGTTCTTTTTAGCTTCCCTATTGCTATAGGCTATGAAGGATTCCAAACTTGGGTTGATGTCAGCCGATTGAGGATCTTTGACATAATCAATTCTGAATTTGATCCTATCTACCTCCTGTGAGAATTTGTAGTACACAACTGACCTGGACCTTTTGTTCCTTCTGAACTCTTGGAATAATGCCCTCTGATCACTTATTCTTTCCATCTTTCCTATCATGTTGAGTGGTGAATCTCCATGAATGATATGTTTCAATTTGTTTTTGCATTCCTGGGCATCCACAGGAGTAGTATCATCTAGATCCATATCTGTGTAAGCCCGTAGTACATCATTTAACTTGTAAATAACTTCCATAATTTGAACCCTAGTTGGCTCAGAAGAATTCCTGGCTTTGTCAAATATTTCTCTCCTCAATCTTATTAACTCTAGCCACTGCTCTAGCATATCTAGTCTTTCCTCAATCAAGACATTTTCCACCAGCAAGATTGCATAAGGAAGATTACTCATTGCAAAGACTCAAGGGCATATGTGGGAGTAATAATAATCATAATTAGTATAATCACTGACAACCTCTTCCCATTCTGTCATTAAAAGACAAAATCCTTATGCAACTTTGCTACTTCATGGATCACCTCACAACCCTATGTATATACCTTATAAAACCATTCTTCTATGACAACTATAGTAGTTTAGATGTTATCAAAATTCTCCAACTCTTCTTTAGAGAGAAGAGGGGGTGTTGTTGCTTCACCATCTCAGGGCATAGGCTTTATTAAATAATTTATACAGGCCCTTAGTTCCTTGTTCTATTGCTTGAGTTGTTGTTTAGTCAACTCATATTTATTCAATATGTCTAAATGTTAGATACAAAGCCTTTGAATTTGTCAGTTTCTTGGGTTTTTGAAGATGGCCCCAAGTTGAGTGTTGTGACAGTGTAATCTTCTGGCCAGACATATTTTTTATTGGCCTATTTTGGTGGGACTACTACCTCTGTAATTCGTGACCCTGTAGCATCCTTATAGATTCTAGTTTGGATTTTGGCCTTCTTCTATTTCTTTGGCTTCTCAAGTCTAGCCAAGAAACTATGCAAATCTAGAGACATGACTTCTACTCTCGGAGGCTAACTGCTTAATCTTTGTTGCAGCCATTCTGGAGCTATGGAAGAATGCTTTGGAGAGCCAATATGACTGTCCTCCTTATTTAAAGAATCATCAATATGAATATTCTCTACCTCTGGACCTTGTTCTGCCCCTTTATCATTTGGTGTATCCTACTCTTCTGCCTTAGTGTTCTTTGGAGGGGATTCTGACTACTCTACGTATGATAGCTGTATTATTTCTGGAAAAAATTGTGTAGATCTTTTTTGCATTGATGTTTCAGATCACACTCTGTGATCCATCATCAGGAAGAGGATAAAAATGATACATGAATTGTAGAAACTAGCTTTTATAAAAAGGAGGGGGGGAAGGAGCGGGGGTTGACATGTAAAAACAAGACAAGAAAGATAAAAAATAAAGAAGAGGATTGAAAAGGAATGGGAGACAAGGTCAATAAAAGAAAATGAAATAAAAGAGAAGGCAAAATGAAAGAAGACAACGAGGGCAGGGGGAAGAGGAATCAGAGGGAAGGTGAGTTAGTTGGGAGGGAATCTAGAAAAGGATTCCAAGTCAAGCTTAGACTCCATCCATCTTCTCAGTTTAGGTTGGAGGGGTGGTTCCTCATAAAAATAGCTTCTTTAAGTTTTCTCCTGAAGAAGCTATCTTCTTTGACTAGAACATGAGCATCTTCTAGGCAAATGTGGTGTTTTGTGTTGGAGGAATGCTCTTCTAGGGTAGATTTGGTGACTCTATATATTGCAAATTTTTTGGTATATCCTTCTAAGAAATCTCTAGAATTGAGTTAGTAAACACTTCTTCCAATGGGTTGTCCTCTATATTCACAGCTTCAATCATGCTGGGATTTCTTGGAGGTTTGTGTGTTATGTCTTCAATGACCACCTCCCCCTAAGAATCCAACTCAGCACATACCTTTTTAATACATGGTAATGAGGGTACTTGAAGGGCTGCTAGCACAGACACTTGTGTTGAGTCATTAAAAGGTTGAGCTAAAGAATTAGTAATAGATGGAGGCAAACATAACCTTGACAAATTGGCAAATGAGGCAAAACCTATGAAAGGAAGAGAGGGAGATGAGAGTACAGAGGAAATGGCAAGTGGGGTGGAAAGGCTCAAGGATGGCAAGGTGAAAGGAGGTGGTGAAAGGATGGTTGAAATGGGAGGTAAAGATGAAGATAAAAAAGAAATGGATAGTGAAGAGGAGGAGAGGACAGGGATACTCATGGATGCAATGGTGGGAAAAGAAGATGGAGGAATGGATGAGATGGGAATGGAAGAGATGGATGGAAAAGAGGAAATGGAAGTGATAGTTGAAGGTGAGGTGGGTGGAAGAAGGGAAGTGGATATACTTGCACTGGATGCAAAGGAGGGTACAACTATAGAAGCACTAGAAGAAACAAGTCAAGTGCTAACTATAGCAGGAGATAAAGAGGCAGTGTCAATACTTTGCTATGGGGTTGAGAGGTGATGGGAGGTGCAATCACAGTGGGTTGCTTCCTGACTTGGTGCAGTCACGGTAGGAGGGTTCACATAATGAACAATTCAGACCATGTAGCAAGACTAAACATAACAGAAACAAATCAAGAAATAAGGCAAATGTAGATTCAGTCATTCAGTATATCATAGAATTCAAATAGAGATCAACTAGCAACATGTGGGCTTACAATTAGGGCTCACAGGCTCGATTACATACATGCACAAGATAAAGCTTTAAAGCTCCATCTTACAAAATCCAAACTGTCAATCTTCTAAATCATGAGAACTATGTTCACTCCTTTCCTAAGGATCTATTACATCAATATATATCTAATCCAGATCAATTGATTCCTCCACGTCGGCCAAGGAAGATCACAAATTCTGAATAAGAGGTGTAACGTGTACACATAGATAGGTTGGACCTAAATCCATAGAATACTTCCTCAAATGAATGGAACAATGTGCGGACCCTTGAGGAATGTCAGCCACAAACCAAAGAAGATTAAATGATGTGTCATTGAGATCTGCAAGTCAGAGAATGATCTGAAAGCCTTCTCCTTTAGCTGATTGTTGGTCAATATCAGGATACTCTATTTTGAGAAACAATCTATTTTTGATAGCGATATATTTTTGGTAACCGATCCAAATGCTCTGAATTCTTGATATGATGTAATTGAATGAATGTATATGCTAAGTCCAGATTCGCTAGATGTGAAATGCCGATACCAGACTACAAGCTGAAACTTCTTCTAACTGAACTAAACTGGGAAATGAAAAGAAACAAACTAAACTGCAAACAAACTAGAATGCAAATGTTTTTGGTTGATGCAAGATTGCTCTTGAACTAAGCATGCTCCTACATCAAACAAACAAGGTTATTGAAAAATTGAGTCCCTCACTTTGCTGGGGCTAGGGGAGAACCAAGTTGGTCCACCTTAGCTTGAGAAATCCATGATGAATCTTCTTTCGGTCTGCTTTTCCACTTCACAAGATATTCTTTCTATTGTCTCCCTCTAGTGCTACATCCAACTCTGCTGTCCAAAATGTCTTCAATATGTTCCAGTGCTTGATCTAGTAATTGCTTCTTCACGTCTTCTTCCATACTGTCACTAAAATCTACTTCATGATACTAATATAGGTCTGCATTGTTGAAAATAGGTGAAATACCCAATGTCTCTAGTAATTCCGCTTCGTATACATTTCCTGAATCAAATTTCTTGAGTATCTTATAAGGTCCAAACTTCTTCATTTTCAACTTGTTATATATCCCAACTAGAAATATTTATTTTCTCAAGTATGCCATCACTTCATCTCTAACTTCAAATTCCTTATGTCTTCTCTTCTCATCTGCCTTCTCTTTGTACTTATTGGTCATATTCTGCAAATGCTCCTTAACCTGATCATGCACTGTCTTCATGTGATCTGCAAATTCTTCTGCTTCTGCACTCCTCTTTTCTTCCATGCTGATATCTCTTAATTCTGCCACTCCTCTAGGATTCACTTCGGTAACAATCTCAAAAGGTGTTCTTTTGGTACTCCTATTTACTGAATTATTTGATGCAAACTCTGCTTGTGAAAGAATCAAATCCCAACTTCTGGCTTTCTCTCCAACTAGACATATCAATAAGTTTACCAAACTCCTATTCACTACCTCTGTCTATCCATTTGTTTGTGGATGAAAAGTAGAACTAAACTTCAAATTTGTCTTCATCTTCTTCCAAAGTGTCCTCCAAAAGTATCCAACAAACTTTGTGTTTCTGTCTGAAACTATGCTCTTAGGTAATCCACACAATCGCATAATCGCCTTGAAAAATAGGTCTGCTACATGCACTGCATCAGTTGTCTTCTTACAAGGTATGAAATGAGCCATCTTTGAAAATATGTCCACCACTACAAATGTTGAATCATGTCCTCTCTGTGTCTTAGGTATTCCCAACACAAAATCCATTCTTATGCCTTCCTAAGGTCTCTCTGGTATTGTCAATGGTTTATACAATTTGGTATTCTGACTACTCTCTTTTACAACTTGACAAACTTTACAACTCTGCACAAATCTCTAAACATCCTTATGTATCTGAGGCCAAAAGAAATTTTCACTCACCAAAGCCACTATCTTATCAATGCCAAAATGTCCTACCAATCCTCCACTATTCTTGTCCTTGATCAAATTATCTCTCATTGAACTTCTAGGTATGCACAACTGACTTCCTTTGAACAACATATCTTCTTGAATGAAATAGTCCAACCACTTACTCCTATCTGTCACAACAGGTTCCTTACATGCTTTTCAAGGTTTTGCAAAATTAGTGTCTCCCTCATACATGTTCTTCAATTCATCAAAACCCAACACTTCAATTCTCAATTCTGTCAACAAGTTTCTTCTTCTACTCAAGGCATTAGCAACTTTTGATTTTCCACTCCTATGTTTCAACACAAAAGTATAACTCTGCATGAACTCTACCCACCTCATATGTCTATGATTCAACTTACCTTGACTGTTCAAATATTGCAAAGCTTGATGATATGTATACAACACAAACTCCTTAGGCAAGAAGTAATGTCTCCACTTCTTCAAGGATTGAATTATGGCATAGAACTCTTGATCATAAACTAAATATCTTCTCCTTGTATCATTCAACTTCTCACTAAAATATGCTACAGGTCTACCTTCTTGACTTAACACTGCTCCAATTGCATTCCCACTTGCATCACAATCAACTTGAAATACCTTATTGAAATCTGGTAATGCCAAAATAGGTTGCTCTATCACTTTTTGCTTCAACAACTCAAAACTTTTATTTTCTCTAGATGTCCACTTGAAATCCTTTCTATCACCTCTCATTGTCTCTATCATAGGGTTACAAACTGAACTAAAATTTCTAATGAACTTCTGATAGAAACTAGCCAATCCATGAAATGATCTAACTTCTCCAATGCTCTCCAGTGTAGGCCATTCAATAAATGCTCTTACTTTCTCAGGGTCCATCTTCAATCCTTGCATAGAAATCACAAATCCTAAATATACCAACTCTTCCTTCATTTCTGATGAACTTCCAGTAGAAACTAGCCAATCCATGAAATGATATAACTTCTCCAATGCTCTCTGGTGTAGGCCATTTAATAATTGCTCTTACTTTCTAAGGGTCCATCTTCAATCCTTCCATATAAATCACAAATCTTAAATCAGACCTTGCAATAAGAGTAAACACAAAGGAAACAACATAAGAAATAAGGCAAATGTAGATTTACTCATTTAGTATATCATAGAATTCAAATAGAGATCGGCCGGCAACATGCAGGCTTACAATTAGGGCTCACAGGCCTGATTACATACATGCACAAGATAAATCTTTGAAGCTCCATCGTACAAAATCCAAACTCTCAATCTTCTAAATCATGAGAACTATGTTCACTCCTTTGCTAAGGATATATTACATCTATATATATCTAATCTAGATCAATAGATTCCTCTGCGTCAGCCAAGGAAGATCACAAATTCCAAAGAAGAGGTGTAACATGTACACATAGATAGGTCAGACCTAAATCTATAGAACACTTTCTCAAATGAATGGAACAATGTGCAGACCCTTGGGGAAGGTTAGCCATGAACCAAAGAACATTGAATGATGTGTCATTGAGATTTGCAACTTAGGGAATGATCCACAAGCCTTCTTCTTTAGCTGATTGTCAGTGAATATTAGGATGCTCTGTTCTGAGAAGCAATCTACTTTTGATAGCAATATCTTTCTAGTAACTGATCCAAATGCTCTCAATTCTTGATATGATGTAAATGAATGAATGTATATGCTAAGTCCAGATCCGCCAGATGTGAAATGCCAATACTGGACCACAAACTAAAACTGCTTCTGACTGAACTGCCTGAACTGAACTAGGAAATGAAAAGAAACAAACTAAACTGTCAACAAACTGGAATGCAAATTTTTTTGGTTGACGCAAGATTGCTCTTGAACCAGGGATGCTCCTACATTAGACATCCAGGGTTATTGAAAAAGTGAGTCCCTCACTTTGCTGGGGCTAGGGGAGAACCAAGACAGTCCACCTCAGCCTGAGAAATCCATGATGAGTCTTCTTCCGATCTGCCTTTCCACTTCACAAGATATTCTTTGTATTGTCTCCCTCTAGTACTGTGTCCAACTCTGCTGTCCAAAATGTCTTAAATATGTTCCGGTACTTGTTGTGGTAATTGCTTCTTCAAGTCTTCTTCCATACTATCACTAATCTCTACTTCATGATATTGATATAGGTCTGCAATGTTGAAAATAGGTGAAATACCCAATGTCTCTAGTAATTCCACTTCGTATACATTCCCTGAATAAAATTTCCTGAGTATCTTACAATGTCCAAACTTCTTCATTTCAACTTGTTATATGTCCCAACTAGAAATATTTCTTTTCTCAAGTACGCCATCACTTCATCTCCAACTTCAAATTCCTTATGTCTTCTCTTCTCATCTACCTTCGCTTTGTACTTATTGGTCATATTCTCCAAATTCTTCTTAACCTGATCATGCACTGTCTTCATGTGATCTACAAATTCTTTTGCTTCTGCACTCCTCTTTTCTTCCATGCTGATATCTCTTAATTCTGCCACTCCTCTAGGATTCACTCTGGTAACAATCTCAAAAGGTGTTCTTCTGGTACTCCTGTTTACTAAATTATTATATGCAAACTCTACTTGTGAAAGAATCAAATCCCAACTTCCGGCTTTCTCTCCAACCAAACATCTGAGTAAGTTTCCCAAACTCTTGTTCACTACCTATGTCTATCCATCTGTTTGTGGATGAAAAGTAGAACTAAACTTCAAATCTATCTTCATCTTCTTCCAAAATGTCCTCCAAAGGTATCCAACAAACTTTGTGTCTTTGTCTGAAACTACGCTCTTAGGTAATCCATGCAATCGCACAATCTCCTTGAAAAATAGGTCTGCTACATGCACTGCATCAGTTGTCTTCTTACAAGGTATGAAATGAGCCATCTTTGAAAATAGGTCCACCACTACAAATATTGAATCATGTCCTCTCTATGTCTTAGGTATTCCGAACACAAAATCCATGCTTATGCATTCCTAAGGTCTCTCCGGTATTTTCAAAGATTTATACAATCTGGTATTCTGACTACTCCCTTTTGTAACTTGACAAACTCTAAAACTCTACACAAATCTCTGAAAATCCTTATATATCTGAGAGCAAAAGAAATTTTCACTCACCAAAGCCACTGTCTTATCAATGCCAAAATGTCCTACCAATTTGCCACTATGCTTCTCCTTGATCAAATTATCTCTCATTGAACTTCTAGGTATGCACAACTGACTTCCTTTGAACAACATATCTTCTTGAATGAAATAGTCCAACCACTTACTCCTATCTATCACAACAGGTTCCTTACATGCTTTCCAAGGTTTTGCAAAGTCAGTGTCTCCCTCATACATGTTCTTCAATTCATCAAAACCCAACACTTCAATTCTCAATTCTGTCAACAAGTTTCTTCTTCTACTCAAGGCATTAGCAACTTTGTTTGATTTTCCACTCATATGCTTCAACACAAAAGTATAACTCTACATGAACTCTACCAACCTCATATGTATCTAATTCAACTTACCTTGATTGTTCAAATATTACAAAGCTTGATGATCTGTATACAACACAAACTCCTTAGGCAATAAGTAATGTCTCCACTTCTTCAAGGCTTCAATTATGGCATAGAACTCTTGATCATAAATTGAATATCTTCTCCTTGCATCATTCAACTTCTCACTTAAATATGCTATAGGTCTACCTTCTTGACTTAATACTGCTCCAATTGCATTCTAACTTGCATCACAATCAACTTGAAATACCTTATTGAAATCTGGTAATGTCAAAATAGGTTGCTCTATCACTTTCTGCTTCAACAACTCAAAACTTTTATTTGCTCTAGATGCCCACTTCAAATCCTTTCTATCACCTCTCATTGTCTTTGTCATAGGGTTACAAACTGAACTAAAATTTGTGATGAACTTTTGACAGAAACTAGCCAATCCATGAAATCATCTAACTTCTCCAATGCTCTCCGGTGTAGGCCATTCCATAATTGCTCTTACTTTCTTAGGGTCCATCTTCAATCCTTCCACAGAAATCACAAATCCTAAATATGCCAATTCTTCCTTCATGATACTACACTTCTTGATTTCTATTAGCAACTTCTCTTCCCTCAGCCTCTGCAAAACATGTCTAATATGCCACAAATGTTCCTCTTTTGTCTTATTGGAAATTAGAATATCATCCATGTACACAATCATGAACTTACCCAAGAATTTCTTCAAGACTTCATTCATCAATCTCATGAAGGTACTCAGTGCATTTGTCAATCCAAAGGGCATCACTAACCACTCCTATAATCCTTCATTTGTTTTAAAAGTAGTCTTCCATTCATCACCTTCTCTAATTCTGATCTGATGGTATCCACTCTTTAAATCTATCTTTGTGAAATATTTTTCTCCACTTTGTTGGTTTTTTCCCAGACTGGATGCTTACTCCAAGATTTCCCTACAAGGTAGTCATCAATGATCAACAGGATCTCTGGGCTAGGGGCCAACAGTATAGGAGATAGACTCTATTTTTATCTCCTCTTCTTCTTCAGGCTCTGCAAAACCTAGGGGGGTATTCCCTACTCAACATCCTTGAGAATATGCATACAAAGGCTGGGATACTGACATAAAGTAGATAAATCCTCTCTTATGTAGACCAAAACTATGAGATAAGTGCAAAGCGGCTAGCCTTGGGCCTATATTCAGTTGTGGACAGAGGATTTCAGTCCTAAAACTATTTCTAAAGTCCTAGTGGTTGTTTTGGAGTTTGATTCTGATTTTGTATTCGGATGCAAAGCTGAACATGGTGTGTAACAACAACACAGAGTAAGATTGGTGCCTATCCAGGGCTTGGAGACAGTAGACATACACCTGTGAATGATCAGCATGAACAACTAAAACTGGATTTCAAGGGGATACATGTGATATTTGCCTTATAGATATCTCCCAATATAGGGTGTTAAGCTATCTATACTTATGGCATCCCTATTGCAGTATACCCTTCCCAATATTCAATCTGAAAATAGTTTAATCTACCCCTTGAGCAGAAGTTAAGAGATCAAACATTCAATATAGGAATTCTGTGTTCTAGAGTGTCAAACATTCCTTAAATATCTAGACTCAAAATAAAGATACATGCAATATTGGAGATAGAATTAACATAACACATGCAAACATGGCATTTCTCATATAAGATTAATCATGAAATCAGTGGATTCATGCAAGTAACATACAATAGGAGATACATAAACTCACAAGTTTTACTGCACATAGCAACCAAATCAGTTGTATTGTATTACAGAGCCCAAATGTTCAACTTTCAACCACCTAAAATGAGTAACACTTCCTGCTATATACAGCAAGGAAGGTCCTCTACATTAATTACATGGTTAGATTCAAAAAAAAATGCCAGATACAGATCCCTCAAAGGAATGGTACCCAGAAGTCATCAATGTAGCAGAGAAGGGAGGCCTCGAGCCTTGTGCCACCACCTGGAAGTCCTCATCCATAATGGGGCAACCTGACCACTTGTACCATCACCCATACCTTTGCACTATCGCCATTGATGGCCCAACCACCCGCAGCCACCAAGAAAATAGTTGCAACAATCAAAATGGAGTTCTCGCCAAAATGTAGTTTACCACAGGTTCAAAATAATCTAGGGAGATTAATCCCACATGCATGGTGAGTAGACCACTTTAGCATTTTAAAAGTATGGCCACATGCATAATAAGCATTGAGCACTTTTGCGACGCTCGACACATGCCTCTCAGCCCAAAGCCCATCACCAAGACCTGAACCATCAGCCAACTCCACAAATCTCCTGCTGACCTCAATGGTCTCACCGATGCCAAGCAAAACACCCCCTCTTCGGCAAGACAACAACCATCGGCACATCCAAAAAATCTCTGGCCGACCTCAACAGTCTCACCAAAACCAGCTCCAATATCGGCCAGACCAAGCATGAAGTCTTCCCGATGGCCATCTACCATGCTTCCGTCAGCCAGACCATCCATATCGGCCAAGCATAAATCTCCTTCGCTGATGAACAAAGTCACACCGACAACACCTTCGCTTCCTATCTCTATCGGTGAGACCAACACCATTGGGCAAGCTCTCCTCAGTCCATCCGATAGAAAATGTTATCCCGATGAACACC
The DNA here is from genome assembly GCA_027924645.1 of Cunninghamia lanceolata. NCBI lineage: Eukaryota > Viridiplantae > Streptophyta > Pinopsida > Cupressales > Cupressaceae > Cunninghamia > Cunninghamia lanceolata. The sequence goes on along the minus strand of BSBN01001320.1, from coordinate 1,159,253 downwards.
AACCCAAGGTCTTCAGTGAGACCACCATCCATCAGAGTGATAAAAAACTTCTCTGCCGATAATGCCGATCACTCCGATGGACACTCCCCTCGGCAAGACACACGCCGATGACCCCTCATCAGCCAAACTCCTCACATCGGCGGCCCAAAAAATTGCTTTGCTAATAGCCAAACACACGCCGATGGACATCCATCAGCCAGACCAAAACAATCGGAGCACTCAAGAAATCCTTCGCCGATACTCCAAGTTACTCTGATGAAAGCTCAAATCACGCTCTGTCGGCGAGACCTACCCTGTCATCACCCTGACATGTCAAACACCAATACCACCTTGGCCAGAATCTCAACTGTTAGAAAGAAGAAATCCTCCCTCACTGATAGGTAAAGTCTCAGCGATGAACAAAAAACCTAGGGTTTAGATGAAGAAACCCTACAAACACCCAAGTTCAACACCAGACCAAAAAGACCAGAAGTAGTGCCAACACTGGCTCTGAATGGGGATGTGCAAGTGCAAAACTGCAGCAAGAACCAGATCTCCAGGCAGACCAGGCAAAAACCAAAAAAGCATGAATTGTACAAGACATTTACAATATATACATATTATTACACATGTGCATAGAGATAGGCCATTATGCAAAGTAAAACTTGAGAAACTGGCCATGCACAGGCAATTCCAGTATCTCACCATCTAGGGTCTAGAGGAAATAAGAGTCCTCCCCATGGGTATTGCAAACTTGATATGGGCCCATCCATAAGGGTTCAAACTTACCATGTTTGCCCTTGTCTTGATCTTTTGCATTCCAAATGAGCACTAGATCATTGACTTGAAACTTCCTTTTTGTAGCTCTCCTGTCAAACAGATACTTCACACCTTGTTGTCTCTTGTGATTGACCTGGTGGGCTTTCCTTCTGCTTTCATCCAGTGCAACCAGCTGGTTCACTCTTTCTGTCATGGAGTCTGCAATCTCCTCATCATTCTCTTGGATGAATCTATAAACTGGCAGAAGATTGTTTATGGGCAACCTAGCTGATGCACCATATACTAGTTCAATAGGTGACATTCCAATAGCTTTCTTCACTGTCACCCTGTCAGCCCATATTGCTAACTTTAACTTTGAATCCCAAGCTCTCTTGTTCTTATCTAGTATCCTCTTGATAATTTTCATGATACTTTTATTGCTTGATTCTGCTTGACCATTTCCCTGTGGGTGGTATGGTGATGCATATGATAGATTTATCCCATACTTGTTGCAAAAATTAATAAATTCACATGATCTGAAACACATAGCATTATCAGTGACTATCTTGAATGGTACTCCAAACTTGATGATAATATTTTCCATTATGAAATCCATCACCACCTTACTTGTGGCCCTCTTAGTTGGAATGGCCTCAATCCATTTGGTAAAGTAATCAGTTGCCACTAAAATCCAACTGTGTCCCCCACTTGACTTGTCTGCAATTTCCCCTATGAAATCAATTCCCCATTGCTGAAATGGAGCATTCACAGTTATAGTTCTGAGGGGCAATGCACCATCATATCTCAACTTTCCTGAGAATCTTTGGCAAGGGTCACACTTCCTCACTAACCTTTGTGCATCTGAGAAGAGAGTGGGCCACCAATATCCTGCTCTGAGAATCTTATGAGCTGTTGTTTGAGTAGTATAATGTCCACCACACAATCCTTTATGCATTTCATTCAAAACATTGTTAGCTACATCTTCATCCACACATCTTAGCAGCACACCATCAGGGTTCTTCCAGTATAGCTCACCTTGAACAATAACGTACTTGATTGCATGTAACTTTAAAGTTCTCTTTTGACTGTCACTGAAATGGGAAGGACAATTCAGATTTTGCAAGTAGTATATGATGTCCTTATACCATTCAAATTCTAATACATTTACAATCTCATTTTAGACTGCATTGACCTGGCATGCTTCCAAGTTTGACTGTGCCATCATCTTGGCTAATCCTTGTCCTCTTACCAACCTGGTAATTTGAATTTCTATGTTGAACTCTTGTAATTTGTTTATCCATCTGCACCTCCTTCCAGTCACCTCCTGCTGAGTGAATATGTCTTTGACTACTGCATGAGGCACATATGCAACTATCTGAGATCCTACCAGGTATGGCTTGAAACTCTTGATTGCTCTGACTAGTGCATGTGCCTGTTTTTCCATGATATCATACTTTAACTCAGAAGCCTGCAAGGACATAATGAAGAAAACTATGGGCTGCTCAAAACCATCTTCATTTTTCTATAACAAACATGCAGCAATAGTGTGAAAGGAAGCAAATGAAAATAATTGAAATGGCCTAGAGAAATCAGGAGATTTAAGAACAGGGGCCATCTTGATTACTTCCTTGATATCCTGAAAAGACTTGCATGCTTCACCTTCCCAACTAACAATTTCATCTTTCTTCAACATCTTAGAAATATTCCTTGTAGTTTCCGCAAAGTTAGGAACAAATCTCCTAACAAAATTTATTTGTCCAAAGAAGGACTAAACTCCTTTTACTATTTTTGGCATCTAAATTCTATCAATTACAGCTACTCTTTTAGGATCAATCCTAACTCCATCCTTGGAAACAATGTGCCCTAGGAGCTTTCCTTCAACTACCCCAAAAGCACACTTCTTTGGATTTAAAGAAATGCCATACTCTAGTGCTCTTATGAAAATCTGCTCCAAGTGCAAACAATGCTGCTCTTCCTTCTTTGAATAAGCAGTTAGATCATCCTGATATACAGCTAGAACTGAGTCAATCAACCCTGCAAAAGCAACATCCATTGCTCTTTGAAATGTAGCACCTGCATTTGTTAGCCCAAATGGCATTCTAACATACACATATGTTCCCCATGGAGTGGTGAAGGCAGTCTTGTACTATTCTGATTCCTTTACCTTCACCTGATTATAACCTAAGAATCCATCCATCATGGATAGGAGTTCACAACCAGTCACCTTCTGCAACATAGCTTCCATATTAGGCAATGGATAATTATCCTTTAAAGAGGATACATTCAAGTTCCTAAAGTCAACACAAAGCCTAATATCACCATTCTTTTTTCTGACTGGGACAAGGTTAGACGCCCAAGTTGAATGTCTAATTGGCACAATTATTCCAGCTTCCCTAAGCTTTTTGAGTTCCTCTTGCATTTTTGGAGCTAAGGTAGGATTAATAGGTCTTTGCCTCTGTCTAAATGGCTTAGCTCTAGGCTTTAGTTGGATCTCATGCTGGAATAAGTCTTCTCTATAGGCTTTTAGGTCCTCATATGACCAACCAAAAACATGTTTATACCTTTTCAGTAATGCAATCAGCATACTCTTGATGTGTGGTTTGAGCTGCTTACCAATGTACACCTTCTTAGGTGCCTGAGATGTCCCCAAATTTATCTCTTCTAGATCATCCTTGTTTGTGGGAGATGTCTTTGTGACCAATTGGTCTCTTCTGTCAAAAGCTCTTTCTAAGGCTACTAACCCTCTAGGGATTTTATTAGTCTTCAACTGAATTATTTCTTTCCCCATAAGAGTTTCTTTTCCATCTACAGTCTCTACAAAAGCTTGAAAATCAATTTCTTGATTCTCAAATTCATCTATGCAGTGCAAAAATTTTAACAAGTCCTTATCATCATTAAACACCTGCCAACTGCATATGTTTTCTGGTACTGCAGGCCTAATTTTAACTTCTACATTTGTAACATCTGATAGAGTAATATCATTCGGCCTTATTGCTACATTGGCTAAGAAATCAGCCATAACATTCTTCGACCTCTCTACCCAGCCTATTGAAAATGCATCAAATAATTCAGTGGTATCCCAAACAGCATGCTTGTATTGTTTTAATCTTTTATTTTTTGAAGCATACCTATCTCTAACTTGGGATATAATCAACTCAGAATCCCCAAATACCCTTAACATCTTAATTCCATGTTTGAGAGCTATATTTAGGCCTAAGAATAAAGCTTCATACTCTGCAATGTTGTTTGTGCAAGCAAACCTTAGCAAGAAGGAGAATTTGAGGAGCTTACCATTTGGAGACAGGAAAACAACTCCAGCTCCAGAACCTTCTTTTGCACAAGCTCCATCAAAAAACATAGTCCTGTTGGTCATGATGTTATTCATTCACAAACATAGAATAAAAGTTACACAACAACCTTTACTCATCTTGAAAGATACGATGAATTCAAAGAATTCACGATCCCAAGTCTCCGTTGATTAGGTCTTAATCTACTGACGTTACTCAGTGGTTGATGTGCGTTGCTGTTTTCCATTCAGGGGCCTTACGTGTTTCTGCACTGTTCATCATCATCATCTTCAAATATCCTGCTCTGGATGTTCGCTCTGCATCAGTCTTCAATAATTTCTACCTCTGCACTGTAAATTTAGTCAAATAATGTGCATACAGGCTGATATTTGCATGATTTCTACCATTATTTATGATTCTTTGCATGATATTTTCAATACTACATGCATTTAACTCAAATATGCTAAGGATCTTCAGTTACCTACGGGATTTCAGCATATTTCACTGTTTCTGCTTGTTATTTATCATGATTTGCAGTTATGGTGATGAATTAATGAAATTAAAAAAAGGAAAAGGTTCAGAGAGTGAGATTCCTAAAATTACTGGACTTAGATCACTGATTCACATACAAGCTCCCATACTTGCAATGAAAAGAAGGAAAAATAGAAATCATACTTCACCAGGACATTCCACAAATCCGCATGATCTAGTGCAAAGCTTCAAAGGAAAGTTGACAACTATATGTAATGAAATGAAAGCGCTTCCAGTTGAACACAGCATTCACCAGTACATATCCAGAAATCAACAGAAGATTACGTAAAATTTACAATAAGATTGTAATCTGGAACTTCATATTCATTCAGTATGCTCAAGAACAGGTACATTTACAGTGATCTGAAGAAAGAACCTTGACATTTCAACAATTCTATCCTCATTAGTCTCAGCAATCCGATCTCCTAACTTATTCTGCAGTAATTGACTCTTTGCGCCAGATGCGTCTATGTATTCTAATTTATTTCTCCTCCTTTTAAAATGACAAGCTCTGGATGTTATATAGAGCAACTGCCAGAAAACGGTTACAATGATCCAAGGATCAGGATCCTCTCACAGCAAACAACGGCCTAGATGAAAAGCACATGCTTCGTCAGTTAGCAAATGTACAGCTGGCACAGAATATTCCAGCATCCTCAACTTGATTCAGCCTCCAGCTGGCGAACAGCATATTTGACAATATCCTCCTCATGTCTGGTCCGATGCTGACTCCATGCGCAACTTTGCAATGCTCAGCTTCAGCAGCATCATGATGATATCCACGCTCAGCTTCAGCAGCATCATCATGATTTCAATGTTCAGCTTCAGCAGCATCATGATGATTTCCTGCAAGTAAACAGACAAACATAAGGTTCATCATCATCATGATAAACAGCAGGAAGTAAACACTTTATTTAAACATACCTCCCCATGTGCAGCTACAGGCAAACAGGTCTTACCTGTGAAAATATGCACTAAATGCATAAACAGCATGAAAACAACCAGGTCAACCCCGTTGACCCAAAATCAGGCAGTCGGGCTTTCAAATTTCTATCGCTTCATGCTTTTGCCCATTTTCTTGTATATCGGGTTCAAAATATGATGATGATGATCTCAGATAAACAAGGAAATAATCGCCTCTCAACCATCCTTAGAAACCGGCCCTGCATCATCATCATATTTGCATCGGGGTGACTACATATGATCAGTGTGACAATTTTTTCTCAGGCCGACGGCAACAGTTATACCGACGCCAAAAATATCATGATGATGACCAACTATATATCTTCAAAGTGGCTGCAGGATATCATAAAATATGATGATCCTCCTTTCCTAATGTTCTGATGAAAAGCACATCAGGATGCTCTGTTTTTGCACACTCGGGAAAGAAAGACATCGTCATCATCATCATGATGAAGACAAACAGGAGGACTCGGAAAATGATCCTGCCGCTGAGGAAAATCATGATGACGTCATCGTCATCATCAGGCTTCAATAAAATGCAAAGGGATGACGTCATCGTTATGTTTCGTTAAGACAGGAGGTAAATGGAATATTGGGTTCCCTCTAAGGAAGATGACCAGGTGGATGAAAGCAATATGACCCCTTTTTTTCAGCCAAGGCAAACCGCTCGAAAGGTCAGGATGATGAACATCATCATCATCATATACGCACTGGGCGATCAAAAAATATGATCCTGCTGAAAGTCCTGAGGACGTCATCAGGATATCCGGGGCTTATGTTAATCCTTGAAGATGACGTCATCGTCATCATCATATTGGCGAAATGGATCATGCCTTGGAAAATATCCTGCCGAAGGAGAAGGTGATGATGACGTCATCGTCATCATCATATTTGCAAAAGGTTATACTCGTCGGCAGGATGATATTACGAACTGTTGGGAGAGACAAAGATCATGATGATGATGTTCAACATGACTTAAGAAATGAAAAAACACCCTCCGCTTCGAAAGATAAGGTGATCATCATGATCACGCAAAAGGAGGTCAGGAGGATATTAGGAAATGCCGGGTCTCGAAATATCATGATGATGTTGATCACCAAGACTTGGTCGTGCGCGCAAATTATGCAGATGGCAGATTTCTCTAAGTAAGGTGACGATGATCATCAGCATGATATTATCACATCGGGTGATTTTGGAATATCATGATGATGTTCGCAATGCGAGAATATCATGATGCTGACAATGTTTCTAAGGTTACTCGATGGGTAAAACACACTAGCACTTAAGATTGACGTCCGGATGTTTCGACCTCAGGATATTATCGGGGGGCTTTTCAAATATCATGATGATGATGTTCACACAGCAATTATCAGGTTTGACCAAAACTTTGACCGCTCACAACTCCCTCATATGGACGAATTTTCAAGTGATGCAAAAGGCAAACCTGCATGAAATTTCAAGCTCTTTCTAACCATGAAGTCATAGAAACAAAATATGAACTTTGAAAAACTAACCTCATGATGATGACCTACCTCATCCTGACCTTCATGATGATGATGTACCGGACTTACTTTTACCAAACCGCCAGAAACAGACAACACAAGCCAAAACAAAAGCTGGGTCCCTGTTTTGCCAAGTCAAAATGGGGCGTGTTGTGTAACCACACAACAAGTCCATAAACCTTGCTGGTCCAACTCTTCAATGCAAACATTTTTCTCTTTATCCTTTTTATCATCTGAGACAACCTTGAAGTTATCACAGTCAGTGTTCACAAAGCATCTCTATTCCTCTGCTTCTTGGTCTTCCACTATCTCTGATGATCTTTCTTCTCTGATTAGCTTAACATCCCTGCCATTCACTGGAATCATAGCATATGACAAGTCCAGTTGCATACTTCCACCAATTAGTGCTGCCCATCTTCTTGACAATAGCATACCATACTGTGGCTTGATGTCAACCACTGTTATATTCATTTTATATCTCTTTTCAGGAAATGCTGCTAGTCCAAAATCCACATCCTTCATGATTCCAATAATTGGTACCTCTTTGGCATCCATAGCATAACATTTTCCACATGCCTTGTCTATTTTCAATCTAGCTTGTTGCATGATGGCTAAAGGCATGATATTTGTAGATGCTCCAAAATCAAGCATACAATTTCTAATTATCTTTCCATTTATAACCAGGGATACATAAAATGGTTCCACTTGTGAAGGGCACTTTGTCATGGTCACTCCTAAATAGACCTTAGGAGCTTCATCTTCTTCATTACATAAGACATGCTTTTCACCCTGGATCTGAACATTTTGCTTAGCCTGACAAGGTACACCTGAGATTAGGGATACTATCCTATTCTTGATTTCTTCAACCTTCATGAGTTCCATTAATGGGACAGAAACTTTTATTTGAGAGAGGACTTGAGCTATATCAAATGGAGCATAATTTTGTATAACAGTTGTAGCTTGCTCCATGGTCTTATTCTTATCCTAGACTGATTTAGCTTTTATCTTCATAGTTCCCTGATCATCATTCTTATTTTGGGAAACTTTGCTTTGATCTTCAGCCTGGGGGATTCTATTTTCTGGTCCTTGAGATTCATGATGGTGCAGGAGCACCCCTACAAGACAGGATATAGGTTCATTGTCCGCATGACAGGACATTAGTCTATTTTTAGTTTGTTTGACTTCATGATGTAATAAGGTCCATTGGACCAATGCATATGTATTAGATCAGCCTAGGAGAGTGTGCAGGCAGTTAGAGATCGTGATCAGGTAGTATGAGTTGTCTTCTCCCAGCCGCTTGGAAGCTCCCAGCCGCTGGGAATCGAGTTGGTAGTACTCGTAGGATATTGCTATAAATAACTCAGCTCAGTTAGGGTTTGATATGATATCATATTAGAGATCATATCATATCAGAGTAGTAGTTGTGTTATGTTGTACTGGTGATTGAGTGAGATCCAGAGATCAGGCCAGACATTGTGAAACATTGTTGTAGAAACAGGACATTTGTGTTTCATCTAAATAAGATCTCATCAATTGCATTATCTGGTTTATCAGCTGTTTATATTTTGATCTCTGTTCTGATTACAGGTTAATGGATACTTTCAACCCTTCCACCAGTTGATTCTGTGAATCAGTGGAATGGTCATGCATGTTAGTTTAGGTTGTATTTTAGTTTTCTGTTTATGCATTTCAGTGTGTGGGAGATCGATTGGTAGCATGCTGTGAATCAACCTATCATCCTCATGTGCTAGGATTTAGGAAGATAAACTGTTAAGTTTTGATCTGAAGGTGATCCGGCCAGACCATCATGTTTTCTTTGTAAAATTGTGCGGTTCTGTGAGTTTGCATGCAGCTGACGGATATACAGGGATCTGTATGTGCTTTTCCAGACGGAGTGAATCGCATCGACATCTGTGAGTATATCACTATCCGGATCGAGTTATGAAGCTGACGAAGACTGTATGTTTTGAATGCATCAGGATGATATAGGTTGGATATATACTCAGTGTGTATATCATCGTCAGGATCATCTTTCGTGTGTAGCCATCGTCCGCATGTCACTATCGCATGCAGGAGTGAAAGTTCACTTTTTGGCTAAGGACTGGAAAGGTCATCATCAGGATATTGAAAAGATCACCGGATATTCATTATCATGTTGCGGAGGATATAAATGTCTTATATCCTGTTGACATCATCATCAGGTGCAAGTGATGTCATCGTCATTAGGATATTGCGAATATCACCCTATGCAAGTTTATCTTGTTGTCGCTAAGTGTTTTGGCATCGGCGTAAGTCATCGGCATAAAGTTTGGTTAACATCATCAGGATGTTTCAATATGATCGGATAAGTCATATCCTGATGCTGTTGTTTGAGTAGTCGGATATCGGGGTGACGTAAGCATCGAAGGAAAGGTGCTTGAAGTTGTCGTCATCAGGATCCTACCGACGAAGGATGAAGATGATGGTGAACATCATGATGATGAAGATAGAGTTTGGCGGTATGATGAACAGTGAACATCAGGAGGATGTTTGCGCTTGCTGGATATGATGATGCTACTGACAGGCGAAAGGCGAAAGGCGATAAGGAAGTGAACAGTAGTTAGCAGGAGGATATTACATGCTTCTTCAAAATATGATGATGCTGTCTGTGTTAGCAAGAAATATGATGATGCTGTTAAGCCGATAGGTATTACATACTGCCCGTCCAGGATTTTAACATGCTGATTGTGTTGATGACTCCTCCTTCCCATTTGTAAGCTTCTGTTGTGTTTTCCTCTGCATCATAGTGGTATCAGAGCAAAGGAAGGATCTTCTGGAAAAGATCAGGATATAGCAGGATGTCAGGTGACGAAGGAACATCTAAGATTCCGGCAAGGATGACCAACGTTGAGTTGGCAGTTCTGGTGAAGAAACAGATTGCAGAGAGCAAGGCCGTGAAGGCTCAGAATCAGGAATTGAAGGATGAGTTAGAGAAGTTGAGGAACAGAGTAGGTTTTGGTAGAGAAGAAGATAGGGAAGAAGAAGAGATCCCTAGTTGGAACGAGGAGGTCGTTCCTGCAGACCAGAGACCACTGTTGAATGCCCTCAAGGCCATGGAGAGGAGAACCATGGATGTGAAATTAGATTTGCCAGTGTTTACAGGAAAGATGGAACCTGATTCAGTGATGGAGTGGATAGACTCCTTGAATAATTTCTTTGAAACAGAGGAGATACCAGAACAACAGAGAGTGAAAATAGCCCAGTCAAAAATGAAAGAAGCTGCCTTGACATGGTGGAATTTCGTCCAAGATGATAGAGTACAGGAAGGAAAGCGTAGAGTCACTACATGGAAGAAAATGATGGCATTAGTAAAGGAAGCTTATGTCCCATTGGATTACAGTATCCAATTACACAAGAGGAAGCAAAACCTGAAGCAGAAGGAGCTAGATGTCAGCTCATATACAAAAGAATTCATGAAACTTTGTATGAAAACAAAGGTAAAGGAAAGTGAAGAAGAGAAGGTAGCCAGATACCTTAATGGATTGAGGTTCAACATTCAGGAAGATTTAAGTCTGCATAATCCAGATACAGTTCAGAAATGCTTTCAGTTGGCATTGAAAGTGGAAGAGAAGTTAAAGCAAAAACAAGAACAACACAATAGAGGAAGAGGAAGACAACAAAGAGGTGGAAGAGGTCCTTTTAGAGGTAGAGGACATGGACATGGATACCAAGGAGAATCCAGTCATGACAATAGTAAGGGAAACAATAGTCAGAACCAAGGGGAAAATTATAGTCAGCAAGGAAACTTCAGAGGTAGAAGACCTTTCAGAGGAAGATCCCAGGGCAGAGGATCCATCAGATGTTATAACTGTAACAAAGAAGGCCATATAGCTAGCAGATGCCCAGAAAAGGCCACAAGCTCAACAGGAGAAAGGAGAACAAATCTGATCCAAGAACCTGATAATCAAAGTATGACAGGCTCTAATGCTTTTCAGAGTTTGAATGCTCCTGATAATTGCGGATACCCAGAAAGTGGAGAGTCTCTAATGATGAAAAGAACAGCGACTACCATGAAGGTACCTGACAAAGAATCCCCTCAAAGAAAGTCTCTTTTCAGGACTATTTGCAAAGCAGGAGGTAAGGCATGTAAAGTTTTGATTGATTCTGGTTCTACTGAAAATTTTGTGTCTGAAGAAATGGTGACAAAGCTTAAGCTTAGGAGATTGCCTCACCCATCCCCATATAAAGTCTCATGGCTTACCCAAGGTCAGCAGACAATTGTAGAAGAGCAGGCTTGGGTAGAATTTTAGATTGGAGCATATAAGGATAAGTTGTTGTTTGACATTACCACGATGGATGCTTGCAATCTTTTATTTGGTAGACCATGGCAGTATGATTTGAAGGCACAACATGATGGTGTTAGAAACACCTATACAATCACTAAAGATGGTAAGGATATAAAGTTACTACCATTGACAGAGAAGGAGGAGAAATCTAAAGGAAAAGAGGTGAAGGTAATGCTGATGGAAGATAAACAGTTCATGAAAGAAGTAGCAGCAGAAGGTGCAGTTGCATATGCCCTAATCCCATGTATGAGGGTGAATAAAGAACAGCAGCAAGAAGTCAAGGAAGAGAAGAAGCAAAGGTTCATAGACCTAGCTATCCAAGAGCTATTGGATAAGTACAAAGGTATCATCTCAGAAGGAATGCCAAGATCCCTACCACCTGTCAGGGATATTAGTCACTGCATAGACTTAATTCCAGGGTCAACACTTCCAAACAAAGCAGCCTATAAGCTAACTCCAGAACAGAATGCAGAAGTAGCCAGACAAATTGAAGAATTATTGGATTCAGGTCTAATTGGGAAAAGTTTAAGTCCATGTGCAGTACCAGCTGTACTAGCACCAAAGAAGGAAGGTACTTGGAGGCTTTGCACAGATTCCAGAGCTATTAACAAGATCACAATCAGGTATAGGTTTCCAATCCCTAGGATAGAGGATTTACTTGACTGTTTGGGAGGTGCTAAGTATTTTACAAAAATAGATCTAAAGAGTGGATATCATCAGATCAGGATTAGGCTAGGAGATGAATGGAAAACAACATTCAAAACTAATGAAGGGTTATATGAGTGGAAGGTTATGCCTTTTGGTTTATCTAATGCACCTAGTACTTTTATGAGGTTGATGAATGAGGTTTTGAAAGAGTTCATTGGTAAGTTTGTCATAGTATATCTAGATGACATTCTGATTTTCAGCAACACAAAAGAAGAACATCTCAGACACATAGATTTGGTTCTTAAGAGGTTACATGAAGAGCAGCTGATGATAAATTTAGACAAGTGTTTGTTCATGCAAGAGGAGATCACATATTTGGGTTTTGTCATTTCACAAGGAAAGTTACAAATGGATAAGGAGAAGGTAAGTGCCATATTGTCTTGGCCAACCCCAAATACTATGAACGATGTCAGAAGTTTCCATGGGTTAGCAACCTTCTACAGGAAGTTTATAAGAGGGTTTAGTCATATTTGTGCACCCATGCTTGATACCATCAAAGGAGGACAGAAGTGCAGATTTGTTTGGACTCAAATAGCAGATGATTCTTTTAAAACGTTGAAGAAGAAGGTGGCACAGCAGCCAGTCCTTGCACTTCCAGACTTTAACAAAATCTTTTAGGTGGAATGTGATGCCAGTCACATGGCCATTGGAGCAGTACTCAGCCAAGAAGGTAGACCTATTGCATTTTTCAGTGAGAAGCTCAATGATGCTAAAAAGAGGTATTCCTCATATGATTTGGAAATGTATGCTTTAGTCCAGTCACTCAAGAAATGGAGGCATTACTTGATGCCAAAGGAATTCATAGTATTCACAGATAACCAGGCTTTGAGTTTCATAAATAGCTAGGAAAAGCTGAACCATAGACACATGAAATGGGTAGAAACCTTACAAGCATTTACTTTTACATTAAAGCATAAGAAAGGAGTCAAGAATAAAGTTGTAGATGCTTTGAGCAGGAGAGTTCTAACAGTCAACCAGATTCAGTTAGAAAGTGTTGGCATTGATTCACTAAAGACCATGTATGAAACTGATGAAGATTTTGGGGAGATATATCATGTATGTACTTCTTTTGGAGAGAAATATCATGCTGAATTCTCTGAATTTTTGATTCAGGATGGATTGTTGTTCAAAGGTGGACAGTTATGTATTCCAAGGTGTTCTATGAGGTTAAACATCATTAAGGAGAAACATTGTGGAGCTATGGCAGGTCATTTTGGTCTAGATAAGACTCTTGATCTTGTCCGAAGACATTACTTTTGGCCTAAGTTACAATCAGATGTCAGAAAGTTTGTAGAGACATGTGTGATATGTCAGAAAGCTAAAGGCAGGTCGACTAATGCAGGTTTATATCAGCCCTTACCCATTCCTTCCAGACCATGGGAAAGCATAAGTATGGATTTTGTCTTGGGTTTACCAAGGACAAGGAAAGGGTTTGACAGTGTTTTTGTTGTAGTGGATAGATTCAGCAAAATGGCACATTTCTTGCCATGCAAAACCACTGCTAATGCTTTATACATTGCAGATTTGTTTTTCAGGGAGATTGTCAGGATCCATGGATTGCCATTGAGCATAGTGTCAGATAGGGATGTGAAGTTTATTGGTCACTTCTGGAGAACTCTTTGGAAGAAACTTGGAACAAATTTGTCTTTTTCCTCTGCATATCATCCTCAAACGGATGGACAGACTGAAGTCGTGAACCGTTCCTTAGGAAATTTGCTTAGATGTTTGACAAAACAACATGGAGAAAAGTGGGATAATATTCTATCTCAAGCTGAATTTTCCTGTAATGATACTGTTAATAGGAGCACAGGGAAATCACCTTTCCAGATAGTCTATGGTATGCATCCAAGAGGAATTTTGGAATTGAGAGATCTACCTATAGTAGCCCCTGTTAGTGCCGAAGGAGAAGCTTTTGCAGAAGCCATAAAAGAGGTTCATGATCAAGTCAAGACCCAACTACAGCAAACCACCTTGAAGTATAAGGAATATGCTGATAAAAAGAAGAAGGATGTACAGTTTGATGTTGGAGATTTGGTATGGGTTCATTTGAAGAAGGACAGACTTCCTAAGGGAAAATATACTAAACTTATGCAGAGAAAAGTCGGACCATGTCAGATCTTGCACAAGCATGGACAGAATGCTTATGAGATACAACTCCCACCAGATTTTGGTTTGTCCCCTATATTCAATGTATGTGATTTAACTCCATACAAGTCTTATCCAGATGTAGATTAGGATCTCCTATAGGATACAGTCCATGATAACATTCCCAAGCATGATCCTCCACAGTTGCAGAAGGTTTTGGACACCAGAGTGGTCAAACAGACCCGGAATAAACAGTACTTGGAGTATCTAGTCTCTTGGAAGGGAACACCTAATTTTGAAGCAGTCTAGATGACTAAAGAGCAGATCCAGAAACATGGTGCAGATCTTCATACTCTCATCTCAAGTGGACTTGAGATTTCTTCTTCGAGGGAGTATGGTGCAGGAGCACCCCTACAAGATAGGATATAGGTTCATTGTCCGCATGACAGGACATTAGTCTATTTTTAGTTTGTTTGACTTCATGATGTAATAAGGTCCATTGGACCAATGCATATGTATTAGATCAGCCTAGGAGAGTGTGCAGGCAGTTAGAAATCGTGATCAGGTAGTATGAGTTGTCTTCTCCCAGCCACTTGGAAGCTCCCAGCCGCTGGGAATCGAGTTGGTAGTACTCGTAGGATATTGCTATAAATAACTCAGCTCAGTTAGGGTTTGATATGATATCATATCAAAGATCATATCATATCAGAGTAGTAGTTGTGTTATGTTGTACTGGTGATTGAGTGAGATCCAGAGATCAGGCCAGACATTGTGAAACATTGTTGTAGAAATAGGACATTTGTGTTTCATCTAAATAAGATCTCATCAATTGCATTATCTGGTTTATCAGCTGTTTATATTTTGATCTCTGTTCTGATTACAGGTTAATGGATACTTTCAACCCTTCCACCGGTTGATTCTGTGAATCGGTGGAATGGTCATGCATGTTAGTTTAGGTTGTATTTTAGTTTTCTGTTTATGCATTTCAGTGTGTGGGAGATCGATTGGTAGCATGCTGTGAATCAACCTAGCATCCTCATGTGCTAGGATTTAGGAAGATAAACTGTTAAGTTTTGATCTGAAGGTGATCCGGCCCGACCATCATGTTTTCTTTGTAAAATTGTGCGGTTCTGTGAGTTTGCATGCAGCTGACGGATATATAGGGATCTGTATGTGCTTTTCCAGATGGATGAATCGCATCGACATCTGTGAGTATATCACTATCCGGATCGGGTTATGAAGCTGACGAAGACTGTATGTTTTGAATGCATCAGGATGATATAGGTTGGATATATACTCAGTGTGTATATCATCGTCAGGATCATCTTTCGTGTGTAGCCATCGTCCGCATGTCGCTATCGCATGCAGGAGTGAAAGTTCACTTTTTGGCTAAGGACCGGAAAGGTCATCATCAGGATATTGAAAAGATCACCGGATATTCATTATCATGTTGCGGAGGATATAAATGTCTTATATCCTATTAACATCATCATCGGGTGCAAGTGACGTCATTGTCATTAGGATATTGCGAATATCACCCTATGCAAGTTTATCCTACTATCGCTAAGTGTTTTGGCATCGGCGTAAGTCATCGGCATAAAGTTTGGTTAACATCATCAGGATGTTTCAATATGATCAGATAAGTCATATCCTGATGCTGTTGTTTGAGTAGTCAGATATCGGGGTGACGTAAGCATCGAAGGAAAGGTGCTTGAAGTTGTCGTCATCAGGATCCTACCGACGAAGGATGAAGATGATGGTGAACATCATGATGATGAAGATAGAGTTTGGCGGTATGATGAACAGTGAACATCAGGAGGATGTTTGCGCTTGCTGGATATGATGATGCTGCTGACAGGCGAAAGGCGAAAGGCGATAAGGAAGTGAACAGTAGTTAGCAGGAGGACATTACATGCTTCTTTGAAATATGATGATGCTGTCTGTGTTAGCAAGAAATATGATGATGCTGTTAAGCCGATAGGTATTACATACTGCACGTCCAGGATTTTAACATGCTGATTGTGTTGATGACTCCTCCTTCCCATTTGTAAGCTTCTGTTGCATTTTCCTCTGCATCACATGACCTGTTCTTTGTCTAAAATTTTGCTTATTATTATTCCACTACCTTTTTTGTGGTTCAATCCCCTTATGACCATGCACTCGCTGACTTGCAGAAATGCCTTCTGGCTGATGTGGGCTGCTTATCTGAGTTTTACCTCTGAGATTGTAGTTGCTTTTAACTTGGGCCACTGCTGCAGCTATAAGGGCCCTAATTTCTTCATCAGAAGGTCTTTGTAGGTTACTTAGAAAACTGTGTGAGCTCTGAGCATATGCATAGCTATCTTCATTATTTTCATCATAAGAAGCTTGCTGACAGGCCTGGGTTCCATCATCTGTACTCTCATCAGCATCATAAGGAGGGTATCCATTGCTTATGGACAGCATATTAACATCATCATCTTGTACATAATGTGGCTCATTGCATTCATTACAGGATACAACATTATCATACAAAGACTGAGCAATCATACACTGTGACTGTGAATGTGGCATCTGACATATTATACACCATGGAGTATCATCAGCAATATTTACAACTTTTTTCAAAGGATCAGGAGTCTCTTTGACATGTTGAGTTCTTTGATTTGTGTTGTTATGTGGGAATGTAGGCTTACCATTGTGCCAATTGGTATTATATGGCATATCAGGACCTATCCCTTTTTCACTTCTAGCCAGTCTATAGCTTAGGTCCTTAACAACATTTGCCAATTTATCTATTTTATCTTCAGGGGTAGATGTATTACCTTGAGTGTTCTGAGGCTTGTTTGGATTCTACAAAATTTTCACATCATCCCTCCTGTTTGTCTTGCCTGATGCTTTCCTATTGTTTTCAATATTTACTGCAATTTTGAAAGCATCCCTGATAGTAACAGGACCTTTATCTCTTAATCCATATGCAGTTTTTGCATCAAAAGCATTGATATACAATATTATGCACATAGGTTCATTTGGCCTCATGTGATGTGGCAATTTGTTCAACACTTTAGTAAATCTTGCATTAAAATCTGTAACCTGCTCATTTGACCCTTTAGTGATACTGGTGAACTCATTTACAAAAAAGCTAGGGTCAGTTTTGTCACCATATTGCTCCTTGAACATCCTTTTAGAATCATCCCATGATGAAATACTCCGATCAGGCAGATTTTTGTACCATTCTCTAGCCTCATCTACTAAAGACTGCATGAATGACTTCATGAAAATATCCTCATGTTCAACCTCAAAGTTATCCATGACATTTTGAAAAGCCTTTAGATGATCTTCTCCTAACACAGTGTTATTTCCTAAAAATTTAGGCACTTGCAGCCTTAGATGCTTGTTAATGGGGTTAGGATACCCAGGAATACCATCAAACACTAGCTGTCTAAATCTATCCAATTGCATGGGTTGTCTATCAAACTGATTAACATAGATATTTCTGTTTGCATTCTGATTTCTTACATTGTTTAATGGCATCCTAGCATCATTTACATTCTGTCTTTGATCATTATGCTGATGTTGCACTTCATTTCTTTGTTGATGTCTCTGCACATTTGCATTCTCAAGGGTAGGAATTGAATCATTCTGAACAGTCCTTAAAGCTTGCACTTTCTGTCTCATGTCATCTTTGACTCTCATGGCTTGTAGATATTCTAATTCTGCTCTCAGACTTTTGATTTCTTCAGCTAACTGTTCTTCTATAGGCATGGAGGTAGATGGTCTCATACCATTCTGATCATCATCTTCATCATCCCTAAGAGATTCTGCCTCTTCAAACCTTTCACCAGGGTCTAAGAAAGGGCATTCTTGGAACACCTCTGACCTCATCCTTATGCTACCACCCTGTTGCCTCTCATATGCACCTTGAATATCAGCTTCTACATTTGAGAAATAAGGCACATGCTGTCCTGACGGCCTAGGGTTATCCTGCATATCATTATTTCTGGGGGGAACCTTCATGACTAACTGAGACAACTCCCTTTCTTCTATACATCATCCTTCTTGTTACTAGTAACTCTTCGAATAGAGGATTCTATTGGGATCTTCTCCCTTGCATATAAATTTTGCTTTGACCGGTTGGGAGATTACTTCAGAGTCACCACCTATTAATAGGAACTATTTTCTTTCAAAAATCAGGGTTCTTTTACTTTGTCCCTAGTAGAGTCACCAATTTCTGTTGCGACTCGGATGGGCACATAGATATTTCACCAGGGAGGACAAAAATAGCAATTTTCAAATCATAGTTCCCCAATAGAGTCGCCAATTTCTATTAGTTTTTTCCCAAACTGGATGCTTACTCCCAGATTTCCCTACAAGGTAGCCATCAATGATCAATAGGATCTCTGGGCCAGGGGCCAACAGTATAGGAGATAGACTCTATTTTTATCTCCTCTTCTTCTTCAGGCTCTGCAAAACCTAGGGGGGTATTCCCTACTCAACAACCATGAGAATATGCATACAAAGGCTGGGATGCTGACATAAAGTAGATAAATCCTCTCTTATGCAGACCAAAACTGTAAGATAAGTGCAAAGGGGCTAGCCTTGGGCCTATATTCAGTTGTGGACAGAGGATTTCAGTCCTAAAACTATTTCTAAAGTCCTAGTGGTTGTTTTGGAGTTTGATTTTGATTTTGTATTCAGATGCAAAGTTGAACATGGTGTGTAATAGCAACACAGAGTAAGATTGGTGCCTATCCAGGGCTTGGAGTCAGTAGACATACACCTGTGAATGATCAACATGAATAACTAAAATTGGATTTCAGGGGGATACATGTGATATTTGCCTTACAGATATCTCCCAATACAGGGTGTTAAGCTATCTATACTTATGACATCCCTATTGCAGTATACCCTTCCCAATATTCAATCTGAAAATAGTTTAATCTACCCCTTGAGCAGAAGTTAAGAGATCAAACATTCAATACAGGAATTCTATGTTCTAGAGTCTCAGACATTCCTTAAATATCTAGACTTAGAAGAAAGATACATGCAATACTAGAGACAAAATTAACAAAACACATGCAAACATGGCATTTCTCATATAAGATCAATCATGAAATCAGTGGATTCATGCAAGTAACATACAACAGGAGATACATAAACTCACAAGTTTTACTGCACAGAGCAACTAAATTAGTTGTATTGTATTACAGAGCCCAAATGTTCAACTTTCAACCACCTAAAATGAGTAACACTTCCTGCTATATACAACAAGGAAGGTCCTCTACATTAATTACATGGTCAGATTAAAAAAAAATGCCAGATACAGATCCCTCAAAGGAATGGTACCCAAAGTCATCAATGTAGTAGAGAAGGGAGGCCTCGAGCCTTGCGCCACCACCTGGAAGTCCTCATCCACAATGGGGCAACCTGGCCACTTGTACCGTCACCCATACCCCTGCACTGTCGCCATTGATGGCCCAACCACCCACAGCCACTGAGAAAATAGTCACAACAATCAAAATGGAGTTCCTGCCAAAATGTAGTTTACCACAGGTTCAAAATAATGTAGGGAGATTAATCCCACATGCATGGTGAGGAGACCACTTTAGCATTTTAAAAGTATGGCTGCATGCATAATAAGCGTCAAGCACTTTTGCCATGCTCGACACATGCCTCTCAGCCCAAAGCCCATCGCCAAGACCTGAACCATCAGCCAACTCCACAAATCTCCTGCCGACCTCAATGGTCTCACCGATGCCAAGCAAAATACCCCCTCTTCGGCAAGACAACAACCATCAGCACATCCAAAAAATCTCTGGCCGACCTCAATGGTCTCACCGAAACCAACTCCACTGTCGGCTAGACCAAGCATGAAGTCTTCCCGATGGCCACCTACCATGCTCCCATCAACCAGACCATCCATATTGGCCAAGCATAAATCTCCTTCGCCGATGAACAAAGTCACACCGACAACACCTTCACTTCCTATCTCTGTCGGTGAGACCAACACCATCAGGCAAGCTCTCCTTAGTCCATCCAATAGCAAATGTCATCCTGATGAATACCAACCCAAGGTCTTCGGTGAGACCACCATCCATCAGAGCGACAAAAAACTTCTTTGCTGATAATGCCGATCACTCTGATGGACACTCCCCTCAGCAAGACACACGCCGATGACCCCTCATCTGCCAAACTCCTCACATCAGCGGCCCAAAAAATTGCTTCACCAATAGCCAAACACATGCCGATGGACATCCATCGTCCAGATCAAAACAATCGGAGCACTCAAGAAATCCTTCGTCGATACGCCAAGTTACTCTGATGAAAGCTCAAATCACGCTTTGTCGGCGAGACCTGCCCCATCGTCACCCTGACATGTCAAAAACCAATACCACCGTCGGCCAGACTCTCAACTATTAGAAAGAAGAAATCCTCCCTCGCCGATAGGTAAAGTCTCAGCGATGAACAAAAAACCTAGGGTTTAGATGAAGAAACCCTGCAAACACCCAAGTTCAACACCAGACCAAAAAGACCAGAAGTAGTGCCAACACACTCAAACAACCCATGATATCATCCATCCTAGGTAAAGGAAATCTATACTTAATTGTGATCTTGTTTATTGCTCTAGAATCAGTACACATTCTCTATTCTCCATCTTTCTTAGGTGCTAACACTGCAGGTACTGCACAAGGACTCAAGCTTTCTTTGATTAAACCTCTCCTCAATAATTATTGTATCTATCTATTCAATTCTTTATTTTCTGCCAGTGTCATCTAGTGTGCTGCTTTGTTAGGAAAACTTGCTCTTGGTATAAGATCCATGTGATGACTGATACTCATTATAGGTGGTAACCCATCAGGTACATTGTCTGATATGATGTCTTCATACTCTATCAGCAATTTCTTTATCTCCTCTGGTTGTGTCTCTTCAGTCTCTCTCTTCAATGTTTTAGAATTCTTAGGAATCAAGGCATAACATGTATTCTCATGTCTCATACCATCCATAAATTTTCTTCCATCTACCAAATAGATTCTAACATTCCCACATACTTCACTCTTAGGATCATCTTCTAAAGGAATCAAGGTAATTCTCTTTCCATTTGCTGTTATAGTGTATGTGTTCTTTCTCCCATCATGAATAGCTTTTCTATCGTACTGCTAAGGTCTACCCAACAAGATATGAAAAACATCCATAGGCATAATATCACACAAGACTTCATCATGATAAGATCTAATACGAAATTTCACCAAACATTGTTCACTCACCAGTATCTTATGATCATCCTAAAACCATGCTATATGATAGGGTTTAGGGTGTTTCAATCTTTCCAAATTTAGCTTAGTCACCATCTCCTCTGAAACTAGGTTATCTAAACTACCACTATTAATCACAAATTTACAACACTTACCTCGAGATATGCATCTAGTTCTGACCAAATTTTTCCTCTGCAATTGTTCCTCATTTGCTTCTATTTGAATTAGTTCTCTCCTCATTACCAATGATTCTCCTTTCTCTAGTTTGCCAATAGAATTGGGTGATTCAATAGGTTCTTCTTCAACATAGGCTACTCTTCCACTGTTTTATGTTCTCTTACTTGTACTATCCTGATTACATTCAAATGCTCTATGTCCACCTCCACACTTGAAACAAGTACCTCTAAATGTTCTCTTATCAAATCCTCTTCCTTCTCTCATGTATCCTTCATTCCAGTGTGCACTAGGGTTTCCTCTCTATTAAATATTTTTGTCATCACTTCGGTAAGCATTATTATCTCTGTCATCCTTCCTAACTAGGCTGTCAAACTTGTTCTGGTCTGGATGTGATCTGTCTCCTCTGAAATATGTCCTACCTCTTTGAAATTTACCTCCTCTGCCTCTATCTCTGATCACGTCTCTTATTCAGCTTCTCTTCCACTTTCAGGGAAAACTATTATGCTTCTTCCAAAGATGTCATCCTTACTAAGCTTAGTTCTTGTTGAATGTTCAATCTTAGTCCATTGATGTATCTAGCCACTTTCTCCTTTCTTGCTTCACTATGTCCTATTCTTATGATCATCTTGTGAAATTCTTCAGTGTACTCCACAGATTTCTCCTTCTGCCTTAGGTTTTTCAATCTCTTCAACAGCTCCAACTCATAGTCAGCAGGTATAAATTGGTTCTTCAACTTTGTCACCATCCTATCCCATTTTGTAATCTTTTCCTTTCCTCTTCTATTTCTTTCCAACTCGACTTCTTTCCACCAAATACCAACATGTCCTTTCAACTTTGTCTTTGCAAATTTCACCTTCTCCAGATCTTCAATTTATTCATACTCAATGTATTCTTCCATGTCATTTACCCAGTCAATCAATTCTTTAGGGTTTAAATTACTAGTATAATCCGGCACATCAGCTCTAGGTCTCTTTCCAATATTTGAAATAGCTCACAACATATTTACCTGATCTAATTCTTCTTCTTCATCACCTTCTAAGGTATCGCCAGTGTGTTCAATAGATTGAAATTCTTCCTCATCATCACTTTCAACATTACGACTCAGTATCAATCCTCTTCACCTATCCTCTTCAACAACATCCAAATGAATTCGCATTATTTTCATTATCTCCATTAACGCATCTATTCTACCAGCCATTGTTCCAATAGTAACAAATCTCCTCAGTGGCATTCTTCCTAGGATCAAGTGTAAACTGCCTCAGGTTCAGTGGTCGGGCTACAAGGTGGCAACTGCCTCAGGTTCGGTGGTCAGGCTACAAGGTGACAATTACCTCACAATCAGTGATTGGTTGCAACACAAGTAACCTACCTCAATTTGGTGATTTGTCCATAGCAAGATCTTATGGAATTTCCTCGCCACCTTTACTCAATTCACTCCCAAAGATTTGAAATTTTGCTCTGATACCACTTGGTGTAGTACAGTATGAGGGTTCATAAAATGAACAATCTGGACTGTGTAGCAAGAGTAAACACAATGGAAACAACTCAAGAAATAAGGCAAATGTAGATTCAATTATTCAGTATATTATAGAATTCAAATAGAGATCAGAGAGCAACATGCGGGCTTACAATTAGGGCTCATAGGCCTGATTACATACATGCATAAGATAAAGCTTTGAAGCTTCGTTGCACAAAATCCAAACTGTCAATCTTCTAAATCATTAGAACTATGTTCACTCCTTTCCTAAGGATCTATTACATCAATATATATCTAATCCAGATCAATAGATTCCTCTGCATTGGCCAAGGAAGATCACAAATTCTGAAGAAGAGGTGTAACATGTACACATAGATAGGTCAGACCTAAATACATAGAACACTTCCTCAAATGAATGGAACAATGTATGGGCCCTTGGGGAACGTCAACCACAAACCAAATAACATTGAATGATGTGTCATTAAGATCCATAAGTCATTGAATGATCTGCAAGCCTTCTCCTTTAGCTAATTGTCATTGAATATCAAGATGCTCTGTTTTGAGAAATAGTCTACTTTTGATAGCGATATCTTTCTGGTAACTGATCCAAATGCTCTGAATTCTTGATATGATGTAAATGAATGAATGTGTATGCTAAGTCCAGATCTTCCATATGTGATATCAAACCACAAGCTAAAACTACTTCTGACTGAACTGCCTAAACTGAACTGGGAAATGAAAAGAAACAAACTAAACTACAAACAAACTGGAATTCAAATGTTTTTGGTTGATGCAAGATTTCTCTTGAACTAGGGATGCTCCTACATCATGACCTTCTTTGACTAGGATGACTCATTTTTCCCACTAGGCAAGTCTTTTCTCTTCGAGCCTCTAGTATTGATTCTAGGAGGGTTACTCTTTTTCTACTCTCTGGGAGGATCCTTCTTTGTTTTTCCTTTATCAGCAAGAGGAATATCTTCTTCAGTATCTTCTCCTGTTGCCTATCCCTGAGCATCTTCTTTCTCTGTATCATCTCTTATCTCTATGGGCTCATCCTCTTCATCCTCACTGGATTTATCTTGTTTCTAATATGTGTATGTAAGAGTCACCCCTGCTTGTGTCAAAGCTATAATTTGTGTCGTCACCCAGTTCCTACTGAACTTGAAGGGATTTCTAATCACTTCATGCAATGACCTTTCCTTAGCATTTGACTAATTGGGAAATAGGCTAGGCTAAGTGAACAAGGCTTCCCAAGGCCCTCTTTGTACCAAGTTATTATCTTTTGTAACATGATCTAGTACCTCTATTATGTTGAATCTTTTTATGAAATCTAAGGACAGCCATGAGTATTTCCTTCTTAGGACATCACAGTCATCAATATAGTTTGCCCAAAAGTCTTCAAGATACTCTCGATGGAACATTTTCTTGCTCACATGTCTCTCCATTATCCTAAAGGGATCAAAGTGTGTTCTCTTTTGATAGTAATGCAAGTTTAGTAGTTAGAGCTCTGTATCTAAGTGTTCAGCTGCTCCAAGGGTGACACAAGAGAAATTTCCTCTACCCATCAATATAGGAAATTTGATGGAGGCCCTATGTGATTGTTTCAAACTCTAAGCACAAGTAAGCAACTACCATGTCATCTCAAGGAGCACCACCTTGTCTATTGGGTACCTAGGCAGCTTGTAAGGTTTGCTAGTAAAGCCTTGGACTCTTAGGTATGAAAACTTCTAAAATTGGATGTACCATCTCCCATATAGTTGCACAACATTATCTTCCTCAAGGGATAGTCTCCTATCCATGTCACCTTGTAATACCTAGGTAATGTGCATAGTGAATGCATCATTGAACCTCTTGTATTGTACACATGATTATGAAATCTCTAATTGTGTATAACACTCATATACTTTGTACTGATCCTCCCCATTACCTACTTGTCCCAATTTTGACAAACCAAGATAGGTAAAGTTTCTAGCTAGAGCATAGACCACATAGGAGGTCCACCTAAATGTTTCTTTGTCATGAAATGTGACAAAATCCTCATGAATATTATTGGTCAAGATCTAAGCCCAATGAATCTTCTTGTCCCTATGTAATATTTCCTCTATGTAAGGGAACACCCATCCTTCAAAAGTCAAAGCAAAGGGTAATCCTATTATCCTTCTTAGGAGAGTGACTAGGTCTCTTGTTTCTTCTTTAAAATCACTCCTATATAGTACTTGGGGGAGTTTTGACATGGTTTTTCTCTTGTTCTTGATCCACCCCCCGTCGATCTTTTTTCTACAAGCCTTAGGGTCTTGGTCATACATTTTCTTATTCTCATCCTTATCCATCATGGTTAAAATTGGGAAGGGAGGAATGTCAAAAGTCTCATCCAATGCAAAAGGGGCTAATATCTACCAACACTTGGATACCCTATGTTACAACTATCCTAGTCATCTTGTTATATGTTTCTGCACATGTAACAATCAATTCCAGTAATTGGATAGAAGTCGGGAAAGAAACTGTTGCAAGTATGTGCCTAATCGGTTTTGTCATTGATGTCAACATATCCTTGTTGTCATTGGTGTCAACTGTATCTTATTCTATTACTTGTTTAGAATACTTTTATGTTGAGGATATTGAGAAAACTAGCCTCTCTAGAAGAAGCAAGTGAGTTACAGAGAAATGTAGTACAGATAGTGAGTTGTATGCTGAATAATAGTCTGGTAAACTACTCCACATTTATTTCTACTTGAAGATCATGGTCTATGGATTGGAAGTAAGTTAGAGGTATGACTAAGGATACTACATTCTAGGTTTGAGCCCTCTGCATGAAGCTCCGAGTGAGTTGTGTTCACTAGAGTGAAACCTGCTTTTTCTATAATATATAGTTGACACCAATGACAACAAGGATATGTTGACATCAATGACAACACCGATTAGGCACATACTTACAACAATCTCCCCCTTTGTCATTGATGGCAACATATGATGTGAAAAACTACAACAACCATCAAGACAAGATTCTCCCCCTTTCTCTTTACACACATGCACTCTTTCTTTCTCCAAGATTCTCCCATTTTCTCTTTACACATTTGCACTCTTTGTCTAACTAATTTTTTCACATGAGTTCTCTCCCCCTTTGATATCAATGGCAAAGGGCACATACTTGCACTCTTCTACTCTAATCTAATCTCTCTTCTAAACTCTCTGACTACTCCCCCTAAGAAGTAGCCTTAAAAAACATCAAACCATCATTCCTTTATGACAATTGAAGACAGTAAAGTTCATGTGTTCCAGTGTGAAGATTCTTATGGGTAAAGTAGTTAAAGGTTGTGCAGTTTCTCCTGATGATTATAACGTACTTGTAGATGTCTCCTAATCAAGTTCCTATGTAGACTTTGGTCCACATTAAAAAATTGAGATTGTGTTTGAAGATTATTCCTAGATAATGTAGCATGTAACCAGTCTTAGCTGACTTGGATAATCCCAGTGATTATAGAGATCTCTAGAAGATTGTGGAAGCATGTTGAAGCATGGAAGATCATGTTTGAGTCCCAGCTAAGGCATGACATGGTCCACATATAATTTTACTTCATCCCCTTTGCATAATGTTGTAATAGGCCAAGACCTATTTTGTAAATGTCTGTAATGCTGACCTTGGAGATTGTTCCAATGGTTGATGATTGTGATGCCAACCTTGATGATAATTCCAAGGTTGTTGTAGTGTATAAATACTTGTATTTGAGTCATGAAAAGTTGTCCTTGAGTAGAAATGGAAAGATAATAAGAAAGGTCCAAAAGGTAGAGCAGAGAAGAGGCAGAGCTAAGAAGAGGTAGAGCTGGGAAGAGGCAAAGCTGAGAAGAGGTAGAGATGAGAAGAGGCAAAATAGAGTAGAGGCAGAGTGGGGTAGAGGTATTATGATATTTCAATCACAGACATAAGAAGGTGTTGATCACGGTAGTGACAGTGAGCCACCAGTAGGGTTTAATAACCCTCAGGGTTTAACAACCCTTATTGTAATCTTGCTAGGTTTAGGATTGAGGCAGTGCCTCTGCTAGACCTAGTTGTTCTTCATGGCAGTGAGCTAGTATGTTAGGCTCGTGGAGTGACCAAACCTGAACATCATTATTTGAAGATTACAATATATATTGAGAGCTAATCCTCTCCATGGTTTTTCCCCACCTTAGGGTTTTCCACATAAAATCTAGTGTCTCTTGTGTTTGATGTTGTATCTATGGTTAAGTTTTTGATTTCATGCACTCATTGTTAAATCATAATAATTGTGGATAAATGATAAATGTTCAATTGTAGAAAGTGTTTAAGTTTTTGGGACAACTGATTCAACCCCCCCTCTCATTTGTCTGGCACATATCAATAGCAACAACCTAAGCAATGCCATTATCTCTAATCCTGTTGGCCTTAGTTGTTGGATTAAGACCCAAGATCCTTAGTCTAAAATCTTCTATGTCAATGTGTCCGAGGTTGGTAACTCATACATTATTACAAGTTGAGGTGATCTTACTCACTACGGGAATTCATTTGAACTCGTACTTCATGCTTATGGCTCGAGAAGACATTTATCCTGTAGGATAGGAACCTAATGAGTAAGCTTTAGAAGTTTACTGCCCTAGTGATCTAGACTTATGTTTCATGATTACTAGACAAAATTGAAGTGTTAAGGTTTAATTTGCATCTAAGTCAACAATCTAGACCAAACAGGACTTCTGGCCAAAATATACTTGAAAAACTTATGATCTCAGTCTAATATTTACTATAATTGATTTAGGTAAACATAAAATATCCATTACAATTCATTCCTTAACATTTTTCCACATGAAATCATAAGTAAAGGTAGAGAGAAATAGGTCAGCGGCCTTTTGAAGCCTCACTAGACATGATAATAAATGCTAAGAAAATGCCCAATTAATGCATGAAATTATGGAATTCACATTAATGCATATAAACTAGACAAAATATCATGCAATTCATTCAAGTCCATTGATTAAAACACCTTAATTCCATTGAAAGATGTCTTAACAGTGCATTTAGACCAAAAGCAAGATTTTAGGCTATTACTAGAGTCAGTGGGTTTTTCGGTGCCAACCGGATATGTCAGGTGAGGGATAATTTCAACACAAGACTCCTAAAATGCTTTAGATCTAGCTTAGCGGGGATTTTGGGTGCTAGAGGATATATCTCATTAGGGCATGTTTTAGTGCAAAGATTGCAAGAGCCTTTAGTGGGGGATTTGGCCGGTGTAGGACAATGAGGAATTTAGGGTAGAGTTGACATGTTTGGTCAAGATGTATTTCGGTGCTAGTCTAGTGATGGAATTTTTTAGCGCTAACATCATATAGGTGTCTAATGTCTTCGTTATCAGGGTTTTGTAGGTCAACGGGATTAGCGAATCTTTTAGTCATCACTAGACACATTTAGTAAAGAACATTTTTAGTGCTAGGTGTAAATTATGTGAACTTTTCCCTAATAGGGGATTTCAACAAAATGGGTGGTGGGGGTTTTGGCCTTGAGTGGTTATATCCACTCCTACTAAATTCTAGTGCAAATGTCCATTTATGGTTTAGCAGAGAAAGCATAGAATGTCAGACATGGCAATTTTAGAGCATTTTCCCTCTCATCAAATCCTAAATGGGTTTTCATCTAAGACTCTAATTGTAAATTTTCAAGGGACATCGAAGTCTTTCACAAGGGGATATGAAAGTTTTTAATGATTTAAACACACGTTGACGTATATACATACATATCCTCTTTTTGGATGGAAACCCTAGTTTTGAACCTTAGGCTGGCCATTTCAAAGAATTCCCCACTAAATGCATATATAGAACTAGGCAAAAAGACCATAAAAAGGCAAGCTCAATCAATCGTTAATCCCAAACCCTTGACACTACAAATTCAAAGGAAAAAACATAGAGTTTGGACTACCTACCTGTGAATATGAATATGAAGATGAAGAGGATCAAGCTTTATAGTCATCAAATGTGTTTCAAAACCAACACAAATCGTGAGATCACTTAGGGCACTTAGCAAATTCTGGAGTTCAAGAGGTTTTAAATACAAAATGAGATGAGAAATGAGGTATTTCAAGTCATTTATACCCCCAATTAGTTGCCATTAATGTTGCGTATGGTGCTAGACTGTTAGGCACTTGATAGAATTTTGGCATCTGATAGGATAAGTGGAGCTTTTGGTTGGGACTAGATATATCTAGTGAGTAAATATTTTGGTGCATTTCCCATCAAGTGTACTTTTAGTGCAAATCTCTCACGAATGCTCTAGAAGGGTTTATGGCATCAACTGAATATGTCCAGTGAGGATTGAAGTTAGTGGAAATCATGTGATAGTGAATTTCAGTGCAGGCTTGTACACAAAAGACTTAGTGCTAATATCTGGTGATAAAGGATATTAGTGCTATTGTAGTGAAAGACATTTTAAGCATAGGACAACTTTAAAGGCTTAAAGTATTGACTCAATGCATTCAAACCACTTAGATTCAACTTACAAGGAAACTCAATAAGGTCATCACACCAGATTTATATAATCAGACCCAAACATGTACAAATTGACCTTGCAATTAGGACATCACAACATCATTCCTCTCAAATAGTTCACTGAGACCAAACCAAACCAAAAGTGAAGCGAAGAGAAAGAGGGTTTCCATTTGGTAAAATGGGGCATGTGTGCAAGGCACAACAAATGGAGACTCTGCTGGGGAAATGCTCCAGAGCATTTCTAAGATAAACATCAGTTTCAAACCCAAAATCTTTTTGTTTCCCACCTATTAGACTAGACAACATGATACAAGATCATGGGAGAAGAGATCACTAACTCAGCACAACTATCCATATCCTAAAAGTCTAAGTGTGTGTAATTGCATTTATTTCCATCCTTCTACAACCAACATCATCAAGGCTTACTTGCATTAAGCTACTTAAAGATACACACCTTTTGAACTACCTTGGACATTGCCCTGCTACCAACAAGCGTCTATAGCCCTGACGAGGTTGTCTCTATGATTCCCTCAAGCATTTCTCCACTACCCGTTAGGCATCCATAGCCCCTAATAGAGTTACTTAACTCCTCCAGCTGATTGAACATTTTGTAAGGAAATTAGGAAGTATTGATTTAGTAGAGTATTTATTTGATAATGCATTGAGCTTAGCTCTTGATATGAGTACTAGAAAGCACCACATACCCTTGCAACACATGATAAATATCACATGGGCTACAAATTGGTTCAACTTCACTCCGTTGGGAATCATAGTAGTGGCAAAGGTGAGCCTATAGATTTTTCATCTAACCCAAGATCACCAAGATTCCTTCAGAAGCTTTAGGATTATTTAAGGATGTGAGAGATATTGGACTAGAAAATACTTCAAGTGAACCAAACTAATGACTCCTTTCCTATGAACAAGCATTGTACCATCAAAGAGTAACAATAGAATCCATAGGAAGACTTGAATGGAAAACCAAAGTTTCTCAAGGAAATCTTTTAGATTACTTACCCAAAGAGTACCTTTTGTAGGACTACACAACTACCACCTTATTCAATAAATAGAGAACCCTAGCAAAGCAAGCGTAGAAAGAAAAAGCAAAGGAAGCAAAGCAACTAACCTAAAATAAAGCAAACTACTCTAAGCAAAGAAAAAAGTAAGCAAAAGCAAACAAACGAAAAATACACACTATGTACACAAAAGAAGGCAAAGATGCCTCTTAAGATTGAAAGTAGTGCTTCAAGAACTACCCATTAATAGGCAGTGGGAGTTCCTCACCAGTAAGAGTCCTCAATAGATACATACTATCCCCTAAGATTTTAGCTATTTGGTAGGGACTTGACTAGAGCTTATTGAACTTCCCGTGTTCACCCTTTTTCTCACGAGCCTTATCCCAATATAACACCAAATATGAGATACAGAAGGACTTCACCTTGGCCCTCTTATCAAACCAATGTTTCACTATACCTTGGTGTTTACAAAGTTTTCAATTGCACCATCACTTTTTTCTTCTAAATGCAACAATTGGGTTAGGTGGGTTGAGGTTCTGTCATCAGGTTCCAAATAGTCTTGCAGGTTCCAAATGGTCTTGCATGAACTACAATACAGGGATTCACAAATGGATAGGGAAGATAGGTTCCAAGCCATAAACCAGGTGATAAGGTGAGGTTTTAGGGGAGCTTTGTGTCTAATCATATTTGCCCACAAAGAAAATCTAAGCTGGGTATGCCAATCTCTGGGATTTTTATCAAACAGTCTTTTAATGACCTCAAGCAAGTTTTCATTGGTAGATTCGGCAAGTCTATTCCCTTGAGGGTAATAATTAGATAAAAATTTTAGGTCAATATCATAATCAAAGGCCCAAATTGAAAAACACAAAGAAGAGAATGCCAAACCATTATCACAAACAAGAGAAAAGGGACAACCAAACCTTGTAATGATATTCTCTTCAATAAATTTGATTACTACCTCAGTTGTGCATTATTTATAGGCCCGAGCTTCATACCAAATTATACAATAGTCAGTAGTGGTTAGAATATACTTGTGGTTGGTGGAATGTGGGTTGATCATACCAATGAAGTCAAGGCCCCATTGCATGAACGGGCACACCTCCACAACTGGTTGTAAAGACATAACAACATTTCTTTCTCTTCAAGCAATAGTCTAGTAGATATGGTAGGTTCAAACATGGGGGTGAGCATCTTTGAACAATCTAGGCCATTAATATCCAGCCTAAAGAATTTGATTTGTAGTTGAATGCCTCGAATCGTGACATGTTCCAAACTTTTCATGAAAACTAGTCAAGACCTCTGTCACTTATGTTTTGTCTAGACACCTTAGATAGATCCTTTCGTGGTTCTTGTATAAAACTAATCCTTTGACCATGAAACTACTACTCTTCAGTCTCAACTCCCTTCTTTGAACTGAATTCAAGTGAGGTGGACATCATTGGTTAAGGAGATAGAATAGGATGTCACCATACCATTCATCCTTTGAAATATCTTCCAATACATATTATTGGGATACCAGGTTTGGGTCAATTTTTGCCATGGTCTTGGTGAGTACTTGTCCCCTCACTAGCTTCATAGGCTATATCTCTAGATCAAATTCCTATAGTATCATGACCCATTTTCATCTTCTTTCACCTAGCTCATTATGCATTAATAATGCTTTCACTGCAGTATCAAGAACTACAGAAATCACTCTACTCAGAATATAGTGACAAAATTTCTTGATTTCTTTAACCAATGCATAGGCATGTTTCTATACATTTGGGTATCTAAGTTCAACATCTTTTAATGGGGTGCTCATGAAAGCAATAGGACATTCATTGTCAATTCCCCTTTTCTGGGTCAACATGGCTGCACATGTGTGTTCAAAAGCAAAGGATTATATGCAAAATCAAAGGGTATAATCCTGACTCACTAGGACTAGAGCATTTGCTATCACTTGCTTAAGTTCTACAAAGGCTACCTTGGCCTCTGATATCCACTTGATCTTAGCAGCTTATTTCAACATTTCATTTAAAAGCTAGACAGTCTCTGCGAAACTAGTAATAAACTTCCAGATGAAGTTGATCTTACCAAAATAAGACTTTAGTACCTTCTTACTAGATGAAGGTTGGATCTTGAGAATGGCCTAGACTCTGTCAGGGTCTATAGATATACCTTCCTCTGAAATCACGTGTCCTAATAGCTTCCCTTTAGTGACACCAAAGATACACTTCTTGGGATTCAATGAAATTCTATAGTCTCTACAACATTGCAACATTTTCCTCAAATCATAAATATGATCCCCCCTTTTCTTGGAGAATATGGTTAGGTCATCCATATAAATGATAAAGCATTTGCCTACCAATCCCTTAAAAGCAATATCTATTATGTGCTGAAATGTTGCTCCTGTGTTTATCATATCAAATGGCATCCTTTAAATATGCATAAGTATTCCATTTGCATGTGAAGGCAATTTTGAATCTGTCATGATATTTAACTATCACCTGATTATATCATGAATACTCATCTAGAAACAACATCATCTGTGACCCATTGACTATCTGTAATACTTCATCAAGGAAAGGCAATGGATAGTTGTCATTTTTCGAAGCTCTATTCAAAGTCTTGAAGTCCACACACAATCATATTTCACTATTCTTTTACACACCGAGACCAGATTGGCCACCCATGTGGAATGCCTCATAGGAAAAATAATCTTGGCTGATAGCAACTTTTGGAATTCTTAGAAAATCAATGGTTCTAAGAGAGCATTCACCGGTCGTTGCCTTTGCCTGAACAACTTGACTCCTAGCTTCAAAGGTCTGGTATGAGTTATGATGGAGGTATCATATGCCTTCAAGTCTTCATAACTCCAAGAAATGACATCATGATAATCTCTTAATGCCTAAATAATTCCTTCCCTTCCCTTGGGGGTACAAACCTTCCCAATGAACACATTCTTGATTTCATCTTTTGTACCCAAATTGTATGTCCATCACACTTTCCTCCCATAGAATCAACTCATTTCTTGTGAGTCTTGAACTGATCTGAATCAAACAATCTTTCTATATCCACCATACCTTGAGGGATGGTATTAGCTTTTAGGTTTAAGATTCCTTATAGGTCCGTCTCAACTAGTTCTAAATCTTCTTCATCAATTATCTATGTAACAAACACATCTGAAGATGTAAGAAAATCAATGATATGTTTGTCATCTTCAAAGACTTGGAAATAAGTGATATTGTCTAGCACAGAAAGAGTTGGAACCAACTCAATAGTGAATTTCTTTAGATTAGACATGGCAAGCGGTTCCAATGAGCTTGCAACATGTGCTAAGGCATCAACAAATGATTTTGTCTCCTTGTGATCAATTGGATATTAAAACCATTGAAACACTCAACAAGATCCTTGACCTAATTTCGGTACTGATTCAACCTTTTATCATGACAAGAATACTATCGTCTAACTTGCCTAATCACTAGCTCTAAATCACCAAATTCTTGAATTATCTTAACCTTCGTCTGGATGGCAATCAACAACCCATACACTAATGACTCATACTCTGCAACATTGTTAGTGTAGGGGAACTGCAGTCTATATGTAGCCAAATAAGAGTCCCCTATAGGACTGATCAGTTCAAAGCCTACACCAGACCCTTGCTTAGATCTTGATCTGTCAAATCTCAGTGTCCAAACCTAAGGATCTGCAATCCTCTCCCCAAGTGACTCCTTTTCTAACTAGTGATGTAGTCCTCTAGCTAACTGCAGGTGTAGGCTTAGTTTTCTTTTCATCTTGAGCATATGGCAGCTTCAAACATTTTTTAACTTGATACACTACCTGTTGGCATAAGGAGCAGGTAAATTTTGAGTGTGATGCATTATGAATACGACACCAACTTGGCAGCAATAGCTCCTCCATTTGTATCTTCTTCCCAACTACCAATTGATCACACATGAATTTAGCCACAAAGCTCCTAAATCCTTCAAAGATATCAGGCTCCTCATTAGAAGAAGACTCCTGGTCTAACTGGACACATGCCTCTATACTTTCTTGGTACTTGGTAAGTGGCAGGTTAGGGCACACCTACTGCAACTCAACATGAGTACTTCTACCTAGTTTATCTAAGGAAGATAAACTCCTATATCCACCTCTGAATATAAGATCTCATTAGTCTGATTATACTCTATGATCATGTGTTTCATCTTAGGCTCCCTCTCAATACGAATTTGGTTAGCAAGCCCTTTCCATGGTAGCCACATATGGAAGAAGTAAGTAGCCATGTAACCATTCAATGTTTTGGACTAGTCTCTGCTAAACAGCATGCCATAGGTGTCAGGAATATCTACCACTTGTATGTCTATATACTACTGTACTCACGGATCTAATGCTACCTACATATGAATCCGGTTCAGGTCCCCGATGACATTGACTTCTATCTTATCTAATTGAGTAAGCTTCCTGCAGGACTTGGCAGGAGTTAGACCTAGTGTCTTACAAACTAATAGAGGCATTAAATTAGTGGTTCAGCCACTAAATCCACCAAACAATTATGAAGGTTTTTACCAAATATCTTTAGGGTTAGAAAAAGGGAGGTGACTCTCTCTTTTCCTTGTATAAAGTCACATGTTGATCTACGTATGTGACATGAACTCTATCTTTCCCTTTATCAAGACTGTCCTTTTGTGGGATTTCTTTGGGGGAAGGATCAGTCCTAGCATGTGCTCTAATGTCTTGAAGGAAGGCTATCCTAACCTCTGGAACCTTCATCAATTGGAATACTGATAGACTAACCTTCATCTTCTTGAGTTCATCTACTATGTACTAGCCTAACTTAGCTACTTCATATTTCTAAGAGGATTCAACTTGTTGGTTCTGATTTATAGTTTGGGGCACAAATTTAGGAGGATTAGGATTTTTGGAAGCCTTAGGATCAGGTGGGACTTGATAGTTGTTTGGAGGAATGGAAGTGGTAAAAGGACCCTTTGGTTTGTTACTCCTGAGATTATATGGGGTTCTATTATATTGCTGATAAGCATGGACTTCCTCAGCTTCCTCTTTTTTAGGTTGGTTTTCATCTTGAAAAGGAAAGACATAACTATCTAATGCTAGGGAAGTGTCGTAGCTTTGAGTAGCCACTAGTTTGTATCTTGTGGGTGGAGTTTCTCATGTCTTAGTGTTCTAGACTTCCCTTTGGAAAATATTGGATGCAATCTAGAACTCATGATAATCCAATTTAGAATGAGCATTTGTGTTGTGAATCCTACACCATGAAGATAGTGCTACTTCTACTAGCATTACCTAGCCTGGTGGATAATTTTCTATATTCTAAGCCTCTAACGGTGAAAGGACTCCTCTATTATTTGTCCTAGTATTTCATGTTCTACTTTGTCACCGATAGTTCTGATGTTGGTATTGGTTTTGACCTTGACTCCTCTATTGTAGGTAAGCATTCTGATTTCTTAAGTGTGTCACCTCAGATGCAAGTTTCCTCATTTGCTTTGCTAATTCCTTGATGTCATCCTTATCATCTCTAAATTTTGCATTTTCAATTGACTGAAGGAAGGGTAGTTGAGCAGGGGGTAGTTCTGTGATAGGTGCTCTAGGGTGAACAACCAAAGGTTGTGTTGGAGCAGGGACTAGAACAGGATTCAACACTGAAGAATGATTGGTCAAGGCATGGTTGATTAGTGGTATCTTGTTAGGCATAGCTACCAAACCAAGGTGGTTTAATTGGCTTGCAATAGCTTGTCCTAAAATCTGAATTCACCTTGACAACTTTAGCATATGCCTAGGCTAGAGTGGTTGGAGTAGGAATAGCCCTTCTTACAAACATCGATGTCAACTTATCAAATGTTGCATAATAGATAGACAAAGCAACCGATTGGGCAAGGTCAAAAGGAACCTAAAGGTGACAATAAGCCATATGAAATCTGTTGTTGAAGGAACTTATCAGTTCTCCTTTAGTTCTATAAATTTCAACAAAAAACCTATAAAGATCTACAGGTGTAGTAGGTGTCCGAAACTGGTTCAGAAAGGTGTCCTTCAATGCCTACCATGAATCAATGGAAGCTGTGGCAAGGTTGGAAAACCAATAGTATGCTTCATCTTACAATGAGTAGGGGAACAACCTATAGAACACATCTTCAAACTACACTTGCTGCATGTACATATTACTTTAAAAAATCTTTATGTGTTCATGAGCAATCCTCTCAAGATCATTAGGGCAGAACTTTATGCAACATTTATCAAAATTTTTGGGCATATCATGATAGTTGGGGAAATTGATCAGAGAGGGATTTGTAGCAGCGAAGAAAGCCATGTTAAGGAAATTGACTTGAACTATAGATGGATTTCTTGGAATGGACCATACCCTAGGGGTCCTGGGTATCCCTTGGTCTCTCCTTGTCCTTCTAATCTGGCTTAGGAATAGTAGGTCTTCTCCAGGTGAACTAGATTAGTATTCCTTTGTCTAGTCCCCAGCCTTACTTTCCTGGAGTAGAAGGGTTTATATGAGGTTTAAGCTAGTGCAACCCTCCTTCTAGTGCCAATTCTATTGATGGTGTTTCCAACATGTAACAACGTGGATGAAATACAGAGTATCTCACCTCTCTTGAAAGGAATCTTATTCTAGAAAAGACTTCCCCAAGGTTTATACATCTAGGTCTTAGCTTGCAGGAATAACTTCAATGGATATGTTTTAACTGTACCACCAAAGGGTACTTACATGCAATGGTAGGGCTTATGAAACTATTACAACAAAGTATGCAGGAAACCCTATGATACTTTTAGCAAATTGTCAATATAAATTCTTCTTAAAAACTGACTCTATAGATGTATTTAAGGAAAATGCAGAAGGTATAAGGGTAAATAGAAGTATTGAAACCTAGGTGACAATCACAATATGGATAAAATGTTGCAGATAGAAAAACACCTTCAATAAACCATTCCCTATTTCATGAGATTAAAAAACCCACAATGTTGCAAGAAATGATGCAATCTTCCAAGGATTCTTATGATTTTTAAATTACATTGATTTATTAAACACCCAAATAATTGCGCAACTTAACAATTGAAATGCAATCAAACTAGATTCATTAAAGGTTTAGGCCGCAATAGCTTATAATCAACAAGCACCAATAATATGAACCAAGGCATTCATCAGATATCTTAGCATTTACCCATCATTGCAAAACACATTTAACTAACTTCAGATTGATATGAACCATGAAATCCAAAAGAGAGAATACAATAATGCAAATTCCCAGCAACCTACAAAACTTGCTTTGTATTAATCAAAATTTGGTAGAGTATCAACAATTCAATATCAAGTCTTACTTACAATGAGATAAAATGATGGCCCTTTTATAGACAAGGCACCATACTGAGTTTTTTAATGGACGGTGGAGATTTACTCAACACCAAGGGCTTAGATTACATTGCATTGAATGAGGTACAACAATTAGTTACATTTTTAGATTTAATTTGGTCTTGTATGAAAAAGATAAAATACAGCCTTTAAATATATTGAATCTAGACAAAATGAATACCCATTTGACTGTATATGACTAAGAGCAAATTTACAAGGCAAAAGAAAGTCAACATGAAGTCATATGACATGTAAAAACTTGAGATGATGTGGATTGATGGGATTCCAAGTGTTGACTAGGACACTTCATTACTCATCATCATCTATGTTGACTTTGTTCTTTTTAGCTTCCCTATTGCTATAGGCTATGAAGGCTTCCAAACCTAGGCTGATGTCATCTAGTTGAGGATATTTGACATAATCAATTTTGAATTTGACCCTATCTACCTCCTATGAGAATTTGTAGTACATAATTGACCTGGACCTTTCGTTCCTTCTGAACTCTTGGAAGAATTCCCTTAGATCACTTATTCTTTCCATATTTTCTATCATGTTGAGTGGTGAATCTCCATGAATGATATGTTTCAATTCTCCTTTGCATTCATAGGCATCCAAAGGAGTAGTATCATCTAGATCCATACTTGTGTAAGCCCATAGTACATCATTTAACCTATAAACAACTTCTAGAATTTGAGTCCTGGCTGGCTCAAAAGAATTTCTGGCTTTGTCAAAGCTTTCTCTCCTCAATCTTATTAACTCCAACCACTGCTCTGGCATATCCAGTCTATCCTTAGTCAAAACATTTTCTGCCAACAAGATGGCATCAGGAAGATTACTCATTGCAAAGACTCAAGGGTGTATATGGGAGTAATAATCATCGTTATCAGTAGAATCACTAAAAATCTCTTGCCATTCCATCTTCAAAAGATAAAAATCCTTACACAACTTTACTACTTCATGGATCACGTCACATCCTTCTGTATATACTTTACGAAACCATTGTTTTATGGCAATTGTAGTAGTTTTGATGTTATCAAAATTCTCCAACTCTTCTTTAGAGAGAAGAGGAGGTGCTATCATTGCTTTACCATCTGAGGACATAGGCTTCATTAAATACTTCATATAGGCCCTTAGTTCCTCTCTTTGTTGCCTGAGTTGCTATTTAGTCAACTCATCTTTATTTAGTATGTCTAGAATATTAGATACAAAGCCTTTGAGTTCATCAATTTCTTGGGTTTTTGAAGATGGCCCCAAGTTGAGTGTTGTGACAGTGCAATCTTCTGGCCAGACATCTTCTTTATTGGCCTATATTGGTGGGACTGCTACTTCTACAATTCATGATCCTCTAGCATCCTTATAGATTCTAGTTTGGATTTTGGCCTTCTTCTATTTCTTTGGCTTGTCAAATCTGGTCAGGAAACTATCCAAATCTAAAGACATGACTTCTACCCTCAAAGGTTGATTGCTTAATCTCTATTGTGGCCATTCTAGAGCTGTGGAAGAATGCTTTGGAGAGTCAATATGACTATCCTCCTTATTCAAAGAATCATCAATATGAATATTCTCTACCTTTGGACCTTGTTTTTCCCCTTTATCATCTAGTTTATCTTGCTCTTCTGTCTCAGTGTTCTTTGGAGGGGATTCTGACTGCTCTATGTGTTGCAAATTTTCTGATACAACCTTCTAAGCAATCTCTAGAATTGAGTTAGTAGCCACTTCTTCCAATGGGTTGTCCTCTATATTCACAACTTCAATCATGCTGGGATTTGTTGGAGGCTTATGTGTTATGTCTTCAATGACCACCTCCCCCTGAGAATCCAACTCAGCACATACCTTTTCAATACCTGGTAATGAGGGGACTTGAAGGGATGCTAGCAAAGGCACTTGTGTTGAGTCATTAAAAGGTTGAGCCAAAGAATTATTTGTGGCAGCCAAAGAATCAGTAGTAGATGGAGGCAAATATAACCTTGATAAATTGGCAAATGAGGAAAAAGCTATGATAGGAAGAGAGGGAGATGAGAGTACAAAGGAAATGGCAAGTGGGGTGGAAAGGCTCAAGGATGGCAAGGTGAAAGGAGGTGGTGAAAGGATAGTTGAAATGGGAGGTAAAGATGAAGATGAAAAATAAATGGATAGTGAAGAGGAGGAGAGGACATGGATACTCATGAATGCAATGGTGGGAAAAGAAGATGGAGCAATGGATGAGATGGGAATGGAAGAGATGGATGGCAAAGAGGAAATGGAAGTGATAGTTGAAGGTGAGGTGGGTGAAAGAAGGGAAGTGGATATACTCGCACTGGATGTAGAGGAGGGTACAACTATAGAAGCACTTAAAGAAATAGGAAGTGAAGTGCTAACTACAGTAGGAGATAAAGTGTTAGTGTCAATACTTTGTTGTGGGGTTGCAGAGGTGATGGGAGGTTCAGTCATAGTGGGTTGCTTCTTGAGATTCTTTGACTTGGATGAATCACTTTTCCCACTAGGCAAGTCTTTTCTCTTTGAGCCTCTAGTATTGACTGTATGAGGGTTACTCTTTTTCTACTATCTAGGAGGATCCTTCTTTGCTTTTCCTTTATCTTCAAGAGGAATATCTTCTTCACTATCTTCTCCTAGTGCTTGTCCCTGAGCAACTTCTTTCTCTGTATCATCTCTTATCTCTATGGGCTCATCCTCTTCATCATCATTTGATCTATCTTGTTGCTACTTTGTGTATGCAAGAGTCACCCCTACCTGTGTCAAAGCTGTAATTTGTGTCCTCACCCAGTTCCTATTGAACTTGAAGGGATTTTTCATCACTTCATCCAATGAACTTTCCCCAGCATCTGTCCAATTGGGTAATGGGATAGGATAACTGAACAAGGCTTCCCAAGACCCTCTCAGTACCAAGTTATTATCTTCTATAACATGATCTGGTACCTCTATTATGTTGAATCTTTTTATGAAATCTAAGGACAACCTTGAGTATTTCCTTCTTAAGACATCATAGTCATCAATACAATTTTCCCAAAAGTCTTCAAGATGCTCTCGATTTAACATTTTCTTGCTCACATGTATATCCATTATACCAAAGGGATCAAAGTGTGTTCTCTTTTGATAGTAATGTAAGTTTAACAGTTGGAGCTCTGTATCTAAGTGTTCATCTACTCCAAGGGTGACATAAGAGAAATTTCCTCTACCCATCAATATAGGAAATTTGATGGAGGCCCTATGTAAATGTTTCAACCTCTTAGCACAAGTAAGCAACTGCCATGTCAGCTCAAGGAGCACCACCTTGTCTGTTGGGTACCTAGGTAGCTTGTAAGGTTTTCCAGTAAAGCGTTAGACTTTGAGGTATGTAAACTTCTAAAATTAGATGTACCATCTCCCATATAGTTGCACAACATTGGCTACCTCAGTGAATAGTCTCCTAGCCATGTCACCTTGTATTATGCAGGTAATTTGCATAGTGAATGCATCATTGACATTCTTGTAGTGTACTAGTGATTGTGAGATCTCCAATTGTGTATAAAAATTATATACTTTGTACTGGTCCTCCCCATTACCTATTTCTCCCAATTTTGACAAACCAGGATAGACAAAGTTTCTAGCCACAACATAGACCACATAGGAGGTCCACTTAAATGTTTCTTTTTCATGAAATGCAACAAAAGCCTCATGAATATTATTGCTCAGGATCTGAGCCCAATGAATCTTCTTGTCCCCATGTAATATTTCCTCTATGCAAGGGAACATCCATCCTTCAAAAGTGGAAGTAGAGGGTAATCCAATTATCCTATTTAGGAGAGTGACTAGGTCTCCTATTTCTTCTTTGAAATCACTCCTATACAGTACTTGGGGGAGTTTTGACATGGTTATTCTCTTGTTCTTCATCCACCCCTCATTGATCTTTTTTCTATAGGCCTCAGGTTCTTGGTCATACATTTTCTTATTCTCATCCTTATCCATCATGGTTAAAATTGTGAAGGGAGGAATGTCAAAAGTCTTAGGCAATGCCAAGGGGCTAAGATCTGCCAACACTTGGCCACCCTATGTTACCAATATCCTAGTCATCTGGTCATATCTTTTTGCACATGCAACAATCAGTTCTAGGCATTGAGTGGAATTCAGGAAAGCAACAACCTGAGCAATGCCATTATATATGATCCTCTTGGCCTTGGGTGTTGGATTAGTATCCAAGATCCTTATTCTAAAATCTTCTATGTCAATGTGTCCAAGGTTGGTAATTCCTACATTATTCCAAGATGAGGTGATCTTACTCACTAGGGGAATTCCTTTGAACTTGTACTTCATGCTTATGGCTCGAGAAGACATTTATCTTGTAGGACAGGAACCTAATGAGTAACCTTTGGAAGTTTACTGCTCTAGTGGTCTAGACTTATGTTTCATGATTACTAGACATGCTTGAAGTGTTAATGTTTAATTTGCATCTAAGCCAGAAATCTTGACCAAATAGGACTTCTAGGCAAAATATACTTGAAAAACTTATTATCTCAATCTAAAATTTACTATAATTGATTCAAGGAAACATAAAATATCCATTACAATTCATTCCTTAACATTTCCTCATGGAATCATAAGTAAAGGTAGAGAGAAAAAGGTCAATGAGCTTTTGAAGCCTTACTAGACATGATAATAAATGCTAAGAAAAACACCCAATTAATGCGTGATATTATGGAATTCACATTAATGCATATAAAACAAACAGAATATCATGTAATTCATTCAAGTCCATTGATTAAAACACTTTAATTCCCTTGAAAGAAGTCTTAAAAGTGCATTTAGACCAAAAGTGATATTTTTAGGCTGTTACTGGAGTCAGTGGGTTTTTGGGTGCCCACCAGATATGTCAAGTGAGGGATAGTGTTAGTGTAGGACTCCGCAAATGCTTTGGATCTAGCTTAGTGGGGAATTAGTTAATGGACAGACTAGTGGGGATTTCAGGTGCCAAAGGATATATCTCGTTAGGACATGTTCTAGCACAAGGGTTGCAAGAGCCTTTAGTGGGGGATTTAGCTAGTGTACGACAACAGGGAATTTAGGGTTGAGTGGACATGTCTAGTTAGGACACATTTTGGTGTCAGTCTAGTGATGGCAATTTTTAGTGCTAACCTCATACATGCATCTAATTATTCGTTAGCAGGGTTTCGCAGGGTCAAAGAGATTAGTGGAGATTTTAGTCATCACCAGACACATCTAGTGAAGAACATTTTTAGCACTAGGTGTAAATTATGCAAACTTTGCCCTAGTGGGAGATTTCAATGAAATGGATGGTTGGGGTTTTGGTTTTGAGTGGATATATTTGCTTCTACTAAATTTTAGCACAAATGTCCATTTATGGTTTAGCGGAGAAAGCACAGAATGCCAGACATGGCAATTTTAGAGCATTTTCTTACTCGTCAAATCCCAAAGGGGTTTTCATCTAAGACTCTAACTATAAATTTTCGAGGGGCATCAAAGTCTTTCACAAGAGGATATCAAAGTTTTTAATGATTTAAACACGCATTGACATATATACATACATATCCTCTTTTCGGATGGAAACCCTAGTTTTGAACCTTAGGCTAACCATTTCAAAGAATTCCCACTAAATGCATATGTAGAACCAGACAAAAAGACCATAAAAAGGCAAGCTCAATCAATCGTTAACCCCAAATGTTGGACACTACAAATTCAAAGAAAAAACACAGCGTTTGGACTGCCTACTTGTGAATATGAGGACGAAGATAAAGAGGATCAATCTTCACAGTTGTCGAATGTGTTTTGAAACTAACACAAATTGCAAGATCACTCAGGGAACCTTAGCAAATTCTAGAGCAAATTCTAGAGCTCAAGAGGTTTCAAATGCAAAATGAGAGGAGAAATGGGGGATTTTAGGTCATTTATACCCCCAATCAATCACCATTAATGTCACGTATGGTGCTAAACTATTAGGCACTTGGTAGAATTTTGGCATTTGATAGGATAAAAGGAGCTTTTGGTCGGGACCAGATATATCTGGTGAGTAAAGATTTCTGTGCATGTCCCGTCAAGAGCACTTTTAGCACAAAGCTCTCACTAATGCTCTAGCAGGGTTTATGGCATCAACTGGATATGTCTGGTGAGGACTGAATTTAGTGCAAATTCTGTGATAGTGAATTTCAGCATAGGCTTGTACATAAAAGACTTAGCACTAATATTTGATGGTAAAGGATATCAGTGCTAATGCAGTGAAAGGCATTTTAAGTGTAAGGCAAATTTAAGGGATTAAAGTCTTGACTCAATGAATTAAAACCACTTAGATTCAGCTTACAAGGAAACTCAATAAGGTCATCATGTAGATTTATGCAATTAGACCCAAACATACGCAAATTGACCTTGCAATCAAGACATCGCAACATCATTCCTCTCAAACAGTTCACTAAGACCAAACCAAACCAAAAGCAAAGTGATGTGAAAGGGGGTCTCCATTTGGTAAAATGGGGCGTGTGTGCAAGGCACAAGAAAACCTTATCCACATTATCTAAAATTCAACATCAACATCCAAAATCAAATCTATCCAAACCTATCTTCAACATCAATCACCAATATCCAAAATCAAATCAACATCCAAAAGCATACCTCAAATCAAATTTGTGCAAGAATTAAGTCTAGATCTCATAACCCTCTAATTTAGAGGGAGCTTAAGAAATTTT
This sequence comes from Cunninghamia lanceolata, assembly GCA_027924645.1. Taxonomy (NCBI): domain Eukaryota; kingdom Viridiplantae; phylum Streptophyta; class Pinopsida; order Cupressales; family Cupressaceae; genus Cunninghamia; species Cunninghamia lanceolata. The sequence goes on along the minus strand of BSBN01001320.1, from coordinate 1,114,707 downwards.
CTACCTTAAGTTCCTTTTAAATTTTCCTTTATCAACCCTTAGAATAATTAATTTAGGAGCCTAGACAACTCCTAAGTTTCTATATTCTAGGTAATCCCATTTTACTTGATGGTCATTAGTCTACCCTCTTCTTCCCTTTTTGCTTAAGGTCATTAGTCTACCTTGGGTGAGAGGGGACATCCTTTTACAATCCAAAGATCTAGATTTATTTGAGCTCTCCTTTGATTTGAACATCCTTAATCATCCAACCCCATCTATCCAAATCATCTAAGGTTTCCTTGGTTGATTATCATCGAAATTATCCTAAGTCATCCATTGCCAAATCATCATCCATTTCAAAATCATCCCAAAGTCGTCCTCAAATACCTATTTACCTTTAGTCCAAGAAATCCTTTGAGATTCAATCTCTAAGGTTACCAAATCACTCATTCACCTTTGATCCCAAAATTTACTCCCAAATTCCTAAAGCCATAATCCACTCCATCCATCCCTCATCTATTATCCAACATTTTCATCCTTTGGGTCCAATATTTTGAAAATCAATCTCTAAGGCCTAACCTTCATACACTTCTACATCACCAAACTAAACCTATCCATCCATCATCCCTAAAGTCTCAATCTTTGTCCACCTTTCATCACTTAATAAATCCCTACCCAACACATTGCATGCCCTTGACAAGGTCCCAAGCTAAGAAAAACAAAGGAATGGAGCCCTTTAGGAATACTTTTGGGATGCCTCAAACAGACCAAAATAATATCCCTACAATCCAATAACAATCATCCCTTGATGCCAATTCTATGATAAGCCCTTTTAGAATCCAATCACAAGGTCCCCCAACCAACATCAATAATGTGGATCAAGATGTATTAGAGTTCATGCAAGACACCAATTCCATGGACATACTTGATAGAGTCCTAAAGTTGGATCCAAATAGATATCTTGAATTCCTCATTCAAAATGGTGCTGCCATACCACCTCTTCACAACCATCCTCATCAAACACCAACCCTAACACATCTCAGACCTCCAACACCAACACAAACCACACTTCCTCATCGACAACCATGTCAAATGTAACCACATCCACTCCCCAAATTACCCTCAACATCCCTAACAATGCCATGTACATGAGTGATTCCATGAGTGTACATCAAATTGATGCCAACACCATATCCTTCATAACACAATTATTTTCTCAACCATCCTATAACACATAAAATACCAATCCATGCAACAACCCCTCATCCAACTCCACATACACACAATCCCCCATCTCTCATCCACCTATCTCACAACCACCCGTTGTGTCATCTTCAATTCAAAATCCTATCCAACAACAAATTCCACCGTACATTTTGCAACAACTCCTCACTTATCAACATAAAACCCAACAAAATCAAAACCAAAACCCACCTCAACATCAATAAATCCCCCATTTTCTCCAACAATTAATCCATCAACAACAATCACATGTACCACAACCTCCACCATCCCAAGATGTATCTAGCATTATGTAAACCTTGATCCAAAAGGTTGATGACATGCAACATGGGCAGATGAGAAAACAATATTCCTTCGAAGACATTTGCCCATATCCATTTTATGGAACTATTCCCATGCCACCCTTCCCTACAAATTTCAAAACACCAAAATTTGACAAATACAAAGGGAAAGGGGACCCTAGGAAACACCTTAGGGATTTTTACATTGCTTTCCTAGAGGTCTCATACGATGACACATATTTGATGAGACTCTTTCCTAGAAGCATAGGTGGTCAAGCCACTAAATGGCTTTCTCATCTTCCCTTCAGTATCGAAACATTCCACGAGTTTGCAAAGAAAATTGTAAACTATTTATCCTATAACTTTAAACATGAAATATCCATGACTGATCTTTGCAACACCAAAAAAAAGAATGGGGAATCCTTTGCTACCTTTTTATAAAGGTGGAGAAGCCTAGCAAGCAAACTCCCTTGGCCTATTCCCGAGAAACAATTAGTCACTATACTTGTGACTAATTTAAACCAAGAAATAGGATTCCACTTATAAATTCAATGTGCATCAACCTTTGAAGAGGTCATAGATAAAGGAACAACCATAGAGAGAGCCCTCATCACAAAGGGGGCTATCAAAATTTACAATAATGATAACAAGAACAACAACACCAATAAAGTCAACAACAATAACACTAATACCTCCAACACAAACAACAATACACAATCAAAAGACAAACCCTACTTTTGGGGTAAAAAAACACCCTCAACGACAGTGTCACCGATGTGAAGGCTATTCAAAATATACAAACCACCATGCCATCAAATCCATCCACAAGAAACAATGTAAATATTCCTAAGGGACCACCAAAACAAAACAACACATGTAAGAGGAGATTCACACCCTTGCATGAAGCTAGCAAGGATGTATTAAGAAATCTTGTCAAGGCAGATCTAATCACATTGCCACCTATTCACCCCTATGATCAGAACCAATTTAAACCCTATTGGTCTGGTGAAAATGCCTATTATGAATAACATCATGTGAAAGGGCATAGAACATATAAATGTATGAGGTTGAAACATTGAATCCAAGACCTTGTAGATAGGGGTGATATAACCATTGACAAACCTTCAAAAAAATCACCTAATGCCAATTTAGGAGCATACAAGGATCCACTTCTGGATCATAACAAGGAGAAAGTCTCTTCCTCAAATCAATCCTATAATGTCATTCCACCTCCCTCTTCTTTTGACTCCATTGTGGATTGAATAGAAGATTCTTCCAACCATGTCAATACCATCACCATTAGAGCTAAAACACTCCATTGTGCCATTACCACTTGTTGTGCCTGCATCTCCATCCGCAGGGAGCCCACCAATGATCAACCTTCTACATCTGCACCTACTAATCCTCCATCTTGTTGGAATACTAAGGATCACTGAGAGGGGGGGTGAATCAATGATCTGATAAAACTAATTCTAAAACCAAGATCTTCACACAATAAAACAATCTAACATGATCATGAAACACATGACAATTGCATCAGGACATGAAAGCATTAATAAAGCACAAGAGATATATATGAACATCACATAACATAGATGATTGAGTGGAAAACCCCAGAAGGGTAAAAACCACTATGAACATGATCTTTATTAAGCCTCACTGACAAACCTCACTAGTTACAGTTTATGCCTCACTAACAAGCCTCACTAGTTACAAACTATGCCTCATTGGCAAACCTCATTGGTAACATATATCCTATGCCTCACTGGCAATAGGAGCATTTACAACCATCTCAGAAAGATAGAAAATATATAGAGGGTTACTCTATTTCAATACAAATCATTGAACTTGCATATCCCCTTACAATTAAACTCAACTCAATATGCATTTCCTTCTCAATTCATCTGTATCTCTCTTTCCTTCATTTCTTACATATCCATCTGCATAAGATCTCATACTCTATATAATACATAATCAAAATATTTGTTCTTATCTGCCTATCCTCTATTCCATATTATCACTCCTCATCTGCATTCATACTATGCATAATTAGCTGCATAATGTCTTCATTCTGTGCATAAATCACCTACAAAAAGATCTCACACACTTCTCAATTCTCAGACAAAATATTCACTCTTACCATCACCTGATTCACCTTGGTTTCTTATTCATAGAACCCATATTCATTGCACACATTCTTTCTTTTCATAATTCCCTATCAAAACATTAATCCACCTGCCTATTTTAGTCTACTCAAAATATCCATTCACTGCATAAAGTCATGTATCAAAAAGAAAAACATCTTCTTCGATAATCCCCACTCTGCATACTCTACAATTTCTTCATAAAAACATACTTTAATTAGCTCCCATTATCTTGCATAAATAATTCTCAAAATTTTTACTTCAATACCACTACCACATGGTTATAAAAGCATCAATGCTTTGAGGGAGTGGCCTGCACTTCTTTTTTGCATGTCAAAGATTAAAAATAAACTTACTTTTTACTAATTTTAGCCTTTGAAAAAGCTCCACACATAGTCGTAAGAAGCTTCGATGTCCAAATAACTCTCAATCTATAAGAAGAGGAGAAGGGTTTCAAGGTTTAAATAATAACCATCGATAATGCTTTGTGCGCCCTCGAATCTTTAAAACTGATCCTTAGATTTGTTTTTTCCACCCAAGTGTAAGAGAGGTGACTAGTGGAACCAGTACCATTAGTAGAAGGGGCCAGTCAAAGAATGACCGCGACCCCCTTAGGATGTAACTTAAGTTACATGTAACCTCCTATTGGGAGTCACTTTCAAAATATAAACTAAAGTTCTTTCTTTGAGTGATGGGCAATGAGGAGACTTAGGAGGTAAAGACTTACAGTTTTTTTTAGGGTATTTAGACTAGGATTGTGAAATATTGTCAAACCCTAATTATATCTTTTAACAAATGCAAACCCCTTTAACCAAATAGAGATAAATTGATAGCGAATAGGGAACAAATGGAGATAATAGAGACTTTTAGGAAGCTTAGTATAGATAGGGTTTTGAACAAGAACTCAAACCAAGAAGATTCTATGACCTCTCATGAAATGCTACTACCAATACCTTTGATAGCAATGTGAATCAATCATCTCATTGTGAAGAGCATCACTTAACTGACACATGCCTCTCCTCTTGACTTATATCCTGCATGTCCATACTTCATACAAATAGACTATGATGATGATGTAGTTGGTGCATAAGAACAAGAACAAGTTCACAGTCATAATCCAACTAAATTCAATCTTCTTCTCAAGTCATTCTGCATAGATATCACTTGATGTAATACCTCATTGCATATAGATTGCAACTAACCTTGATTCTATGATCTTCAATCTAGAAAACTAGTCCAAGAAACTTTATGAATCATCAACAATCTCTATTTCACCATTCAAGCTCTGTCAACATTACAACACTACAAGGCTATCACCAAGATGTTTGTGTCACCAAGACCATTCAGGTATGATGTATGAGTGGATGAATCAATGAAGACCAAACAAGAAAATCATGAAGAGACCAAACTCGGCATGAACACTAAGACACCAAAGACTTTTGACATCAATGAAAAACCTCATTCCAACAAACTCCCCCTTTGTCATTGATGGAAAAATCTCTCCAACTTTCCCTCTCTCCCCCTTTGACATCAAGTGACAAATGAAAACTTACTCTTCTTTAGTGAACACTGTCAAGTTTATTAAGACAGAGCATTGTCAAGACCATTTTTCAATAGTCATGTAGATCACTATTATGAAACAATCCTCCCAACAATCAAGGTAATCCACCATTAAACTATGACAACAAGTAAATCACATTGTTATTTACTGAAAGCCAAAAAAAATAACACTTTTCTTCAAGAATACCACCTTTGAGCAAGACAGTGTCACAAATAAATCAAATTGACTATCATAGTACTATCAATGTGGGCAAGACAGTCAATTGCATAGAAGACCTATGACAAACTACCATCAAACTGTGACATGCAGATCACTGTCACAAACCATTTGCAAACCAATCATAGCATGAATACCACAACTACAATCATGATATTGTCTTGAGGAGAGAAGAAGAAATATGAGCATCATATCATTTTCAAGGCTTATACGATATTGTCATTGCAAACAACTAAAGCGCTATCCTACAATCATGTTGTCCTTTATTAGACTGTCCTGCTATCCTGCCCCATCAAGGTCAACCTAAAACCATGCATAGAATTGTTACTATAGCATATCCTAGTTTGTTATTGTCACTAAATTCATTCACACCTGCACTGAGTTTCTCTAATGCTCATCAAGTACTACTATCATAAGGCAACTCTTTTGGAATCATCAAGCATCAATAATGAAATGAATGTCAAATACCTTTACTTTTGCAACAACACCAATGACAAATCAATCAATCACCAATAAAACACCATGTAAGCATCATAACAATTAAGACACACCAAGTCACCAACCATCACTTACCTATTGACTGTACTAATCTCTACAAATATCCAACATTTACCAATCCTACTACTCCCTTTATCAAAAAGTATTGAATACTGATGTAGATCTTGATAGAATCATGAAACCACTATAAGACCATGAAAACAAGCACTCCAAATTTAATGAGACTACTGCCAAAAGTTAAAGCATATTAGTTTCTTTCGCATGAAGTATTACACATGAAAAACTATTGAGATACTTGCTCCCCCTGAGACACTTACCAAACACAACAAGGCAACTTTGGTAAACATGTCATTGTTAATACAAACCACTTAATACCACTATAAACATTTAGAGAATAATTCTCAGTCCGCTGGTAGAGCACTGTAAAAATGTTATTGTATTCTAGAATGCCTCAAGATAGTCATCTCATGCATATTCATCTCTCCTTTCATTGAGTTTAGACACATGACTGTCTAAAACATCACTCAATACCTAAGATAGGCTTAACTTCAAAAAGGTTGCAACTAAAATATGACCACAGTCATTGAGGAAATCAATCATGATGATCATTTTATCAACACGTGACAACTCCTCACACTTAGAAGCATAGACATATTATAGAACAAGATCATTTCATGAAATAACAATACTAGATGAACATGTGACTTCTCTAAACATTACTGTACTCATTCAAATAGAGATATCCCATTGACTGATCTAATGACAGAGATGTCCAACTTGTAACACATTTGAATGAAGTAGATCATACCTCAATATCTTATGCAGTCTTCTCACTATGGTGACATATCTCCATTTGCTCCTTGACTGCTACAACTTCCTAATTTTCACCTTGGGGGTAAATGATAGGGCATTGATCAACTCCCCTTGTTCTAATGCTGCATCTCATGCAACTAATGATGTGTCTTGTGCAATATGAACAAGTTTAGGATCTTCCTTGTTTTTCTCTAGTTTTCTTCCTTTTTGTTCATGTAGGGAAGTTTGAACAAGCATAGCCTTGACTTTCTTGGCAAATATCTTTGGTTTCCAAACTGATTTTGTCTTATCCTTATTCTTATCAGAACTAGGATATGTCACTTTGGAGTGAACTCTAGTTTCCTTTGTTGCATTTTCAAGCTGGGTCTACAAAACTTAGCTACATGTCTAAAATTGTCACAATTAAAGCATCTTAACATACTCAATATCTCAAAAGGATGTCTTCTTACAGTTTCATCTAGCCTTATGCCCATATTGATTACAACAAAATCAATAACCATAGAAATATAGAATATATGTGGATGGAATGTTCCTTTTTGTACTTGATGATTTCATGAACCTTTTGTTTGTGACATTGTTTAAGCCACCAGCATCAACATGTTGAATCAAATTAGTGTGATTAGATTTTGGTGAAGTTTTATGTCTTCCTTCAACTCCTTTCTCTTGAGGATCATTGGAATATGAACATTGTCCTTTTACAAACCCTAAACTATTCTTGTCTTTGTGGCCCTTTTATTCAATGTATCACTACTGTCACACATATCAATTTTTTTCCTTAGGGATACAACTTGTGCGTCTAAATTGTCACATTCCCTTATCTTGATGTATAACTCAATTTTAGTGACTTGTATAATCTTTATTCTCTCTTCAAGTTGAATCTTTAGGTCAGCAACCAAATTTTTAGACTCATTAACCTTGCTGATCAGATTTTTAGTTTCTTGTAAGATCTGATTTCTTTGCATAACTACCTCCTTCTTAAGTCTTTTTATCTCACCAAGTGAACACATCAATTCTCCTTCAAGATCAACCTCTTCTTCATCATTTTCTTCATTATTATTAGATTGATCTTCATCCTTTTCTTTCTGATTTTCACTTAGACTAACATCAATCATAAACAAGATTTCCTCTCCTTCAGGAGAATATTTCGAATTACTATTAGTTACATCAACATCCTTAATGAATAAACTTTTCTTCTTTTTGAAAAAGATTTTCTTTTTGGGATTATATTTCTTTTTCTTTCCTTGTCTCCTACTGTCCTCTTTGTCACTTTCAGGACCTTTATAGGGACACTGAGCAACATAATGTTGTTGGAAGTATGTGCCTAATCGGTGTTGTCATTGATATCAACATATATGTGTTATCATTGATGTCAACTACACTCTTATCTTGTTTCTTGCTTGTAATGAGTAAGATGCTTTGTATTTACTTATGTAAGTAATCTTGATGTTGGGGATATTGAGAAAATTAGCTTCTCTGGCAGAAATAGAGAGTTATAGTGGAAACAATGTATTACATACAGAAGAACAATCCAAGAGATTGCTCCACGTTTCCTGTAGGATGAATATCTTTGTCTGTAGATTGGAATTTATTTATAAGTCCATCTAAAGATGCAATGTTCTAATTTTGAGCCTCTGGTATGAAGAATTGAGTGAGTTATGTTCACCAGAGTGAAAACAGCTTTTTCTGTATGTTTGGCAAAGACAGGGAGAAAGTATTATGCTCCACATTCCACCGCATTGAAGTATTTTGATTTGTAGTTCTAGAGTTAAGTCTAAGATGATGTTAAGTGCTTTCAACTCCAATGGTTCATGATTTAGCAATCCGCAAGCTATCCTTTCTTTATGACAGTGGCTGATAGTGTTGTTCTTGTGCTCCAATTTGAAGAATCTTCTTGACAGAGTGACTAGAGATCGTGCAGTTGTTCCTGGTGATTATAATGTTCTTGTGGATGTCTCCTGACCATGTTCCTACATTTGGATTAGTCCGCAAAGAGAAGTTTGGATTGTGAAAGAAGAATGTTCTTAGAAGACCTAGTGTTAACTCTAGTCTTGGCTGACTTAGTTGATTTCACTATTTGTGGAGATTCATTGAAGATTGTAGAAGCATGTTGTGGTGTGGAGGATTATGTTTGAGTCACAGCTAAGGCATGGCATGTTCATCATACTTCTCTACATCTTTCCTTAGCTAAATTTTGTAACAGGTCTAGACTTATTTGTGTGTATGTTTTGTAATGTCAACCTTGGAGAATGTTCCAATGGTTAATAAATATAATGCCGACCTTGATGTACATTCCAAGGTTGATGAATTGTATAAAAGCATGTAATAGGGTTGTGAAAAAGGAGTGTGCATGCAAATATGAAAAGATAAGTGTGAAGGTGTGAAAGAGTAGAGTAGAGAAGTTATATTGTGCTTCAATAGAACTGAATCCTGACATGGAGTAGATGCTACTTAATCAGTTCACCACTTTGGTAGTGAGCCACTCTTTGGCAGTGAGTCATTCTTTATAGTGAGCAATTTGGGCAGTGAGCCTCTATTTTTTGGTATTGTTATAACTCATATATTTCTATAGGATAACACCCACCATGGTTTTTCCCTTTTAGGCTTTTCCAAGTAAAAAATTTGGTGTCTACTATGTTGGATGTGTGAATGTGATTAAGTTTATGGTTTCATACTTTCATGGTTAAATCTGATTATAAGTAATTAAGTTGTTGATGGTTTGATATTCATATGAAGCTAAGTTTTTGTGACAACTGATTCACCCCCCCTCTCAATTATCTGGTGTATTTCAACAATTGGTATCAGAGCCAAGTTCCTCAATGGTAAGCTTAACAACTTGAGGTAGATCCAGGATGTCTTACAAAAAGGAGGCTCCACAGTTTGATGGGGCGAGTTATGCAACTTGGAAGATTCATATGAAAAGCCATCTACTTTATATTGGTTATAAAGTATGTCAAGTGACATAGACTGAATATACCATGTTGGAGAATGGTCTGACAACTGAAGATGAAGTCAAATAATATGAGGTAAATATAAAAGCCAGAGATGCTTTGCTAAGTGCATTAACTAACTCTAATTTAATAAAGGTCATGGATTATGAGTATGCTAAAGAAGTCTAGGATAAGCTGAGTAATTTGTATGAAGGAGACGATTCTGTAAAGAATGCCAAACTGCAGGGACTGAAATCCAAATATGAAGGTCTTAAAATGGGAGAAGCTAAAAACATAACATCCTTCATGCAAAAGGTTGATGAAATTCTTACTAGAATCAAAGGTATGGGAGAAACTATTGATGAAATAGAAGTTGTGATGAAAATTCTTAGGTCATTACCTAAATCCTATGCTCACAAGGTAGTTGCAATTGAAGAAATAATGACTATGAAAAAGATTAACAAGGATCAGTTGCTTGGTAATATTACTACTTTTGAAATGAGAGAGCTTGGTGATGCTCTATCGAAAGTAGAAACTGCTTTCAAAGCTAGTACTTCAGAAAAGATCTCTAGAGCAGAAAAGTACAAGGTAGAACCTGATGATGAGATTGACGAAATTTAAGCCAAGTTTGTTGACAAACTGTAAAGAGGTTCTAGTAATTTCAAAGGAAAATTACCTTTCAAATGTTTCTCATGTGGTAAAGTATGTCATTATGCTTCCAGATGTCCTGAAAGAATTCAAAGGAATAGAAAAAGATTTGAGAATAGGCCTAGAGCTCCAAAGAAATGCTACTATGTTAGAGATTTTGATGATGAAGTTGTGACTAATGATGAATCTGATGATGCTAATACTAGTGCAAATGAATGCCTATTTATTGCTATTAAAAAACCTATGTGTACTAATCCTACGAGATGTGTGAAGGAAGAAAAACTAGTGGAAGAAAGTGCTTTGGTTGTTTGGGTTGAGAAAGACAAGGATGAATGGATTATTCATAGTGGATGTTCACATCACATGACCAGGGATAAAAGCAAGTTTATAAGTTTGGAAAAATATGATGGAGGACTGGTTAGGTTTGGAGACAATGCAGTTGGTAAGATTTGTAGAAAAAGGATCTATTTCATTTGATGGAAAGCATAACACTGACAATGTTCTCTATGTGAAGGGTTTAAAGCATAATCTTTTGAGTGTTGGTCAGTTGTGTGACAAAGGTTATGATTTGAGATTCAAAGATAATGGATGCAAGATAATGGAAGGCTCTGAAACCGTGATTGCTATTGGTAAGAAGTGTTGCAAGTATGGGCCTAACTGGTGTTGTCATTGATATCAACATACTCCTATTGCATTAATGTCAAGTATTGGATGAGTTGTGTGCTGAGGATATTGAGAAAATTAGTCCTATCAGAAATAGAGAAGAACAGTGAAGCTCCATGAAGTGAAGATCCCAGTTAAGATGAAGATCAAAGGATGCACATCAAAGGGTTTGTAGATATATGTCTAAAGGTGATCCGGTAAATATTTGAGAGGTCCACATGAAGATTTGAAAAAGTTATGGCCATATGAGTAAACCTAGTTTTGGCAGATGTTCAGAGGTGACAGAGTGACACAAATAGGTCTGGTGAGATCCAGAAATACAATACCTTGTTTTGCAGATTTGGTGGAGTGTTTAGGAAGTCAATGAGAATTGACAACTCAATTGGTTCATGGTCTGGAGGTCCATAAGCAATTATTCCAATATGAAAGTGATGATAGACTGTGTTCTTGAGGTTCCAGATGAAGAAGAGAATGATTTCAGTAAGCAAAAGTAGTGTGGATGTTCTTGGTGATTTAAGCAAGCTTGTGGGGGTCTCTAGATTGTGTCCAATTTGTGTTGGTGGTCCGCATTGAAGATTGAGCTTGTAATTCAATAATTACTTCTGGATGATGATGTTCTTCCTAAACTTAGCTAACCAGATGATTTACACATCTTGCAGATGATCTTGAAGATGTTCTGCGAAGCATGGCATGTTCTTCAAAGAAGATTTAAGTCCCAAATCTATGTGGCCGACAATGTGGTGATTCACATGGAGTCTTTTGCAATAAAACAAGTTGCATTTGTGTATTTTCTCTATAAAGTATGCCAACTTTGATGATTATCCCAAAGTCGATGTCTTTTATAAATAAGAGTTGTGAAGTCATTTCAAAAGTATCTTGGCAAAGATGGGAATGTGGTAGAGAGGAGAAGAGCGAAAGGTAGATCAGAAGTGTTGGGCTTAAATGAAACTAACTCAAGCATGGTGAAGATGCTATTCTTCAGTTCAAGTATGTAATATTTATCATTCTATAGACAGTATGTCCCCTATAGGTAGTGGGCCTCTTGTGAGCAGTGTGCTCAAGTAGTGAGCCCTAATTGGCATGTGCCATCTTGTTCTTCTTATTCTTTTAACAAAGAATACAATCTTGGGTTAGTCACCCCATGCTTTTTCCCTTAACTAGGTTTTCCACATTAAAATCTTGGTGTCATATGTGTTAATGTGTTTCTACTCTTGAATTGTTGCATTGTGTTTTCATGATTGATTTATTATTATGCTGTTGAATTACAAGAAGGATTTAAGTGGTTAATAAAAGGAAAGTTTTGAGACAACTAATTCACCCCCCTTCTTAGTTGTCTATCTTGAAACTAATAATTAGTATTAGAGCTAAGTTCCTCTAAAAGGAGCTTAACCACTTGAGGATATCCAGGATGTCTTCCTACAAGAAGGATAGTCTGAGGTTTGATGGAACCAATTACACTCTTTTGAAAAGCCACATGGAATGCCACTTGTAATGTATGGGAATGCAATATTGGATCATTGCTTCAAAGAAGTATGTTTCTCCAAAGAATGGTCTAGAAACTATAGACGAAATCAAAGATGTTGAAGACAATCTTCAGGCTAAAGAAGCTCTATTGAGTGCCTTATCTGATTCAGAGCTAACAAATGTTATAGATCTAAAAATTACATATGATATTTGGGAAAAACTGGAACTTCTGCATGAAGAAGACAAATATGTTAAATGTGCCAAGCTATAGAGTCTAAAAGGAAAATTTAAAAACTTGAAGATGAATGAAGATGAGAATATCACTACTTTTATGCCAAAAGTAAATGAGCTTGTTTGTGGTATTAGGTGTGCTGGTGGAATCTTGGGTGAAGATGAGATTGTTGCCAAAGTTCTCAGATCCCTACCTCCTACTTATAAATACAAGGTTGTTTCTATTGAAGAATTTAGATCTTTTTCAAATATCACAAGAGATCAATTGATTGGAAAATTAGCTGCATTTGAATTAGCCAAGTTTGGAGATGCCCCACCAAGACTGAATCTGCATTCAAAGCTAGTGCCTCTGTAAAAAGCAAACAAAAGTTTGTTCCAGGAGAGAACTCAAAGAAACTATCATGGTATGAAAAAGCAAGAAAAGATCTAGAAGAAGATGAATCAGAAGCTACTCAACTTGAAGCCCTTATTGTAAAAAGACTGCCAAGAGGTTTCAGTAAGTATGAAGGAAAATTGCCCTTCAAATGTTTCAACTACAATAAGATTGGTCATTTTGCCTCAAGGTGTCCGGAAAGATTTTCAAGGGAAAATCCAAATAGATCAAGATTCCAAAAGAAATGTTACTATGTTCATGAAGATGATGATGATGATGAAGGAGTAATAGATGATGAATCAGAGACATGAAACAAATCTGGAAGTGACTGGGTATTTATTGCCATCAAGGAAGAAGATCCAATGCCCTCTAAATCTGTTAATCATAAAATGATAGAAAGAACTCTGGCTGCCCAAGTTGAAGAAAAGAATGATTGGGTCATTGATAGTGGATGCTCCCACCATATGACGTGACAAAAAATAGTTTATAGATTTGGAAAGATATGAGGGAGGAGTTGTAAAATTTGGTGATAATTCTGCTGGCAGAATCAGAGGTAGAGGAACTATTTCTTTTGATGGAAAGAACAAAACCAATAATGTACTATATGTTGAAGGTCTAAAGAACAATCTTCTCAGTGTTGGATAGTTGGTGGACAAAGGCTATGATCTCTAATTCAAAAATGGAAAATGTAAGATCTTTGAAAGTTCTAGAACAGAGATTGCATCTGGTACTCAAACAAAAGGTAACATCTTCCACTTGGTTGGTACTGGCAAAAGTTGTTTATTTGTTCAAATTGATCAGAGTTGGTTGTGGCATAGGAGAATGTGTCATGTAAATTTTGATAATATCATCAAGATAAGCAACACTCAGGCTATAAGAGATCTTCCAAGACTGGTGAAACCTACTAATAGTTTGTGCAAAGAATGTCAGTTGGGTAAGCAGAACAGAGTCACATTCAAAAGTAAGGAACAATCTTCTACCAGATTGTTAGACTTAGTACATATTGATCTATGTGGACTGACAAGAATCAGTAGTTTGCAAGGTGATAGATACGTCATGTTATTAATTGATGACCACTCCCAAATGATGTGGGTGACTTTTTTGAAAGAAAAATCTGAGGCTCTTGAGAAATTCAAAATATTCAAATCTATGGTAGAGAATGAAATTGGATTAAACATAAAATGTCTCAAGTCTGATAGAGGTGGAGAATTCACATCCAGAGAGTTCATAGAATTATGTGAGAAACATGGGATAAAAAGATAGTTATCTTCTCCAAGGACTCCACATCAGAATGGAGTAGTGGAGAGAAAGAACCAGACCATCCAAGAAGCATCTAGAACCATGATGATGGAAGCAAATGTTACTCAAATCTACTGGAGAGAAGATGTAAGCACTGCTGTCTATACTCTTAATCGAGTAGAAATTAGAAGCAATATTGGTAAGACCCCTTATGAACTTTGGTTTGGCATCACTTCCACTGTGAAGTATTTTAGAGTCTTTGATAGCAAATGTTACATTAAAAGAGATGAAGACCTTGGAAAATTTGATGCTAGAAGTGATGAAAGAATATTCTTAGGTTATTCTACTCAAAGCAAAGCATACCAATGTTATAAGAAGATGTTGAAAAAGATTATAGAAAGTACAAATGTGAAGGTTGATGAAGGTATTGAAAAACCCTCAAGGTTTTATGAATATGAAGAAGATGACTAGAATGATGTTTTAGTCCAAGAAGCCCAAGCCCCTTCTAAAATTTAGACCTAGACTGATCCGGAGAATCCTAAAATATAGGAAGAAGAGATAAACTTGAATGAACTTGTCTACGAAATAGAAGTGCAAGAAATTCCCAAAACTCCCAGGTATGTAAGACTGAATCATTTTGAAGATCAGATCATAGGTGATAAAAGAAAAGGTGTTCAAACAAGAAGAAAGATTGCTCAAGACTCAGAAAAGTATTTTTTGATTTCAAAAATTAAACCAAAAATAGTAAGTGAAGCATGCAATGATGAAAGATGGACTAAAGCAATGAAGGAAGAGTTGATGCAGATTGAGAAAAATCACACTTGGGATCTTGTTCCTAGAACTAGAAACAAAAATGTGATTGGAACCAAATGGGTCTTCTGAAATAAACTAAATGAATATGGTGAAGTAGTTAGAAACAAAGCCAGATTGGCCTACAAGGGTTATTCCCAAGTAGAAGGAGTTGATTTTGAAGAAACTTTTTCTCCGATGGCAAGAATTGAAGCAGTCAGATTATTTCTTGTCTTTTCTACCTTCAAGGATTTCAAAGTATATCAGATGGATGTCAAGTCTGCCTTCCTGAATGGTGACTTGGAAGAAGAAGCATATATTGAGCAACCAGATGGATTTCAATTGTCTGATCATGGTGATATGGTTTGCAAGTTGAAGAAAGCACTGTATGGATTCAAACAAGCCCCAAGAGCCTGGTATGAAAGACTAGATAAGCATCTTTTGAAGATTGGTTTCAACAAAGGTACTGCTGACAGTAAC
Organism: Cunninghamia lanceolata; assembly: GCA_027924645.1. Classification (NCBI taxonomy): domain Eukaryota; kingdom Viridiplantae; phylum Streptophyta; class Pinopsida; order Cupressales; family Cupressaceae; genus Cunninghamia; species Cunninghamia lanceolata. The sequence continues at coordinate 1,099,159 of BSBN01001320.1, read as the reverse complement.
TTGTACTTCAAAATTGATCATGAAAATATCTTGATTGTTGAATTATTTGTTGATGATATCATTTTTTGAGGAATATATAGTATGTGTAAAAATTTTGCAAATCAAATGAAAAGTGAATTTGAGATGTCCATGTTTGGGGAAATGAATTTCTTTTTGGGTTTGTAAATCATTCAAACAAAGAAAGGAATCTTTATTTCACAGACCAAATATGTGAAAGAATTGTTGAAGAAATTGGGATGGAAGACTTAAAACCAATGAACACTCCCATGGCAACCAGATGTAAATTGAGGAAAGATGATGACTCTCCTAAGGCTGATTAGAAAAAGTACAGGTCAATGATTGGACGACTATTGTATCTTACTCAAACTAGACCTGACATTATGAATTCTATTGGTCTTGTTACTAGATTCCAAGATGATCCTAGAGAATCTCATGTCATGGAAATCAAGAGGATTCTCAGATATATAAAAGGAATAGTTGAGTATGGTTTATGGTATCCTAGAGATCATGATTTCTCTCTTCATGCATATACAAATGCGGACTGGGCAAGAGATGTTGATGATCAGAAGAGTACAAGTGGTGGAGCATTCTTTTTAGGGAAAAAATTAGTTTCTTGGCTGAGAAAGAAACAAGAGGCAATATATCTGTCTACTACAGAAGCAGAATATATTGCAGCAGTAGGTAGTTGCACTCGAGTGTTGTGGATGAAGCAAATGCTAAGAGACATCAGAGTGGAGTATGAGGAACCTAACACAATCTTCTGTGATAATTCAAGTGCAATAAATATATCAAAAAATCCAGTGTTGCATTCAAAGACAAAGCATATATCCATCAAGTTTCACTTTTTGAGAGAGCAAGTGAATAAGAATGAAGTTAGATTGGATTTTGTGCCCTCCAAGGATTAGATTGTAGACATTTTTACTAAACCTATACCTAAGGACTCTTTTGAGTATCTCAGGGAGAAGTTAGGGGTTATTACCCCTCTGGTTTTGAATTAAGGTGCACTGATGTGCATCAGTCCAGTGGATCTCACAGTAATATCTTGTGGTCTGGATTGATGATAGGAAGCTGCTACTAAGGGGGAGTAGTCTGTATGATTTTGAGTGATGCAAGTATGTGCCCTTTGCCATTGATGTCAAAGGGGGAGAGAAGACATGTGAAAAACAAAAAGTGGTTGCTGATCAAAGGGGGAGTAGTAAAGGAAGAGAAGACATGTGAATGGTTGTTGTTGATAGAGGGTACTATGTCAGTCAGTAAGGAGAATTTCTTATCTTGATGGTTAAAACAGTTTTTCACATCATATGTTGCCATAAATGACAAACGGGGAGATTGTTGCAAGTATGGGCCTAACTAGTGTTTTCATTGATGTCAACATACTCCTGTTGTATTAATGTCAAGGATTGGATGAGTTGTGTGCTGAGGATATTGAGAAAATTAGTCCTAACAGAAATAGAGAAGAACATTGAAGATAGTGAAGCTCCATGAAGTGAAGATCCTAGCTAAGATGAAGATCAAAGGATGCGCATCAAAGGGTCTGTAGATATGTGACTAAAGGTGATCTAGTAAATATTTGAGAGGTCCGCATGAAGATTTGAAGAAGTTATGATGATATGAGTAAAATTGGTTTTGGCAGATGTTCAGAGGTGACATAGTGACACAAATAGGTCCGGTGAGATCCAAAAATGCAATATCTTGTTCTGCAGATTTGGTGGAGTGTTTAGGAAGTCAATGAGAATTGACAACTCAATTGGTTCGTGGTTTGGAGGTCCGTAAGCACTTATTCCAATATGACAGTGATGACAGACATGTTCTTGAGGTTCCGGATGAAGAAGAAAATGATTTCAGTAAGTAGAAGTAGTGTGGATGTTCTTGGTGATTCAAGCAAGCTTGTGGGGGTCTCTAGATTGTATCCAGTTTGTGTTGGTGGTCCACATTGAAGATTGAGCTTGTAATTGAAGAATTACTTCCGGATGATGATGTTCTTCCTAAACTTGGCCGACCAGATGATTTACACATCTTGCAGATGATCTTGAAGATGTTTTGCGAAGCATGGCATGTTCCTCAAAGAAGATTTAAGTCCGAGATCTATGTGGCCGATAGTGTGGTGATTCACATGGAGTCTTTAGTAATAAAACAAGTTGTATTTGTGTATTTTATCTATAAAGTATGTCGACTTTGATGATTATCCCAAAGTCGATGTCTTGTATAAATAAGAGTTGTGAATTCATTTCAAAAGAATCTTGGCAAAGATGAGAGTGTGGTAGAGAGGAGAAGAGCAAAAGGCAAAGTAGAAGTGTTGGGTTTAAATGGAACTAACTCAAACATGGTGAAGATGCTATTCTTTAGTTCAAGTATGTAATATTTATCATTCTGTAGACAGTGTGTCTCCTGTAGGCAGTGGGCCTCTTGTGAGCAGTGTGCTCAGGCAGTGAGCCCTAATTAGCATGTGCCATCTTGTTCTTCTTATTATTTTAATAGAGAATACAATCTTGGGTTAGTCACCCTGTGGTTTTTTCCTTAACTGAGTTTTCCATGTTAAAATCTTGATTTCATATGTGTTAATGTGATTTTGCTCTTGAATTGTTGCATTTTGTTTTCATGATTGATTTATTATTATGCTGCTGAATTACAAGAAGGATTTAAGTGGTTAATAAAAGGAAATTTTTGAGACAACTGATTCACCACCCCTCTCAGTTGTCTATCTCGAAACTAACAAGAAGACCAGAGGTAACATCTATCAATTAAGAGGAACTAATGATTATTGTTTATTTTCCCAAGAAGATGAAAGTTGGTTGTGGCATAAAAGGTTGTGTCATATAAATTTTGATAATCTAGTAAATATAAGTTTAGGTCAGATTGTAAGAGATTTACCAGATTGTAAGAGATTTACCTAGACTTGTGAAACCCTCCAATACTATTTGCAAGGAATTGTTGGAAAGTTGGTGCTTTTGTCTCCCAAAAGGTTGGTGTTGTGTTCAGTGTAGCCTTAGGATTCGTGACATGGACTAATCACCTCCCGTGGATTCATTAACTTTGGTGCTTGTATTAGAAATTGACAGGTTGACCTTTTGGTTTAACAGAAATTGTGGGCCAACAATTGGTATCAGAGTGAAAGGTCATGGGTTTGAATCCCCTCAGGCTAGTGCTAGGGGGGAGATTGTTGGAAAGTTGGTGCTTTCATCTCTTGAAAGGTTGGTGTCATGTTCAGTATAGCCTTAGGATTTGTGACATGGACTAACCACCTCCCGTGGATTCATTAACTCTGGTGCTTGTATCAGAAATTGACATGTCAACCTTTTGGTTTAATGACAATCTAGGCCAACATGAATGTCCGTTGGGGAAGTAGACAAGAACAAGTTTCAAGAGTAAAGAGTAATTTTCTGCCAGTTTGCTGGATCTAGTGCATACATATCTACGTGGTCCTACAAGGATAAGAAGTCTGCAAGGTGACAGACACTTCATCTTGTTTATTGATGATTATTCTAGAATGACTTGGGTTACTTTTCTAAAAGACAAATTAGACGCCATAGAGAAGTTCAAATCCTTCAAAGCAATGGTTGAAAATGAAATAAAACTAAAAATCAAATGCTTGAGGTCTGATAGAGGAGGTGAGTTCACATCAAATGAATTCAACATTTTGTATGAAGAACAAGGAATAAAAAGATAGTTGTCTGCACCTAGAACTCCTCAACAAAATGGAGTTGTGGAAAGGAATAACAAGATAGTTCAAGAAGCTACCAGAACAATGATGAAGGAAGGAGGCCTGCTGGAGGTTGTCTAGAAAGAAGCTATACATACTGCTATCTACATCCAAAATAAAGTTCAAGTGAAAGGTAATGGCACTAAAACTCCCTATGAATTGTGGTATGGAAGAATTCCAACAGTAAGATACTTCAAAGTCTTTGGAAGAAAATGCTATATTAGAAGAGATGAAGACCTAGGGAAATTTGATGCAAGATGTGATTAAGGAATCTTCCTTGGATACTCTACCAAGAGTCAGGCCTGCCGGTGCTACAACAAAAGGTTGAAAAAGATTGTGGAGAGTGCAAATGTGAAGGTGGATGAAGGAAAAATAAAAACATCAAATCATAGTGGCTATGAGTTAGATGAACCTGCTGATATAACTTATTAAGAAAAAGTTGAACAAGAAGACAATCAAAGTGAAGAAGAAAAGGCTTTGGAAATTGCTAAGACTCCCAGGTATGTAAGAATCAATCACTCTAAAGATCAAATTATTGGAGACAAAGAGAAAGGAGTACTGACAAGGAAAAGAGCTGTAGAAGAACAAGTAAATTACTGTCTGCTCTCTACATTTGAACCAAGAACTATGGATGAAGCCTGTAATGATGAAAATTGTGTTAAGGCAATAGAAGAAGAACTAATACAGATAGAGAAATATGAAACGTGGGAATTAGTTCCTAGACGTGCTAACAAAAATGTTATTGGAACCAAATGGGTCTTCAAGAATAAGTTGAATGAAAATGGAGAAGTTGTAAGGAATAAAGAAAGGCTTGTGTGCAAAAGATATTCTCAAATTGAAGGGATAGATTTTTGAATAGACATTTTCTCCAGTAGCTCAGATTGAAGCAATTAGAATGTTTCTGGCATTTGTAGCTCACAAATATTTCAAAGTATATCAGATGGATGTGAAGTTTGCATTCCTAAATGGTGAGTTAGAAGAGGAGAGGAAGTCTACATTGAGCAAACAGAAGGATTCCAACTATCAAATCAAGGTGATATGGTATGCAGATTGAAGAAAGCATTGTATGGACTCAAACAAGCTCCTAGGGCCTAGTATGCAAGGTTGGATACATACTTATTGCAATTAGGTTTCAGTAAAGGAACTGCTAACAGTAATCTTTATTTCAAGATTAATGGTGATCAAATTTTGATTGTTGAAGTGTTTGTTGATGATATCATCTTTAGTGGAAATGAAGGTATGTGTATGAAATTTGCTGGTGAAATGCAGAAAGAGTTTGAGATGTCTATGTTTGGTGAGATGAATTTCTTTTTGGGTCTACAAATAAATCAATTAGATAAAGGAATCTTCATATCTCAGTCTAAGTATGTGAAAGAGTTGTTAAAGAAGTTTGGGATGGAAGACTCTAAACCGATATGTACTCCCATGGTGACTGGCCACAAATTGAGAAAAACTAATGAATCACCCAAGACTAATAAAAAAAGTACAAATCCATGATTGGAGGATTACTTTATCTAACTAAATCTAGACCTAATATTATGCATGCATTTTGTCTTGTTGCAAGACTTCAAGCTGATCCAAGAGAAACCTGAGGTATTTAATAGGTACTCTAGATCATGGCTTATGGTATCCAAAGGATAATATTTTACTCTCAGTGCTTATACAGATGTTGATTGGGAAGGAGATGTTGATGATAGAAAAAGTACAAGTGGAGGTGCTTTCTTTTTAGGAAATAGATTGGTTTCATGGCTAAGAAAGAAGAAAGATTCAATCTCTTTATCAACAATAGAAGCAAAGCATATTGTAGCAACATGTTGTTGTACTCAGGTGATATAGATGAAGTAGACTTTGAAGGATATAAGAGTTGTTTATGAAGATCCAATTGCAATCTTGTGTGATAATACAAGTGCCATAAATATTTCCAAGAATCTAGTGATGCACTTAAGAACAAAGCATATATCAATAATGTATCACTTTTTGAGGGAAAAGGTGATAGTGAATGAAGTTAAGTTGGAATATGTGTCCACCAAAGATTAGATTGTAGATTTTTCACTAAGCCTTTGCCTAAAGATACTTTTGAGTATCTCATGGAAAAATTATGGGTCATTACCCCTCCAAATTTGAACTAAGATGCAAAGGAATGCATCAATCTAGTGGTGCCCAAAGATTCACTCTTTGATCTGGATTGATGTTCTGAGAGCTACCTCTTAGGGGGAGTAGCTGAATGATGATAAAAGAGTTGGTTGTAGAAGTTCAAATTTGATTAGAGCAGTAGAGTGCAAGTATGTACCCTTTTCCATTGATGTCAAAGGGGGAGAGAAATCATGTGAAAAAATTAGAAAAGAAAAGAGTGCAGACATGTAAAGAGAAAGGTGGAGAATCATGTCTTGATGGTTGTTACCTAATTTAGCTTCCAACTTAATTAGGTTGAACTGAGATAAAGTTTACAGAAGGAGATAAAGGTACACATTGACTTCTATTTTTTTTAAAAGTTACATTCATATGCCAGAGATATTATCTAATAAACTACAGTTCAATTTTGCAAATGAACACAAAAGAAAGATTATATAATCTTTGCATAACTGTTGTCTTTTATTGATAATCATGAATGAATAATGTCCCACACAAGCCGTGGAAATAACTTTTCTAATGCAATATGAAAGTAAACTCTACAATTGAGGAAAAAGGAAAAGGCATCCATCATTGCCTGGGTGGTGAGGATGGATGTTGATCTATTGCATCTCCAGATTGCTCCTGAGTCTTCTAGATGGTTGCTCCATTGCTTTAGAATGCTCGCAGATGTTAAGAAAGAATTTGTTAATGCTCAAGACACTTTTTCCAATCATATACATATCGATTTTCAACAAACATATAATGTACTTGCATAAGGCATTGAAACAGAATTCTTCAACATCACCGATACCAAGAAAAGCTACAGAATATCATCAATTATCATGAGCATCATTGGAAGATTTTGGTTTCACTATTTTGTCTAACATATTTGTTCACTGTGCAGGTATAGATGAAATCCTTATTTTTGAACTATCTATTTTTGAGATTATAGCATGTGGAGTTAAATGGGCTACCACGAGGGTTGAGTCAACATGCTACCATCTTGTGTCATAAGAAGAGTATACTATAAAATATCATACTGGATACATGTGGTAGGTATTCCCCACTCATGAGAATGAGTTGGTAAGGGCACTGTCATGAGTGACAAACATCTGCCCAAATGTAGTCATAATGAGTTAAGAAGCTTTAGTCCTATACATAGAAGCAACCAAAAGGATACTATCACAACTACAAGTATATGTAGTCTTTTAGATGCATATGTGTACAGTTCAAGGGTGACATCTTTCAAAAGTATTGACACTAACTTTTTAAGCATAATTATCACTATTATGCATAGACAAACCAGAGGCAATACTTTTCATAAGGAGTCAAAGGTTTGAAATGTTGATGATAGTGACTGCTGTAGTCTTATAATGGAGAAAAACAATGATGTCATGAGCTTTGAAACAATCATGGAAGAGGAGTATCTAGTTGCAAGTCTATATTTTTGAGTGATTGAGTACACAAAGCTTGTAAAACAAAATAGATAGCATGAACAAATGGTCATCACCAAACAATGACTGTCAACACAATCTAAATCATCCAGGAACTCTCCATGGGATATACTATTATACATAATGGAGACAAGAAGAATCTGAGATAAGTGGACACAAGGCAGTGATAGATGTAGATCACAAAAAGTAGTGAGTAAAAATTATTAAAGGTACAACAAATAAGAATGATAATTTTTGTTGTAAAGCAAAGGACACCAACAAGCATGGAGGTTTATGTGGCCATCAACAAGCCCATTGAGAGGCATCTTCAAGTACCATAGCTCATAAGTTAGTAGGGCTTTATCAAGTACTATCATAACATTTTCAAGCACTGCCAAGTTTTTAGAACTGTACCATCAAAATGTTGTCAAAGAGACTGTCAAAGAAGTAGCAAAATACAGTCAGCTAAGATAAAGATGAAGACTATAACAAACCTACATCAGAGAAGGAAGAAGGCATGACTATTAACAATGAAAGAGCAGTCTAAAATGATGTCATAAAAATGTTATGAAGAGCAGATAAACTCCATGGCATGACTATTACAAAAAGAAGGTAAAAACAAACATAAATACTATTATAATAGTCAACATATATACACAAACATGGAGCCTTCATCTTTTACATGATGACAGTGAGAAAAACAAGTCTCAACAACAAGTGTATAACAGAATGATAGATTGAAGGTCTGTATTACAAAACCATTTACATTGTTCAACATCAATAATTGACTGTATTGTATGTTTACACAAGAAGGATCATATATTCCCTGTAGGATTTGCTGACAAGACCCTTGTGAAGATATAACATCCCTAATAAAGAGATAACAAAAGTTTCAACAACATGTTCATGATATGCTCATAGTATCTATAGGAGACTTCATGAAGAGTTACAAACATAACTGATACAAGTGAATAATGCAAATCAAACTGGATATATACATGGAAACCAAAAATGTTACTACAGGTATATAAGATAAAGGTGATTTGCATATGTTGTTATGGAGGGTCTTGTAAACCAATCCCTAATGAAAATCAAAGAAGGACAACAGTGTGTCTTCATCACCAGTGATAAAATGTGCTTAAACTTTATAGGGAAGGGTTTGTTTTGGAAAAAATCCTAGTATATTCAACATTTCATAATGTATACAAATGATGGTAAACAAAAGTGTATCTAGCTACAAGAGATAAAATGAGAAGGCTGCCAGTGTGTACAAGATATGTCCAAGCTTCATAGCGAGGCTTTTGTTTTACAAAAACCTAGTATATTTTACATTTCATGATGTATACTGAATATATATCAAAGACGCAGAGAGTGGTTTGTATACAATGAAAGGTTTGATGAACCAAACCCTAGTGCACTCAATAGAGATAACTAAGATGTAGAGCATACATAATGTATCAAATGGAAGGAGCAGAGCTAAGTTATCATACAACATTTCCCAAGACATGAATCATGTTCTTTTGGCTATGTTTCTTTTAAAAAGGAGACTAGGGTTTGTTCTTCAAACCCTAATGAAGACAAATTACAGGAAGTTGCAGTCTTCTCAGCATTTAAATAGAAGGAAAATCTGATAGAACAGAGTAAAAGCATGGTAATACAGAAGCATATCACAAAGAAACAAACTTTTCTTTTATTTTTGTAGTCATATCAAAGATAATGTAGTTTGTAGAACACATGTATGGCCATGGCCATGAAGAGAATGAAACATCTATGATATGTTTTACTCAAAATATGAAAAGAAGAGAACATAAAAAGCATTGAAACAGGCTCATTGAACTTACCAGTAAGGAAGATTGCACAGATCTATATGAAATGCAGTTGAAAACCTGTAAAACTAGCAAGTGAAACTCTACAGAGAGTCAAGCAAAGACTACTGATGGCGGCACACAACAACAAGCAGTGGAAGCACAATGATAAAATGATAGTGTTTTAGGGTTCAACTTTCTTTCTGCCTAAAAGCCTTAGCCGACTGATGGTTATTTTTGACTTTGTTTAAAGGAAAAATCATTGTTATCCTAAATGCCTCGAGGTTAAGGCATATAATCATCATACCTAATGCTCGACTAGGAGGCCCGTGAGGGAGGCTTTTGTCTTTTTTATTTTTTCACAAAGTCAAATAAAATGATAATTGCAGAGTGAGCCAATCTCCTTTTAGACTTAAGTCTTTTATCCTTGACCTCCTATATGGTAGAACCTTGTTTTTATTTTTGCATTAATTTGACATGTGAAGCATTTGATTTGAATGATATTGTTATAAATCATTAAATCAAATTGCTATTCTAAATACAAAATATATGAACTATACCTTGAAAAGACTATATGAGTTTTGTTAAGCCTTTATGCCTTTGCAAGCATATAGGGAGAGTAGAAAAAGCCATCCAACACATGCATGAAATGTAGGAGGAGATTGAATAAGTTGGTAAACATATGCTAGGGATATAGGGGTGTTTACTCACTTCTTGAGTGGAATGAGAGCATATAGGCAGTAGTTTCTTGCGCCTAAAGGTTGGAATGGGTCAAAGTTGACTTCTTCTACACGTTGGACTCTTTTTGGAGAAGATTTAGATACTATATTCTAAGATTTTTTAGGGCATCCGACCCAAGGTGGTTTTAGGAACCTTTTTTGGTGGAACTACTTAGAGTTGTAGATATAGTCACTTATGTGACTCTTTTTGTGGGAGTTCTGATTATGCTCTAGCTAGTACTTTGTGACTTTTGGGAGTCCTTTTGTAGTTTCTACATTTTTTTGTAACTCTTTTGAACATGTACACCAGTGGTTACCTTGGACATCAATGATTATGAGTATTTTTCCTTCTCACTTTGTGCTTTATTATGTGTATCTAATTAATTGATTGATTTATTTGTGAAGTTTTGTATATTTCCTTGTAATTTTGTCTCATGCCAAGCACCTTTTTGTAGAAAAGTATGTTGTTGCAGGTTATAATCTGTGTCAAGAATGCAAACACTTTTAGTTGTGAAACTTCTTTCCTTCTAAAGGTTTAAACATTTTAACCTCCTTATAAAGTACTTATGCAAAGACATACAAAAGTGAGTTGTGTAAGCCTAATTTAGTCCTTGTTGAAATTGTGTATGCAAGCTGTGTTTGTAGGTTCTAGTCACTTTTGGTGTATCACCCTTTCATTTTCAGTTTAGTTTTCTGAGTTTCCTCCTTCCATTTTCTCTACAAAATTCATTAGTTTAGGTGATAACCAGCTAGGAAGCCACCCTTCTCCAGAGATTCACTCCAATTTCTAGGTGACCCACAGCCATAGGATTATTTTCGTGTTCCTCTAAAGTACCAAGTTCTGTAACTTGGTAAGGGTGCAACTTTAAGAGACAACAATGGTCTTTACAGTTTTTCACATCATATGTTTCCATCAATGACAAAGGGATAGATTTCTGCAAGTATGTGCCTAATCGGTGTTGTCATTAATGTCAACTATACTCCTATCTTGTTGCTTTCTTGTAATGAGTAAGATGCTTTGTATTTACTTATGTTAGTAATCTTGATGTTGAGGATATTGAGAAAATTAGCTTCTCTGACAGAAATAGAGTTACAATGGAAATAATGTATTGCATATAGAAGAACAGTCCAAGAGATTGCTTCACATTTCCTATAGGATGAATATCTTTATCTGTGGATTGGAATTTATTTAGAAGTCCATCTGAAGATGCTATGTTCTGATTTTGAGCCTCCGGTATGAAGAATTGAATGAGTTATGTTCGCTAGAGTGAAAATAACTTTTTCTATATGTTTGGCAAAGACATGGAGAAAGTATTATGCTCCACATTCCTCTGTATTGAAGTATTTTGATCTGCAATTCTAGAGTTAAGTTTGAGATGATGTTAAGTTCTTTCAACTCCAATGGTTCATGATTTGGTGATCTATAAGCTATCCTTTCTTTATGACAGTGGTTGACAGTTTTGTTCTTGTGCTCTAGTTTGAAGAATCCTCTTGACAGAGTGATTATAGATCATACGGTTGTTCCTAGTGATTACAACATGCTTGTGGATGTCTCCTAATCATGTTCCTACCTTTGGATTGGTCCGCAAAGAGAAGTTTGGATCATGAAAGGAGAATGTTCTTAGAAGACCAAATGTTAACTCTAGTCTTGGCCAACTTGGTTGATTTCAATATTTACAGAGATTTATTGAAGATTGTAGAAGTGTGTTGTGGTGTGGAGGATTGCATTTGAGTCCCAACTAAGGCATGGCATGTTCATCATACTTCTCTACATCTTTCCTTAGCTAAATTTTGTAATAGGTCTAGACCTATTTGTGTGTATGTTTGTAATGCCGACCTTGGAGAATGTTCCAATGGTTGATGAATGTAATGCCAACCTTAATGTACATTCCAAGGTTGATGAATTGTATAAAAGTATGTAATAGAGTTGTAAAAAAGGAGTGTGCATGTGAATATGAAGAGATAAGTGTGAAGGTGTGAAAGAGCAGAGCAGAGAAGTTATATTGTGCTTCAATGAAACTGAATCCTGGCATTGAGTAGATGCTACTTAATTAGTTCACCACTTTGGCAGTGAGCCACTCCTTGGCAGTGAGCCACCCTTTGGAAGTGAGTCATTCTTTGTAGTGAGCAATTTGGGCAATGAGCCCTATAGGCAGTGAGCCTTTGTTTTTTAGTATTGTTATAACTCATATATTTCTGTGGGCTAATACCCACCGTGGTTTTTCCCTTTTAGGCTTTTCCACATAAACAATCTGGTGTCTATTGTGTTGGATGTGTGATTGTGATTAAGTTATGGTTTCATGCTTTCATGGTTAAATCTGATTATAAGTAATTAAGTTGTTGATGGTTTGATATTCATATGAAGCCAAATTTTTGTGACAACTGATTCACCCCCCCTCTTAGTTGTCTGGTGTATTTCAACAAATGTCCTATCTTACCACAACCAAAGTATTTGGATGGAAGCTTCCCTTTGTATGTACCTAATCCTTTCTTAAACTCCTGACAAAGTTGGACTCTTGAATATCCAAATCCTTTGAATTTAAATCTACCTCTTTGTTTCTTTTTTTAGTCTTAAAGGCTGCCTCTTTACTTGTTGATTCATCATGACAAATTCTCATTTCATAAGTAGTGAATGTGCCATGTATTTCATCTAGGGTAAGTCTGCTCAAATACCTTTTTTCAATAACAGATACCTTAGAATCATATTTGGATGTTAAATACCTTAACAACTTCTTGACCACCATTGTTTCTTCTAGGGTTTCACCAAGACCATAAAGTACATTGACTATTTCATGTACCCTAAGAAGGTAATCAACAATTTTCTCTTCTTCATTCAATTTTAATCCTTCAAATTTTTCTCTAAAGGCTTGCAACTTTGCTTGTTTAATCTTGTTATCACCTTTATAGATGGTTGAAAACTTGTCCCAGACTTTCTTTGTAGTTTTGCAATGCATAATCTTAACAAGGATCTCATTTGTCAACCCACAACAAATGGCATTCTTAGCCTGGGCATTACACCCATAGGCTTTCTCTTCATTAGAAGTGGAAGGTGCTTAAGAAGGCACAACATACCCATTTACTATTGCTACCCAAACATCATAACCAAGAGAGGAAAAATAGGACTCCATTCTAAAAGTCCAAAAGGAATAACTTGACCCATCAAAAAGAGGTGCTCTAGAAGTAGAATGACCCTCATGATTAGCCATAATGTGTATTCCACTACTAGGATCACCTAAGTTAGTTAAACTTATTTCAAGGAACCTGGCTCTAATATCAATTGTTGGAATACTAAGGATCACTGAGAGGGGGGTGAATCAGTGATCTGATAAAACTAATTCTAAAACCAAGATCTTCACACAATAAAATAATCTAACATGACCATGAAACACAAGATAATTCCATCAGGATATGGAAGCATTAACAAAGCACAAGAGACATATATGAACATCACATAACATAGATGATTGAGCGGAAAATCCCAGAAGGGTAAAAACCACTATGAACATGATCTCCATTAAGCCTCACTAGCAAACCTCACTAGTTACAGTTTATGCCTCACTGGCAAACCTCATTGGTTACAAACTATGCCTCAATAGAAAACCTCACTAGTAATATATCCTATGCCTCACTGGTAATAGGAACATTTACAACCATCTTAGAAAGACATAAAATATACAAAGGGTTACTTTGTTTCAATACAAATCACTAAACTTGCATATCCCCTTACAATCAAAATCAACTCAAACTACATTTCCTTCTCAGTATCTCAATTCATCTGTATCTCTCTTTCCTTCATTTCCTTCATATCCATCTACATAAGATCTCATACTCTACATAATACATAATCAAAACATTTGCTCTTATCTACCTATCCCCTGTTACACATTATCACTTCTCATCTGCATTCATACTCTACATAATCAGCTACATAATGTCTTCATTTTGTGCATAAATCACCTACAAAAAGATCCACACTTCTCAATTCTTAGACAAAATATTTACTCTCACCATCACCTGATTCACCTTGTTTTCTTATTCATAGAACCCTTATTCATTGCACACATTCTTTCTTTTCATAATTCCCTGTCAAAACATTAATCCACCTACCTATTTTAGTCCACTCAGAATATCCATTCCATGCATAAAGTCATGTATCAAAAAGAAAAACATCTTCTTCCATAATCCCCACTCTGCATACTCTACAATTTCTTCATAAAAACATACTTTAATTAGCTCCCATTATCTTACATGAAGAATTCTTAAAATTTTTACTTCAATACCACTACCGCACGGTTATAAAAGCATCAATGCTTTGAGGGAGTGGCCTGCACTTGTTTTTTGCATGTCAAAGATTAAAAATAAACTTGCTTTTTACTAATTTTAGCCTTTGAAAAGGTTCTACACACATTCATAGGAAGCTTCGACATCTAAATAACTGTCAATCTATAAGTAGAGGAGAAGGGTTTCAAGGTTTAAATAATAGCCATAAATAATGCTTTGTGTGCCCTAGAATCTTTAAAACTGAGCCATAGATTTTCTTTTTCCACCTGAGCATAAGAGATGTGACCGGTGGAACCAGTACCATTAGGAGAAGGGGTCAGTCAAAGAATGACCATGACCCCCTTAGGATGTCACTTAAGTTACATGTAACCTCCTATTGGTTGTCACTTTCAAAATATAAACTAAAGTGCTTTCTTTGAGTGATGGGCAATGAGGAGACTTAGGAGGTAAAGACTTAGGGTTATTTTTAGGGTATTTAGACTAGGATTGTGAATGATTGTCAAACCCTAATTATATCTTTTAACAAATGCAAACCCCTCCATCCAAACAAAGATAAACTAATAGAGAATAGGGAACAAATAGAGATAATAGAGACTTTTAGGAAACTTAGTATAGATAGGGTTTTGAACAAGAACTCAAACTAAGAAGATTCTATGACCTCTCATGAAATGCTACTACCAATACCTTTGATATCAATGTGAATCAATCATCTCACTATGAAGAGCATCACTTAACTGACACATGCCTCTCCTCTAGACTTATAGTCTACATGTCCATACTTCATACAAACAGACTATGATTATGATGTAGTTGGTGCATAAGAACAAGAAATAGTGGACAATCATAATCCAACTGAATTCAATCTTCTTCTCAGGTCATTATGCAGAAAGATCACTTGATGTAATACCTGATTGCATATAGATTGCAACTAACCTTGATTCTATGATCTTCAATCTAGAAAACTAGTCCAAGCAATTTTATGAATCATCAATAATCTCCATTTCACCATTCAAGCTCTATCAACACTACAACATTGCAAGGCTATCACCAAGATGTTTGTGTCACCAAGATCATACTAACATGAAGTATGAGTGGATGAATCAATGAAGACCAAACAACAACATCATGAAGAGACCAAACTCAGCATGGACACCAAGACACCAAAGACTTTTGACATCAATGACAAACCTCATTCCAACACATCCACCCACACATATAACATCCTAGATCACCTTGGAAATACTCCCACACAAATTTCTATCCTTGAGTTGCTTCGTACATCCCCCTCCACAAGGACATCCTCAATAAAGCCTTGATGAAAACCCAAGTCCCTACCAAATGGAATGTTGATCAATTCCAAGCCATGGTAGGACACACTGCCTCTCCCCATCATCTCACTTTCTCAGAGAAGGACCTACCCACATCTAATGCCTCACATAATGAAGCCCTCCACATTGAATTCCTAATCCATAAACATACCATCAAACAAGTCTTAATAGATGGTGGCTGTAACCTAAGTCTTTGCACTCTAAAACTATTAAAACACTTGGGATACTCTGATGTGTTTGTGGATGCTAGTGAGTGTATAACCATCTGTTTAGGGATTAAAAATGAAAAGGATTGATTTTAATAGTTCATGTTGATCATCCTTTCACCACTAAACATTCAAGGACATTCAACTGAGTAGAGAAATCTACTATAGATCTCCTATCACTTGGAACATAGGGGAAGATTGGAATTATGTGATTTTGTTGTTTAATTAAGCCCAATTATGCTTAAAACCCTAATTTCATAAATTCATAAACAAATGGACAAATTATGGAAAATGATCGCACACGAATATATCAAATGACAACCAAATGCATACTAGATTTCAAAGTTTGGTGTGCGGAAAAGTCAAGGACTAATGAGTGGGCGCCCTAGTCCAATGCATCAATTTTTTTTTAGGATCTAGGAATGTTGTTTGCAAAATAGTTCTTCTATTCTAGAGATTTCACTATTGTGGGATCTGAAGGACTAATGAGTGGACATGCAATTATAGGTCCCTATTTTCTTATTTGATCTACAATTCTGACAGTTTGCACTCCTCTCCTACAACTCCACTTCTTTCGCTTCTGCAACCTGTAACTTGCAATCACATAAAAGTGGTGTAGGTTAGAAATGCAAATAAGGTGAAAATACTTAACAAAATGCAACCAACACAAAGCTATACCTTACAAGCAAAACCAATCCCATCAAGGGAAGAAGAAGCCTTTGCACCCAAACAAGCTCCTAGACAAAGATAATCCCTAGACAAATGGATTCCAATGTGAAATGCTACCTAAATTGTGCACTCACTATCCTAGCTCAAGAGTGATTTTGGCTTGATAACTTTGCATAAACTTGGATTATTGAAAATGGCTTGGGAGAGGTTCTATTTATAGACTTTTGGAGGGGATTTTGATCCAAGGGTGGAGATTGATTTGGGAGATCAATGGTGGAGGATAAAAGTGATGTGGAGGGCCTAGATTGAATCTTGAATGAATGGAGGGCTAGGAATAAAAGTGATTCTTTTATTCATTTTGGGAAAAGGGATATTAAATAAGGTTGGGTGAGATGGGTTATTTTTGAATTAAAGATTCATATGGGGGAATGGAAATGAATTAAAAATTTATTTGGGGAATGGAAATGAATTAAAAATTCATTTGGGGAAGAGGAGAAATAAATGAGGTATGGGGGTGTAAGGAGAAATAAATGTGATGTGGGATGTTTTTAAATAAAAAATTGACTTATGTGGATTTAATTCAATTTTTTATTTGGAGGATGTGGGGAAGGGTGTTAAACAAGGTTTGACCACCCAAATGAAGGGGTTAGGATAAATTAAATAGAAGTTTTATTTAATTAATCCTAGGGCTAGGATGATGTAGGCTAGGGTAGGCAATTAAATAATAGCCATTTAATTGTCTAGGGTAGGGATAGGTTAGTTATAGGCTAAATTAATTAGTTAACATGGTTTTTAACTAATTAATTGGATTTAGAGAAAAGGGGGAAATTGATTTAATAAATATTGCATATTTATTAAATTAATGGGCTAAGGTTTGAACTATTGAATTAATGAAATTAATTCAATTTTGGGGATGAAATGGTGTGAATTTGGAAAGCAAAAGGGGTAATTAATTAAATAAAAATTCAATTAATTGGTTAGAAGGGAAATTGGTATGTTTAGGGTTGTCGGGAGTCAGTTTGATGATAGAAGATATTTTAAGGTGTCTACAAGTGGGTTGGGGGTTGTGGTGTTTAGAGGCTTGCCTTAGCCAAGCCTTGGAGATACATTCAAGTCTTTCAGACACTGTTGTCATATAAAGAGTGCATATCCCTGTGGGATAGAGGCAAAATCCAAATGATAAATGATAGAAAACACAATTGATATCACCTTGTAGTGAAGATCTCATGGAAGGGAGATGCTCTTCATGCCATGAGGAGATGGATGCCAAATATGCAAATACAAACACAATAACAACACAAAAATCTACTCTACAACACAATGAATGCCTTGAATCACTTTCACATAAGCTACAAGTTCGCAATATCCATCACTAGTTTATAAATGAATCACTAATCATGCTTATATATGCAACTACAAACATTCCCACTAAGAATTTCATAATTCAAACTTAGGATGTTGGCATAGGACCTAAGTAACAGACATAAACTGATACCCAAAAATAGGTCCTGACCTAAAATAGGGTAGAACTAGGACGCAGATTGTTACAAGTATGTGCCTAATCGGTATTGTCATTAATGTCAACATATTCTTGTTGTCATTGGTGTCAACTATATCTTATTCTATTACTTATTTAGAAGACATGTATGTTGATGATATTGAGAAAATTAGCCTCTCCGAAAGAAACAAGTGAGTTATAGAGATGTGCAATACAAACAGTGAGTTGTATGCTAAAGAACAGTTCGGTAAACTACTCTACATTTATTCCTGCTTGAAGCTCCTAGTTTGTAGATTGGAAGTAAGTTAGAGGTATATCTGAGGATGCTACATTTTGGGTCTGAGCCATCTACATGAAGATCTGAGTGAGTTGTGTTCACCAGAGTGAAACTTGCTTTTTCTATAAGTTCAGTTGAGACATGAAGATAGTATTTGGCTCCGCATTCCTCCATAATAAAGTATTTTACTTTGCAATTCTATAGGGAAGTCTAGGATGATGATAAGTGCCTATAGTTGCAATGGTTCATGGTTTGGTGGTTCGCAAGCTATCTTTATTTTATGATAGTTGAAGACAGTGAAGCTCATGTGTTTCGGTGAGAAGATTCCTATGGATAAAGTGGTTAAGGTTCATGCAGTTGCTCCTGATGATTATAGCATGCTTGTGAAAGTATCCTAATCATGTTCCTATTTGGACCTTGGGGTTTTCCATGTAAATTTGGTGTCTCTTATTTTTGATGTTGTATCTGTGGTTAATTTTCTAATTTCATGCACTCATTGTTAAATCATAATAATTGTGGATAAGTGATGAATGTTTAATTATAGAAAGTGCTTAAGTTTTTGTGACAACTGATTCACCCCCACCTCTCAGTTGTCTGATGCATATCAACAATTGGTATCAGAGCCAAGTTCCTCTGAAGAAAGTTTAACATCTTGAGGAAGATCCAAAAATGTCTTACAAGAAGGAAGCATCGCATTTTGATGGAACTAATTATGTTCTTTGGAAGGCTCGGATGAAAAGCCATCTTCTTTCTCTTGGTGTCAAAATTTGGAAAGCTGTAGAAATAGAATACACCATACCTCAAAATGGTCCAATGAATGAAGATGAAATCAAAGAATATGAGATAGATATCAAGGCAAAGGATTCTCTACTAAGCTCATTAACTAACTCAATAGTGATGAAAGTGGTGGATCTTGAAACTACAAATAAGGTATGGGAAAAGTTGAAAAATTTGTATGAAGGAGATGACTATGTGAAGGAAGCCAAGTTACAAAGTCTGAAAGTGAAATATGAAAGCTTGAAGATGAACAATGATGAAAACATATCATCTTTTATGCAAAGAGTTGATGAACTTGTTACAGGGATAAAATCCATAGGCGAAACTCTCGAAGAAAAGGAAATTGTCATGAAAATACTCAGATCTCTGCCCAAGTCCTGCTATCACAAGGTAGTCATGATTATAGAATTTATGCAAGTAAAAATAGTTAACATGGATCAGTTGCTTGGTAAGCTTACTGTTTTTGAAATGAGGGAGTTAGATGATGCTCTTCCAAAAGTTGAGACTACCTTCAAAGCTAGTACTCCTGAAAGTACTTCTAGATTAGAAAAGTATAAGGTAGAATCTAATGATGAGATAGATGAAGTTGAAGCCAACTTTGTGAAGAAGCTGCAAAGAGGATCCAGTAAGTATAAAGGCAAATTACCTTTCAAATGTTTTTCTTGTGGTAAAGTAGGTCATTTTACTTCTAAATGTCCTAAAAGATTTGAAAGAAATAGAAGAAGATATGAGAACAGGCCTAGGACCTAAAAGAAGTGTTATTATATTGAAGATTTTGATGATGATGGAGTATCATATAATGGTGAACCAAATAATGCTAATCCCTTTGTAAATGAGTGCTTGTTCATTACTATTAAGGAAGATCTTGTGTCTACTAATTATTCTAGTTGTATGAAGGAAGAAAAATGAGTGGAAAGTGCTTTGGCTTCTCAGGTCATTAAGGACAAAAATGAATGGGTTATTGATAGTGGTTTCTCTCACCACATGACTAGTGATAAAAGTAATTTTGTAAGTTTGGAAAGATATGATGGTGGACTAGTTAGGTTTGGAGATGATACAGCTAGTAGAATTTGTGGAAAAGGATCTATTTCTTTCAATGGGAAGTATAATACTAAAGATTTCTTGTATGTGAAAGGATTAAAGCACAATCTTCTAAGTGTGGGTCAGATGTGTGACAAGGGCTATGACTTAAGCTTCAAGGACAATGGATGCAAGATTAGGGAAATCTCTGGAACAATCATTGCAACTTGTAAGAAGACCAGAGGTAATATCTATCACTTGAAAGGAACTGAGAACTATTGCTTGTTGACTTAGATTGATGAGAGTTGGTTATGCCATAGAAGTTTGTGTCACATAAATTTTGGTAATATTATGAAGATAAGTACTGCACAGATTGTTAGAGATTTGCCTAAACTTGTGAAGCTTGCTAATCCAGTTTGCAAGGAGTGTCAATTTGGGAAATAGACAAGAACAAGTTTCAAAAGAAAGGATCAATCAGTTAGAGGACTACTTGAGCTAGTGCATACAAATTTGTGTGGACCTACCAAAGTAAGAAGTTTGCAAGGAGACATGTATTTCATGCTACTCATTGATGATTATTCTAGAATGACTTGGGTCACCTTTTTGAAAGAGAAAGCTAAAGCTCTAGATAAATTCAAAGCATTTAAGGCAATGGTTGAAAATGAGATGGATTTGAAAATCAAATACTTGAGGTTTGATAGAGGAGGAGAGTTAACATCAAATGAATTCAATTTGTTTTGTGAAGAACATGGAATAAACAGACAGCTATCTATACCTAGAACTCCACAACAAAATGGAGTTGTTGAAACGAAAAATAGAACAGTTCAAGAAGTTGCTAGAACCATGATGAAGGAAGCTCATCTTTTGGAAACATATTGGAGAGAGCAAATTCACACCACAGTATATATCCTAAATAGATTTCAAGTAAAAGGTAATAGTTCAAAAACTCCCTATGAATTGTGGCATGGTAGAGTTCATACTGTGAAATATTTCAAAGTCTTTGGTAGCAGATGTTATATCAAAAGATAAGAAGATTTAGGTAAGTTTGATGCTAGATGTGATGAAGGAATCTTTCTCGGTTACTCCACCAAGAGTAAGGCCTACCGATACTATAATAAGAGGCTGAATAAAATCATTGAAAGTACAAATATCAAAGTTGATGAGTGTAAGGAAAGGTCTTCAGAATCAAGTGGATATGAGTCAGATGATCCAAATGTTTTAGAAGTGGTGTAGCATGAAGACAACACATATGAAGAAGAACAAGCTCTAGTAAGTGCTACCAAAACTCCAAGATATGTAAGAATTAGTCATTCTGAAAATCAAATCATAGGAGATAAGAGAAAAGGGATCTTAACCAGAAGAAAAGTTGTAGAAGAACAAGTAAATTTCTATTTTATCTCTAAGATTGAATCTAAAACTATGGATGAGGCTTGCAAAGATGAGAATTGGATAAAGGCCATGGAAGAATAATTAATGTAGATAGAGAAGAATCAAACTTGGGATCTTGTTCCTAGACAGCAGACAAGAATGTAATTGGTACAAAGTGGGTCTTCAGAAACAAAATGAATGAGAATGGTGAAGTGGTAAGAAACAAAGCAGGATTGGTATGCAAAGGATACGCTAAGGTTGAAGGAATAGACTTTGAAGAAACTTTTTCTCCAGTAGCAAGGATTGAAGCAATAAGGATGTTTCTATCTTTTGCAGCATAGAAAGATTTCAAGGTTTATCAAATGGATGTAAAGTCTACCTTCTTAAATGGAGAGTTGGAAGAGGAAGTCTATATTGAACAACTGGAAGGATTTCAGTCATCAGAGCAAGGGGACATGGTATGCAGATTAAAAAAATTATTGTATGGATTAAAACAAGCTCCTGGGGAATTAGATGCATGGTTGGACATGTACCTAATACAAATAGGGTTCAATAAAGGTACGATAGATAGTAATCTCTACTTCAAGATCAATGATGAACAAACCCTGATTGTTGCAATTTTTGTTGATGACATTATTTTTGGAGGCAATGTAGGTATGTGCTCAATTTTTTGCTGGAGAAATGTAAAGTGAATTTGAAATGTCTATGTTTGGGGAGATGAACTTCTTTTTAGGTCTGCAAATAAGTCAATCAGATAAGGGTATCTTCATTTCTCAGTCTAAGTATGTGAAAGAGTTGTTAAAGAAATTTGGGATGGAAGACTCTAAACCAATATAATAACTAGTTGTAAGTTGAGCAAAGATGATAACTCACCCTTGATAGACCAGAAAAAACATAGATCTATGATTGGAGGATTACTTTATCTAACTCAAACCAGACCTGACATAATGCATGCAGTGTGTCTTGTGGCAAGATTTCAGGCAGAACCCAAGGAATCACATGTGATGGCAGTCAAGAGAATTTTGAGATATTTAAAAGGTACAATAGATTATGGTTTGTGGTACCCTAGGGATAGTGACTTTGTTCTCAATGCATATACTGATGCAGATTGGGATAGAGATGTGGATGACAGAAAAAGTACAAGTGGAGGTACATTCTTCTTGGGAAAAAGATTAGTATCTTGGTTGAGCAAGAAACAAAATTCAGTATCCTTGTCACTACAGAGGCATAATACATTGCAATGGCATGCAATTGCACTCAAGTGTTATGGATAAAGAAGACTTTGAAGGACATCAAAGTTGTGTATGAAGAACCTATTGCAATCTTTTGTGACAACACAAGTGCCATAAACATATCAAAGAACCTAGTGATGTATTCAAGGACCAAGCACATATCCATTAGGTATCATTTCCTAAGAGAAAAAGCTATAGAGAATGAAGTCAAGTTGGAGTATGTTTCTACCAAGGATCAGATTGCAGACATCTTTACCAAGTCTTTGCCTAATGATACTTTTGAGTATCTCAGAGAAAAGTTATGGGTCATCACCCCTCCTACTCTAAACTATGATGCAGAATGGTGCATCAGTTCAGAGGTGTTTAGAGTTCTAGATTGATGCTTTTTAGGGTTACTTCTTAGGAGGAGTAGTCAGAGAGTTCAGAGGAAAGATTAGATTAGAGTAGAAGAGTGCAAGTATGTGCCCTTTGCCATTGATGTCAAAGGGGGAGAGAAGTCAAGTGAAAAAATTAGAGTGCAGATGTGTAAGAGAAAGGGGGAGAATTTTGGAGAAAGAAAGAGTGCAGGTGTGCAAAGAGAAAGGGGGAGAATCTTGTCTTGATGGTTGTTGCAATTTTTCACATCATATGTTGCCATCAATGACAAAGGGGGAGATTATTGCAAGTATGTGCCTAATTGGTGTTGTCATTGGTGTCAACTATATCTTAGTCTATTACTTGTTTAGAAGACTTATATGTTGAGGATATTGAGAAAATTAGCCTCTTCGAAAGAAACAAGTGAGTTACAGAGAAGTGTAGTACAGACAATGAGTTGAATGCTGAAGAATAGTCTGGTAAACTGCTCTGCATTTATTCCTACTTGAAGATCATGGTCTATAGATTGGAAGTAACTTAGAGGTATGTCTAAGGATGCTACATTTTGAGTCTGAGCCATCCACATGAAGATTTGAGTGAGTTGTGTTCACCAGAGTGAAACCTACTTTTTCTATAAGTTTAGTTGAGATAGGAAGATAGCATTGTTGGTTTTAGGATAGATAACTAAGAGGGGGAGTGAATTAGTTGTCACAAAAACTATCTTTTCTTTAAACATTTAAATCATTCTTATATTTCTACAACATAACAATGATTCAATTATGGAAGGACAATGCAATAACTCAAGAGCAGAAACACATTAACACATATGACACCAAGATTTTAACATGGAAAACCCAGTTAAGGGAAAAACCATGGGGTGACTAACCCAAGATTGTATTCTCTGTTAAAAGAATAAAGAGTACAAATTTGGCACTTGCCAATTAGGGCTCACTACCCGAGCACACTACTCACAAGAGGCCCACTGCCTAAAGGAGACTTATAGTCTACAAATGCTTACAGATGATACCAAGGTGTCTGAATTGATGAACAACATCTATGCATGCAAGATTTTAGTTTCGGTTAGATACAGTATACTGATCTAGCACATTTCATTCTTCCTCTGCTCAATATAACTTTTTTGTCACATTTTAGGCTTGAATTACTACCTTCGCACTTGTCTCTACTTTTCTTCATACTTAACCATACATATCATCACTATCACACACTTACAAGCTTGAATCCATTGGGTATATATATCTACATCAAGGATTTCCAACAAATTCTTAGTTGGCAACAAGAACACCTAAGATATTTGCAAGTTATTAATCTGTTGGTTGAATCCATGCTTGATTAGTGATGCACATCAAAAACATAGGCATAGAAGTCATAAATCATGTCAGCTAACAATGTATAATATCATAGATTGCTTGATCAGGACCTTTTACACATCCAGATTGAAGTCTGATACTCTACCGATCAGTTCTTCCTTTGTCTACTCTGCCTGATTGGAAGCCAACACTCAGATGCTCATATCTTTTTCTTGCTTTATCATCGGAGGCTAAATCTTTGGAATATAGTAGTCATGATACCCCTCGTGACTTGTCCAAGTCTGCAACTTACTGAGTTACACCATCTGAGAGATCCAGACCTGATTATCAGACCTTGTTACATACTCTATTCTTGTTCACCAGACCAAAATAATATTCAATCTGACTTCCGGTACTACAGATGTGTGGGATAGACTTTGTTGCCATTAATGACAATACTTATGAATCCACATAGTGTCTCTTGCCAACAATCTCCCCCTTTGGCATTGATGGCAACACTTAGTGAAAAATGGCTAAGTGTCGCAGTAACTCCCCCTTGGCTAATGCTCTATCTTTTGTACTATTTTACTGGAGCTCCCCCTTAGTTGGACTCCACATTTTTCACTACTCTTCACTCCTTTGACATCAATGGCAAAGGATGGAATCTGCATATCAAAATTTTGCAAAAAATATTCTATACATGGCCACATAAGTATATATAAATCATATGTTATACTTACATATACTTAAATATATTTGTAAAAGTTGTCTTCAACTGGATGATTTTTGTGGCCCAACTCCTCTTCATTCTGTCCAAAATGGAGATGTGTCCATTTAATAAAAATGCATATGCTTCTACCCTCTTTAAGTCTATTAGATCACTAGTTCAGATTGTATTTTGTGCCTCTTTCAAGGCATCATGCATTGTCTCTAACTTAGGGATGATTATCCCTCTGAGCTCACCCATTCTATCCATTATGTTCTTTATCTCCTTAACTAGTTCTTTAATTTCATTTATTATAGCAATAGATTGATGTATATGCCTAAAAATGACGCAAATCATCCTAAATAAATATTCTAAATATTTATTCCATTCTTCTACCAATTAAATAAATATTCTAAATTTATTTAATCAATTCACTATTCCATAATTAAATAAAATCTATTTATTTAATTAAAATTCTTCTAAATGTCCTACACAATTAAATAATCATAAATTATTTAATTAATCCAAATTCCTCTATCCTAAGTTCTAAATTCCAAAAAGCCACCTCACACTTACACCTCACTTTTCCACCTCACCTTGTCCACCTCATCGGGTTGCACATGTAATTAAATATATTAAATATTTAATTACCTATTTTTCTCTCACCCACATGGCCTATTTCTTCTCAAATCAGAAGTTAGTTAACTAATCAATCAAATCTGTTAACTAATTAGTCATTTGAGTTCATTGGTCAATCTATTCTATTGACTCCTCAATCAACTCAGTTCACTGGTCAATCAATTCAGTCAATCCCATAATCCACTCTTCTAACTGATCAATCAAGTTTGTTAACTGATCAGTCAATGGAGTTAACTCTCCAATCAATTTTGTCACATCCCCTCTTTCATGATGGAGCTAGGACACTTGTCACGTTTCTACTGGTTGCACATTCCTCAACCATTCTCAGCCGTTGATCTTCAAATCTCCTCTCAACCGTTGATTCTCATTCTTCTGAGTCTATAAATGAAGCTTCATCCTTCCATTCTAATCATCCAGGCTTTTGATATTGTTACTCTGCAGAAATATCACCAGCACGCCTTTGGCACCCTTTTACCATTCACTAGCTTGAGATCACATACTTGCCTTGGAGCTCCTCTTCATTGCATATCACAACAGCCATTTACCATCGACTTCCTCGAACACAGTTTAAAGGAGTGCACTCTCTGAGGGCTTACTTCATCTGCAAAAGGACAGTTGTAATAGGCAAACAACAGAAGCATCGATTTCAGGGAAGGTTTGCTTTGTGTTATTCATTGCTATTTTCTTTCAATCTTTCTTGTTATCTTCTATTCTGTTGATGTTTGGGTCTTATAAAATTCAATTTGATTGATCCACGTTTTACCCCTACATTTTTGGCGCCCACCATTCAATTTTATGTTTTTTACAAATTTTTGTAGTAAAAATTTGTGTTTCTCTAAACCCCATTGTTGAGTTTTGCAAGGATCTATCAAAAGGTGACCTCCTGGGCTGAAACTGACATCACCAACGTGCTCAGAAGGGTCAAAAACCTTAGAATCACCTGTTAATTTACAAAAATTAGAGACTAAAAAAATCTCTGTGATTTTTTTGAGGGTGCATCCTTTTATCCAGCAGTCCAAAGGGTGCTTCCGCAAGGTGCATCACTTTATCTAGCAGTCCGAAGGGTGCTTCTGCATCCTTTTATCCAACTGTCTGAAGAGCTTTTTTTGCAGGGTGCATCCTTTTATCCAGTGGTCCAAAGGGTGCTTCCGTAGGGTGCATCGCTTTATCCAGTGGTCCGTAGGGTGCTTCCGCGTCCTTTTATCCAACTGTTCGAAGCGCTTTTTTGTAGGGTGCATCCTTCTATCCAGCAGTCCAAAGAGTGCTTCTACAGGGTGCATCCTTTTATCCAGCGGTCCAAAGGGTGCTCCCACATCCTTTTATCCAACTGTCCTAATAGCTTTTTTGCAGGGTGCATCCTTTTATCTAGCGGTCCGAAGGGTGCTCCCACAAGGTGCATCATTTTATCTAGTGGTCCGAAGGGTACTTCCGCGTCCTTTTATCCAATGGTCCGAAAGGTGCTTCCGTAGGGTGCATTGTTTTATCCAACAATTCTCCATCCTACCTTCTTCTACATGCCATAAGGGTGGTATCTTTTTCTTTTTGCCATAACAGGAGCATACGAACTCATAATTGTGCAAATAAACACTCGTTGGAAAGGTAATTCCATGAACTTCACAATGGAGCAGGTTTGATCAAGTGATTTTATCATTTTGTCAGCTATTTTTATAGTCAAAGTTTAGCTATCTTTCCAAGATTAAATCTAGCATTTTTTCTTGAAAACTAATGATTTATCTGTGCAGCTTGACTTAAACACTTGTCAAAGAAAGGAGCAAAGAAACTTCTGATATATCTTCTATAGGGTTGAGAGCTAGATAGTTTTATTTTCCTTAACACACACATCATAGATTAACTAGGGGAAAAGTAAAATAACTTGCATACAATTCTCATCTAGTTCTAATTAGGAAGGAGTAACTCATTGTTCATGCAACTTGCATACAATTTTCATCTAGGTCTAATTAGGAAGGAGTAACGCATTGTTCATGCAACTTGCATACAATTCTCATCTAGTTCTAATTAGGAAGGAGTAACTCATTGTTCATGCAACTTGCATACAATTTTCATCTAGTTCTAATTAGGAAGGAGTAATTCATTGTTCATGCAACTTGCATACAATTTTCATCTAGTTCTAATTAGGAAGGAGTAACCCATTGTTCATGCAACTTGCATACAATTCTCATCTAGCTCTAATTAGGAAGGAGTAACTCATTATTCATGCAACTTGCATACAATTTTCATCTAGTTCTAATTAGGAAGGAGTAACCCATTGTTCATGCAACTTGCATACAACTTTCATCTAGTTCTAATTAGGAAGGAGTATCCCATTGTTCATGCAAATTGCATACAATTTTAATCCAACTCTAATTAGGAAAGTAAAAACATGCATGTCAATCTCACATAGTTTCTAATTAGGAGGGTGATAACTGAATTATTGCAATCTTGGTTTCATTGATCATTGCTATATGGCTATCTCTTTCAGTTAAGAATATTGCTATCTTGCAAAGGAAAGAATCATTCCTATCTCCTAATCAATTCAAAGTTAACAACTGTGTGAGTGCACAAGTAGAGTAGCCCATTTAGTTTTTCTAATTTTAACTAGGTTGGATTAACCAATGTATTCTATGCTTGCGAATGACACTAGGCTTATGCTCTCCCCTTTTTTGGGTGATCAAAGTGCCAGACTTATCATTCTATTTGTTTAACCTTTAGGAGGGGCCTGCCCTTGGATGCACGCTTGTCCAAGTGGAAACAACCCTGAGTGGTAACAGGCTAAAGCCAAGCCCTACCAAGCCACTTAAAATAAATTGTGCTTGACGTGAAAACCTCCTGCAACGAGTGCTGCCGTGTTACACCGACGGCCAACCTCCCCCAAAACCCTCTAAGGCGTAACCCTTTGAGGCTAGGAGACTCCATAATGGAGAGTAGTGTCGCCGCATGTGTAACCACTCGAACGGTTGCCCTCATTAAACACCTCTTATTCTAGTGGCCAAAATCCCTTGTAATCCATTTCTAACCTAGGATCTTTGTGCTTGCTTTTGTTCAGTTTAGTCCAAAATAGAGTCAGAAAAAACCACAAAAATAATGAAAAAACCATAAAAATATCTGTGTTTGCTGTGTCTTCTTGCCATAATTGAGAAAAATCAGATCAAAAGACTGACTTGCAACCAAGAAACCAAAAAGCACTGAAAAATGTGTCCAAAAAAAACTTTGAAAAATCATTCGAAGAAACCAGAGTTGCACATTTAACCTCTGCCAGAATTGTGCATTTACCTTCTGAAATTGTGCCTCTGAAGCTACGTATCCAAAACAGTAGGCTTTTTTGGCCTTCTACCAGTTTCTGTCAAGATGACAAACCAATAGAAGCATTTGCTCAAAAAGTCCAATATCTGCAATTGCAAATAAACTCAGGTCCCTCACCTGAAGAGTGTATAGCAATTTCTCAAAAAATCCAAGTCTTACAACAAGAAATGGCAATCTTGCAAGACGAATGTGCCAGTACTAGCTACGCCTCGCCCCGAACTCATACATCTGTTTCCCGTCTTAATGATGCTCATAACAAGGCAAGCATCACCTTAAGTTGGAAATCCTATACCACTTTGTCTACTAGTCCTCCTTCACCATCTTCTAAGACCCATATCCCAAAGCATACCAGTTCTACACCAACACCACCATCTAGTTCCTCAAACTCTAAATGGATGACCCAAAAAGAATCAGATGAGTGGTGGGAAAGAGTTTTTCCAAATTTATACAATTGGAGAAAAGCTAGAGAGAAAGTTAAATCCCCTCATTCACCTATCCATACACCTACCAATGATGTGATCCAAGGGCTACTAGCAGAGAGTCAACCATGTCCCCAAATTCCAGTCCTTGACCTTACCAAAAATCTTTCATGTCATTCGCAACCCCTTGAGCTTATCGAAGAACCTCCTACTATGAACCAAAGTTGCGGTCCATCAAACATCTATGTTGTCAACCAAGAAGCTATCCAAGAGCTATCCACTTCCATTCAAGCAACCCAAGAGGTATGTCAAGAGTCTAATCCTAAGCATGAGGAAACATTAATCCCTAGTCTAAGTCAAGATCAAATCACTTTCTTGCAATCTATCCATAACATGTATCTTTTCCATGATCAAGATGATATCCATAATAATGAACCTCTCCATGAGCCACTTGATCCTATCCATCTCCCACCACCTATACATGAGAAGGAAATCTAATTCCGTCCCATGCATAACCTTTATCTTTTCTATGATCAAGATACTATCTTTGGTGAAGAAGCTATCCATGAGCAACTTGATCCTACACATGAGCTAGAGATCCAATTCCAACCTCTCCATAACCTATATCCTTTCCATGATCAAGATATTATCGTTGATGAAGAACATATACAAGAGCACCTTAATTCCATCACGCTAAATCCTATCTATGATCAAGATCCCATCTATGATGACAAGCCTATCTATGATCAAGCAAACCATGATGATCCTCTAAGCCCACTTTATGTGTTCCATGGTCTTGAGCTTATAACCCCATCTAGTCCTATCCAAGTTCCAACAACTTCCACTTCCCTTGATGAGACACTTGCCTCCCAAGCAAGCATAGAAGATCAAACCAGTAATACTCCTCTGCCATCCGTTATCGACCATGCTGCAAATCTTCCACCATATATCCTTGGTCTTACCACCTTCATTCATGAGTGTTCCTCCTTAGAACACCAACAACCATTATCCTCTATCTCATCTTCTCCATCCAATAAAGAACTTGTGTCTAGTGTTCCACCTACACATAATCGCGTTGTCCACCACATACTCCAACATATGAACTATAAAGGTAAAGGATTAGGCCTTCATGAACAAGGTATTTTGGAGCCCATCCATGTCAATGTTCCTCCTCCTTCATATGGCCTTGGATACATACCCCACAGTGAACAATCTCAAGATGTTGGTACTTCCTCCACTCCTCCAAAGTTCACGAATTTCCATCGCAAAACCTATCATATCCCCAAAACATATGTCTCCATTCCACCTCCATCATCCTACAATTGTCAAAAGCATGTGACCATACACCTTCCACCATCCAATCTACCTCCGCTACTTCCAACTCCTAATATCCCTCCATACATTTTACCACCACTTCTTCCAACACCTTATTCATCCATCTATGAATCTTCTAACAATCCCAATCATGACCAACCAATGCACGTGTTGTCTAAACAAAGAATTTCCTCAAACTCCACTTCCACCACCTCAAGAGAATTCAACCATAAAAATCTAGATGCCTCTACCTATCAAGTCAAAAATCCTAAGAGTCCTCATGACCTAGGATACAAAATCCAAGAATCAAAGAAGCGTCCTTCTCCAGAGCTGCATGCACCCACATACCTATATGCCAAACTGAAAAAGGTGTGGGTTCACATCCAACAAATAATTACTTCTGAAGCTGCACAAAAGCTACATACACCTAAGCCCATACCTCCACAAGTACTATCTAAAAACAAAATGATTTGGGTACCTAAGCAAAAAGCCCTCAAGTTACATGAGGCATCTACCTCTCAAGAATCTCAACCATCCACTTTCTCCCATTCCATCCAAAAGTCTCAAATTCTTCCATCCCACATGGCAAGGAAAAATCAGCAAAATACTTAGTCTATGTGGATCCCTACATGCGTAAGTCATTCATCCACAAGCAAAAGTCTCCATTGCTTCCTACACTACTTTCCCATCACCAGCTTCAATGTTTATCATGGTATGTGCAACCGTTGGTCATGATTTCCTTCCATTCCACAACATTTTCATATACCTCCATCTCCCCTTCCTTCCACTATTATCCTACATATCTTCCTCATCCTATTCCTATGGTCCATACTTTTGCTTTAACCTTCCCTCTGTATTCTACATCATAATCCACTGTCTACCTATGCCATATCACTTTCATGCAGTCTCCTACTAACATCTATGAGAGCACTCGAATGGTCCATGGGACGACATCTATCTAGCGGGACTATCACCTTTCAAGGAACCAGGCACTTGGGTTCCTCTCATCCATATCTCTCTTCTCTTATCCAAATGTTCAAAAAAAAAAATGAATGAAAAAAAGTAAAGAAAAATCCCTTCGTCCAATGGTGAAAATCTGGCAAACAGGTGCCTTGGATAAGTACCATGATGAAAACCTGGCAAACAAGCGTCATGTGTAAGTTGATCTTCTATGTCACCTACACTTGGGGGCACCTAGTCTCATCAGCCTATCACTCTTCTCCTATCAGTTTCCTTCCATACCATTTCCTATCCTATCCTACCTATACTATCTAGTCTATCCATCCTAATCTTCCTTTCCTCTATTTTCTTTGGTCTTGATAAAGATTCGAGGCACAATGTTGAAAAATGTTTTAGATGTCTCTTGACATACCTTATCCCTCCAAAACCACACAAATCCTTCATTATCCTCTCATCCTCCTCCTTCGTCTTAAGCATTGTCATGAAAAATCCTCCGTATTCTACCTACAATGGGGCATGTTTTTCTTATGCGACATAGTCCTTGGAGATCGCATCCTTGTTTCCTTCTACCAATCCTGCCATTTCGTTCCTTATCACCCATGCATCTACCTATCTGTGGTGTTTCCTTGTCATCAGTATTATTTGATCCATTTCTGTTCCATATCATGTCTTATCTGTTCCATATCGTGTCTTGTCTGATCCATAGCTGTTCCATATCGTATCTTGTCTGATCCATATCTATTCCATATCTGATCCATGTCTATTGCATATCGTGTCTCATCTAATCCATATCTTAGGTCCATTAGGGTTTACGCCAAACTACGTTGCCTCTGCGTCATCACGTAGGCAAGGCCATTTAGCAATGAGCCCCCGAGGCACTAGGTCAGTCCCTTAGGGTCCGTCTCACTAATAAAGATTGTGGAATCTTTTCACCAGGCAAGCAAGCACAAGCAAAGTCCACTTTCAAGCAGAAATTTTGACACAAGTCTTTAACCTATCCAAAGCAAAGCAAACAAACTCCTAAGGCCTTCTAAATGATTTTACCCAAATTATGGCAAGAAACAAACACATTTAAATGCAAGAATGTCTTGTGGATTGGAACCATGGTTAAGTTACAGAGTCTTGATTTTTGTTATCATGTCTTTCTATGCTACTCAAGGATGCCAAAAGCTAGAGATGCTATGATGGGGGCATGATTATTTTCTTTGTTTGCTATCTGTGGATTAAGCTTTAGTAGTGTGACACCTTGTCTAAGGACATGATCGGCAAAAGATCATCGAGGACATCAAAGGTCTAACATGAACAGGGGCAATCCTTGTCTGTTGATATGCAAGAAGTACTCAGGTCATCTAGATTCAATTATACCTAGATGCTTGTATTAACTTGCTAAATCCAAATCCATGTAAGTGGTACTCAGGTCATCTCGGTTCAATTATACCTAGATACTTGTATTCACTTACAACATTTCAGAAAATGTACCAAAAACACAATGCCCAATGATGAAATAAAGCACTCCAATAGCAAAGCATCCATCCTATATCCATTTATACATCCATACCATACCCCATGCAATAAAGATCCGACAATGCAGAGTATCAATACAAATAAAAGCTTGTGAGTCCTTCTATCGAGTCTTTCTTCTATCAATCAAATTTCTATCTATCATTAGATTTTTCATCCTTGTCCAGTCAATTTGAGCAATGATCCAAATGCAGGTCCATCCTTAATCCATATCAATCATGTCAAGTCAATCTTGCACAAATGATCCAATCACAATCATTGGTCTTGATCCTTGTCTGGTCGTAAACCAACTCGATCAGTTAATCAATCAATTGTCTTATACAGGATGTTGCATTGTCGAAATCAGACCAATACATGTGTCTTACATGACATGCTTCATTTCCTGGAACCAGACACTATCCCTCATGTTACTCTAGGGATCCATCATTCCCCGCCATGACAACACGCCTGCTGTGTTGGTCTAGGGATACATCGTTCCTCGCCATGACAACATTGTTGTATATCGTTATTAGTATATCATTGGTTTACCGCTTGACAGGGGCAATACCTTGTTTGTTCTTGTGTCATTTGTGCATACTTACTTGCCTACTTGTGTGTGTCATCATTCCATCTTGCATCGCGTATCATTCGACTCTTTCTTCAACCAATTTCTTCATTCTAACCTAGCTTCCCTTCGTCTTCATGAGATTGTCCGTCTCACGCCTTCTGCCTCCTCCTCATCCAATCTCTCGAGGGGGCATCCTGTCATCAAACTTGTACCAGGGGCAAACTGGGGCATGTATCATCATTCAAACTATCGATTTCTTTGAAGCAACGCTGTAAATTGCATTGCATCAAAGAGAGGCAAAATGTATATGCCTAAAAATGACACAAATCATCCTAAATAAATATTCTAAATATTTATTCCATTCTTCTACCAATTAAATAAATATTCTAAATTTATTTAATCGATTCACTATTCCATAATTAAATAAAATCTATTTATTTAATTAAAATTCTTCTAAATGTCCTACACAATTAAATAATCATAAATTATTTAATTAATCCAAATTCCTCTATCCTAAGTTCTAAATTCCAAAAATCCACCTCACACTTACACCTCACTTTTCCACCTCACCTTGTCCACCTCATCGGGTTGCACATGTAATTAAATATATTAAATATTTAATTACCTATTTTTCTCTCACCCACATGGCCTATTTCTTCTCAAATTAGAAGTTAGTTAACTAATCAATCAATTCTGTTAAATAATTAGTCATTTGAGTTCACTGGTCAATCTATTCTGTTGACTCCTCAATCAACCCAGTTCACTAGTCAATCAATTCAGTCAATCCCATAATCCACTCTTCTAACTGATCAATCAAGTTTGTTAACTGATCAGTCAATGGAGTTAACTCTCTAATCAATTTTGTCACATCCCCTCTTTCATGATGGAGCTGGGACACTTGTCACATTTCTACTGGTTGCACATTCCTCAACCATTCTCAGCCGTTGATCTTCATATCTCCTCTCAACCGTTGATTCTCATTCTTCTGAGTCTATAAATGAAGCTTCATCCTTCCATTCTAATCATCCAGGTTTTTGATATTGTTACTCTGCAGAAATATCACCAGCGCGCCTTTGGCACCCTTTTACCATTCACTAGCTTGAGATCACATACTTGCCTTGGAGCTCCTCTTCATTGCATATCACAATAGCCACTTACCATCGACTTCCTCGAACACAGCTTAAAGGAGTGCACTCTCTAAGGGCTTACTTCATCTGCAAAAGGACGGTTGTAATAGGCAAACAACAGAAGCATCGATTTCAGGGAAGGTTTGCTTTGTGTTATTCATTGCTATTTTCTTTCAATCTTTCTTGTTATCTTCTATTCTGTTGATGTTTGGGTCTTATGAAATTCAATTTGATTGATCCACGTTTTACCCCTACAATTGACATTCATGATTCACCAGAGAGGTAGTAAGGGGATCAAAATTCTAAGATAAACTTGACAGTTTTTGTTCTTGTTCTTTCACTTTCTTCTCAATGTCCTCTGTCACTTTGGGCCAAGATAAACAAAATTTGTATATGTCCCCACCATATTTAAGAGAATTTTCAAGGCTATTTATGCCAATGCCTAAGGTTCTTCTATCATTAGTAATTAGCCCTTGTACTTCACTAAACCTTTTTTCCCAAGAACTCCTTCCGAACCTTAGTTTCTGCCGATTTCTCTAAGGATTCAAAATGAGTGTTAACAAAATTGACTAAGGTTTTTAGATTACCAGATGGAGAGGTAGAAGAATCCTTTTGATAGGTTGGCATAATCTTCTCTAGCATCCCAGATGCAATCTCCAATAGCTCACAATCCTCCATATAAGATTTTAGAAGTTTCTCTTTTGCTTTGGCTTGAGCAAAAGATGCTACCTTCATTATCTGGACCAGAGATAGTGAGTCAAAGTTTAGTGGCCCATGAATTAGCTCAGGTTCATCTAGTTCCATTATTTCTTTGTCCAAGAAATTTTGTACTGTCTCTGCAGTGTCTCTTGTAGACTCTACTTCCTTCCTTTTAGGGATATCCAGACTGACTTGCTTATTGATCTTTGTTTCTTCTTCCCGTTCTTCCTTTTCTGAAGCAGAGGAGTCTAGTGCCTTAGATGGCTCTTCATTATTTTTATTTAATCCTTCGACATCCTTGTCAAAAAATGTTTCTTCTTTCTGTCCTTCCTCTTCTAGAATAGAGGAATCTAATGCTTGAGATGACTCTTCATCATTTTTATTTAATCCTTTAACATCCATGTTAGAGGGATCTTCATCTATTTCCTCTATAATGGGAAGATTGAATCTCTTCAGGCATTTTGGAGGATTTCTTTTGTTTCATTGGCTATTTGTTTAGTCTCACTAAGCATAAGTTTGTTCATTCTAGATTTGCTCCAGAAATCATCTTTACACTTCTTGAAAATCATGTCCATTTATTTTGGAGTGATGGAAGGATAAAGATGAATTGCTATCTGCTCCTAAATCTCTAAGTCTTTTGCCATTGCATTCTCTTTTCTTAGCTCAAGTACCTTTTCTAGGCTCTTAGGAATCAATGATATAATTTCAATGAAAGCTTTATTGTAAATGTTCAAGTACCTAATAGTAGCCTCTTCCAGAATTCTCTTGTCAGCATCACTGTATGCATCATAGAACTTAGTCACCGGCTGTAGGTTCCCATCCACAGTAATTGCCTTGATGATGTTATCAATGGAAAGAGTGGGCTTTTCAACAAACTCCTCTTCCTTCTCTTCCTCATTTCTGCTAGTAGAGAACTTCCTGGATGTTTTCTTCTTCTTCTTCATTTTCTTGATTTCCTCATCAGATTCTATTTCTTCATCATCTTTATGGCTTGTATATGTCCTTGTGGATTTGGTCTTCATCCTCTTTTCTCCTTTTTCTAGATGTCTTGACTTTCGATTTGATAGACTTTGAGCTTTTGGAAGCAACAGGAGAAAAGCTTTTGGAGGATCTAGTCTGAGAGGAGGTTTGTACAGGAGCACTTTCTTTCTTTTCTTCTTGTCTTTCTTTCTCTACCCTCTCTATTTTCTCTTTGTTATCATCTACAACCTCCTTTGATATGCCAAATCTTTTGGCAATTTTTTCAACTTCTTTTCTTACTTTGCTCTTCATCTTTGGCTGTCTTAACTCAACATGTATTTTTATACTTAGCTCTTCAAAGGTGCCAAACCTTTCTGCTTCAGTGTCCTTAGGATGGCTCAGCAGGTGTTGAATATATAGCTCCAAGATTTTTTCATCGACTTCATATCCCATAGGCATTATCCCTATAGTTCTTGGCTCAACTGCCTCCATTAGGCATTAATCAATGTCAACCATGAAGCAAACTGTATCTTTGTATTTGTCAACTATTTTTTGTGGTATTCTTTCTTTGGCTTGCATTATGCTTTGGAAATTCTTAAAGTAACCCCAGAGGGCTTTGTTTTGGGCTTGAGTATCACCAAGTCCATACATGTAATCTCTGATCTGAATTGCAATGGGTTTATCATTTTGCCAGACCCAACCATTTGATCCAGGTAGCTCATTCATATAATAGAAGAACATACATAGTATTAGACTACCATATTTAAAGGAATTTTTTTTATCCTTTTTGATCTTCTGCAAGTTCTCCAACAACTGATTTAGAAGAAGCTCACATAGATCATAATCTGCATCTTCCTTCAACATCTGATATGCAACATAGATTGATGTACCATACACAGACTCAAATGGTAGATTTTGTAGCCAATTATCATTGAAGCAAACATGACATTTGGATCTATGATGTCATTTATAGTCATTGCTCTTTTGTCAAATTTTGATCTAGTGGCTTCAGTTACTGTTTAGTTCTTCATAGATTTGAGTGCGGGTAACCCACTTGATGAATGCAGTCTGGTCACTACCCTGATGGCATCTTTAGTTATCTTGAATGGCCTCATTAGCCACATAAAATTATCATGCATCCTACTTAGAACATACCGGACCCAATCGTCTTCTGCAAAACACGAAAAATATATGCAATGTCTGAAGTGTTTGTCCTAGAGGGCCTTGAATTTAGGTTTGAGTTCAAAATTCTCATCTATTAGTTGTTTGTGATAAATATCCATCAATTTTAAGTCTCCAAATTCTTCAATGTTTGGATGGATATAAACCCTAACATCTTCTACATGCAAGACTCCATACGGAATGCTAGAAAATGCACCTAAGGGATCAACTTCTAGAGATTTGTAAGGGTGCTTCTTGAATTAAGGTCTTGACCTATCAGAAATATTGACAACCATTGGAGTGGCCATTTTGCAAGAGATCCAGAGAGAATTTTCAGAAGGGAAATACCTTTTCACGCTTTAGGGTTTGAAGCAGAAACTGGAATGATTCTCTGGTTAAATTCAATCTTTAGTTGAACTTAAGTGAATTGTAGGATCTTCTTCGTAGAGCTCTTCTTTTCTTCTTCATGAGTGCAAGTGTGTAAATAATGAGTGAAAGAACCCTTTAATCCTTCCGTAAACCCTAATTTCCTTTTGTAATAAATGTACAAGTTTTTAAGTCATCCGGTTACCCTACTTCTCAAATGAAGTTTTCTTGGATTGTCTTGTGGATCTTCAAATCATTTTTTTATGAGGATTGAAAAAATATTTTCACCTTTTTCAAACATGCCATGAGTCTGTAGATTGAAATATTTCAATTTTGGATCATACCAAATCTATCTATGAAATTTGGCTTTACCAGATAGCTACCGATATAGGATGTCCTCATAACTAGCTCAAATCTACATATGGATTTGTCAATTTTAGACTGGATGATCTTCAAGTGAGTCTACTCAAACCTGTTAAACCAAAACCTCTTATTTTGACTCAAAGTGCTGAATTCAGGCACTCACTGATTGGCTAGGGGAAAGGGATATTCTCTGTAGCTCCCCCTGAAACAGAGCTAGTCTTTTCGTTTCTAGAAGGAATATCAACACCAAATTCTGGTGTAGATCCATCCCCAATATTCATTGTACTCCTTTTTACCCAAATATTGCTCATTTTTTTTTAACTTCATCCACATTTACTTTACCTTTGTCTTTATCTTGTTTTTGATCATGTTCCACCAAACCTTTTCTATCCTGATTTCTACTTCTGCAGAATTTGTCAATATGACTGGATCTATTGCAATTGTAACACACAACATTTCTTTGCTTATTTGAATGATATCCTCTTGATCTGTACTCATTACCCATATGTCCAATTCTATTGCATACAAAGCATTTACCATTGAAATAATTGTTCATTTGCATATTTCTGCATTCATGAGATTTGTGACCATACCTTTTGCAACCAAAACATTGACCAAAGAAGGATGGATTGAATTGATTCATTCTGTTTCTACACTGGATTTCTTTGTGTCTGACATTGTTGCAATTGAAGTAGTATCCATCGAAGGATGGATATCTTTGAGTATTTGGTTGCCTTACCAGAGGTCTTCTAGGCCTATTTCTTTGATTTCCTAATTGAAAGTTCTTCTGACCGGATCCCAAGCCACACTTATCATCT
Source organism: Cunninghamia lanceolata (assembly GCA_027924645.1). Lineage (NCBI taxonomy): Eukaryota > Viridiplantae > Streptophyta > Pinopsida > Cupressales > Cupressaceae > Cunninghamia > Cunninghamia lanceolata. Next base: position 1,060,173 of record BSBN01001320.1, on the reverse strand, counting down.
ACCCTCTTTTGGTTTTCAAGAAGAACTTCAAGTTGGGCTAAGCTTATCTTAAATTTTTCTTTGTATTCATTTGCAGTTTGAAGATCTTGTTTAAGAGTGTCTATTTTATTCTCAAGTTGTTCTTCATTGTCTCTAGCTTGTTCAAGATCTGATTCAAGATGCCTGATTATTCTATCCATTTTGTGGTAGTTCACTATTTTCTCCTTAAGGGATTGTTTTAGATTATCTTCAATCTTTCTTTTTTCTTCAATTTCTTGGGTGAATCTCAAAACCCTTGATTCCATTTCATGCCTTACAATAATGACTTCTTTTGACAACTTCTCACATAGCTTATTTTTCTCATTCAGATCTTCATTAGTATCATTGACTCCACTCTGATTGGGTAATTTTTGAAGTAGTTCCTTTCTCTTTTTCATAGAGATACTAAGTTTTTCTTTTAGCTCATTTATGAAATCATCAGCTTGTTTAAGTCTTTCTCTCAAATTATTGACTTTAGAGTGGGATTGTTTAAGATCATCTAGGGCAGACTGAAGTTGTTCCTTCATACCATATGCATCCATTGAGATTCCCAGATCTTCCTCAAGTTGTTAGTCTTTGTTCAGAGGAACCTTGATCTGATACCAATTGTTGGTTTTAGGACAGACAACTAAGAGGGGGGGTGAATTAGTTGTCACAAAAACTTTCTTTTTTTTAAACACTTAAATCCTTCTTATATTTCTATAGCATAATAATTATTCAATTATGGAAACATAATGCAATAACTCAAGAGCAGAAACACATTAACACATATGATACTAAGATTTTAATGTGGAAAACTTGGTTAAGGGAAAAACCATGGGGTGACTAACCCAAGATTGTATTCTCTATTAAAAGAATAAAGAGTACAAATTTGGCACTTTCCAATTAGGGCTCACTGCTTGAGCACACTGCTTACAAGAGGCCCACTACTTATAGGAGACTTATAGTCTACAAATGCTTACAAATGATACCAAGGTGTCTGAACTAATGAACAACATCTATGCATGTAGGATTTTAGTTCTGGTTAGGTACAGTATACTGATCTGGCACATTTCATTCTTCCTCTGCTTAATATAACTTTTTTGTCACATTTTGGGGTTGAATTAGTGCCTTCACACTTGTCTCTACTTTTCTTTGTACTTAACCATACATATCATCACTATCACACACTTACGTGCTTGAATCCATCAGGTATATATATCCGCATCAAGGATTTCCAACAACTTTTTAGTTGGAAACAAGAACACCTAAGATATTTGTAAGTTATTAATCTGTTAGCTGAATCCATGCTTGATTAGTGATGCACATCAAAAACATAGGCATAGAAGTCATAAATCATGTCAGCTAACAATGTATAATATCACAAATTGCTTGATCAGGACCTTTTACACATCTGGATTGAAGTCTGATACTCTACTGGTCAGTTCTTCCTCTGTCTACTCTACCTGATTGGAAGCCAACACTCAGATGCACATATCTTTTTCTTGCTTTATCACCGGAGGCTAAATCTTTGGAATACAGTAGTCATGATACCCCTCTTGACTTGTCCAAGTCTGTAATTTATTGATTTACACCATCTGAGAGATCCGGAGCTAATTTTCAGACCTTGTTACATACTCTATTCTTATTCACCAAACCAAAATAATCTTTAATCTAACTTTTGATATAGGTACTGTGGATGTGTGGGATAGACTTTGTTGCCATCAATGACAACACTTATGAAGCCACATAGTGTCTCTTACCAACAAGTATTTGGCTCCGCATTCATCCGTAATAAAGTATTTTTCTCTGTGGTTCTAGAGGGAAGTCTGGGATGATGATAAGTGCCTATAGTTGCAATGGTTCATGGTTTGGTGGTCTTCAAGCTATCTTTCTTTTATGACCGTTGAAGATAGTGAAGCTCATGTGTTCTGGTGAGAAGATTCCTATCGATAAAGTGCTTAAGGTTCATGCAGTTGCTCCTGATGATTATAGCATGCTTGTGGAAGTCTCCTAATCATGTTCCTATCTGGACTTTGGTCCATGTTAAGAAATTGAGATGGTGTGTGAAGATTGTTCCTAGTTAATGTAGTGTGTAACTAATCTTGGTCGACTTGGTTGATCTTAGTGATTGTGGAGATCTCTCAAAGATTGAGGAAGCATGTTGTGGCATGCAAGATCATGTTTGAGTCCCTGCTAAGGCATGGCATGATCTGCATTTCATTCCCTTTGCATGATGTTGCAATAGGTCAAGACCTATTTTTTAAATGTTTATAATACTGATCTTGGAGATTGTTCCAATGGTTGATGCCAACCTTGATGATCATTCCAAGATTGATGTAGTGTATAAATACTTGTAGTTGAGTCATGGAAAAGGTGTCCTTGAGTGAAAATGAGAATATATTAAGAAAGGTCCAAAGGAAAAGTAGAGAAGAGGAAGAGGAAAGAAGAGGAAGAGTAGAGTAGAGGAAGAGTAGAGTAGGGGAATTATTCTACTTCGGTTGAAAATATAGAAATGTGTTGATCATGGTAGTGAGTATGGTAGTAAGCCACTAGTAGGGTTTAACAACCCTTATTGTAATCTTGCTAGGTTTAGGGTTGAGGCAGTGAGTCTACTAGATCTAGTTGTTCTTCATGGAAGTAAGCTAGTATGTTTAGGCCCATGGGGTGACCAAGCTTGAACATCACTATTTGAAGATTGCAATATATATTGAGAGTTATTCCTCTCTATGGTTTTTCCCCACCTTGGGGTTTTCCATGTAAATATGGTGTCTCTTGTGTTTGATGTTGTATCTGTGGTTAAGTTTTTGATTTCATGCACTCATTGTTAAATCAAAATAATTGTGGATAAGTGATGAATGTTTAATTGTAGAAAGTGTTTAAGTTTTTGTGACAACTGATTCACCCCTCCTCTTAATTGTCTGGTGCATATCAACATAGGCACCCAAGTCCTTCCCCCTATTTCAGGCAGGAATCATGTCAAGTACATCCCCTAGGTCCCATTTGCCATGAAACTTTAGGGTTTTCTCATCGAGAGTCATCAAAATCATGCAAGATGCTCTAAATGCATTCTAAAGGACCTGGGAGCTAAACCTTAAGAGGGAAAAGCCCCTAAGGGGATATTTTCTGACATAACATTTAGCTTCCACTTTAATGTATGTATAAACACAAGGCCAATACATGCATTAAAGTATGATCAACAAGCACAACAAACATGCCAAGAATGGAGAAGACATGCTAGTCACAATGAAGACAGTAATAGGCACACAAAACATGGAGAAGATAGTTACAGTCACAAAAAACATGAAGAAGATGGTATTGAAGACTTGCAAAACACAATGAATGGAGTAATTTTTTTTTTTTCTCATATATGAAATGCAGATGCCAGTACAAGGAAAGTAAAGACACCACCCATAATGTAGGAGGGACTCATCGCCACTAGTCTTTAAACTACATATGGTGAAAAAGAAATGCAAAACAAATCTCATAGTGTAAGAGGGACTCATTGCCACTAGTATTTAAGACTTCACTTGGGAATAAACATGCCATACAAATCAAGCACACCATAGAAATCCCAAAGCATAGGAGGGACTCATCGCCACCAGTCTTTGAACTATGTTTGGGAACAAACACACAATACACACACACACATGGAAGACATAGAGAAAATATGACAGACAAGCGATGGAGTGTACCTATTTCTAGGTTTACCACCATCTCAGGCACATTACAGGAACACACCGATGATTGGGCTTTGCCACAACAATCACCAAAGACACGCTTAAGGGTTAAGATAGTCTTAGATCCGCTCCCCACCTACTCCGAGGACTTTTAAAAATGCAACCCCACCTACATCATGGAGACGCCTTACAATGAAAAGGATGCATGGCATACGACCCCACCCACATCACAAAGACGCCTTATGGTGAAAAGAAGGCATGAGTATACAACCCCACCTACATCACGGAGATGCCTTACAGTACAAAGGAGGTATGTGAAGTAGATTTCAAGATTGTTCAAACACACTTTACTAGCATCTAGAACAAACAACTTACCTTATATATGCCCCCACCTTAAGGTGGTTGATATCATGTACCGATATCAAGCACATTAAGGTAGGTAGAAAACACACAAGGGAACACAGGTTCTCGCAAAGCCCATGCCCCGTAGAGGTGACATGTACTTTACCATCACCAAATGTTCCCACAAACACATTCCTGCAAGAAAAGTGTTAGCGTCCATATAATCATGATAAACAACAATGAATATGATCATTCACATAGAGAGTCAAGGTTATACTACATATTTAGAGACCGAGTATAATTATGGGGTTATACCACAAAAATCTCAAAACTAAGTGTAACCAAGGTGAGATTCAAAGCTAAACAAAGTGCACAGAGCAACAATATTGTTATGGTTTGTAAGTGCGAAAAGACAACATCAAGATCACACGGAGTGATTCTACTAGCCAAGTGTCGAATAATATCAACCTCGTCTTCATGTATGGACTTGGTCCATTTAATGATATCTCGCTGAAGGGACACTAGGTTCGTATCAGTATAATATGTTTTCTATCATCCGTCCACTAGATAGAACCACTAGAGGAAGGTGTTATGGGAAAATTGGTGTAAATGAATAATCAATATTATATCAACAATACCCAATAACTCAATGAAATATAGAAACAAAGAAATCAATCAAACAAAGAATTCAAACCTTTACAAACCTCTTCACTTCGTGGCTTCCATTGATTGCCTATCTCAAATGATCTTGTGTATGAGTATGGCCCTCAAAAGGTGCACTTCCTTGCTATTCCAAGATGTCAAGTAGGAATGGCTATGATAGTTTATTGCAATGAAGATAGGCTTGACAACATTGGTAATGGTATGGTAACAAGTTGATTGCAAGCAAATGGAATGACTTGGGTGCCAAAGGTGTGCTAGAATTCCTGTAGAGTAAGGGTACTAAAAGCTTGGATGATAGAACTGGAGGAATTGGGTTCAATTTATAGACTCACGAGAGAGAAGATCAACGGTATAGAATGAATGAGAAGATCAATGGTTGAGGAACCTTGAAAGGATGTGCATGAATAGAAAAAAGAAAAGTGTCACATAAAAAGCTATTTTGTTTGAGTTAACTACTTTCTTTTATAAAGATAAGATTTGATTTCATAAATTAGAATGCTTTTTTCTAATTTAAGAGTTATTGATAAAAACAAGGTTGATTAAATAAATTAACTCAACTTGTAATTTTCTTTTTGCATGATTTGAGAGAAATTAAATAAAAAATTATTTAATTTTGTGCACATGAAGAAGAAGAATTACTTTTAGAAGATTTGGAAGATTTTTAGAATATAAGAAAGCAAATTAAATAAATAAATTTATTTAATTGTTTGTGCATGCTTTGGAAGAATAAATAAAATATTGGATTGTATTTTATTTTTAGAGATTGAGAGAATTTAAATAAATTTGATTGATTTATTCAAATTTGGAGTAATAAGCGATTTAATTAAATAATGAAAACTATTTAATTGTTTGGAAGAATTTAATTAAATAAAGAATTTTATTTAATTATTGGAAGACATTAGAAGAGGTAATTAAATAATTTGATATTTAATTAATTTAGAGGAATATGAATTGAAGAAATAAATTGATTTATTTATTTATTGATAGAGGAATTAAATGGAATAAATATTAAGAATATTTATTTAGACTGATTCGTGTCATTTTTAGGTGTATACCTTTTGCCCCTCTTTGATGTGATATTCGAGAAGATGAGATTTGTGTCGAGTAACATCATTTCAAAGAAGCTAAGGTATGGATAGAAGGAAAAGATGGTAATGGGAAGATATGATGAGGATGCCCCCTTGGGAGATTGGATGGGGAGAGAGTTTCGAGGGCGTGAGACGGACAACCTCACGATGAAGATGTTTGAAGAACAAGGTTAAGGTGAAGAAAATGGTTGAAGAAAGAGCTGAATGATACGTGATGCAAGAGAGAATGATAACACACACAAGCAAGTAAGCAAGTATGCACAAATGACATAACAACAAACAAGGTATTGCCCCTATCAAGCGGTAAACCAATGATTAATCGATAATGATAGATGATAGTGTTGTCATTGTGGGGAACAATACATCCCTAGAGCAATGCAAAGGATAGTGTTTTCATGGCGGGGAATGATAGATCCCTAGAGCAACACAATAGGCATGGGATATGTATCTCCCACTAATAATTATGATTGACTGAGTTGGTTTATGACTAGACAAGGATCAATACCACTGAGTGTGATTAGATCATCTAACAAGATTGACTTGACTTGATTGGTATGGATTAAGGATAGACTTACATTTGGATCATTGCTCAGATTTATTGGATTGGGATGAGAGAAGAATCGATAGATAGAAATTTAGATTGAAAGAATGACTCAATAGAAGGAATCACAAGCTTTTGTTTGTAAACATTGATACTTTGCATAGAATTTTTATTGCATAGATAGTATGTGAAATGCAATTGGATATGGATATGGATATGAGACACAATTGGATACATTATGGATATGGATATGGATATGCATATTGTCATCTTGATATTGCAAGTATTTTGAAGTGCTTATTTCATCATTGGATGATTTTTTTGGGTACTTTTTCCAAATGTTGTAAGTCAATACAGGCATCTAGGTATAATTGAACCGAGATGACCTGAGAATCGCTTACATGGATTTTGATTTAGCAAGTTAATACAAGCATCTAGGTATAATTGAACTGATATGATCTGAGTATTTCTTGCATATCAACAGACAAGGATTGCCCCCTTTCATGTTAGACCTTTGATGTCCTCAATGATCTTTTACTGATCATGTCGTTAGACAAAAGCCATCACATTACTAAAGATTAATCCACAAACAACAGACAAAGAAAATAATCATGCCCCTATCATAGCATCTCTATCTTTTGGCATCCTTGAGTAGCATAGAAAGACATGATAACAAAAATCAAGACGCTGTAACCTAACCTAATCACAAACACAAAACATTCTTGCATGTAGATGTATCTTTCTTGCCATAATTTAGATAGAATCAGTATGAGTGCTTTTAGGTACTTGTTTTCTTTGCTTTGGATAGGTTGATGCCTTGCACCAAAACTTCTATTTGAAAGTGGGTTTTGCTTGTGCTTGTACACCTAGTGAAACGTACCCTAAGGGACTGACCTAGTGCCTCGAGGGTGCATTACTAAATGGCCTTGCCTACGTGATGATGTAGAGGCAACATAGTTCGGGGACTTGTACCACATGGATGGACTAGAGGATAGACGACCAGATATAGGATGGATGGGAAGTGGAGCCTTGAGGGTGCATTGATAATGGCCTTGCCTACATGACAACGCAAAGGCGACGTAGTTCAGGAGGGTAAGACACTAACGATAGACGCTGGCAATTTTGAGGCTCCTGGGATTTTTTGGATAGCCTTAGTGATAGATACTGATGACAAGGGAACACCATGGATAGGTAAATGGATGGATGACAATGGAAAATGGTTTGGTAGGTAGAAGGATGGGCAATAGTAGATAGAAGGAATGCATGCGAAGAAATGGGAAGGATGTGATCGCCAAGGACTAAGTCGCATAGGAATAACATGCCCCATTGTAGGTAGGATACTTAGGATTTTTCATGACAATGCTTATGACGATAGGATGATGAGAGGATAATGAAGAATTTGCATAATTTGGAGGGATAAGGTATAGACACCTAAAACATTTGTCAACATTGTGCCCCCAATCTTTATCAAGACCGAAGAAAATAGAGGAATGGAAGATTAGGATGAACGGACTGGATATCATAGGTATGTAATGGATAGAAGGATAGGATAGGAAATTGATAGGAGAAGAGTGATATGTTGATGAGACAAGGTGTCCCCAAGTGTAGGTGATGTAGAAGATCAACTTACACATGACGCCTATTTGCCAAGTTTTCATCATGGTACTTATCCAAGGAGCCTGTTTGCCAGATTTTCACCGTTGGACGAAGGGAATTTTTTTTTTGGAATATTTGAATAGGAGGAGGTGGATACAGATGAGAGGACCCCAAGTACCTAGTTCCATGAAAGGTGATAGTCCCACTAGATGGATTCTATTGCATGGACTATGTCTAGTGCTCTCATAGATGTTGGTAGGGGATTGCATGAAAGTGAGATGGAGAAGGTAGATAGTGGATTATAGAAGATGTGATAGTGGATGATGATGCGGATAATGTAGGACTTATGTATGGATGGAGGGAAGGCTTATGAAAAAGCATGGGCAATTGGAGTAGGATGGGGAATATACGTAGGATAATAGGGGAAGGAAGGGGAGATGGAGGTATATGGAAGTGTTGTGGGATGGAAGGGAATTATGACTAATGGTTGCACATACCGTGAGAAAAATTGAAGCTTATGATAGGAAGATGGTGTAGGAAGCAATAGAGATTTTTGTGTAGTGGATGAATGATGTTGGCATTTAGGGACCCACATAGATTGTGTATACTTATGATTTTTGCTTGTCATGTGAGATGGAAGGATTGGCAACTTGGATGGAAAAGGAGAAAGTGGATGGTTGGGCTGCTTGAGAGGTGGATGCCTCATTTGACTTGGTGGCTTTTTGCTTAGGTATACAAAACATTTTTCCTTTAGACTTCACTTGTGAAGGTATGGGATTGGGTGTATGCAGCTTGTGTGCAGCTTCTAAGATAATTACTTAATGCTTGGGGACCCACACCTTTTTCAGTTTTGCTTTGAGGTGCGTGGGTGCATGTAATTTTTGAGATGGGTTTTTGTTCAATTCTTGGCTTCTATATTCTAGGTCATGAGGACTCTTAGGATTTTTGACTTTATAGGTAGAGGCATCCAAATTTTTTCTATTGAATTCCCTTGGGAAGATGGAAGTGGGGTTGGTGGAAGCTCTTTGTGTAGACCACATGTGCATTTGTTGGCCATGATTGGGATTTTTAAAGGATTTGCATATGGATGGATAAGGTGTTGGAAGAAGTGATGGTAGGATGCAAGGAGGGATGTTAGGAGTTGGAAGTAGTAGAGGTAGATTGGATGGTGGAAGGTGTATAGTCACATGATTTTGGGATGTATATGATAAGGGAGGTGGAATAACAACATATGTTTTGGGGATATGGTAGGATTTGTGATGGAAAGTGATGGATTTGGAAGGCATGGAGGAAGTACCAACATCTTGAGATTGTTCACCTTGGGGTGTGTATCCAAGGCCATACAAGCGAGGAGGAACATTGACATGGATAGGCTGCAAAATACCTTGTTCATGAAGGCCTAAGCCTTTACCTTGATAGTTCATATGTTGGAACATGTGGTGGATAATGGGATTTGGTGTGCTTTGGACACTAGCAATGATCTCCTTATTTGATGGAGAAGATGAGATAGGGTAATGGTTGTTGGTGTTCTAAGGAGGAACATTCATGCATGAAAGTGGTAAGACAAATAGGATACGATAACAAATTTGTAACATGGTTGATAATAGATGGTGAGGGATCATTAGGATCTTGATTATCATTATGTTCACTAGGATCCAAGTTATTAGTTTGATCATCTATGTGCACTTGGGAGGAAAGTTTCTCATCAAGGAAAGTGGGAATTATTGAATCATGGATAGGACTATGTGGAAGATGGATAGGAGTAATGGAGGTTTCTTACATATGGATGGTTATGGGGTTATGAATAGATGGGGGAATAAGTTCATGACCATGGAATGTATAAAGTTGGCTAAGAGGATCATCATGGTTTGTTTGATCATAGATAGGCTCTTGATCGTAGATGTGATCTTGATCATAAGTAGGATCTTGATCATAGATGGGATCAATGTGCTCATGAAGAGGTTCTTCATAAATGATAATATCTTGATCATAGAAAAGATATAGGTTATGGAGAGCTTGGAATTGGATCTCTTTCTCATGTATAGGATCAAGTTGCTCAAGGATAGCTTCATCATAGGTAACATCTTGATCGTGGAAATGATATAGGTTATAGATGGATTAGATGGGGGTGCTTTGATCTTGATTTAGATAAAGGGTTGATGTTTCCACATGCTCTAAAGTGTGCTCTTGACATAACTCTTGATGTGCTTGAATTGGAGTGGAGGTAGAGGACTCTTAGACAGGCTCTTGGTCAACAAGATGAAGGTGCGACGGACCTTGACTTTGGTACATGGTAGGAGCTTATTCAATATGCTCAAGGGGTTGCAGATTACACGACAAGGTTGGAGTAATGGACATGCTTGAAGGTTCTTTGATAAGGTCAAGGAACGGAATTTGGGGACATGGTTAACTCTCTGGTAGTAGCCCTTAGATCACATCCTTCGTAGGTGTATGGGTAGATGAATGAGGTAATGGATGGGTGGGTTTGGATTGTTTCATATCTTTTCCTTCACTTTTAGGTTTGTAGAATAGTCTTTGGAGCTAATCATCAATGGATTCTTTGGGCGGTTTTGAGCTTGGGGAACTTGATGTTGGTGTTGGTGTAGGATTGGTATACTTTGGGCTATGCATTCTAGGAGATGGTGGAGGAGGACTAGTAGGAGTGGTATACGATTCTGAACTGGAGCTGGTGCTTGCCTTGTCGAGAGTATCATTAAGATGGGAAAAGAAAGTACAATTGTGGTGTGAGGCATAGCTAGTACTGTGTTGGGAGGGATTTGGCACAGATGGATAAGGAGATATGCTCTATGGTGAATATTGCTTTTTGGAAGATTCAGCTTCTAAGATTGCCATTTGCCATTATATGTCTTGGATTTCTTGAGCAATTGCTTCTAATTGGTATGTCATTTCTGTAGATTAGTGTTGGTCATGATGTTATTCATAAACAAACATAGAATAAAAGTACACATTAACCTTTATTCATCTTGCAAGATACTATAAATTCAAGGAATTCAGGATCCCAAGTCTTCGGTGATTAGGTCTTAATCGTCTGACGTTACTCAGAGGTTAATGTGAGTTGCTGTTTCCATTTTGGGGCCTTACGTGAAATTGTGCCATCATCATGACTTTTCTGCAGAACTTCTTTACAGAGAAGTCATATTATGCAGTTATTAGATGAAAAGATGTAGAAATACCTCAATCTTTGCATGATATTTTCAATTGTGCATGCTTTGTATTCAAATATGCTAAATATTTGCGATTATCTACGAGATGTCTGCATATTTGCATTATTTGCTTAAGATTATCAATTATTTGCAATTGTGGTAGTGAAATGTTTCTGAATTTGAAAGAAATTAAAGGGATACTACAAATTTAAAGTTGAATCTTCAGCTATTGATCCACATACATACTAGATACTGTCATGATGAGAAGAAATCAAACCATATGTTCACCAGGATGTTCCACAGCTAGATACAGTTAATGCAAACTTCAGAGGATGATGAATGAAAACAATACATGCAACATGATGAGCACTCCAAGGGACGCAGCAAATCAAAGCACATATCTAGAATTCAGACACAGATTACTCAAGATTTACGAAGATTTGTAATTAAAATACTCTTCTCTTTCATTAAGTATGCAAAAGACATGTACATATGCAATAACTTTGAAATAAGCCCTGAATATTTCAGCAAACAGATTTCAATTAAGTTTCGAATGTTTCAACAAGGCATTCCACCACCATTTATAGAATAAGGTGAGGAATCCATTACAAAAGATCTACGATCTAGATTCATCAATACATATCTACGGTCCTGATTCATTTGATTTTGTAAATCTTTACAAAAATGGCACAAGTTGCCAGCTGGCAACTATCTATACTACTTATGTTAGTATCCCCCTTTATGATGTATCTTCATCATGTTCTTCCACTGATTCATGCGGGTCATCATCATGTGCCTAACTTTCTAAACTTTCACTATCCTGATGATGACGCGGCTGCATATGGGGCTGCATACTATTGCGGACCTGCTCATATGAATGCACAACTTGATCTATCCCTCTGCCATCTTGAGTCTTTGCCTTTACAATGGCGTGCTTATGTGCTTCATATTTATCCCTGCTATTGTCTAACTTATTTTTCCTGTCCTGCAACGTTTCCTTGTATTTCTCCATCTGGACCTTGATCCTCATTATTTTGTCTATCAATTCCTCTGTCAAAGGGACAGGTGGACCATCTGTCTCTGCTTGGAAGTTGCTGTGTATAGCTTTGATGGCGGACTCTTCATCCTGATTTTCTATTTTTCCTTCCAACTTACCTTCCAAAGCCTCCAGTATCACTGCCTCTTCAGCCATTAAATCTCGCAGCCTCATGCTGACATCCCTCAGCTTATTATTACACCTTTTGAGGATTGCGCACTCAAACTGAGTGTCCTTGTACCAAATATCAATTAATAATGCTGTATTATTATTTAGTACCTGCTTACTGATAAGCAGTTGTGGATTTATGTTTCTTATTTCCCCTAATAGGGTCAGGACTCTCTCCAGCTTGTAGGACCTCTTTCCGGTCTACATTTACAATCTATCCACTTTGGCCTTAGAGTCACTTAGGGTGCTCCACCTCTTCAAGGAGGCCTTCATTATTTCTATAGCATCATCCAATGTGGATGACATCCATCTCCTTATTACGGATGCCTCATGCTTCATGATGTCCAATTTATTTACTTCCTCCTGAGAAATGGCAGTCAATGGGACTGCATGTTCAGTTGCGGTATCATCAGGATTGGTCAGCCCTTTGATATAGGCATACAACTAAGCAATGTGCTCTTTATGTTGCTTATTTTTCTCCTTCTCTCTTTTCACTTTCTGAATTAGAGAGTCAATAATATCTTTGCCCTCCTGACCCTCTTGGTCCTCATTGGCAAAGCCCAAATCTACTGTATTAATCTGAAATTCATCGACGGTGATTTTACCTTTTTCTTTCTCCACTGTAGGTATGGCAATTTGTGCGGTCCTTCTCCCTACTGCCGGATCTCTCCTCATGGCCGAAGTCATTCTGGCCTTCCTCCTTGGCTTCACTATGTCCGCAGAGAACAGGGTGGAGATGTCGAATTCCTAAATTTCAATCTCCTCCTCAGCACTTACCTCTTCTGCCAACCACGGAGGCATCTAATCATGTTTCTCAACATCATCCTGATGTTCACCTATATCTCCCATTTCTGTCAATAGATTTTGTGGAGATGGTGACTTCCTCAGTTCTTCTTCTTGATGTTCCTTTTGTGGTTGATCCTGTGGTACCTCCTCCTGTTGAGAGATTTCCTTCTCCAGAGGAGCATCTTCATGCTATGGGGAACCTTGTGGTGCATCTATGTGCTGTGGGGAGCCTTGAGGCGCAGCTATGCACTGATCATGATGATCATGACCCGCCTCTACCATTATTTCATCTGTTCCCACTTCTTCTTCTTGTGGTTTATCCACTGCACTAGATATTGGGGACTCTGGCTGATGTGGAGGAGATTGTTCTGCAGCTACTACTTCTTCTGAGCCTGCACCACCCACCTCTTGTACTTTGGCAGCTAGGTCCTCTAATGTTTCTTTTTCACCAGCCCTCGCCTCCTGAACCTCTACTATAGCAGGTTCTTTCGTTGTATCCTGTGGACTTTGCTGGCCGGTTTCGAGAGCATGGCCTTCTGTCTCTGCCATCTCCATCTCCTCTGTTAGGTGACCCTTATCAGGTGATCATGCTGGCTGTTCAGGACTTGCATCCTGCTTCTCTGTCAGATCCACCACTACAGGACTGGTCACTTCTGTAATTAATGTGTCTAGCCCTATTTCCTGAGCTATTTGCTCTGGGCTCTTTTCTTGCTCCTCTTCTGCTTGTTTCATCTCCTCAAGCTTTGTTTGAACTGTTGGAGGCTTGTGAGGAGTCACACTTACATCAGCAGCAAGTGTTTCCATTTCTTGTACAGCCACATCCTGCACCACCTCATCATCAGACAAGTTTATTGTCTCGTCTAGCGAGACATGCCCTTTTGCTTGTGTCTGGGAGGTCTCTTTCAACTGCTCCTCAGCAAGTTCAGTTTTGAACTTGACAATGGTAGGAAGTGGAACATTGTGTTGCAGTTCCTTGTGCACTTCACTACCCTCCCCTTGTGATGAAGTAGGGGGTTGGCTTATTCCACCTCTCATGGAGGACCTTTGTTTCTTTGGTGGGGAAGACACCACCACCTGCGGAGCTCTCCTCTTCCTTCTTATTATCAACGGAGTCTCCTCCTCCTCCGACTCTTCTTCTATGAGGGTGCCTTCAACCCCTGGTTGTTTAGAAGACTGACCCACCTCTTCGGCCTCAATGATTCCAGCCTTTGCTGTCTTACTTTTCTTGGGCCTATCCTTTTCTGGAGGGGATGCTGATTCAGATCCTGACCCTGTGGCCTGCTCAGCTGTAAACACTGCTCTTTTAATTATAATCCCCTTTGGTCCCTGCTCCACCTTCTTGCCCTTTGGGGGTCTTTTGCTCTGCTGCTGTGGTGGAGGGACCTTATCTCCCTTGGTCTTCCTTTTCTCCAATAGGAAGTCATCATATTCATCTGCGGGGATATCCTGGCCCTTTTTCTTGTTGTCCACCGTGATGGCAACACCCTTCTTCTTCAATGCCTCTACTTGTTCATCAACCCAAGCTTGGGTTAGGCGTAGGGTCCTGACAATGAATGGGTCCAAGGATATATCCTCTTGCATAGTGAGGTCAGGTGCAGAGATGGTGTCGTTATATATCTTCTTTTCCTCATACTCATCTACCATCGTCCTGCCATCATCCTTCTTTAATTGCTGAGGCAGGGAGATGCAATCAAACGTTCTAACTTGGTTCAGAGTTAATCTCTGATACCTCCTCCTCCTGGCTTCTACCTCATCCTCGCAGTCGGCCCAAAAATCCTCTAGGTGCCTCTGGTGAACAGGCTTTCCTAGTACTTTCTGTATTCTGCCGTAAGGATCATATGGTCTAGTTATTGGAAAGGGCTGCAAGTTCATCTTATTCAGGGTGACCATCACCTTCTTGATGTTATCAGAGTTAGGGCACATATAATTGCCGATGCTGACTGGGAACAAAATTGGTGGCAGCTTCTTGGCATCCTTGTACATCTGGATCATGGTGGAGCCCTACTTGATGAATTCCATTAATACCACAGCGTCAGTAGGATACCTTGGCAGCATCAGGGGATGTCCCTCGAAACCTTCAACCCTGATGTAGGAAAAGGTTGCGAACTGTATGTACCAAGCCCCATGCCTGTATACCACCTCTTGAGCTTCCAAGCTCAATCTTTTCATTCTGTCTTCTTCCATGGTCCTTACCAGATGCATAGAGAATGCATCATTGACCAGTTTGTAATCTTTTAAGTAGTGGGTTCTTTGCAGCTGAGGATGATGATCCCAGATATATGTTGCGTTTGTGCCTGTGAGCTTCCCATCTGTAACCAAGGCATCAAAAGTGCCTCTATATGCACAGGAATACACAATATATGAGGACATGAAAAAAGCACAATTAGAACCTCCCAGGTTCATCAGCTGCTCATGCAGAGCATCACTTATAATTTGCTCCCACAGTGGCTTGGTGTCTGAATACAAACACATCATTATAATCCCATACATCCAGTCTCTAAAACTACCAGTATCAGGTTGGCCAGTAACCCTGTTCAGGAGTGCGATCATGTACTGATATTCCTCATTAAAATCATACTTGAACAGGTGCACAGGAAGCTTGGCGGCTGCGTTGTAGGTGCTGTTCTTAGCCTGCCACAGATACATGTTCTTCATGGCTGACTTCTTATTGGCTTCATACTCCCTCTCAGACTTCTTCAGGTCCACACTTTTGACTTTACTTCCTAGCGGCAATCCGAACATCTGGGAGAGACCTTTGATGGAGAGGTCTGCATATACCCTCCCATGCTTCACTACCTGCCTGGTTTGAGGGTTGTAATTCCGGGCACATTCAATGACGAGCTCCGGAGACTCCATGGAGTAGGGAAAACCAGCGGCATTCCACAATCCAGATATGAACACTGCGTCTAGCACAGGACTCTTGTCATGCCTGTTGTTTAGCTTGGCTGACCAGGCCTCCAGATTAGTACTTCCCTGATGGGTGTCTGTGATTGCTCCGTATTTAAACAGGACCCCCCTCTGAGCAGAGAACTTGGGCTTGCTGAACTCTTCCTGACATTTGACTAATCGCTTCTCAGCCATGAGTGCCTGCAATTAATGACAATCCTATCTCACAACAAGGTACATTCGTGCATGCATACTGCAGTTGAATTTATAAATCATTATGCCTACTGTATGAATTCTAACATTACTTGATCATACGGGCACATAAACTAGAACTTACATCATCGCACCAGAATAGAAACAATATGATGAGGGTTTATTCACTTACCTGGTTGTACAGATTTCCTTTTATACTAGTAGAGTGCTGAGACATTCTTAATTCAGCTGGTGACCACCTTTCCCTTCTGCTTGTGAGCTCAAATTGCGTAACGATAGCTGGTATGCAGATATGGAAGCTGGTGCTCTGTAAAACAAGTTTATCATAAGGTAAATGTAAAAATGGCGGTTGAATTACCTTTTAACCTTGCATTTAGGGTGCATTTAGGGCAACTCTGACAGATTAGATCATGTTCCTTGCTTATCCATGCGAAAAATGCAGGATCTCGCCAGGTGTTTCATTGGGTTCCGAAGTCGGCGGGAACCACCTACCATGGCTGCGCGCATTAAATTATAATGGCGGCAACGAGAGCGGGAGAAAATCCCTATGACAGGATATCATTAGGGCAGGATGATATTCGCAAATATCGGGTTGAGTTTCAATATCATCCTCTCTCGTATTGACATTGTTATCACGACAAGATTCGGGTGACAAAAGCACCTTTTCTTTCTACGTAGTACATCAGGAGGATATTTCGGTGTATCGAGTGATGTTTCAAAATATGATGATGTCGAGACAAACTTACATCTCTCTCTCTCTTTCAGAATATCGGGATGACGTCATCCTGATATTCGCTCTTCGTATCAGAAGTGCATCATGACGTCATCATCATATTAGGCTAACATGATCATGCTTTTAGAGAAAAATCCTGCAACAGTGTAAATGTGATGCTGGTGTCATCAGGATGTATGTTCCTTCATTTATCGTATTAGGATGATATCATCAGGATGTTTGCTAAGGGTGATATTTGAATCAGGAGGATATAAAGACACATCGGGTTATATGCGAAGTATTATGCCAACGATAGATAAAACTATTTAACGGGAAGAGTTTACAACCATTCAAAGTTGACGTCCAGATATTTGAACCTCATGACATATCGGAGGGAGTGTTTCAAATATGATGATGAACTTCAACAATATGACCTTCCACTTATGAATATCAGGTTTGATCGAAACTTTGACCGTTCATAACTTTTATATCCTGATGAATATCAAGGTGATGTAAAAGGCAAACCTGCCTAAATTTCAATGCTTTTTCAAAATATAAGGTCACAGAGATGAAATATGAACTTTCACAAACTAACCTCATGGTGACCTACCTCATCATGATCTTGCAGCATGATGCACTCAACTTACTTTTACCAAACCGCCCAGAAGCAGACGCACAAGCCAAACCAAAAATTGGGTCCCTGTTTTGCCAAGTCAAAATGGGGCGTGTTGGGTAACAACACAACAACTTACCACCAAAGAAAACAAACAAATTCCAATGATTCAAGTGATGTAATCACATTTACATATAGTATTCTAATTCCATATAAGCATAAGTATCATGATCCTATGAATGATAAAATTTCGTCATGACAACAATGCTAACAAAGGATCAGGTGTGTGCATATGATTAATTATCCTCATCTTGAAAGCAAGTTGAAAACATAAGTAACTGGTGTTAAACTACATAGTTGGGGATCATCCCTCATAGCCCACCTGGATAGAGCCTTGCTGCCAGCAGGCGTCGATAGCCCTGGCAAGGTTATCTATACAATCTCCCTAAGTAGAGCCCCACTGCCAGCAGGCGTCTATGGCCCCGGTAGAGTTACTTAGATGGCCTAATTTTATATCAGTTCTAATTTTCTCTTTAAAATTTGTATTTGATATCACCATGTTATCTTATTTGTACAAGGTACAGTCACTTGCAGCTTTAGGTTGGAGATTGTATTGGTAGCAAAGGAGTCCCTTTAGATTTTTCACTTAACACCTATACTTGTGTGTTCAACAAACCCAAGGCTGTTAGGTGTTTCATTGTGATTGATTCACTTTGATTAAGAAAAGGCATCCTGATGAAAAGATATCACAAACTTGATCATAAATACTTCTTACATTGAATCATAACCTATGTCTAAATGTGATCTCATTACTTGAATCTTAACAATTTAGTTATTTTCTGGGGTGATGAAGTTCATAATCCTGACTTACCAGAACAAGGTCCCAACCAACACACTGTACAAACAACCATACAAATATACAATATGATACACATGACTGTTATGAAGTCATTCAGGCCTGGAAATAATGTTTAAGGAATTGTCCATTGATAGGCAATGGGACATCCTCACTTGTCAGGTTTTTAAGCCTATAAGTACTATCTCCTACTATCTCAGAAATTTGAAAGGGACCTATCCATAATCTATCAAACTTACCATGGTCACCTTTCTTTTCGTGGGCCTTATCCCACATCAGGACCAAATCGGATATCCTGAAAGCTTTAATTCTAGCTCTTTTGTCAAACCAGCATTTGACAACAGCCTGATGTTTTGCAAATTGATCAATTGCTTGACTCCTTTTTTCTTCCAGGTGCATCAACTGAAGCAACCTGACTTCTTGTCTATTGTCTATGCCTAGGTATTCTTGGGCAAACTGTAGGGTAGGAATTTTTAAGTTTACAGGGAGAATTGGATCCACTCCATATACTAGTTGGAAAGGTGAGTTTCCTAATGCAGTTTTCATTCTAGTTCTATCCACCCATAAGGCATACTTTAGGAATGAGTTCCATTCCCTGGGGGTCTTCTCTATCAATTTTCTTATGATACTCAGTAAATTCTTGTTGGTGGATTCTGCTAAACCATTCCCTTGAGGGTAATAATTAGATGAGAACTTAAGTATAATCCCATGGTCAAAAGCCCAACCGGATAACTTGGTGGAAATGAAGGCGGACCCATTATCACTTACCAATGCATAAGGAGTTCCATACCTGGTGACAATGTTGCTCTCCAGAAATTTAATGACATCATCTGCAGTGCAAGTTTTGCTGCTAATAGCCTCAGTCCATCTAGTACAATAATCAGTAATTGTTAAAACATACCTATGCCCTGAGGAAGACGGAGGATTGATTGGTCCTATGAAGTCCATGCCCCACTGTGCAAATGGACGCTCTTCCATTACTGGCTGCAAGGGTTGTGCAGCATATTTCTCTCTATTGGCAGCAACCTGGCAAACATGACAACATTTAACATGATCAGCTGTGTCTTTAAAAATTGTAGGCCAGTAATATCCTGTGTGAAGGATTGCATGTGTTGTGGCCAACGCCGATCCATGTGCCGTTCCAAACTTGTCATGTAATTCTGTCAGAACTCTACTTGCTTCTGACTTCTCTAAGCATCTAAGGTATATTCCTTCGTAATTCTTCTTAAACAAGGTTCCTCCCTTCATCATATACTTTTGGGATCTTATCTTTAGGGCTCTTCTTTGTGAGGCCTGCATCCTTGATGGACATCTTCCAGTAATCAGGATGTGTCTGATGTCTGAGTATCGCTCTTTATTGTCTTTTTCATTGATCACATATTGCTGACTAGTGATGTTGGGATCAATCTCAGATATCATCTGGCTTAGAGCTTGTCCTCTTACCAGCTTCATTGGTGTAATTTCCATGTCATACTCTTGTAATACAGTAATCCATTTAGCTCTTTTCTCACCAGGTTCACTTTGCATCAGCAGCATCTTCACTGCTGTATCAGGCACCATAGCAATCACTTTGCTTCTGAGTATGTAATGTCTGAATTTCTTTACTGCCCTGACTAATGCAAGTGCCTGTCTCTCAACATCTACATATCTCAACTCAGCATCCCTGAAAGGGCAGCTCATGAAAGCAATTGGTTTCTCTTCTTTCTCTTCATTTCTTTGAGTTAACACTGCTGCAGAGGTATGTTCTAAAGCAAATGAATAGATGTAGAAATCTTTGGTGTAGTCTGGACTAATGAGGACAGGAGCATCTGATATGGCCTTTTTTATATCTTCAAATGTAGTCCGGGCTTCTGGTGTCCACTCAATTTGTGCATCTTTTTTCAACATAGCATTTAAAGGTCTGACAATCTCAGCAAAGCCGGTGATGAACTTCCTCACAAAGTTTATCTTACCAAAGTAAGACTTGAGTTCCTTTTTGCTCCTGGAAGTTGTAGTTTCATAATAGATTCCACCCTGTCAGGATCAATGATAATTCCATCCTCTGTGATCAGGTGGCCTAGTAATTTTCCTGTTGTGACTCCAAATATGCACTTCTTGGGATTTAAAGATATTCCATATTCTTCACATTTCTTCAGTACACCTCTGAGATCAGCAACATGATTTCTCCTTTCCTTGGAGAATACCGTCAAGTCATCCATGTAGATGACTATGCACTTTCCTATTAAACCTCTGAAAGCTATGTCCATTGCTCACTGGAATGTAGCTCTAGTATTTATGAGTCCAAAGGGCATACGTCTATATGCAAATATCCCCCACTTTGTGGTGAAGGCAGTTTTCAATCTGTCAATTTTGTCAACCATTACTTGGTTGTATCCTGAAAAGCCGTCCAAGAAGGACATCATCTTGGCTCCATTTACAATCTGCAGAACTTCATCTAGTGAGGGTAAAGGATAATTATCCTTTTCTGATGCTCTGTTCAAGTTTCTGAAATCTACACATAACCTGATGTCTCCATTCTTTTTCCTAACTGGCACAAGATTAGCCACCCCAGTAGAGTGCCTGATAGGAAATATTATCCTGGCATTTAACAATTTCTTAACTTCTTCAAGAATTATTGGTTCGAGCAAGGCATTGACTGGTCTCTGCTTCTGTCTGAAAGGTTTCGCATCCGGCTTGAGAGGTATAGTATGAGTTATGACAGAGGTGTCATATGTCTTCAGCTCATCATAAGTCCATGCAATTACATGTATGTAATCCTTGAGGGCCTGAGTTATTCCTTCTAACTCTTCTGGTGTACAAACCTTACCCAATAAGACATTTTTCTTGTTATCAGCTTGTCCAATATTCACTTGTGAATATTGACCTCCATCTGCTTTGGGTAGATCTTTATGTTTAAGCATATTATCCAAATCAAAGGCTCTTTCCAACTCAATCATACCTTTGGGGATTCTATTGCTAGACAACTCTAATATCTCATCTTCTTCCCAGACATGATCCTCCACTCCATTCTCATCTATGATCTGAGCCTCAAATATGTCTCTATTTGAAATGAAGTTCAGAATGTATTGATCATCATCAAACACCTGGAGATTAGTCACATTGTCAGGTATTGATGGCACTGACACCAGTTCTACTAAAAATCTCTTTAGACCAGATATAGACAGTGGCTCCAATGTACTGGCAGCTTGAGCTAGTGCATCTGCCCTATGGTTTTGTTCTCTTGGTACATGAGTGATGTTAAAGGCGTCAAAGTCCTCCATCAGGTCCCACACATGATGTCTGTAATTTGATAGTTTTCTGTAGTTACAGGAATAAATTCCTCTTACTTGCTTCACAACTAGTTCTGAATCTCCAAAGACATGCAGAATCTTTACTTTCCTCTTATGAGCAAATAGCATTCCATGAATCAAAGCCTCATACTCTGCTACATTGTTAGTATAGGGGAACTGTAATCTATAGGCTGCCAGATGGGATTTCCCAGTTGGATCAATCAGGTCTATTCCTACCCCAGCACCTTGCTTAGATTTGGATCTATCAAACCTCAGGATCCAAGGTTTATCTTCAGCAGGACATTTAGCTGAACTTTCTTTTCCCTTGGCAGCTCTGGCTGCTGCTCTGCTTGATATCCATTTTATCTTAGGGACATCATCGTCCTTAAGTTTCTTCTTTCCCTCTTCTTGTGAGCCTGATGGCTTTTCTATCCTCTCTTTCTTTTCAGCAGGAGGATGATCTTCTAAATCTGCAGCTGCATGCTTTTTTAGGATGTGTAAACATAGTGAGCAAGTTGTTTCTGAGTGAGGTGTCTCGTGCATCCTACACCAATTTTTAATTAATACCTCCCGAGGAGATTTATGTTGCCGTATCATCTTCTCTATTTCCTTTTCCAAAAATTCTTCAAACTTCGTCAGGTCACTACCTTTGTCCTCATCAGACAATTCATAATCTGGTTCCATAAAGCAATCACTCCCTGGGGTGATCTTTTCTTTCATTTCATTATTTACTTGGAGAGAGACTAAAATTTCCTCTGTTTCCGGGACAGGATGCTCATCATGATCCGTCGGTTCTTCAGTTCCTACAAAAGATGGATAAGAGTTATTATTGTCATCATCATCAAATGTAACGTTTACCTCGGAATATGATGATGATGCCTTGTTGTATGTTTGTTCTAGTATCATCATCTCTAAGCATGTTTCACATGTCTTTTTCGAATGTGCTTCGTCATGTAACCTGCACCATCCGTCAATCAAAATATCATTAGCCGGTATATTTAGCAATTGACAATGTTTTACCTGTCTAGACAGATGTATCTCAAAATCTCTAAAGTGATCTATTTCATTCTCATTATCAGGATAATTATTAGTTTCTATGACTGGCATGTCCTCCTGATCATCATCATCATCATCATGATGTAGCTTAAGCATCATGATCTCTTCTATTTTGACGGTCTGCGGCCTGATGCAATAAACTCCAGGTTCTACGTTTACGTACATGATCTCATTTGTTCTGTTATATTCAGTTATCATATGTTTCATTCTTGGTTCAGCATCAATCCTGATCTGATTAGGTATACCCTTCCAGGGTAACCACATGTGACTGAAATCTGTGGACATATATACGTTAAGCGTTTTAGACCAATCGCGGCTGAGCAACATCCCGTACGTATCAGGTATGTCAACTACTTGAATATCAATATAATACTGGATCCTAGGATCAGATGCTAGCTGCATGTGGATATGAGTTAATTCGCCTACTACACTTACTTCTGTTTTGTCCAACTGTGTGACTTTCTTTAAGGATTTAGTAGGATGTAGTCCTAAGGCATTGCATATTGACAAGGGCATAACATTCGTTGAGGCTCCCGAATATACCAGACAGTTGTGCAGGTTCTTACTGAACATTCTTATGGTAAGGAGGAACGGAGGTGATTCGGTTTTATCCCTATACAAGGTCATGTGGGAGGTTTCCACAGCTTGGACTGTAGCTGACACTTTAGGCTTGATAATATTATCCTTAACAACATGATCCTTGCTACTGGATTGGTTTGAAAAATGGCTATCCTCTTTGGGGGCAGGATCATCTAAGGACTTCATGAATGCCTTTTTGATGGTAGGGGTTTTTAGTAACTCAGACAAGGACAGGCTGATCTTAATTTTCTTCATTTCATCAGCGAGATAGCTGACCAACTTGTCAGATTCATGAGGTGTGTTCACAATCTTTGATACTATGTTTTGAGGTGACAAGTACTGAGCATTCACCTTAGGGAACCCTGGGTTATTGCTAGCCTTAGGATCAGGAGGTGTATTGAAGTTGTTTGGAGGTAGAGATGATGTCAATGGACCAGTAGGTCTGTTGGCATTGCTCCTCAAGTTATAATTGTGCTTACCAGAATATTGCTGCTGATATGCATGTACTTCTTCACGTTCCCTTGCAAGCTCATTTTCATCTTCAAAGGGGAAAACATAGTTTGTTTCGAAAGCTAAGGCTGATTCTTCACATGCCTGGTTATAATTCTGACGAGGTTCATTTGTGTAGGCTTCTAGCACAAAAGCTAAGTCATATCCACAAGGAACAATCTCATTTCCCTCTGCATGAGGTGGATTTCTAGAAGTGTTAGACACTTCAGTCTAAAAGATGCTAGCAGCAATTCTAAATTGTGGACAGTCTAACTCTGCATGTGCATTAGTATTGTGGATCCTACACCAATTAGTAAGAGCTGCCTCAGCAAGATTGACTCTAGTAGTCTGTTTGGCTTCACTAGGAGGCTGATTATCCAGGGGTGATGGCAATGAACCATTATTTGGCCTGGAATTCCATACTCTGGGTTGTCTAGGTGGATTATTGTTATTTCCACCATTATTGTTGAAATTATTGTTGTTATATCCTCTATCAGGATAATTTGGTTTGTCATTGGAATAATTTCTGTTCTGACTGGACTGGGAATAAAAACCCTGATTTCTCAAGTGTGTCACTTCTGTGGTGAGTTTTCTTAATTGAGCAGAAATTTCTTTGATATCCTCCTTTTCTTCTTGAGCTTTGGCCACTACATTTTCAGTCTGAGGCTTGAAGAAAGAGGATCCATGATTATTGTTGGATAGATCAGCACCCTGAGGTATTTGGGCTTGTGCAGGGTATTGTGGCACTTGACTATTTCCATTAGGAGGGGGCATGATGCTTAGTGGAGGTATTTGCAAAGGGGCAGGCATGACTGCCGGAGGTATCACTGTTCCATTAGGATACTGCGCAGGATACTGCGGAGAATATGTTGTAGGATATGATGCGAGACATTGTGAATGCATGCCAGGCAAGGTAGGAAACACTATGTTTGGAGTAGGAGCAGGTATCAACTGCTAATTCACTTTGATAGCTTCTTGAAAAGCTCCTGTCAATGTAGTGATCTCGAGATGTGTTCTCCTAATGAACATGGAAGTTAATGGATCCAGAGCTGAATAATAGATACTCCGGGCAGAGGCATCAGATACTACATATGGGGCAACTAACTTGGACAACATTTTTTGAAACCTAGCATTGAAATTGGCAATAGGTTCATGTTCAAATCTTTTAATCGTAGCAAACGTATGGTAATTCATAGATGGATCAATAGGGACTTAGAATCTGTCAAGAAAGGCTTTCTCTAAGACATCCCATGAACCAACAGAGGCTTGGCCAAGAGTAATGAACCAATTATAAGCATCTTCCCCTAAGGAAAAAGGGAATAACCTGCACACTACATCTTGATGTTCTATTCTGGCTCTGCAGCAAGCTTCCTTAAATGTCCTGATATGATCATCAGCATCTTGATAAGGATGATATTTTGGACACAGTTTGTCCAGATTCTTTGGTAGCTCATGATATGCATTAAAGGTCAAAGGTGACTCTGCTGCAAAGAAAGACATTACAACCAGAGGAGGTTGAGCTGATGTTGCAGCTGGTTGGGGTTGAACCAAAGGTACTCCCTGAGGCTGAACAGGAGGTGTTACAGATATCCCGGAAGGTACTTGTAAACCAATGGGAGTTACAGGAGGAGGTTCTGGTGAAGCTCCTGACGCACTAGACCCTGGAGTATGATGAATGTCTACGATTCTAGGTCTAAAACCTCTAACAGGTAGTTCCTCGAAGATTCCACTAGATCTAGACCTGGTATTTATCCTGTGAGCCAGGATTTCTCAATTTTGAAGCAAATTGACAGAAACTTTGCAAATATTGGCTGGATTTCAATGGATGAAGTGATATTTACAGTCAGATGGCTAATCAAACTAGATATTTACAAAATATTTATGAAGATACTGCAAGTACGACAGGATATTTAGGGTATAATGACCCTAGCACGAGATTTCAAGTATCTAAAGCTTAAACTCTTCAAAGTTTGAACAGATTTATGGATCTTTGGCCAATATTAGTGAATTCAGAATGATCTACTGTAAAGCTTGCAATATTTATGTAAGATCTGGAATTCTTCACACGAAATGAACATATATGAGCTTCTTACAGTAAATATTGACGTAATATTTGAAATTCACAAACTATCTGAGGTTACCTTACTCCCTGCATCATAGAACCTGAAAATAATGATGTTGAACGTAGTGTTCCAGATCATGCCCTCCTTCTAGCACCAATTTATGTTGGTCATGATGTTATTCATAAACAAACATAGAATAAAAGTACACATTAACCTTTATTCATCTTGAAAGATACTGTGAATTCAAGGAATTCAGGATCCCAAGTCTCCGGTGATTATGTCTTAATCGTCTGACGTTACTCAGAGGTTAATGTGAGTTGATGTTTCCATTTTGGGGCCTTACGTGAAATTGTGCCATCATCATGACTTTTCTGCAGAAATTCTTTACAGAGAAGTCATATTATGCAGTTATTAGATGAAAAGATGTAGAAATACCTCAATCTTTGCATGATATTTTCAATTGTGCATGCTTTGTATTCAAATATGCTAAATATTTGCGATTATCTATGAGATGTCTGCATATTTGCGTTATTTGCTTAAGATTATCAATTATTTGCAATTGTGGTAGTGAAATGTTTCTGAATTTGAAAGAAATTAAAGGGATACTACAAATTTAAAGTTGAATCTTTAGCTATTGATCCACATACATACTAGATACTGTCATGATGAGAAGAAATCAAACCATATGTTCTCCAGGATGTTCCACAGCTAGATACAGTTGATGCAAACTTTAGAGGATGATGAATGAAAACAATACATGCAACATGATGAGCACTCCAAGGGACGCAGCAAATCAAAGTACATATCCAGAATTCAGACATAGATTACTCAAGATTTACGAAGATTTGTAATCGAAATACTCTTCTCTTTCATTAAGTATGCAAAAGACATGTACATATGTAATAACTTTGAAATAAGCCCTAAATATTTTAGCAAACAGATTTCAATTAAGTTTCAAATGTTTCAACAAGGCATTCCACCACCTTTTATAGAATAAGGTGAGGAATCCATTACAAAAGATCTACGATCTAGATTCATCAATACATATCTACGGTCCTGATTCATTTGATTTTGTAAATCTTTACAAAAATGGCACAAGTTGCCAGCTGGCAACTATCTATACTACTTATGTTAGTATCCCCCTTTATGATGTATCTTCATCATGTTCTTCCGCTGATTCATGCGGGTCATCATCATGTGCCTCACTTTCCGAACTTTCACTATCCTGATGATGACGCGGCTGCATATGGGGCTGCATACTACTGCGGACTTGCTCGTATGAATGCACAACTTGATCTATCCCTCCGCCATCTTGAGTCTTTGCCTTTACAATGGCGTGCTTATGTGCTTCATATTTATCCCTGCTGTTGTCCAGCTTATTTTTCCTGTCCTACAGCGTTTCCTTGTATTTCTCCATTTGGACCTTGATCCTCATTATTTTGTCTATCAATTCCTCTGTCAAAGGGACAGGTGGACCATTTGTCTCTGCTTGGAAGTTGCTGTGTATAGCTTTGATGGCAGACTCTTCATCCTGATTTTCTATTTTTCCTTCCAACTTACCTTCCAAAGCCTCCAGTATCACTGCCTCTTCAGCCATTAAATCTCGCAGCCTCGTGCTGACATCCCTCAGCTTATTATTACACCTTTTGAGGACTGCGCACTCAAACTGAGTGTCCTTGTACCAAATATCAATTAATAATGCTGTATTATTATTTAGTACCTGCTTACTGATAAGCAGTTGTGGATTTATGTTTCTTATTTCCCCTAACAGGGTCAGGACTCTCTCCAGCTTGTAGGACCTCTTTCCAGTCTGCATTTGCAATCTATCCACTTTGGCCTTAGAGTCACTTAGGGTGCTCCACCTCTTCAGGGAGGCCTTCATTATTTCTATAGCATCATCCAATGTGGATGACATCCATCTCCTTATTACGGACGCCTCATGCTTCATGATGTCCAATTTATTTACTTCCTCCTGAGAAATGGCAGTCAATGGGACTGCATGTTCAGTTGCGGTATCATCAGGATTGGTCAACCCTTTGATATAGGCATGCAACTGAGCAATGTGCTCTTTATGTTGCTTATTTTTCTCCTTCTCTCTTTTCACTTTCTGAATTAGAGAGTCAATAATATCTTTGCCCTCCTGACCCTCTTGGTCCTCATTGGCAAAGCCCAAATCTACTGTACTAATCTGAAATTCATCGACGGTGATTTTACCTTTTTCTTTCTCCACCACAGGTATGGCAATTTGTGCGGTCCTTCTCCCTATTGCCGGATCTCTCCTGATGGCCGAAGTCATTCTGGCCTTCCTCCTTGGCTTCATTATGTCCGCAGAGAACAGGGTGGAGACGTCAAATTCCTGAATTTCAATCTCCTCCTCAGCACTTACCTCTTCTGCCAACCACGGAGGCACCTGATCATGTTTCTCAACATCATCCTGATGTTCACCTATATCTCCCATTTTTGTCAACAGATGTTGTGGAGATGGTGACTTCCTCAGTTCTTCTTCTTGATATTCCTTTTGTGGTTGATCCTGCGGTACCTCCTCCTGTTGAGAGATTTCCTTCTCTAGAGGAGCATCTTCATGTTGTGGGGAACCTTGTGGTGCATCTATGTGCTATGGGGAGCCTTGAGGCGCAGCTATGCGCTGATCATGATGATCATGACCCGCCTCTGCCATTATTTCATCTCTTCCCACTTCTTCTTCTTGTGGTTTATCCACTGCACCAGACATTGGGGACTCTACCTGATGTGGTGGAGATTGTTCTGCAGCTACTACTTCTTCTGAGCCTGCACCACCCACCTCTTGTACTTTGGTAGCTAGGTCCTCTAATGTTTCTTTTTCACCAGCCCTCGCCTCCTAAACCTCTACTATAGCAGGTTCTTTCGTTGTATCCTGTGGACTTTGCTGGCCGGTTTTGAGAACATGGCCTTCTGTCTCTGCCATCTCCATCTCCTCTATTAGGTGACCCTTATCAGGTGATCCTGCTGGCTGTTCAGGACTTGCATCCTGCTTCTCTGTCAGATCCACCACTACAGGACTGGTCACTTCTGTAATTAATGTGTCTAGCCCTATTTCCTGAGCTATTTGCTCTGGGCTCTTTTCTTGCTCCTCTTCTGCTTGTTTCATCTCCTCAAGCACTGTTTGAGTCGTTGGAGGCTTGTGAGGAGTCACACTTACATCAGCAGCAAGTGTTTCCATTTCTTGTGTAGCCACATCCTGCACCACCTCATCATCAGACAAGTTTATTGTCTCGTCTAGCAAGACATGCCCTTTTGCTTGTGTCTGGGAGGTCTCTTTCAACTGCTCCTCGGCAAGTTCAGTTTTGAACTTGACAATGGTAGGAAGTGGAACATTGTGTTGCAGTTCCTTGTGCACTTCACTACCCTCCCCTTGTGATGAAGTAGGGGGTTGGCTTATTCCACCTCTCATGGAGGTCCTTTGTTTCTTTGGTGGGGAAGACACCACCACTTGCGGAGCTCTCCTCTTCCTTCTTAGTATCAACGGAGTCTCCTCCTCCTCCGGCTCTTCTTCTATGAGGGTGCCTTCAACCCCTGGTTGTTTAGAAGACTGACCCACCTCTTGGGTCTCAATGATTCCAGCCTCTGCTGTCTTACTTTTCTTGGGCCTGTCCTTTTCTGGAGGGGATGCTGATTCAAATCCTGACCCTGTGGCCTGCTCAGGTGTAAACACTGCTCTTTCAATTATAATCCCCTTTGGTCCCTGCTCCACCTTCTTGCCCTTTGGGGGTCTTTTGCTCTGCTGCTGTGGTGGAGGGACCTTATCTCCCTTGGTCTTCCTTTTCTCCAACAGGAAGTCATCATATTCATCTGTGGGGATATCCTGGCCCTTTTTCTTGTTGTCCACCGTGATGGCAACACCCTTCTTCTTCAATGCCTCTACTTGTTCATCAACCCAAGCTTGGGTTAGGCGTAGGGTCCTGGCAATGAACGGGTCCAAGGATATATCCTCTTGCATAGTGAGGTCAGGTGCAGAGATGGTGTCGTTATATATCTTCTTTTCCTCATACTTATCTGCCATCATCCTACCATCATCCTTCTTTAATTGCTGAGGCAGGGAGATGCAATCAAACGTTCTAACTTGGTTCAGAGTTAATCTCTGATACCTCCTCCTCTTGGCTTCTGCCTCATCCTCGCAGTCGACCCAAAAATCCTCTAGGTGCCTCTGGTGAACAGGCTTTCCTAGTACTTTCTGTATTCTGCCATAAGGATCATATGGTCTAGTTATTGGAAAGGGCTGCAAGTTCATCTTATTCAAGGTGACCATCACCTTCTTGATGTTATCAGAGTCAGGGCACATATAATTGCCAATGCTGACTGGGAACAAAATTGGTGGCAGCTTCTTGGCATCCTTGTACATCTGGATCATGGTGGAGCCCTGCCTGATGAATTCCATTAATACCACAGCATCAGTAGGATACCTTGGCAGCATCAAGGGATGTCCCTCGAAACCTTCAACCCTGATGTAGGAAAAGGTTGCGAATTGTATGTACTAGGCCCCATGCCTGTATACCGCCTTTTGAGCTTCCAAGCTCAATCTTTTCGTTCTGTCTTCTTCCATGGTCCTTACCAGATGCATAGAGAATGCATCATTGACCAATTTGTAATCTTTTAAGTAGTGGGTTCTTTGCAGCTGAGGGTGATGATCCCAGATATATGCTGCGTTTGTGCCTGTGAGCTTCCCATCTGTAACCAAGGCATCAAAAATGCCTCTATATGCACAGGAATACACAATATATGAGGACATGAAAAAAGCACAATTAGAACCTCCCAGGTTCATCAGCTGCTCATGCAGAGCATCACTTATAATTTGCCCCCATAGTGGCTTGGTGTCTGAATACAAACACATCATTATAATCCCGTACATCTAGTCTCTGAAACTGCCAGTATCAGGTTGGCCAGTAACCCTGTTCAGGAGTGCGATCATGTACTGATATTCCTCATTAAAATCATACTTAAACAGGTGCACAGGAAGCTTGGCGGCTGCGTTGTAGGTGCTGTTCTCAGCCCACCACGGATACATGTTCTTCCTGGCTGACTTCTTATTGGCTTCATACTCCCTCTCAGACTTCTTCAGGTCCACACTTTTGACTTTACTTCCCAGCGGCAATCTGAACATCTGGGAGAGACCTTTGATGGAGAGGTCTGCATATACCCTCCCATGCTTCACTACCTGCCTGGTTTGAGGGTTGTAATTCTAGGCACATTCAATGACGAGCTCCGGAGACTCCATGGAGTAGGGAAAACCAGCGGCATTCCACAATCCAGATATGAACACTGCGTCTAGCACAGGACTCTTGTCATGCCCGTTGTTTAGCTTGGCGGACCAGGCCTCCAGATTAGTACTTCCCTGATGGGTGTCTGTGATTGCTCTGTATTTAAACAGGACCCCCCTCTGAGCAGAGAACATGGGCTTACTGAACTCTTCCTGACATTTGACTAATCACTTCTTAGCCATGAGTGCCTTCAATTAACGACAATCCTATCTCACAACAAGGTACATTCGTGCATACATACTGCAGTTGAATTTATAAATCATTATGCCTACTGTATGAATTCTAACATTACTTGATCATACGGGCACATAAACCAGAACTTACATCATCGCACCAGAATAGAAACAATATGATGAGGGTTTATTCACTTACCTGGTTGTGCAGATTTCCTTTTATACCAGTAGAGTGCCGAGACGTTCTTAATTCAGTTGGTGACCACCTTTCCCTTCTGCTCGTGAGCTCAAATTACGCAACGATAGCTGGTATGCAGATATGGAAGCTGGTGCTCTGTAAAACAAGTTTATCATAAGGTAAATGTAAAAATGGCAGTTGAATTACCTTTTAACCTCGCATTTAGGGCGCATTTAGGGCAACTCTGACAGATTAGATCATGTTCCTTGCTTATCCGTGCGAAAAATGCAGGATCTCGCCAGGTGTTTCATTAGGTTCCGGAGTCGGCGGGAACCACCTACCATGGCTGCGCGCATTAAATGATAATGGTGGCAACGGGAGTGGGAGAAAATCCCTATGACAGGATATCATGAGGGCAGGATGATATTCGCAAATATCGGGTTGAGTTTCAATATCATCCTCTCTCATATTGACATTGTTATCACGACAAGATTCGGGTGACAAAAGCACCTTTTCTTTCTACGTAGTACATCAGGAGGATATTTCGGTGTATCGAGTGATGTTTCAAAATATGATGATGTTGAGATAAACTTACATCTCTCTCTCTTTCGGAATATCGGGATGACGTCATCCTGATATTCGCTCTTCGTATCGGAAGTGCATCATGACGTCATCATCATATTAGGCTAACATGATCATGCTTTTAGAGAAAAATCCTGCGACAGTGTAAATGTGATGCTGGTGTCATCAGGATGTATGTTCCTTCGTTTATTGTAGTAGGATGATATCATCAGGATGTTTGCTAAGGGTGATATTTGCATCAGGAGGATATAAAGACACATCGGGTTATATGCGAAGTATGATGCCAACGATAGATAAAACTGTTTAATGGGAAGAGTTTGCAACCATTCAAAGTTGACATCCGGATATTTGAACCTCATGACATATCAGAGGGAGCATTTCAAATATGATGATGAACTTCAACAATATGACCTTCCACTTATGAATATCAGGTTTGACCGAAACTTTGACCATTCATAACTTTTATATCCTAACGAATATCAAGGTGATGTAAAAGGCAAACCTGCCTAAATTTCAAAAAATATAAGGTCACAGAAATGAAATACGAACTTTCACAAACTAACATCATGGTGACCTACCTCATCATGATCTTGCAGCATGATGCACTCGACTTACTTTTACCAAACCGCCCAGAAGCAGACGCACAAGCCAAACCAAAAATTGGGTCCCTGTTTTGCCAAGTCAAAATGGGGCATGTTGGGTAACCACACAACAATTAGATAATGCAAAATGAGAGAAAACACTAAATCAAATGCAATAAAACAAGAGATTATACCTCACATACACAACCTAATCCCATCAAGGGAAAGAAGGAGCCTTTGCACCCAAAAGAAGCTCCTAAGACTAAGATGATCCCTAGACTATTGATCCAAATGTGAAATACTCTTCAATTATGCAACTCACTATTAACTCAAAGGTGATTTTGGCATGGTAACTTTGCATGAAAATGGATGATAAAAATGACTTGTGAGAGGTTGTATTTATAGACTTTTGGAGAGGATTTTGATCCAAAGGTGGAGATTGATTGGAGAGATCAATGGTTGAGGATGAAAGTGAGGTGGAGGGCCTAAATTTGATCTTGGAAGATGGAGGGCTAGGAATAAAAGTAAATCTTTTATTCATTTTTGGGAAAGGGGTGAATAAATGAGGTTGGGTGAGATGGATTATTTGTGAATTAAAAATTCACATGGGGAAGGGTAAAATGAATTAAAAATTAATTTGGGGAAGAGTGGATATGACATGTGTAAGGGATGTGTAAGAGGAGTAAATGTGATGTGTGATTTATTTGAATTTTAAATTTGGGAGGTGTGGAGAGAAGTGCTAATGAGGATTTGACTTTCTTAATTAGGGTGATTAACCTAATTAATGTGGCTGGAATAAATTAGTAGAGGGATTAGAGGGGGGATAAGATTAATTAATTAGTGATTTAATTAATTAATCCTAAGGCTAGGATGGGGTAGGCTAGAGTAGGCAATTAAATAATAGCTATTTAATTGTTTAGGGTAGGGATAGGCTAATTAGTAGGCTAGATTAATTAGTTAACATGGTTTTAACTAATTAATTGGATTTAGGGAAAATGGGGAATTGATTTAATAAATTTTACATATTTATTAAATCACTTGGCTAAGGTTTGGACTATTGAATTAATAAAATTAATTCAATTTTGGGGATAAAATGGTGGGGACTTAGAAAATGAAAGGGGTGATTAATTAAATAAAAATTTAATTAATTGGTTGGAAAGGGAATTGGTAAGTTTAGGGATGTTGGGAGTCAGTTTGGTGGTCGAGACATTTTTAGGTGTCTACATTTGCCCCTCTTTGACGTGGCGTTAGGACCTAGGAGGGAAGTGGTGTCAGGTCGAAGAAGAAAAATATGCCCCAACTGCCGGGAAGGAATGAGATGGATAAGGGATGCCCCCTCGAGAGGTTGGCGGGGAAAATAACAATTTGGCAGGTAAGCTCTCAAAAGGATGTGATGGAAGTGAAAGTTGGAGAGGTGCTGGAAAAAGAAGATGGTGGGAGGAAAAATGGAGGAAAAAGACTGAGATCTGCACCCTGGAGGGAAAAGGAAGGGATGGAGGGAGGACATGGCCCTCTATATTAGGAAAAGTGGGCCCAAAGAGTGCCACATTGGCAAACTTTTGACCTTCTAGAAGAAAAGTCAAAGGAGAGATGGGTGAGCGCAACCCACAGTTCCCGTGACTTCATCACATCTCAGAGTGATTCTGAGAGGTCGGGTGGTCACCCGAGGCTGGACCCCAGGTAGGGCCTAACCCAAACTTTGTGATGTTTTACTTTACGCACGTGTTTTTGGGTTTCAGGATATGGGTTAGGAGCGCGTGGCGCCATAGACAAGGTGGATTAGTGCAATCCTGCAGATTAGCGCTATCCGCCAGGGTAGGGTGAGGCGATTTTGTCGCCATTTTGGAGGAATATTGGCGCCATCGTCTAGATTGGCGCCAAAACTCAGGGCGAAGCAAATATGGCATTTTGACGCCATATTATGGGTAGAACGGCGCTATCGTTTGGAATAGCGCCATAATGGGGAATAGCGCTATTATTAGTTTTAGCACTAAAAATTTAATTGAGGCAAAAATGAAGTGCTGTGCCATCATCTGGATTGGTGCAATATAGGGCGCGCAGTAGCGCTAATGTCTGCATTGGCGCGATATAGGGAGTGCAGTGGCGCCATTGTCTGTATTGGCGTGATAGGTAGGGGAAAGTAGCGCTATTTTTAAAATAGCACTTAGGTATTGTCTGTGTGGGGCCACATGATTTGGGCCTATGAGACATTTTAGAAGAAAAGGTGTGTTGGGGAAAAAATAAGTTAGTGTCTAATGAAGAAGTGGTGGATGCAGGATACACGGCGGTTTATACTGCAGTCGCGAGAGCGACGAGTGCGATCCGTGATGCTGCTGTTTGATGAGGCATGGTG
Source organism: Cunninghamia lanceolata (assembly GCA_027924645.1). Classification (NCBI taxonomy): domain Eukaryota; kingdom Viridiplantae; phylum Streptophyta; class Pinopsida; order Cupressales; family Cupressaceae; genus Cunninghamia; species Cunninghamia lanceolata. The sequence continues at coordinate 1,025,215 of BSBN01001320.1, read as the reverse complement.
ACCTCGACTTGCGAGACTGGGGCTTTGGACGGTGGCAGCGATGCCAGTGCTGCAAGCTCATAGAGCTCTGATGACGGCCGCAGTGGAGCGATACCGCAGCGAGACTTCCAGCTTTCTGCTGCCGACAGGAGAGATGACTATCACACTTGAGGATGTTTATCGCATCCTCAAGCTACCGATTCATGGTCGACGTGTGAGGTATGACATGAGGAGGGGGCAGACTACATTGATCAGAGTGTTCAGAGCAGAGCACGTGGTATTTTCGGCAGACGGGAGGGAGATGGATTATGACAGGACGCTAGCGGCGGGTGCAGATCCCTTTGCCTTATATTTGTGTGCGCTGATTGGAGGTGTGGTGCTGCCGGATAGGTGAGGCAAGGGTTTTCCTATGGGCTGGGGTGGGATGATAGAGGGGATGGTGAGTCATGATACTGTCTATGCATGGGGGCCAGTGATGCTAGCACAGCTGCTGCACGAGATGCACATGGTCGCTTATCTTCATGACAGGGCTTTATCTGCTGGGGTTACACTGCTGCATGCATGGCTTTGGGAGCATATCCCCATGACTCGGCTGACATGCGGTTATTGTCGGCGCCCATTTGAGGCATTTGTGTTTTTGTATTAGGATGCACTGTATACCTATACTGGACAGGTCCGCCACTAGCGGAGGATACTGGATGACGTGATTAGCATGGTATACCGTCCATATATTGATTGTGAGGAGTGGCTGGATGATGTGACCCATCTCCCATACACATTTCAGTAGAGATTTCTTATGGGTCGTGCGGATCGGACCATAGAGATGTACCTACCCTCACGGGTGATGCAGTAGTTTGGACGGGTATAGGATGTGCCTCAGCAGATGGTGATATATGCGCGGACACCACAGGACACAGCCTACTGGCCCACAGCATTACAGCCACAGGTTGCGTTGAATGACTGGGCAGCACTTCAGCCAGTTCAGTGGGATTGGAGGAGCACAGTGATAGATGCAGGTACTATGCCTGCTTATGATGTATGGTGGCAGATGCATCAACCCACTCGATTGACAGATTTGACAATGGCGATATCAGAGGATGAGGGAGATGGGGGTGGAGATGATCCAGATGGGGATGGGGATGAGGTCATTGCAGATTTCATTGTGGAGGTGATGGATGATGGGTCGGAGAGGGTGATCACTAGAGATGGTCAGCTTGTGGATGAGGTGGTAGCAGTGGCAGCGGGACAGGGACCAGTGGGGCAGGGGGCTCCAGCACAGTAGGTTCCTGTACAGTAGGTTCCAGCATAGCAAGTTCCTGCACAGCAGGTTCCAGCGTAGCAAGTTCCAGCGCAGCAGGTTCCAGCGTAGCAGGTTCCTACACAACAGGTCCAGGCCAGGGGCATACAGCAGGGTAGAGCACTGCGACGACGCGGTGGACAGCCGAGGACAGAGCAGGGTGATCTATCCCCATCACGGGTGGAGCAGCTGCGGGTCGGTAGACATGATGCCGAGGCAGGGAGCTCAGGGGCAGGGATGGAGGCAGAGGTTGAGAGGCTGACGCCTTGGCCACGGTCACGGGAGGAGATGGAGGAGGTAGAGACACTACGTGCTCAGGTGGCTAGTTTAGAGGAGGCGTTGGGGTGCCGAGAGGTTGAGTTGGGATGGCTGCAGGGAGTAGATGGGCAGTTGGCAGTGTCAGAGGCTCAGTTGGCTCAGGCCATAGAGGATATGGAGGATTTGAGGATAGAGCGAGATGCAGCGCTCGTGAGAGCACATCAGGTAGAGACTGCGTTGAGCAGTGCACAGGCTATGGGTGGGGGCCTTGCCCTGATCTTGGCAGGGATGCAGACTCAGCTGGCTTAGGCTCAGACACATGCGCATCAGATACAGGGGCAGTTGAGCCAGGCACAAGGACAGGTAGCTCAGGTACAGGGACAGGTAGCTCAGGTACGAGGGGAGCAAGCAGAGGCCAGAGCACGGACAGAGTATTATCAGGGGTTATACTATGCAGCCGTACCTGTAGCGCAGCGAGCACCGAGTTACAGCCAGGTCAGTAGATCGGGGGCGTCGAGATCACATCGATCTAGATCTATTCAGTCGGTTCAACAGATGATGCCCCCTCCCACATATGTGCCCCAGTAGGATCCTCATGTACCAGTAGCACCACAGCCATAGCCGCTGCCAGGATCACAGGCTCGACCAGGGTCATCATCTCCTACCCCCTCAGAGAGAGGATCCTCGATGTGATAGTTATACCATGATAGCCCTTAGAGGCATTGTATCAGGACACTTTATTTTTTGATGATGTGAGCGATGTACATTTTTTTGCGGTGATTATATATGATGCGATACTTCTGATGGTTTATGATGTTCTATTGTGATGATGCTTATATAATGGATGCACATGTTATATTTTATATGTTGTGGATGTATGATGTTTTTTTTTTCAAATGATGTGTGTGGTCTGGTGGATGCAATTATGTTTTTGTGATATATGCATGGTGTTGTGATTTTATGGACTATATGATGTAACTAAATATGCGGATTAACAAACATTTATTATGGATGAAAATGTATGGGATTATGTTATATGCCACTAGTTGTTTTAATGGTGATGTTGGTGATGTTGTAATGCAACTAAATGTTTATGAGATGTTGATATGTATGGAATGCAATGTGATGATGCTATTTTTAATATGCACCTATGATATGATGTGTAATGATATGCAGCTGAAATGAATCTACTTGTGTTTTATGCAAACTTAAATGGATTTAAAATGAACCTAAAATGAGATGCAATCAGATTAAAATGAACCTAACATGAGATGCAAATGGATTAAAATGAACCTAAAATGAGATGCAAATGGATTAACATGAACCTAAAATGAGATGCAAATGGATTAACATGAACCTAACATGTGATGCAAATGGATTAAAATGAACCTAAAATGAGATGCAAATGGGTTAAAATGAACCTAACATGAGATGCAAATGGATTAACATGAACCTAAAATGAGATGCAAACGGATTAAAATGAACCTAAAATGAGATGCAAATTGGTGGTGACATGTAGTTAAATGATATGTGCTAAATGCAGTGTCGGTGATAGGTGGTATGCAAACTAGGTGATAGGTGAGGTAGCCTAATCCTGATACACATGATGTTCCTTGTGTTGACCCTGAATGGTGAGACTATGGGAGAACGTGTTAGGTGTTGGGGATGATAGAGGTGAGAGCGTCTAGGGGATGGCGGTGGGGGGATTGGAGGATGGTTAGGTCATAAGATACCACATCATTGAGGGGGTGGGGGGGTTTGGTTTGGTTCAAGATGTGTTAAGTGGAGATAGGTTGGGATGATGGGGTTAGTGCGGGAGTTAGATTAGTGGGGGGGGTTGGAAAGTGTCGATCAAATCTATGCCGATATGGGATAGGTGACTGAGTGATTAGGATGATGAGGTTGAGCTAGTATCAGTAGTTGCACAAAATTAATTGAGAGCATTTCTTAGTTTAATGTATCAATGTAGGATACAGTTCACGAAGGTATGAAATGACATAGGTGATGATGTATATCCGACGATTGCATGGACTAGACCCAAAAACAATAGGTTGGTTTCATGCATGCCCAAGGTAGTATAATCTTGCCTAGTAGAGGAAGGGGACTCATAGCAGTGAGTGTGAATAATGCATATAAGGTGTTGATACCTGTATATGCAAAATAGGACACATCATGCTAGAACCGACCTAGACTTCAAGATATGAATACTATTCTTGGAGTAATGAAACCAACCCACAAGCACAGCATACCGAAACAATGACTATGTCTACTCCAAGGGCTATCCGCTACGTACCATGATATAATGAGATCAAGGTAGCTTTGGAGATTACTTGGAGTGAGACAAAAAGATAAAAATCAATAAGCAAAAAGACCAATGAAAGATACAAATAGCCTTTGTGTGCTCGTGCCAAGAGACGTGATGATAGAATGATAGATTTTTGTCCATTGTAGGAAAGACGTATCCTAGGATGCAGATCTGTTTTTGATTGGAGAGTTTGTGAAAGATGGGCAAAAGAAAATTCGGGCCAAATGGAAGATTACCGTTGGTTTATTGCTTGATGATTTTTGCGCGAGGGACTATGTTTCAAAGGTATGTATAGCATGCGTATCGTTTCATAGATCTAGAAAGCTCAGTGAGTGGGAACCATCCCAATGGGTGGGATGGGTGCATCTTAGATACCTGAGTACTGGAAACATCCTTCGTATTCCAGACTGTCTACATACCCTGTGTCCACGGGATCAATGTACTTTTAAGATGCAGGTGAAATGAATATGTAGTTCTAGCAAGACTTGATGATGTGGGAATGGTTGGCGATGTGATGTGATGAGGGTTGAGGCGTGTTTAGATGATTGTGGTGGGATGCGAGATTGATGCATGGGGTGATTATTTTTTTGGATTTTCTAATTTTATGATGTTTTTGGATTTTTTGATTTTTTGATGTTTTTAGATTTTTTGATTTTCTGATGTTTTTAGATTTCTTGATTTTCTAAACTGTACAAAGGAGAGCTTACAAGGATCCTTGTTCCCTGGATGGGGTTGTGGGTGGGTGAGGTAGTGCGGGATGGGTGAACAAACTTGATGTTTCAGAATTTCAAGCCATGGGATGTGTGGGTATGGAGTGTTATGCTAGAAAGAGGACTTATTAGATGGTAGAACCGACCATTACGCATGGCGCCTGAAACAGGTTTTCACCATGGTACTTATCCAAGGCGTCACCGAGGTGATTTTCACCATTGGAAGTTTTTATTGCACTCTGATTTTTTCTTGATTTTTTGATTTTTTTGGTGTTTTTATTTTTTTGTATTTTTTTGATTTTTTGACTTGTGGTATCAGATGGGTTATGCATAGAATCGCTTGAGATGCAAGATGTTCATTGGCTCATCTAGAGGCTGCCCCTCAGGTGTTGCAAGCTGATAAGCTCCTGACCCATAGTCGGCGGTGATGACATAAGGTCCTAGCCAATTAGGTTCAAATTTTCCTTGCTTTAGACGCTCTTGTAGGTTCTTTTGATTTTCCATTAGGACCAGGTCACCTATCTCAAACTTTCTGGTTCTGATCTTTTTGTTGTAGCTTCTTCTAAGGCAGTTTTGGTATGCCTATAAGTGATTTAATGCATTTAGGCGTTTCTCATCCAACAATTCAAGTTGATGCAACCTTGCGATGTGATAGTCTTCATCAGAGATAATATTTTGCAATGATACTCAAAGGGATGGGAGGTCGACCTCTATAGGTAAAATGGCTTCTGATCCGAATACTAGTGAGTATGGAGTGGCTCCAGTAGGAGTGCGGATGTTGGTGCGGCAAGCCCATAGGGTAGGGTTAAGTTGGAGGTGCCAGTCGTGACCAGCTTCATTGACTGTCTTCTTTAAGATGCGGAGGATGGTTTTGTTAGAAGCCTCTGCTTGACCGTTTCCTTGGGGGTAATATGGCGTGGAGAAGCGGTGTTTGATGTCAAACTTTTTGCACAAAGTGTGAACTTCTTGGTTCTTAAATGGCTTCCCATTATCAGTGACAATGGAATGGGGGATAACGTAGCGGCAGATGATGTAATGGAGAATGAACTTGGAGATTTGGATGCCTATGGTGAAGGTGAGTGGTATTGCTTCCACCCACTTTGTGAAGTATTCGGTAGCAGTTATTATGAATTTATGGCCGTTGGAAGATGGAGGATGGATTTTTCCTATGAGGTTGAGTCCCCACTGTGAGAAGGGCCATGGTGTTGTGATTGGTTGCAGCTCCTGTGCTGGGGCGTGGATGAGATCGCCGTGCTGTTGACATGGGAGGCATTTTCTGATAAACTAATGTGCATCCTTGTCCATAGTGGGCCAATAATAACCAGTCCTCAGGATCTTCTTAGAAAGAGCTGGTCCACTTGAATGTGCCCCACAAATACCTACGTGTACCTCTTCCAAAGCTGCCTCAGCTTCCCTAGAGTCTAAACATCGTAGAAGCGTACCATCAAGACTCCTTTTGTAGAGGGTGTCACCTACAAGGATGAAACGGGAGGCTCGACGGATGAAGGATTTTTTCTGTGATGGGGATAGGTTGTTGGGGAGGATGTTATCATGAAGGTAGAGGTACATTTCCTGATACCAGGGGGATAAAGGACCAATGATTTCGCACACTAATTTAGATTGGGGAACGTCATATGCTGGGATGGGGAGCTCTTCGATCAGGAATTCACATTTCTTGCTGCCTTGCTTCATGTCAACCAGAGATCCGATGGTGGCCATGGCATCTGCCGCTTTGTTGTTTAACCTTGGGATCTGCTCAAAGTGGATGTCACTGAAATAATCTTTAAAGTCCTCAACCATCTTCTTATAGGGAAGAAGCTTATCATCCTTGGTTTTATATTCATTATTGACTTGCCTGATGACTAGTTGAGAGTCACCATACACAGTTAGTTTGTCTATTTTCCATTAGATGGCCATTCAGAGACCTGTGATGAGGGCCTCATATTCTGCTACATTATTGGTGCATGGAAATGTGATTTTGAATGATTTAGGGATCGTGTCTCCTTGAGGGGTAACAAATAAGACGCCTGCCCCCGAGCCTCTGTGAGTGTAGGATCCATCAAAATACATCTTCCATGTATCTGTGGCTGGTGTGATTGTCAAGATGGCCTCGTCTGGAAATTCTGCTATTGTAGGATGCTCTGCCTGAATAGGTGCCTCAGCCAGCTGATCTGCTATGACTTGTCCTTTGATTGCCTTCCTCTCTATGTATTCTATGTCAAATTCAGTGAGAATCATGACCCATTTTGCCATTCTTCCGGTGAGAGCTGCTCTGTTTAGCAAATATTTGAGTGGGTTGATCTTAGCAATGAGCTTAGTCTTGTGATTGAGCATATAATGTCTTAACTTTTGTGATGTGAAGATGAGGGCTAGGCATGCTCGTTCAATTTGTGTGTAGTTAAGCTCATAGGAAATCAAGGTGCGACTGATGTAGTAGATGGCTCTTTCCGTCCCCTGCTCATCGTGTTGTGCTAACAAAGCCCCGATTGCTGTGTCGATTGCAAAAATATACAAGAAGAGGGGCTCTCCTTCTCTTGGTGGAGATAGAATAGGGGGATTAGCCAGATATGCTTTTAGCTGGTCGAAGGCATCCTGACATTGAGTAGTCCAGGTGAAAGCTCTATCTTTTCTGAGGAGATGCTGGAATGGTTGGCATTTGTCAGCAAGTTGAGCAATGAATTGGTGAATAGACTGTAGTTTACCCTGCAGGCTTCTCAATTGTTTCAAGGTTTTAGGAGGTGGCATTTCAGTAATAGCTTTGACTTTTGCTGGGTTTGACTTTTGTTGGGTCCACCTCGATTCCTTGTCTGGAGACTATGTATCCCAACAATTTGCCTAAAGTAACGCCAAAGACACTTTTTTGGATTTAGACGAACATTATATTGCTCTAGCCTGTCAAAAATCTTGGCTAGCATGTCTAAGTGTTCTTCTCGGGTCTTTGATTTGCCAAGTAAGTCATCAACGTAGTCCTCCATGATGTGGTGAAAGAGGTCATGGAAGATGACAGTCATTGCTCGTTGATAAGTAGCTCCTGCATTCTTTAGGCCGAACGGCATTACTACCCAACAGTATGTCCCCCATGGGCATATAAAGGATGTTTTGTGCTGATCTTCTTCGGCAATTTTGATTTGATTGTATCCTGAAAAGCCATCCATGAGGGATAGCATCTCATGCCCTGCGGTAAGATCCACGATCATGTCAATGTTGGGAAGCAGGAAGTCATCTTTTGGGTAGGCTTTGTTGAGGTCTCTGAAGTCAGTGCAACAGCGGATTCTGCCATCTGGTTTAGCGATGGGTACTAGATTCGAAAGCCATTCAGGATAATCAATCGGATGTATGAACCCGACATCTAGTAATTTTTTGAGCTCTGCTTTGACAAGAAGGGCCACCTGAGGGTTCATCTTTCAGAGCTTTTGTTTGACTGGTTTGGCATCAGGATGCACTACAAGATGATGTACAACTAAAGTAGGATCTAGCCCTGGCATGTCTGCATAGGTCCATGCAAAGTTGTAATTTCTGCATGTGAAGAATGCCAAGAAGTCCTCCTATTCAAATAGGCTGAGAGATTCTGATCGATATGTGATTTTCGGCTCTTTGTCTATCCCTAGATTCATTTCTTGCGCTGGTTCAACCAAGATGGGTGATCTGTTAGGATATACTTTATCTATTTCAGGGAGGCCCATGCTTCCATCTCCTGGCACCTCATGGAGGTTTTCACCAGGAGATACGTCCTTTATTTTTACTTTTTTTAGGATCTGATACTGCCGTGGAACAGTTTTCACCATCAGATCCATTTTTTGTTTTTGTATTTTTGTGACTAGAAGCAGGGGTTGTCTCCCCAAAATAGGCAGCCGGATTGAGTTCCATGATGTATCCAGCTCGGTGATCTCCCAAGGGGAAGTTGTCTCTTACTCCCATCATTTCAGCAATGGCTTCGTCATTAGGTGCGATATCCAAAATAGGAGGTCCTCATTGGTCCCAGTCAATGAGGTCAGGGTATACTAATGGTAGGTCATTAAGTGATGAGGCGAGAGTAGTGACAGAGTAGATTGTGTAAATGGAGGAGGCGAAGAAATCGGCAAAGTCGCTAAAGGAGTCTTGTAGGTCTATTTCGTTAATATGGTTGACATCTAGAGAAACTAGAGCAAACTTGGCTAAGATACATTCACCGGTATTAAGGATGCATTGTGGTTGACCATACCCTAACCCTTGAGTATAGGGGTTCCTTGTTGCTTGTAGTGGTTCCACAATGCCCTGTTCATGAAGGCCAATGCTGCCTTGTCCTTTGTAACCCATGCTTTTGACTATCTCAGAACCTTTGCCGTAACTATTTGTTGGGATGGTGGGGATGTCTTGTTCTGTTTCCTTGTCCTTGTAAAGCCAGGATGAAATATCTTCAAGTATGTCCTGATCCAGAAGGTGTTTTTTCTCAAAGACGGGCGAGGGTTTGCATTTGATGATGACTGTGTCAGCTGCCTCTGTGTTCGGAGTGCCAAATGTCTTAGGAGTGGGTAATAATCCCACGTAAAAGGTGCCATGAAGGTTATATTCCCCACAGCCTTGGTCGTTGATCTTGATCTTGACCTCAGGAGGTGAAGGTGCTTGCGATGAAGTGGTGGCAATGTTGGTAGGGTTGATATATGAAGTGGAAGCTGTTGGGGTGATTTGGTTGGTGGCTTTATTGTACTGACAGAAGGTTTGGTTGTGTCCTTCCAGAAAACTGTAGTATTGGAAAGGACGAGGATCGGCATAGATAGTGACTTCAATGCCATTGTGGGGGAATTTGAGACATTGATGGAAAGTGGAGGGGACGGCTTGCATGGCATGGATCCATGGGCGGCCGAGAAGAATGTTATAGGGGAGGTCAAGATCAAGAACCTGACATTTGGTTTCAAGGATTTTCTGTCCCACTTGAATAGGGAGCTTTATGGTACCCTCGAATAGCCTCTCGGTGTCATCATATCCTTTTATTGTTATGCACTCGCTAGCATCCACAACCACATCTGAGTACCCCAAGTGTTTTAGCAATTTTAGAGTGTATATATTAAGGCCGGAACCACCATCTATTAGAACCCTTTTAATGGTGTGTTTGTGAATGCGGACCTCGATGGGTAGTGCATCATTATGTAGGTGTTCGGAAGCAGGAAGATCTTTTTCAGAAAACGTGATATGGTGTGGTGTGGCAATATGGCCGACCATGGCTTGAAATTGATTGACATCCAAGTTCATAGGGACTTGTGTTTCCAAAAGGGCCTTGTCGAGAATGTCCTTGTGGCGGGGTGATGTGCGAAGTAGCTCAAGGATGGAGATTTGCGCGTGTGTCTTTCCTAGATGGTCTAGGAGGTTGTATCGAGTGGTGGGTGATGGACGGGCATTTGGACGAGGGGGGAGGGGATCAAATGTGGATGGGGGTGTTGGTTCAGTGGGAGGGGCAGTGCGGATTGAGACACGGCCTCGATGGGTTGTGACGGTGCAATTGGGTGCTTGTGCCCGAATGGTGATTGTGTTGATAGAGTGGGATGAGGTTCGATGCGGCCGACAATGGAGTCGTAGTGTGTGGGTGGTGGAGTGACATTGTATGCTTGATTGGATGATGAAGCTTTGTTATGGTTGGGTAAGGGATCCTTGTAAGCTCCAAGATTGGCGTTTGGTGATCGCTGTGTACTGTGCTCAAGGTTGACAAGATTTTGATCTATTAGGTCTTGGATACAATGTTTTAATTGCATGCAGTCCGCTATTTTATGACCTACCACGCGGTGGTATTCGCAATAATCATTTTCATTATACCATGCTGCCTTGAGGTCATTGTCTTGGCATGGTCTGACAGGCGGGAGTGTGATTTCTCCTTGCTTGAGGCATCTATCGAGGATGTCCTTAATAGGTTCTGCTAATGGTGTGAAATTTCGGTGAGGTTTGCAGGGTTTATTTGGTCCTCTTTGGTTATTGGTGTTTGCTGCATACATGTGTGCCGGTGTGTGATTTTGGATGTGTTGGACGGCCTTTATATCGGTGACACCGTCGTTTAGATTATTCTTGTTCTTTCCCCAATAACGTGATTTATCATTAGATTGCATGTTGGTATTGTTGTTGTTGTTGGGGGTGTTATGATTGGATTTGTGGTTGTTGTTATTGTTGTTGTTGTTGGACTTGGGATCGTAAAGTTTGATGGAACCCTTGGCAATGAGGGCTCATTCCATAGTGGTGCCTTTGTCGATAACCTCTTCAAAGGTAGATGTGCACAGAATCTGTAAGTGAAAACCTAATTCCTGATTGAGATTGGCCACGAACATGGTGACAAGTTGTTTTTCAAGAATAGGCCATGGGAGCTTGCTTGCTAGGCCCCTCCACCTTTGTAGGAAAGAAGCGAAAGCTTCGCCATTCTTTTGTTTGGTGTTACAAAGGTCGGTCATAGACACCTCATGTTCAAAGTTGTAGGAAAAGTGATTGACAAACTTCTCCGCAAGCTCGGGAAATGTTTGAATTCCAGGTGGCAGATGGGCAAACCATTCAGCGGCTTGGCCGCCAAGACTTCTTGGGAAGAGTCTCATAAGATATGTGTCATTGTGAGAGACTTCGAGGCAAGCAATGTAGAATTCCCAAAGGTGGTCCCTAGGATTGCCCTTTCCCTTGTATTTGTCAAATTTTGGCGTTTCAAAGTTTTTAGGGAAAGGGGGCATGTACAAGGTGCGGTCAAACGGGTAGGGACAAATATCCTCAAAAGAATAGTATTTGCGTTTGCCCCCAGTTTGTAAGTCATCCAACTTTTGGATTAAGGTTTGCAGCGCAGTGTTGAAATCCTGTGGTTGTTGTGGTTGAAACGTGTAGGGTTGTTGATTGGTGAGATATTGGAGGTGGGGTGGGAGTTGGTGTTGGGGATTGGGGTTTGGATTGATTAGTGCCTGCTGTTGTTGGTACGTGTAGAGTTGTTGGAGAATATGTGGGGGTATTTGTGGATTGGGATTATGTTGACTTATGGGGTTGAGGTTGGGTACGTGTATGTTGGATTGGTTAGATGCGTTGTGAGATTGTTGTGAGAATAGTTGTCGTAGGTAAGCAAGGGTGTGGGGGTTTGGTGGGGGCACACTTGTGGAGGTACTTGCTTGTGTGATGTTGCCTTGTATGCCCATTGTGTTTGAAGCAGAATGGTTGACGGTAGTTGTGGTAGTAGAAGTGATGACGGGTTGGGAGATGTTAGGTATGGCCGTGGAAATTGTAGGTGTGGTAGCAGTTGAGGTTGTGGAAGTGGTAGATACGTTAGGTGTTGACGTTTGAGAGATGGTAGGTTGGGTATGTGATGTAGATGCTTGGGTATTTGATGGGGTTGGGACAACTATAGAAGTGGATGGTTGTGATCATGTTGTGATGGGGGAAAGTTGAGCACCAAGCTTGAGAAGATGGTCAAGATATCTCTTTGGATCCGATCTTAGGACTTTATCAAGTAGGTCCATATTATCGGCATCTTGCGTGAAGGTCAAGACATCTAGGTCATCTTGGGATATGGTGGGGACATTTTGTGGTGGTGGTGGGGGTGGTGTTGGTGCTTGTGGTAAGAAGTGAAAAGGGTCGTTGGTGCCAAATGGGGGGATGAAGGAATATGTAGGTGGATTGTATGTTTGATAAATGGGTATGTTGTTACTGTCGGTGCTAGGCATGCCAAAGGGCCATCGTTCCACCATTTCTTGATTTCTTTTGTGTTGTGATCTTATGGTGGGCATACACGTATGGATTTGATTTCTAGATGTGGGATGAGGTGGAGACCTTAGAGAATCAAATTGATTATGTTGGACCCAAAGATGGATGTGGTCGTGGGATGGAGTAGAAGGGTATGATGAAGATCGATATGTTTTCCAAAGATTTTATCCCAAGGGTGATATGAATGGGTGATATTGATATTTTTGCACATATTTTGGACCAAAGATGGATGATAAGAAAGGGATTTGATGTTTTTGATTTTTTTGATTGATTTAGGATGGTGATGATGATATTGTTGATGTTTCTTTAATTGAGCTTTTGGATAAGATCTAGATTTTAATTTGGCACACAAAGGATGATGATTTTCTTTGTTTGGGGTAGACTAATGACCTTACACAAAGAGAGGTGATTTGTTTTTCTTGAAATTTAGACTAATGACTTTTCAAGGAAAATGTGATGTTAATGATAGGATCTAGATCTAACTTTGGCTCAAAAGGGTGACAAGATTTGATTGGTGATTTGATGAGGTTTTTATTTGGATGTGGATTTTTGAAATGATTTTATATTGGTCCAAGGAGATATGCAAAAGGAATGAATGGGGATGGATAAATATGTATTTGGGCTGATTATGATGTATCAAAGGGGTCCAACAAGGGTGGTGAGTGATCCTCTAAGGTCAAAGAGAATGTGTAATTTGGAAAACTTTGGAAGAAAATGGCTGGACGGTTGGCAGATTTCTATGAGATGGGTATGGATTATGGCAGAACAGAAGGTGTAGATCACAACAAAATGGGTCTTTGCTTCAGGCAAGTCAATCTAAAAATAGCGCCAATCCACAGGTGAAAAGGTACTACAATCAGACAGATATAGCGCTAAAACAAGTTACACAGATTTCTGATGGCAAAATTTTGGGACTTCTGAAGGTAGATTTTTGGATTTGTCTGTTAGGGATGTGACCAACTGATTTGTTCTGTCTCAGGCACGTCAATCTCAAAATAGTGCCAATCCACGGGTGAAAAGGCGCTACAATAAGATAGATATGGTGCTGAAACAGAGTTTGATAGATTTCTGATGGCAAACTTTTGGATCTCTGAAGGTAGACTTTTGGATTTGTCTGTTTGGGATGTGACCAACGGATTTGTTCTTTCTCAGGCACGTCAATCTTAAAATAGCACCAATACATGGGTGAAAAGGCGCTACAATAAGACAAATATGGCGCTGGAACAGAGTTTGACAGATTTCTGATAGCAAATTTTTGGATCTGATTGTTTAGACTATGACCAACTGATGTGTTCTGTCTCTTGGCAAGTTGTTTGTGAAAAATCAAAGCACTTTAACACACATTTGAACGCAAAACAAGCAATGATTTTTGTTTGTGAAATGACATGACTTTGTTTAGAACAAGCATATTTTTACAACCTATGGCGAGAATGGGACAATATTTGTTGAATCCCCTAGCTACGCCTATTCAAAGCGGGTAGCTCCAGGATCTTGGTAGCACCGGCTCCTCCTTACAATTGCACACACTTCTCACGCATACCAAGATCTGGGTTTCTTATAAGGCTTGACCCTCTCCAAACCTTTAGATTGTCCCTGCTACCTCGGCTAGGAACTGCATGAATCGGGGCCGTTTCAAGGGTTTTGCCCTTTGCGTCAACAAATAGAAGGATTTTGGCTTACTACAACAATGGCTCTTAGTAAGGGCATCCGTTCAGGTGGTTATACGTGCGGCAGTTCTACTCTCCGTTATGGAGTCTCCCAGCCTCCAAGGGTTGCACCTTGGAGGGTTTATGGGGAGGTTAGCTGTCGGTATAACAAAACAACACCTGTCGCTTGAGACTTTCATCCCAAACGCCTTATTTTATATAGCGGCTTGGAAGAGCTTGGCTTTAGCTTGATGTCGCTCGGGTCGTTCCCACCTTTCGAAGCGGGGTGGCAGGCCCTCTAAGGATTACAAAAGCAATATAATCATGAAAACACTTTTGATCCCCAAGTTCATACAAAGATGCGAGGGGAGAGCATACGTGTTCCCTATGATTATATCACACTCAACATGGTTCAATTTTAGATCTTTGGATTAGATGGGGGGTGATTAATGCAAAGTGTTGTGAGAAGTTTTTGATTCCCAAGATCACCAAAAGGTGCGAAGGAAGAGCATACACTTTCTCACTCTACTTGACACAATCACGAAGACACTTCACACAATTTTATAGATTGTCTTGATTAGATGCGTGGAAATGCAAGTTTGTTGTTCTTTTTATCCAATGAAGTATGCAATTTGTTGTTCTTTTTATAGCCCAAATTGAAGTGTTTTGATTGTTTGTTTGTTGACACACAAAAAGAAGTATATTTTAGAGCACCAAAAGCAAATGTTATGATCACACACTTCAATCAAGGAGTTGTTTGGATTGATTTTAGAACACCAAATGGAAATGTTTGTCTAAGACCTAACAAAGCAAACAAAGGTTCGTTTTAGTTTCCAAATTGAAATGTTTGCTAACTAGTTAACAAACCATCCTGCAAAAAGATTTCGTTAGTATCCGCAGTACCTGCAACAAACAGAAAGGCAAAATAGTGCTAAAACTGACATACACAGGCGCCACTGCGGGCAGAACAACCTGACTTATGTAAAATGGTGCTAAACTAATTTATGGCGCTAATTACAACCTAAGATAGCGCTAATTAAATTAAAGACGTTGTTACAGATGATAGCACTAATAAAGTCTACGTTAGGCGCTAATATAGTCGATAGCAATAATCTGAAGTAGTGAAGGCTCCACTACGAGTGTTTCTGAATCCGGGGGGAAGACACCGATGGTGCTAATCTGAAGGATGGCATCAAAATGCGGAACTGATGCTATTTGTCTGATTCTGTCAAAAATTCGCTATAACCTCCCCCTGTGATTCCTTGTTTTCTTGCAAAACAGAGAACAAAAAACACAAAAAACAATAGGAAAAGCAATAAACACACGTGAGTACGGTTAGCATATCAAATAAAATCACACAGAAATAGCGTTAAAAGAGAAATAGCGCTGAAATACGGCAGTGATGGCGTCGGTGCGACTGTCGAATAATGCTGATCCTGCAAAAGGCCGAATACTAACACAACAACTCACAAACAAGGATTAGATTAGACCTTGTGGGTCCCACCGGGCGTGCCAATGTAGATTAGATAATGCAAAATGAGAGAAAACACTAAATCAAATGCAATAAAACAAGAGATTATACCTCACATACACAACCTAATCCCATCAAGGGAAAGAAGGAGCATTTGCACCTAAAAGAAGCTCCTAAGACTAAGATGATCCCTAGACTATTGATTCAAATGTGAAATGCTCTTCAATTGTGCAACTCACTATTAACTCAAAGGTGATTTTGGCATGGTAACTTTGCATGAAAATGGATGATGAAAATGACTTGTGAGAGGTTGTATTTATAGAATTTTGGAGAGGATTTTGATCCAAGGGTGGAGATTGATTGGAGAGATCAATGGTGGAGGATGAAAGTGAGGTGGAGGGCCTAGATTTGATCTTGGAAGATGGAGGGCTAGGAATAAAATTAAATCTTTTATTCATTTTTGGGAAAGGGGTGAATAAATGAGGTTAGGTGAGATGGATTATTTATGAATTAAAAATTCACATGGGGAAGGGTAAAATGAATTAAAAATTCATTTGGGGAAGAGTGGATATGACATGTGTAAGGGATGTGTAAGAGGAGTAAATGTGATGTGTGATTTATTTGAATTTTAAATTTGGGAGGTGTGGAGAGAAGTGCTAATGAGGATTTGACTTTCTTAATTTGGGTGATTAATCTAATTAATGTGGCTGGAATAAATTAGTAGAGGGATTAGAGGGGGGATAAGATTAATTAATTAGTGATTTAATTAATTAATCCTAAGGCTAGGATGGGGTAGGCTAGAGTAGGCAATTAAATAATAGCTATTTAATTGTCTAGGGTAGGGATAGGCTAATTAGTAGGCTGGATTAATTAGTTAACATGGTTTTAACTAATTAATTGGATTTAGGGAAAATGGGGAATTAATTTAATAAATTTTACATATTTATTAAATCACTTGGCTAAGGTTTGGACTATTGAATTAATAAAATTAATTCAATTTTGGGGATAAAATGGTGGGGACTTAGAAAATGAAAGGGGTGATTAATTAAATAAAAATTTAATTAATTGGTTGGAAAGGGAATTGGTAAGTTTAGGGATGTCGGGAGTCAGTTTGGTGGTCGAGACATTTTTAGGTGTCTACAATTTCCATAGAACTGACACAAGACCGAAATGGGTACCCAGAAATGTTGAAAATTTTCTCTCAAAAGATGTGGAAAAGTTCACTGTTTTGGATGTGCAACAATAAATGCACTAAAACAAAAGGTATATGCGCAGCAAGTCAAGATAAATGCGCAACTCTGGTGAAGGATAAAAGTGCAATAACAGATGACAAATGTGCAGGAAGTCATAGTAAATGTGTAGTAGGTCGAAATGGATGCGCAACTTTGTAGGACAGATGTACAGTTCTAGTTTTCTTGACTATTTTTGCAATTTTCTTGGCACATTTTTTGATGTTTTGGTTTCTTGGTTGCAAGATGGCCTTTTTGATCTGATTTCTTAATTATGGCAAGAAGACACAACAAACACAAAGAATATTTTCATGTTTTTTTTTTGTAATTTTTGGATTCTTTTTGACTTGAAAGCAAGTACAAATCCTAGGCTGGCTGGGACAATATAAACCAAATTCTCACTATTTCTAGATGAGGCATCTTCGGGAGGTGATAATCGCCCTTCCTTACACTAGTTTATAGGGGTTCTCAGATACTAAAAAGAAAGGATGATTAGTAAGTGCAACTGTTTGAGTGGTTATACGTGTGGCATCACTACTATCTGTTATGGAGTCTCCCAGTCTTCAAGGGTTGCACCTTAGAGGGTTTTAGGGGAGGTTGGCTATTGGTATAACACAACACTTATTGTTTGAAGCTTTCGCTCCAAACACAATTTATCTATAGTGTCTTGGCAGAGCTTGGCTTTAGCTTGTTACCACTTAAGGTCATTCCCACTTGGACGGAAGGATATCCAAGGGTAGGCCTCTCTAAGGGTTTAACACATGCGAAATGATATGTCTAGCATTTTGGTCACCCAAGATAGGGGAGAGCATAGGCCTAGTATCATTCCAAAAACACAAAAGATAGTGGTTCTTTTCCCCTAATTAAAATAAAAAAGACTAAATGTGTTAAGCTACTTGGGCACACATGCGAGTTGTTAACTTTGAAAGCAAGATAGCAATGGTTTAATTTTATCCTCCTAGCATTGGGACTATATTCAATTTGTTGATGCAAGAAGATTAAATTACAATCCTTCCTATTTAGATCTAGATGTGATTTTGCATGAACATTCGATTACTATCCTTGCTAATTAAATCTATGATGTGTGTTAATAAGGTAGCTAGAATGTCTACACCAGCCCCTAACTTGCAAGTAGATCAGAGAAAATTCCTACAAGAAGTGTCAACATTAGTAAAATCACAAGAAAACTCAAAAAGTCACTATTAGAATCAGATGCGTAGCTACAGAGATTAGATGCACAGAGATAAAGATCATATGTGCCGAGACAAAGGTCATATGCGCAACTATTACAAAAGCACTGAGACAGAGGTCAAAAGTGTGGAAACAGAGAGCATATGCACTGTTTCAGTAAATGCATCGTATCAGAACACAGATCCGCAACTTCATGAGGTAAATACGCTAAAACATCAGATGCACCGAAACAGAGCTTAGATGCATGTTAGAATTGGTCAGATGCACAAAATCCTCCTGTGTACGGAACCTTAGCACAAAAAACTTAGTTTTTGGGTTAAATTGGGGCAGGGCCCAATAGTGGGTGCCAAAAATGTTATGGGAAAATTGGTGTAAATGAATAATAAAAAATATATCAACAATACCTAATAACTCAATGAAATATAGAAACAAAGAAATCAACCAAACAAAGAATTCAAACCTTTACAAACCTCTTCACTTCATGGCTTTCATTGATTGCCTATCTCAAATGATCTTGCACGTATGAGTATGGCCCTTAGAAGGTACACTTCCTTGCTATTCCAAGATGTCAAGTGGGAATGGCTATGATGGTTTATTACAATGAAGATGGGCTTCACAACAATGGTAATGGTATGGTAACAAGTTGGTTGCAAGAAAATGGAATGACTTGGGTGCCAAAGGTGCACTATAATTCTTGCAGAGTAAGGATACTAAAAGCTTGGATGATAGAAATGGAGGAATTGGGTTCAATTTATAGACTCACGAGAGAGAAGATCAATGATATAGAATGAATGAGAAGATCAATAGTTGAGGAACCTTGAGAGGATGTGTGCAAATAGAAAGAAGACAAGTCACACAAAAAGTTGTTTTGTTTGAGTTAACTGCTTTCTTTTATAAAGATAAAATTTGATTTCAGAAATTAGAATATTTTTTTCTAATTTAAGAGTTATTGATAAAAAACAAGGTTGATTAAATCAATTAACTCAACTTGTGATTTGATTTTTGCATGATTTGAGAGAAATTAAATAATAAATTATTTAATTTTGTGCGCATGAAGAAGAAGAATTACGTTTAGAAGATTTGGAAGATTTTTAGAATATAAGAAAGCAAAATAAATAAATAAATTTATTTAATTATTTGTGCATGCTTTGGAAGAATAAATGAAATATTTGATTGTATTTTTTTTTAGAGATTGAGATAATTTAAATAAATTTGATTGATTTATTCAAATTTGGAGGAATAAGTGATTTAATTAAATAATGAAAATTATTATTTAATTGTTTGGAAGAATTTAATTAAATAAAGAATTTTATTTAATTATTAGAAGACATTAGAAGAGGTAATTAAATAATTTGATAATTAATTAATTTAGAGGAACATGAATTAAATAAATAAATTGATTTATTTATTTATTGATAGAGGAATTAAATGGAATAAATATTAAGAATATTTATTTAGATTGAGTCGTGTCATTTTTAGGCGTATACAGAAGGTAAACAATAAATCAAGAGAGGAGAAACAAGTGCCTTAGGGACAATCATGTAGGAGGGTGCCCCCAAGTCACCAATTGCAATGCTATGTCCATAAGACACAACACATAATAGTGAAAATAGAGGAGAAGCAATATAGAAGAATGATGATACAAATAGAAGAAGGTCACAACAAAGGCAGTCTCCCAATATCCTTGGCATTACAAGAGAATCAAGGGTCATCCCAAGAGGCCTAAACAACACATAACACATCACGGGGGAAACACAACATGAGAGGCGAGGTCAAATACACAAGATGAGCATGCTACCACATAAGTGACCACAAAGGTTAGAGATACTTACCTATAGGGACAACCAAACTAAGGGTTGTCATCGAGCAAATCTATTAGATTCAGGACATACAACTAAGAGGGGGGGTGAATCAGTTATCTAACACTTTCTACCAATCAAACACTTAAGTCCACTTTGTAATTCAATAGCATAATAATAAATCAATTATGGAAACATAATGCATTAAATCAAGACCAAAAACACATCAACACATAGGACACCAAGATTTTGACGTTGAAAACCTAGTTAAGGGAAAAATCATGGGGTGATTAACCTAAGATTGTATTCTCTATTAGAAGAATAGAAAGAACAAAATGACACATGCCAATTAAGGCTCACTGCCTGAGCACACTTCTCACAAGAGGCCCACTGCCTACAAGAGACACACTGTCTACAAAATAATCACATACTTGAACTGGAGAATAGCATCTTCACCATGCTTGAATCAGTTCCATTTAAGCCCAATACTTCTGCTCTACCTTTCACTCCTCTATTCTTTACCACACTCTCATCTCCACATCATCATCGTCAGAATGACTTTACAATTCCTTATTTATACAAGACATCGACTTAGGAATGATCATCTAAGTCGGCAAACATTATAGAGAAAATACATAAATATAACATGACTAATTACAAAAGACTTCACGTAGATCAACACACCATCAGCCACACATATCTGAGACTTCAATCTTCTTCTAGGAACACGCCAATCTTCACATAACCTCTTCAAGATCATCCACAGGATGTGTAACTCATTCGATCAGCCAGAGTTAGGAAGAACACCATTATCTGGAAGTTATTCTTCAGTTGCAATCCCAAACTCTAATATAGACTATCAACATGAACTGGACACGATCCAAAGACCTCCACAAGCTTACCTAAATCACCAAGAACATCCACACTACATCTGCTTACTCAAATCCTTATCTCCTTCATTTAGAACCTCAAGAACATAGTCTATCATCATTGTCACAATGTTTGCGGACCTCCAAACCATGAACCAATTGAGTTTTCAATTCACATTGACTTCCTAAACACTTCACCAAATCCGTAGAACAAGATATTTCATTTTCGAATCTCACTAGACCTATCTATGTCACTCTGCCACCTCTAAACATCTGCCAAAACTAGTTTTACTTGAGTAGCCACAACTTCTTCAGATCTTCATGCATACCTCTAAAACATTTACTAGATCATCTTAAGACACATATCTACACACCCTTTGATGTGCATCCTCTGATCTTTATCTTAGCTAGGATCTTTAGCTCACTGTCTTCACTATTCTTCTCTGTTCCTGATTAGGACTAATTTTCTCAATATCCTCAGTACACAGCTCATCCAATCCTTATCATCAATGCAATAGGAGTATGTTGACATCAATGACAACACCAGTTAGGCCCATACTTGCAACAATCTCCCCCTTTGTCATTGATGGAAACATATGATGTGAAAAACTATTTTGACCATCAAGACAAGAACATTTTCTCACAGACACAACTCCCCCTATCAACAACAACCATTCACATGTCTTCTCTTCCTTTACTACTCCCTCTTTGATCAACAACCACTTATTTTTCACATGTCTTTTCTCCCCCTTTGACATCAATGGCAAAGGGCACATACTTGCAACTCCAACACTTTAGAATCATACCAGCTGCTCCCCCTGAATAGCAGCTCCCCATCATCAGTCTGGACCACAAGATATGACTGTTATATCCACTAGACTGATGCACATTAGTGCACCTTAGTTCATCACTGGAGGGGTAATAACCCCTAACTTGTCCCTAAGATACTCAAAAGAGTCCTTAGGTAGAGGTTTAGTAAAGATATCTACAATCTAATCCTTGGATGGTACAAACTCCAATTTGACTTCATTCTTGTTCACTTGCTCTCTCAAAAAGTGAAACTTGATGGATATATGTTTAGTCTTTGAATGCAACACTGGATTCTTAGATATATTTATTGCACTTGAATTATCATAGAAGATTGTTATAGGCTCCTCATACTCCACTCTTATGTCTCTTAGCATTTGCTTCATCCATAAAACTTGAGTGCAACTACCCGCTGTTGCAATATATTCTACTTCTGCAGTGGACAGAGATATTGCCTCTTGTTTCTTGCTCAGCCAAGAAACCAATCTCTTTCCCAAAAAGAATGCTCCACCACTGGTAATCTTCTGGTCATCCACATCTCCTTCCCAATCCGCATCTGTATATGCATGAAGAGAGAAATTATGATCTCTAGTATACCACAAACCATACTCAACTATCCCTTTTAGATACCTAAAAATCCTCTTGATTTCCATGACATGAGATTCTCTAGGATCAGCTTGGAATCTAGCAACAAGACCAACAACATTCATAATATTAGGTCTATTTTGAGTGAGATACAACAATCCTCCAATCATTGACCTGTACTTTTTCTGATCAGCCTTAGGAGAGTCATCATCTTTGCTCAATTTACATTTGGTTGCCATGGGAGTACACATTGGTTTTGATTCTTCCATCCCAAATTTCTTCAACAATTCTTTCACATATTTGGTCTGAGAAATGAAGATTCCTTTCTTATTTTGAATGATTTGCAGACCCAAGAAGAAATTCATTTCCCCAAGCATGGACATCTCAAATTCACTTTTCATTTGATTTACAAAAGTTTTGCACATACTATCTCTTCCTCAAAAATGATATCATCAACAAATACTTCAACAATCAAGATATTTTCATGATCAATTTTGAAGTACAAATTACTGTCAGCAGTAGGTTTGTTGAAACTGATCTTCAAAAGATACTTATCCAATCTTTCATACTAGGCTCTTGGGCCTTACTTGAGTCCATACAATGCTTTCTTCAATTTGTAGACCATATTACCATGATTAGACAATTGAAATCCATCTGGTTGCTCAATGTATACTTCTTCTTCCAAGTCACCATTCAGAAAGGTAGACTTAACATCCATATGATATACTTTGAAATCCTTGAAGGCATCAAAAGCAAGAAATAATCTAACTACTTCAATTCTTGCCATTGGAGTAAAAGTTTCTTCAAAATCAACTCCTATTTGAGAGTAACCCTTGCAGACCAATCTAGCTTTATTTTTTATTACATCACCAACTTCATTCAGTTTGTTCTAGAAGACCCATTTGGTTCCAATCACATTCTTTTTTTTAGGTCTGGGAATAAGATCACATATGTGATTCTTCTCAATTTGCATTAGTTCTTCCTCCATTGCCTTATTTCAATTTTTATCATTGCAAGCTTCATTCACTGTCTTAGGTTCAACTTTTGAAATCAGACAATACTCTTCTGAATCTTGAGCAATCCTTCTTCTTGTTTGTACACCTTTTATTTTATCACCTATAATCTGATCTTCAGAGTGATTCAGTCTTACATACCTAGGAACTTTGGGAGTTTCTTGTACTTTTGATTCTTGAATAGGTTTATTCAGACTTATCTCTTCTTCCTGATTTATCAGATCAGTTTGAATCTAAATTTTAGAGGAAGCTTGGACTTCTTGAACAAAAACATCATTTTGATCATCTTCATCATATTCATAAAACCTTGATGGTTTTTCAATTCCTTCATTAACCTTCACATTCGTACTTTCCACAATCTTCTTTAATCTCTTGTTATAACACCAGTATGCTTTGCTTTGAGTAGAATAACCCAAGAATATTCTTTCATCACTTCTAGCGTCAAATTTTCCTAGATCTTCATCTCTTTTAATGTAACATTTGCTACCAAAGACTTTGAAATACCTCATAGTAGGAGTGATGCCAAACCAAAGTTCATAAGGAGTCTTACTGGTATTGCTTCTGATTTGTACTCGATTGAGAGTATAGACTATAGTGCTGACAGCTTCTCTCCAATAGATCTGAGGAACATTTGCTTCCATCATCATGGTCCTAGATGCTTCTTGGATGGTCCGGTTCTTTCTCTCCACTACTCCATTCTGCTATGGAGTCCTAGGAGCAGACAATTGTCTCTTTATTCCATGTTTCTCACAGAATTCTATGAACTCACTGGATGTGAATTCTCCAATTCTATTAGACCTCAGAAATTTTAGTTTTAATCTGGTTTCATTCTCTACCATAGCCTTGAATAGTTTGAATTTCTCAAGAGCTTCTAATTTCTCTTTGATAAAAGTAACCCACATCATCCAGGAATGGTCATCAATTAGTAACATGAATTATCTATCACCTTACACACACCTGATTCTTGCCAGACCACATAGATCAGTATGAACTAAGTCTAATAATCTGGTAGAAGATTGTTCCTTGCTTTTGAATGAGACTCTTCTTTGTTTCCCCAATTGACATTCTTTGTACAAACTATTTGTAGGTTTCACCAGTTTTGGAAGATCTCTTACAACCTGAGTGTTTCTTATCTTGATGATATTATCAAAATTCACATGACACATCCTCCTATGCCATAACCAACTCTGATCAATTTGCACAAATAGACAACTTTTACCAGTGCCAACTAAATGGAAGATATTACCTTTTGTTTGAGTATTGGATGCAATCTCTATTCTAGAACTTTCAAAGATCTTGCATTTCCCATTCTTGAATTGAAGATCATAGCCTTTTTCCACCAACTATCCAACACTAAGAAGATTGTGCTTCAATCCTTCAACATATAGTACATTACCAGTTTTGTTCTTTCCATCAAAAGAAATAGTTCCTCTACCTCTAATTCTACCAGCAAAATTATCACCAAACTTTACCACTCCTCCTTCATACCTTTCCAAATCTATGAACTTATTTTTGTCACATATCATATGGTGAGAGCATCCACTATCAATGACCCAATCATCCTTTTCTTCAACTTGGGCAGCCAGAGCTCTTTCTACAACTTTATGATTGATAAATTCAGAGGGCATTGGATCTTCTTCCTTGATGGCAATAAACACCCAATCACTTCTAGATTTGTTTCCTGTCTCTGATTCATCATCTGTTACTCCTTTATTATCATCCTCTTCATGAACATAGTAACAATTCTTTTGGAACCTTGATCTGTTAGGATTTGGCCTTGAAAATCTTTTCAGACACCTTAAGGCAAAATGACCAATCTTATTGCAGTTAAAACACTTAAAATGAAATTTTCCTTCATACTTACCGGACCCTCTTGGCAGTCTTTTTGCAATAAGGGTTTCAAGTTGAGCAGTTTCTACTTCTTCTTCCAGGTCTTTTCTTGCTTTTTCATACCATGATAGTTTCCTTGAGTTCTCTCCCAGATCAAACCTTTGTTTACCTTTTATAGAGGCACTAGCTTTGAATGCAGATTTAGTCTTGGGGGGACATCTCCAAACTCAGTCAATTGAAATGTAGCCAATTTACCAACCAATTAATCTCTCGTGACACTTGAATGGGCTCTGAATTCTTCAATGGCAGCAACCTTGTATTTATAAGAAGCAAGAATGGATCTGAGAACTTTGCCAACAATCTCATCTTCATCCAAGACTCCACAGCCCATCTAATGCCACAAACAAGCTCATTTACTCTTGGCATAAAAGTAGTGATATTTTCATCTTCTCTCTTCAGATTTTTGAATTTTCCTTTCAGACTTTGTAGCCTTGCACATTTCACATACTTGTCTCCTTCATCCAGAAGTTCCAGTTTTTCCCAAATCTCAAAAGCAGTTTGCAGGTCAACAACATTTGTCAGCTCTGAATTAGACAAGGCACTTAGAAGAGCTTCTTTAGTCCATAGATTGTTTTCAGCATCTGTGATTTCATTTGCAGTTTTCAGGCCATTTTGTGGAGGAGTATACTTCGTTGAGGCCATGGTCCAGTACTGCATTCCCATACATTGCAAGTGACATTGCATGTGACTTTTCCAAAGATTAAAATTGGTTCCATCAAACTTCAGACTATCCTTCTTGTAGAAAGACATCCTGGATCTCCTCAAGCAGTTAAGCTCTTTTAGAGGAACTTAGCTCTGATACCAATTGTTAGATTCAGGACAGACAATTAAGAGGGGGGATGAATCAGTTGTCTAACACTTTCTACCAATCAAACACTTAAGTCCACTTTGTAATTCAGCAGCATAATAATAAATCAATTATGGAAAAAAAATGCATTAAATCAAGAACAGAAACACATCAACACATAGGACACCAAGATTTTGACGTGGAAAAATTGGTTAAGGGAAAAACCATGGGGTGATTAACCCAAGATTGTAATCTCTATTAGAAGAATAGAAAGAACAAAATGGCACATGCCAATTAGGGCTCACTGCTTGAGCACACTGCTCATAAGAGGCCTACTGCCTACAAGAGACACACTGTCTACAAAATAATAAGTATCACATACTTGAACTAGAGAATAGTATCTTCACCATGCTTGAATCAGTTCCATTTAAGCCTAATACTTCTGCTCTGCCTTTTACTCCTCTGCTCTTTACCACACTCTCATCTCCACATCATCATTGTCAGAATGACTTTACAATTCCTTATTTATACAAGACATCGACTTAGGAATGATCATCTAAGTCAGGAAACATTACGAAGAAAATACATAAATACAACATGACTAATTACAAAAGACTTCACGCAGATTAACACATTGTCAGCCATACAGATCTGAGACTTCAATCTTCTTCTAGGAACACGCCAATCTTCACATAACATCTTCAAGATCATCTGCAGGATGTTTAACTCATCCAGTCGGTGAGAGTTAGGAAGAACACCATTATCCAAAAGTTATTCTTCAGTTGTAAGCCCAAATTCTAATGCAGACTATCAACACAAACTGGACATGATCCAAAGACCTCCACAAGCTTGCCTGAATCACCAAGAACATCTGCTTACTCAAATCCTTATCTCCTTCATCCAGAACCTCAAGAACACAGTCTGTCATCATTGTCACAATGGAATAGATGCTTGTGAACCTCCAGACCATGAACCAATTGAGTTTTCAATTCACATTGACTTCCTAAACACTTCACCAAATCCACAGAACAAGATATTTCATTTCTTGATCTCACCGGACCTATCTGTGTCACTCTGTCACCTCTGAAGATCTGCTAGAATTGGTTTTACTTGAGCGGCCACAACTTCTTCAGATCTTCATGTGGACCTCTGAAATCTTTACTAGATCATCTTAAGACACATATGGACACACCCTTTGATGCGTATCCTCTAATATTTATCTTAGCTAGGATCTTTAGCTCACTATCTTCACTATTCTTCTCTGTTCCTGATTAGGACTAATTTTCTCAATATCCTCAGCACACAGCTCATCCAATCCTTATCATCAATGCAATAGGAGTATGTTGACATCAATGACAACACTGGTTAGGCCCATACTTGCAACAAAATCATCATCCTCCCACTCCTGAATGTTAGAGGAAAGTGGGACATAAGGTACCCTAGCCCAACTCTTGTTCTTGTCTTCAAGTTGTCCATTCTTAAGGTCTTCGTGGTTTGATTCAATGTTAGGTGAGATGCTTTCTTGTTGAGGTGTGTTTCATTGGGTAAAATCTTTTCATCTCCCCCTCCTTTCTCTTTCTTGTCTATTTCTTCTTGTTCTACCGCTTATCTCTTGTAAGATAGTGTTTTGTTCTTCCATAGATTGTTGTGTTTTAGAGGAGGATGCACCAGGATAAAATCTCATTTGTCTAGGTGGAATGTTTTTCTCTTGACAACTACCTCCTAATCCTTGTAAGAATGGCAGGGAAGGAACCTCAGCATAGGGTCCTTTTCCTTTCAGTCTAGGAAATTCTTCAAATGTGGGTTGTTCATCTCTTGTTGTTTCTTGGATAGAAGGACTGACCACTTGATGTAATAATTGTGTTTTGTAGTTTCTATGGCTCAAGAAGTTAAATTCTGTCTGTGGCTCCAGTTCCACTTCAGATTATTCCCAAAAATAACCAAGGGTAAAGTGTTGTCTTGTAGCCAAAGGTTTGTACCTATTGCGAGGAAATTTTACACAGTTATGAATTGTTGAAGGGACAACTTTCATAGCCTTTAACCATGGATGTCCTAATTTTATGCAAAAAATGTTAGAAATGGGGACAACATCAAACAATTATTCTAGAACTTTCTCAAATACCATAACCAATAAGGATATCTTCCCAGAAGTGTTTATAAAGGTTCTCTTATGTGTCTTAATTATCATGTTTGAAGGGTCATAAAAGCCTTGTATCAACCAATGTGAATAGGGGATCTCTTCTGTTGCCATATTAGTCATGCAATTAGGATCAATAATGGTTCCATCCATAGGATTTCCCATTATCTTCATAGTGATATAAAGAGGTCCTTCAATATCTCCAATAGTTCTATCATGAGGTGTAAATGCAATTTCACGTTCAAGGACCTTTCTTTTCATGTAAGGCCTAGGAGGGAACCTACTGTTATTGTTGTGATTAGAAGCTATGTGTATATGTTTCAAATCAATGTAAGATCAAATTTTAAAAGTGATACAGGAGCATCCCTGGTTTAAGAGTAATCTTGCATCAACCAAAAACATTTGCATTTCAGTTTGTTTGTATTTCAATTCTTTCATTTTCTAGTTTAGTTCAGGCAGTTCAATCAGTAGCAATTTTCAGCTTGTGGTCCAGTTTTGGCATTTCACATCTTACGGATCTAGACTTAGCATCTACATTCATTCATCTACATCATAACAAGAATTTAGAGCATTTGGATTAGTTACTGGAAAGATATCTCTATCTGAAGGTCAACTATTTTCTTAGAGCAGAGCATTCTAACAGTTCCTGATAACCAATTGAAGGAGAAGACTTGTGGATCTCAATGATAGAACATTCAATTTCCTTTGGTTCATGGCCAACCTTCCCCAAGGGTCCACACATTGTTCCATTCATTTGAGGAAGTGTTCTATGCATTTAGGTCTGACCTATCTATGAACATGTTATAGCTCTTCATTGGAGTTAATGACCTTCCTTGGCCGATGCGAAGGAATCTATTGGTCTGGAAATGATATATATTGATGTAATAGATCCTTAGGAAAGTAGTTAAGAAGTTAGCAATTGATTCATATTCCATAGTTTAGATTTTTTGTGAGGGAGCTTCAAAGCTTTATCTTGCGCATGTATGTAATTAGGCCTGTGAGCCCTAATTGTAAGCTCACATGTTGTTGGTGGATCTCTATTTTGAATTCTTTGATATATAGAATGACTGAATCTGCATTTGTTCCATTTCTTTGAGTTGTTTCTGTTGTGTTTACTCTTGTTGTATAGTCTGAATAGTTCATTTTGTGAACCCTCCTACCATGACTACACCAAGTGGTATCAGAGCGAAAGTTTGAATCTTGGAGAGTGAATTGAGTGAATTGGCGAAGGAGATTCCATAAGATTTTGTTGTGAACAGATCACCGATCCGAGGTAGGTTACCTATGCACAACCAATTGCTAATTGAGAGGTAGTTGTCTCTTATAGCCCGATCACCAAACCTGAGGTAGTTTGCACTTGATCCGAGGAAGATGCCGCTGCAAAGAGTTCCTCTTGTTGGTACAATGGCTAATAGAATTGATGAGAACAATGCAAATTCATTTGGATGCTATTAAGGAAGATAGGCGAAGAGGATTGACACCGAGACCTAATGTTGAAAGTGATGATGAGGAAGAATTTCAATTTGCTGAACAAATTGGCAAAACCCTAGAAGGCAATGAAGAAGAATTAGATTAGATAAAGATATTGCGATCTATTTCAAAGATTGGAAAGAGACCTAGAGTTGATGTTCCGAACTATACTGGTAATTTGAATCCTGGAGAATTGATTGACTTGATAAATGATATGGAAGAATACTTTGAATATTTGGAAATTGAAGATCCAGAGAAGGTGAAATTTGCAAAGACAAAGTTGAAAGGACATGCTACTATATAGTGGAAAGAAGTTTAGTTAGAAAGAAATAGAAGAGGAAAAGAAAAGATTACAAAGTGGGACTAGATGGTGACAAAGTTGAAGAACCAGTTTATACCTGCTGACTATGAGTTAGAGCTATTGAAAAGATTTTAGAACCTGAGATAGAAGGAGAAATCTGTGGAGTATACTAAAGAATTTCATAAGATGATCATAAGGACAAGACATAGTGAAGCAAGCAAGGAGAAAGTGGAAAGATATATCAATGGACTAAGATTGAATATTCAAGAAGAACTAAGTTTGGTAAGGATGACATCTTTGGAAGAAGCATATCAGTTTGCCCTAAAAGTTGAGGAGAAGCTGAATAAGAGACATGATCAGAAACAGAGACGTAGAGGAGGTAAATTTTAAAGAGGTAAAACATTTTCCATATGTGATAGATCATTTTTGGAGCAAAACAAGTTTGACAGCCCAGTTAGGAAGGATGACAGAAATTTTTACCAGAGAGGAAACTCTAGTGCATACCGGAATGAGGGATACAGAAGAGAAGGAAGAGGATTTGATAAGAGGACATTTAGAGGTACTTATTTCAAGTGTGGAGGTGAAGGACATAGAGCATTTGAATGCAATTAGGGTAGTACAAGTAAGAGGATAGAAAATAGTGGGAGAGTAGCCTATGTTGAAGAAGAACCTGTTGAATCACCTAGTTCTATTGGTAAACCTAAGAAAGGAGAATCATTGGTGATGACGAGAGCACTATTTCAAATAGAGGCAAATGAGGAACCATCACAAAGGAAAAGTCTGTTCAGAACCAGATGCAAATCTGGAGGTAATTGTTGTAAAGTTGTAATTGATAGTGGTAGTTTAGATAACCTAGTTTTAGAGGAGATGGTGACTAAGCTGAAGTTGGAAAGATTGAAACACCCTAGCCCTATCAGATAGCATGGATTTAGGATGATCATAAGGTACTAGTGAGTGAGAAATGTTTAGAAAAATTTCATATTGGATCTTATCATGATGAAGTCTTGTGTGATATTATGCCTATGGATGTTTGTCATATCTTGTTGGGTAGACCTTGGCAATATGATAGAAAAGCTATTCATGATGGGAGAAAGAATACATATACTATAACAAAAAATAGGAAAAGAATTACTTTGATTCCTTTGGAGGATGATCCTAAAGATGTGGTATGTAGGAATGCTATAATTTGTTTGGTAGAGGGAAGAAATTTTTTGGATGGTTTGAAATAGGAAAGTATGTGTTATTCCTTGATTCCTAAGAAGCCTGAAGTGGTGAAGAAAGAAACTGAATCGGATATAAGAGAGTTGCTGACAGAGTATGAAGACATCATATCAGATAATGTACCCGATGGATTACCACCTACAAGGAATAT
The DNA here is from genome assembly GCA_027924645.1 of Cunninghamia lanceolata. Classification (NCBI taxonomy): domain Eukaryota; kingdom Viridiplantae; phylum Streptophyta; class Pinopsida; order Cupressales; family Cupressaceae; genus Cunninghamia; species Cunninghamia lanceolata. Next base: position 994,407 of record BSBN01001320.1, on the reverse strand, counting down.
TAGTCATCACAATGATCTTATACTGGAAGCAAGTTTGCCTAACAAAGCAGAACACTAAATGACACTGACAGAGAATGGAGAACTAAATAAACAAATACAAGAGTTGTTGAGGAAAGGTTTGATTAGATAAAGTTTGAGCCCTTATGCAGTACCTGCAGTGTTAGCACCAAAGAAGGATGGAGAATGGAGAATGTGTACTGATTCCAGAGCAATAAACAAGATCACAGTTAAGTATAGATTTCCTTTACCTAGGATGGATGATATCATGGATTGTTTAAGTAGAGCAAGATATTTCACAAAGATAGATTTAAAGCGTGGATACCATCAGATTAGAATCAAAGAAGGAGATGAATGGAAGACTACTTTTAAGACAAATGACAGATTGTATGAGTGGTTAGTGATGCCTTTTCGATTGACAAATGCACCAAGTACTTTCATGAGGTTGATAAATGAAGTTCTGAAGAAATTCTTGGGTAAGTTTGTTATTATGTACTTGGATGATATTCTACTTTTCAGTAAGATAAAGGAAGAACATTTGTGGCATATTAGACAAGTTTTGTAGAGACTAAGAGAAGAGAAATTGATAATAAACTTCAAGAAGTGTAGTTTCATGAAGGAAGAATTGGTATATTTGGGATTTGTGATTTTTGCAGAAGGATTGAAGATAGATCCTGAGAAAGTGAGAGCAATTATTGAATGACCTACACCGGAGAGCATTGGAGAGGTTAGATCATTTCATGGATTGGCTAGTTTCTATCATAAGTTGATTAGAAATTTTAGTTCAATTTGTAACCCTATGACAGAGACAATGAGAGGTGATAGAAAAGATTTCAATTGGACATTAGGAGAAGATAAATGTTTTGAGTTGTTGAAGTAGAAAGTGACAGAGCAATCTATTTTGACATTACCGAACTTTAATAAGGTATTTCAAGTTGATTGTGATGCTAGAGGAAATGCAATTGGAGTCGTGTTAAGTCAAGAAGGTAGACCTGTAGCATATTTCAGTGAGAAGTTGAATGATGCAAGGAAAATATATTTTCTTTATGATCAAGAGTTCTATGCCATAATTCAAGCCTTGACGAAGTGGAGACATTACTTCTTGCCTAAGGAGTTTGTGTTGTATACAGATCATCAAGCTTTGCAATAGTTGAATAGTCAAGGTAAGTTGAATCAGAGACATATGAGATGGGTAGAGTTCATTCAGACTTATACCTTTGTGTTGAATCATAGGAGTGGTAAATCAAACAAAGTTGCTGATGCCTTGAGTAGAATAAGAAACTTGTTGACAGAGATGAGAGTTGAAGTGTTGAGTTTTGATGAATTAAAGAACGTGTATGAGGGAGACATTAATTTTGTAGGACCTTAGAAAGCATGTAAGGAACCTATTGTGATAGAAGTAAGTAGTTGGACTATTTCATTCAAGAAGATATGTTGTTCAAAGGAAGTCAGTTGTGCATACTTAGAAGTTCAATGAGGGATAATTTGATCAAGGAGAATCATAGTGGTGGATTGGCAGGACACTTGGGCATTGACAAGACATTGGCTTTGGTAAGTGAAAATTACTTTTGGCCTCAGATTCATAAGGATGTTTAGAGATTTGTGTAGAGTTGTAGAGTTTGTCAAGTTGCAAATGAGAGTAGTCAGAACATTGGATTGTATAAACCTTTGATAGTTTCGGAGAGACCTTGGGAAGACATAAGCTTGGATTTTGTAATGGGATTGCCTAGGACACAGAGAGGACATGATTCAATATTTGTAGTGGTTGACAAATTTTCAAAGATGGCTCATTTCATACCTTGTAAGAAGACAATTGATCTAGTGCATGTAGCTGACCTATTTTTCAAGGAGATTATGAGATTGCATGGATTACCTAAGAGTATAGTTTCAAATAGAGATACAAAGTTTGTTGGATACTTTTGGAAGACACTTTGGAAAAAGATGGAGATAGATTTGAAGTTCAGTTCTACTTTTCATCCACAGATAGATGGAAAGACAAAGGTAGTGAATAGGAGTTTGGGAAAATTGTTGAGATGTTTGGTTGGAGAGAAGACAAGAAGTTGGGACTTGATTCTTTCACAAGCAGAGTTTGCATACAATAATTTAGTAAATAGGAGTATCAGAAGAACACCTTTTGAGATTGTTACTAGAGTGAATCCTAGAGGAGTTGCAGAATTGAGAGATATCAGTATAGAAGAAAAGAAGAGTGTAGAAGCAGAAGAGTTTGCAGATCATATGAAGACAGTGCATAATCAGGTGAAGAAGCATCTAGAGGATATGAATAGTAAGTACAAAGAGAAGGATGATGAGAAGAGAAGACATAAGGAATTTGAAGTGGGAGATGAAGTAATGGTGCATTTGAGCATCCCTGGTTCAAGAGTAATCTTGCATCAACCAAAAATATTTGTATTTCAGTTCTTTTGTTTTCCAGTTCAGTTCAAGCAGTTCAGTCAGTAGCAGTTTTCAGCTTGTGGTCCAGTTTTGGCATTTCACATCTTGTGGATTTGGACTTAGCATCTACATTCGTTCATCTACATCATATCAAGAATTTAGAACTTTTGGATTAGTTACTAAAAAGATATTGCTATCTAAAGGTCAACTATTGTCTCAGAGCAAAGCATTCTAATAGTTCCTGATAACCAGCTGAAGGAGAAGACTTGCAGATCTCAATGACACAACATTCAATGTTCTTTGGTTCATGGCTGACCTTCCCCAAGGGTCTGTATGTTGTTCCATTCATTTGAGGAAGTGTTCTATGCATTTAGGTCTGACCTATCTATGAACATGTTACAACTCTTCATTGAAGTTAGTGACCTTACTTGGCCTATGCGGAGGAATCTATTGGTCTGAAAATGATATATATATTGATATAATAGATCCTTAGGAAAGCAGTTGAGAAGTTAGCAATTGATTCATCTTCCATAGTTTAGATTTTATGTGAGGAAGCTTCAAAAATTTATCTTGCACATGTATGTAATCAGGCTTGTGAGCCCTAATTGTAAGCCCACATGTTGCTGGCGGATCTCTATTTTGAATTCTTTGATATACTGAATGACTGAATCTGCATTTGTTCCATTTCTTTGAGTTGTTTGCATTGTTTTTACTCTTGCTTCATGGTTTGGATAGTTCATTCTATGAACCCTCCTACCGTGATTGCACCAAAAAGATTTTCAAATTCTATGTAAGAGACAAGTGCAAAACTATGTATGAAAATGACCTAAAATGATTGATTTTTTAACTTTTTTCAATGCAAATAAGTGAAAGAAAAGGTGTTATAAGGAAATTTATGAAGTGCATCAAGTATTATGTCTAATATCAGTCCAATAAAGAAACAATATCCCTCACAACATGCTTTTGATGCAAATCTAGAGTGATGACAAGTCAAAACCTAGTGAAAATACACTAAAATATGCAATTTTTCACAATTTTTCAATGCAAAGACCCAATAAAAAGGGTGTTGTAAAGAATTTGAGGATGGGAAGTAGATAAAAACCCTTATAAAATCCAATTAGTGCAGAAAAACCCTTCACAACACACCTATGATGCAATTCTATAGAGATAATAAGGCCAAAATCTAGTGAAAATGCAAGGTTTTCAAACCCTAGACATAAAATTTTGCAAGAAAACCACTATGATGAAACACTAAAGTTATAAATTAGTACTAATGAGTTTTTTAAAACGGTATTAAAATCTTAAACAATATTTTGACTACAAACCCTAGCTAAAGCAAAACTAAGTTATATGCAAAAATGCATAATTTCAAGCATTTTTTATCATTTGAAGTATGAAAATGCAATGTAAATGAATGGTGAATGAAATTTTTATGTACTTTAAATCAGATCTGATGATAATGACAGAAATTTATTGAAATTAATTGCCAACTATTTTAAATTATTTGAAAATGTAAGCTAAAGATGCCAAAAAAATTTCAAATTTTTCAATTTTTATTTTTTATTTTTGTAATTTTTCAAATGTAATAAGATGAAAAAAGAAATGAATGAATGTAAATCTGAAGTAAAACACTTAGAAAGGTAAAAAATTCCTTAAAAACATGGGTTCACAAAAATGTTTATGGGTTAAAAATGAAGAGGCTTGATTTTAATGGTTTGTGTTGATCCTCCTTTCACGACTAAACATTCAAGGACATTCAACTAAGTAGAAAACTCTAATACAGACTCCTATCACTTGGAACCTAGGGGAAGATTGGAATTGTGTGATTTTGTTGTTCAATTAAGCCCAATTATGGTCAAAAGCCTAATTTTGTAAATTTGTAAACAAATGGATAAATTACAAAAAATGATTGCACACAGAGATATCAAATGACAACCAAATGCATACCGGATTTTGAAGTTCGATGTATGAAAAAGTTAGGGACTAATGAGCGGGTACCCTAGTCCAATGCCTTAATTTTTGTCAGGATTTGGGAATGTTGTCTACAACACAGTTTTGTTATTCTAGAGATTTCACTGTTGAATGATCCAGAGGACTAATGAACGGGCGCCTGAGTCCAGGTCCCTATTTTCTTCTTTGATTTGCAATTCTAATAGTCTACACTGATCTCCTTCAACTCCACTTCTTTCGCTTCTACAACTTGTAACCTACAATCATAGAAAAGTGGGTTGGGGGTTGTGGTGTTTAGAGGCTTGCCCTAGTCAAGCCCCTGATAGACATTCAAGTCTTCTAAACACTGTTGTCAGATAAAGAGTGTGTATCCCTTTGGGATAGAGGAAAAAACCAAATGATAAATGATATAAAATGCAATTGATATCACCTTGTAGTGAAGATCTCATGCAAGGGAGATGCTCTTCATGCCATGAGGAGATGGATGCCAAATCTGCAAATATAAACACAATAACAACACAAAATTCTACTCTGCTACACAATGAATTCCTTGAATCACTTTCACATAAGCTACAAGTTCACAATATCCATCTCTAGTTTACAAATGAATCACTAATCATGCTTATATATGCAACTACAAACATTCCCACTAAGAATTTCATAATTCAAACTTATGATGTTGACATAGGACCTAAGTAATGGTCATAAATTGACACCCAAAAATAGGTCTTGACCTAAAATTGGGCAGGACTAGGGCGCGGGTGCCCAAATCCTCCCCCTATTTCAGGTAGGAATCATGTCAAATACATCCCCTAGGTCCCATTTTCCATGAAACTTTAGGGTTTTCTCATCAGGAGTCATCAAAATAGTGTAAGATGCTCTAAATGCATTCTAAAGGACTCAGGAGATAAACCTTAAGAGGGAAAAGCCCACAAGGGGACATTTTCTGATGTAACACCATCAAAGGATATGATCACATTGAAAGATTATCCAAAGGCACCATCAAGCTTCCCATTCAAGCGGGACAAAATATTTTAGAAATCAAATGTCAAGTTCTTGATCTTGACCTCCCATACAACATTCTCCTTGGCTGACCATGGATTCATGCCATGCAAGTCATTCCATCCACTTTTCATCAATGCCTAAAATTCCCATATAATGACATAGAAGTCACTATCTATGCTAATCCCCATCCTTTCCAATACTGTATCTTTTTGGAAGGACATGATTGTACTTTCTATCCTTACAACAACGCCACTAAAGTATCCACCACGAAAACCAATCAAAATCTTCCATATCACACATTGATCCTTCCAACATTGCATCCACATCACAAACATCCACTCCTCCTGAGGTAAAGATCAAGATAAGTGACATGGGATGTAGATAATATGATCTACATGGCACATTTTGCGTAGGCTTACTCCCACTATCCCCTAAGACATTTGGTGCTCCTAAAGACAATGAGATTTCCATGGTAATCATCAAATACAAGGCATCTCCCATCTTCGAATGCAAACATTTCATGGAACAAGATGTCCTCAAAGACATATCCTCATGGTTATGCAAAGATGAAGATGAACAACGAGAAGCTCCTGTCCTCCAAACTGAGCTCTATGGAAAGGGTCTTGAGATTGTCAAATACATGGGTTACAAAGGACAAGGGAGCATGGGCCATCATGAACAAGGAATTATTGAACCCATTCAAGCAACAAGGAATCCTTACCTCCATAGGATATGATATGGGAAACAAGAGTCTACCCCCACTGAACTTGAGTGTATCTTGAGTGAGGATGCTAGATCTTTTCCTATGATCAATAACGTCAATGAAAAGGACCATCAAGACTTTTTCACCAATTTCTCTGACCTTTACAAATCATCCATATGTACCATCTACACCCTAACAATCATGCCATCAACATCCAACAACCTACCTCTCATCTATCCCCAACTCATAGATTGGGACCAATGAGGACCTCCTATCCTTGATGTTACACAAAATGATGAAGAAATTGCATAATTCCTAGGGGTTAGAGACCATATGCCCCTTGGATACCATAAGGCTGGCTATATCATGGAATTAAACACATCTGCATACTTTGGGGAGACAATCCAATCTCTTAGTTGCAAAAGTATGAATAACATCCCCTAGAGAAAACTACTTTGTGGCTTTTGGATGACAAAAAGATAAAATAAAGGATGTACCCCCAGTGAAAACCTCCCTGAGGTCTAGGGAATGAAAGAATGGATCTCCTTGAGGTACCCAAGCTCTATCAAGAAATTCACCAATCCTAGTAGAAGCATAACATGAAATGAACCTCTGAATAGAAGAAGAACCCAAGATCACATTTTGAGCAAAATCCCTCACAGTAGTAGAACAAGAAGCCTTCTTAGCTTTCTTTAAACAAAGCAGTCATAAATTTACATGGACATATGCTGCTATGCTAGGATTGGACCCCAAACTAGTTGTCCATCATCTTGTTGTACACCCTAATGCAAAACCAGTAAAACAAAAGCTAAGGAAAATGAATCCACAAGTGGCACTCCTTGTCAATGAAGAACTCAAAAATCTTGTAGATGTGGGATTCATTCATCCTATAGGTTATCCTGAATAGATATCAAACATTGTATCCATACAAAAAGTCACTAAGGGCATCCATTGTTGCATAGATTTCTAAGATCTGAACAAGGCATGCCCTAAAGATGACTTCCCGCTACCCAACATAGATATCATTGTGAATCTCACTACAGGACATTAAATGTTGTCCTTAATGGACAGATTTTCTAGTTATAACCAAATTATGATAGTAGAGGAAGACCAACACAAAACTTCTTTCATATCCCCATGGGGAACCTACTCCTAGGTTATGATGTCCTTTGGGTTGAAAATGGAGGAGACATGTACTAGAGATCCATGATAGTCATCTTATATGACCTTTTGCATAGCATATGGAAGATTACATAGATGATTTGCTGGGGAAATCAAAGACTAGAGAAAATCATTTGTATGTGTTGGCAAAAATCTTTGACATATTAGAACAATACAAGGTGTGGCTAAATCCTATGAAATGTGTCTTTGGGGTCACCTTTGAAAAGATTCTAGGGTACATTGTATCAAGAAGAGGGATAGAAGTCAACCCTACTAAGGTTAAGGCTCTAGTGGACATACCTCCACCTAAAACACTCAATCAACTTCGTACCCTCCAAGGGAAACTTCAATCCATCCATCGCTTCATAGCAAAACTTGCAAATAAGTGTCAACTGTTCCAACATCTTCTTCGAGAAAACATAGCATTTGTATGGGATGGCAAGTGTCAAAAATCTTTTAAACAACTAAAGGAATATCTTGCTATGCCACCTGTCCTTATTCTGCTAAAACAAGGACAACCCCTCCTATACATCTCAACAATAGAAACAACAATAGGGGCTTTGCTAGCACATCATGATGAACAAGGAAAAGAAAGAGCCATATATTATATCAACCACACTTTGGTGACCTATGAGCTAAATTATACTCCTATTGAATGAGCATGCCTTGCCATTGTCTTCACATCACAAAAGTTAAGATACTATATGCTCAATCACAAGACAATTCTCATTGCCAAAATTGATCCGCTGAAATACCTATTGACTAGAGCAGCTCCCATAGGACGGATGGCTAAGTGGGTCATGATCTTAAGTGAATTTGACATTGAGTACATAGAGAAAAAGGCTGTCAAAGAACAAGCAATTGTTGATCAATTGGTTGATGCACCTATCCTGATAGAACAACCAATGCTTTCAAAATTCCCAGATGAGTCAATACTGATAGTAGTACCATTGATAGATACATGGAAAATGTATTTTGATGGATCCTACACACATCATGGCTCAGGGGCAAGCATTTTGTTTGTTACCCCTCAAAGAGACACTATTCCAAAGTCCTACAAAATAAAATTTCCATGCACAAACAACATAGTAGAATATGAGGCCCTTATCACAGGACTTCGCATGGCAATCCAGTGGAAGATTGAAAGGCTTTCAGTTTATGGTGATTCCCAGCTAGTTATTAGGCAAGTCAACAATGAATATAAGATAAAGGATGATAAGCTCCTACTATACAAAAGAATGGTTGATAATTTCAAGGACTACTTTCATGACATCCATTTTGAACAAATACCAAGGTTGAATAACAAATCAGCAGATGCCATGGCTACTATAGCATCTGTTTTTGACATGAAAAAGGATAGCAAAAAATGTGAGCTCCTGATTGAAGAGCTTCCAATTCTGACCTATGAAATCCCACAATCTGAGCTAGTATATGACATTGTTGGTCCCTTATCTCCATGGTACTAAGAGACTTATTTGTACCTCCACAACAACATCATCCCACCGAAGTTTACATTAGCACAACAAAAAACCTTCATCTGTTGAGCCTCCCATTTCACCATCATAGGTGATATCCTCTATTGAAAAAGTCTTGATGACACTCTTTTGAGATGCCTCAAAGCCAAAGTGGCCTTGCAAGAGGTACACGAAGGTATTTGTGGGGCATACTCTAGTGGACCTACTCTAGGAAAGAATATTCTAAGGACATGATACTATTGGCCCACTATGGAATAAGATGCTCATTAGTTTGTCAAGAAATGTCTACCATGTCAACAACATAGTGATCTTATCCATGCACCATCACAAGAATTGTAGCTAATCACAACTCCCTATCCCTTATCACAATGGGGGCTTGATCTTGTAGGAAAAATCCACCCACCTTCATCCAATGGCCATAAGTTCATCATCACCAGTATGTGAGGACCGCCCTTTTTACTACTGTTGTTATGACTATTTACAGTACTGTTATTGTTACTTTCATATTTGTGGGATAGCAGTTCCCGAAATTTGTCAGACTATTTAACTTTATTATGTTTTCGGAAAAACTAATTGGGTGATGTTTGGATAAGTTACTTTTCAGAAAAATGAATTAGGGATGATGGAAAATTGTAATATGATTTTTAATTATGTTAAATTGTACTAAGGCATGAGAATGCATGTGTTATTTAAGTTGCTTCGGCTATGATGAATTTATGTGGTTACTGATCTTGTAATTGAGTGTGCAGGGACTACTAATCAAACCATAGATTTCGGAGATCATTCCACACCTTGTTAATTGTTATTCCCTGTTAAGCCGATCTGGTTCCACGAAGAACCAAGATCTCTTTGTGTTTGATGTCAAGATGTAATGTGGTCTTTCGTATGGTCGAGTGGGTTAGGTTACCCTCATGTAACATTATTTTTATAAGTAAGTGTTGTTAAGAGATTGAATTTGAAATTTCTATTTTTCTTTAAATTATGAGGCCCTTTTTCTTGTGCTTTACCTTGACCTGGGGTGTCTTGTATGGGTTAAAATTGACCCTGGGTTCTACCCCATGGGTCCAGGGGCCCATTTGACATGGGTAACCCTTGAGTAACCTCCATCTAGTCAACTTAACCTTCCCCTGAAGTTAAGTGGCGAAAATTGGAGGAAGGAGGGGACATGATGGGTTGTACCAACACTCAACCCATCCCCTCTACATTCCCCTAGATAAGAGATGCCATCCATTAGTAAAAGTTACCTCTTCTTTAGTAAGATTCCCCCATGTACTATGGGGACACCCATGTGAAGAAAGGAGAAAGAGGCATGGGTCACCTGTCTTGTTCCCATTTAACTCTTTTTTTTATTTTTCCCATGAGAAAGTGGAGTCACATGAAAGGAATAAGGAGTACCCTTGGGAATGGAGAGTGACATAAGCCACCTGGACAGAATAGTGATTTTTGGGAAGGGTGAGGAGGTGACAAGTGTCACTTCCCCATTTCTCAAAATTAGAAAGAAAGAGAATTTGGGTTATTTATTTTCAAATTTTTGGGATGAGAGGGAGTTAGTTGAATTTTGGGGAAAATCTTTCATTTTGGCCTTACCAAAAATAGAGAAGTTAGTTTGGAAGATAGAGAAGAGAGAGGGAGTTGGTGGCTAAGCTTGGAAGTGAACTCTGTGGACTCTGCAACAACTTCATTCCAGGAGGGCTTTGCAAGGTTGGTCTGAATTTTACCTTTGTTTTGGTAGAACTGAAATGTGTATGAAATGTGTGTGAAATATGTGTTTAAATTTGTTTTCTGTGGGGTTCTTGTCGGGTGTTTGACAGAGCGTCTCCCACTTGGGAGAAATGCTCATCAAGTTTGGGGTAGGGGAGGAGAGATCCTCCTCGGGTGCATACCTGTTCCATCTTTTGGGATGTTGAAAGCCTTGAGGCATGTATCTGTGACTGTATTTTTGACTTGAGAGTCATATACAGATTTCTTACAAAATTGTGATCACACTTGGTTGAGACCAAGAGAAATTTATATGAGTTCATTTATCTGTCAGGGTGACACTCTGAGTCGAGTGTATCCACTCTCCTGCCCCTTATGAAACTCACTGTCAGTTGAGTTTCCGTATTGTGTAAAATAGCCACGGGTGTATGTGTGCTTTGGGATTGTTGTTGTTTCTGTTGTGAAGTGGAGTGTTTGAGTACCCAGGTGTGAGTATGGTCTCCCTAGCTCGGGGGTGACCCTCTTGCGGGTCTACGGTAGGGAGGAGAGCTAGACAAGTGGTATTTTCTTCTTTGTTTGTCTTTGATACGCAGGTTTTTCTCTTGGAGCTTCTGGTTGGCTATTTATGAAGAAACAGATTATCTTCTTGTCATGAGAATTAGGCCTGGTTCATTTCATAGAGATGAAGAGAGAACACCTCTCTTGTTAATGTTTGTAAATTAATGATATTCTGGGAGTGAAGAAAATCACCTCCCTGATCTTGTTATTATTGGACTTTTATTGGTTGTCATAGTTTTCAGTTGTCTACTGTTTGGGAGGAGAAAGTTCATATCTGGGAAGTTGGTGTTCATGATTGAGAAGCTGTAATATGAATGTGCTTAAAATTTAAGTTGATGTTTGTAATCTTTGTTCAATAGCAATTTTTGTGTTTCAAGTATTACTGAAAAGAAAAAAGTTCGTTTTTGCAAATTAATCTGAGTTGTTTACATTTGAAAGTTTGGAATTGCTTCACTGGTTGAAATGCTATTTTTCTTTATAGTTCAATATTAAAATGGAAAAGACAGTTTTAAATATTTGAGTTATTCTCCATATTTAATGGATTCTGTTAATTTAGAAGGATTAGAGGAAATCTAGCATGTAAATATAATCTGTTTGTAAATTTACAAGTCTTATATGTTTATGAAAATGGAAATTTATACTTAAAATAAGGGGATAGCTATTTACCATTTGGTGAAATTGGCATATATATATATATATATATATATATATATATATATATATATATATCTAATTGTTATGACAATTTCTTTATAATAGGTTGATTTGGAGAAAATGCATAGAGTAGTGAATTTGAGAAATTGTAGAAATTGGAATTATACAAGTATATAAAGAGTATTTTTTTCTCTAAATAATTTATAAATTTATATATGGAGATATATATATATTTCTCATTTTGAGTAATTATCATTTTAGAAAATAATAGAGTAATTGAAAGTAATTATAACTGTTATATATCAATATAAAAAAAAGGGGATATATATATATATATATGAAATATATATATATATATATATGAAATATATATATATATAAATATATTATTGTTGATATATATACATATATATATATATATTTATATATGAATATATATAAATATATATATATATATACTTGTTAATATATTATTATTGATAATAACCAACGAATGGTGAAAGACTGTCAACATGTAAGCCGCGGATTAAAAAAAACACAGTCGAAATTTTATATGGGCGGTGGGGAGTAAACCCCACCGCAAGTTGTTATTACATATGGAGGTGTGGAGTGGGGCGGAGCCCCACCCACACCCCACGTCGTGGGAATGTGGGTGGGGCTCCGCCCCACTCCACATCTCCCCCCCCTCCAAACCCTTATGCCTCCCGCGGATCTTGTCCGCCGCTCTGCGGCCACTGCGAAATCCGTCCGCCGCTCTGCGGCCACCGCAGGTCTTGTCCGCCGCTCCGCGGCCACCACCGGCCCTGCTCCTCTGTCTCTGCGGCCACCGCCGCCCATGGCCGCCGCCTGCTGTGAATCTAAAGCTATAAAGAATGTTAGGGCTTGGGCCCTAACATATGAGTGGTGTATTTGTAATATAAATACAGTTTTTTTTTATATAGCTTTATATATATAGGCATATATATATACTATATATGTCTATGTATATAGCTATATAGATATAATATAATAATGATTATATATCTGTATATATATATATATATATATATATATAGATAAAGATATAGGTATATAAGTTGTGGGAAACCAATTTGTCCATTATATAGACATTAAAATAAATATATTATATATATGTATGTATGTATATATATATATATATATATAATATGCATATGAGTAAATCTTTGAACCAATTTATTGGGCCCTCGTTTAAAATCGTTATAAACTATGTCTCATGGATATAGAGAAAAAAAAAATATATAACAATTATATTCTCACAGTAGATGTTATTAAGTGTTGAACACAACAACCAAAGAAGATATATTACCATGAACAGAGTTTTATAAAGTGGTGAACCACCTACATCTATTGACAACGTCATACGAATTACAATCAGTGTATGAATCGTAATTAAGAGTAACAGTAACAACAGTAATTCTAAACAAGAGAAAATAAAATTATAATGTAAAGAGAGTTTAGGAATATTCAGTGATACTCTGGAAAGAGTTTCTCGGAAGTTTCAACTGTTAACGTACTAATAATCACCCGGAAAATGAAGAGGAAAATTACACAACTCTTTGCTCAAAAGAACACTGGAAATAAACTTATGAAGCCACCACTAACAATCCATGTGGCCATATTAATCTCAACTGTAGCAAACGATCTCATATGTAAACCTGTAAGAGGTTCCGAAGAAGGAAAAACTAACATTGGAAAACACAGAGGAGAAAATGCGCGACCTTTCTCACACGGGATAAGAGAACTAAGTTGACGGACCCTTCTGTCAATTGTGCTTAGGAAGAAGTTGACTAAGTATTTACGAAGAGGAGGAACCTAGATCGGGGAAGATTAGGAGACCGAGTCCAGCGAAATAGTAAACCAGCCTTTGTGACCTAGATCATCCTGAAATTAGGTTTAATATCAACAATAACTGCAGTGATAACCCTGATTGACGTAAATCATGAAGAAAGGACAGGATGCACATAAAGAAAGTATAGAAAATGAAAGAGAGAGAGAGACCGAAATATAAACACACTAAATGAACTAAGAGATAGTTAAGGTAAGGGCAATAAAGATATAATCCAACTTAAGAACTTGTGGAAAGGGAAGAGAGGGCAACCAAACCGCCTTGTTGAAAATGCTAAGTCATAGGAGGAGTATGTTTCAGGGAACAAGAGAGGAGACAGACAACCGTGCCTGGCTGAAAAATGACTAAATAGGGAGATCACTAGCCGGTTTAGTCGGAACAAGGCGTCGTGGGGAGTGGTTCCTCTATCAGCGAACCACGGGCGTAAATGAGTGCAGCGTAATTCCCACTAACGCCGTAAGGCATTCTGCTACCGAACATTGCCGAGGATTTGATTTAAGAACTTTGGTAATCTCACTCTTGTAATGACGTTAGCAGCGTTGTATAGACCCTCTTGTTGATCTATATGCTTCTGGTTGCACGCCATTGTACTTGTATTCCGCTGATGAGTATAGTGTTTCGCCATGAGAGAACACCGTTGAGCATGCGTACGCATGCGAAAGGGGTTTTTAGGACAGTGTGAGAAAAGTTTTTCATATCTCGTGTCATAACCACATGACAGATGTGGCTATGACACGTGCGATGTGTGTTGTGACCACAAGGAACATGTGGGCATGACATTTGGTATCAGAGCCAGGTTTGTAAACACTGGGCGTATTTGGGCACGTTATTATTCCGCAACTTTGGCTAATTAGTTTCTACCTTGTTTTGTAGGATGCCTCCCCGACGTGTTCGACGAACGTGATCACGCCACACAGCGTCAGTCGAGGTGCACAGCGATTCCTCAGCTGAGGGACTGGCACCCGCAGATTCAGCAGCACCACCTGCACCACCTGTACCACAAGTACCACTAGTACCACAGGCGACACCAGTAACGGATATAGGTCCACAGATCTTACAGGCACTATAGACTATGTTAGACAGGTTACCACCAGTGATTCCTGAGCCACGTATAGAGCCTCGTGTTGATCCGCGAGAGGAGCCACGTGCCGAGTCACATATTGAGCCACGTATGGAGCCCCGCGTTGATCCACTAGAGGTGATACGTGTGGAGCCCTTCGTTGAGATTCCTGACACAACAGTAGAGGAGGTAGGGTCGGCCTCCCGAGCACGGAGCAGGAGTCCTCCGAGACTTTTGAGACAAGAACAGGTTCAGCATGGAGTATATGAGGATGGTGTGGAAGAGCCACTTGGAAGACTTAGAGATAGAGGGGACCCTATTAGAGATCTACTAAGGCTCAACCCACCCACCTTCGCAGGAGCTACAGAGGGAGCTGTGGCCGAGGCTTGGCTAATTAGCTTAGACAGGTGTTTCGCATTGCGACCATATGAGAGCAACACGAAAGCACGAGTGGCAGTTCATCTTCTTAGGGATGCAGCAGCCACCTGGTGGCGCACAGAGGAGTGCAAGCGCCGACTCTCCGTGGATACACTCACATGGGACACCTTCATTAAGCGCTTCAATGCGCGGTATTTGTCCCGAACATTATAGACAGCGCAGAATCGATGAGTTTCATGATCTACAGCAGAGGGGACTCACCGTTACTCAGTATGAGAGCCGATTTATAGAGCTTTCTCGTTATGTGGAATACCTCCATGACGAGAAAATCTTAATACACAAATTCATCAGGGGGCTAAATCACGGGATAGCAGGACCAGTTCGTATGGCAAATCCCCAAACCATGAGCGAGGCTGTTGAAAAGGCCCTTATATCAGAGGAAATTCAGGGACGAGGACAGAATTCACACCCACAGTACCAGGAACGGAATCCCCAACAACAGCAGAATTTCCGAAGGCCTCAAAACACAACACAGAGAGGAGGATATAATCCTTCATCATTACCTCCTAGGCCTCCACAGCAACAGCAACATCAGCAAAAATCCAAATTTCAACAGAGGGGACAGGGAGGACAGAACCGTGGATGGCAGCAGCAGGGACCACGCAGGGATCAGAGACAGCAGGGTTCATCGGCAGGACCCGCAAGGTCCCAGCAGTCTTACAGAGGCTCACAGGGATCCACCGGACAGACCAGGCAACAACAATCGGGCAGAACACAGTCAGGGCAGTTACAGGTTAGAGGACCATGTTATGTATGTGGTGGGGCAGGGCATCTGGCTAGAGAGTGTCCGCAGGGATTTATTGCAGGGGGTCAGCCCCGATCAGGAGGGTCTGAGCAGACCGTAGGTGACATGGGCAGATCTCACCACATGTTTGCAGCGGTTGATAACCGCCAGGCCGATTTTCAGGCTTCTGTCATCAAGGTAGCAGGTACGATTAGAGACTTTCCCATCTCGATCCTTTTTGACTCAGGAGCTACTGACTCCTTTTTGTCTACATCGTTAGTGGAGCGTTGCAGGCTGGTGGCTTCTAGGCAAGACATTAGGTGGGAAGTTGAGTTGGCCTCAGGGGCCAGGATGTCAGTAGATACCTTGGTTAAAGACTGTGAGATCACATTGGGACCCTTCACCACAACGTGCGACCTTAGGATTATGCCATTAGGGTCTTACGGAGTAGTTCTGGGTATGGATTGGCTTGCGGCACATAGAGCCAAGCTTGATTGTCGCCAGAGAACGATTAGCTGTTTAGACGATCATGGTTCGTCGGTTGAGATAGTGGGCATTCAAAAGCCCATGGCAGTTCGTATGATATCCGCACAACAGCTTAAGTGCTGTATGCGGAAGGGATGTCAGATGTTTGCCATCACAGTCAGTGATAGAGCAGAGGATGAACCTGAGGCTACTTTAGATGATCACCCTATCCTTAGAGAGTTTGCCGATGTGTTCCCGCCAGAATTACCTGGTATGCCTCCACGTAGAGAAGTGGACTTCCACATTGACTTAGTGCCAGGTGCAGAGCCGATATCCCGCGCACCCTATAGAATGACGACCCATGAACTCACAGAACTTAAGCTGCAGTTGGAAGAATTACTTGAGAAGGGACACATCCGACCTAGCGTTTCACCATGGGGCGCACCAGTGATCTTCGTGAAGAAGAAGGATGGGTCTCTTCGTCTATGCATGGACTACAGGCAGTTGAACAAGGTGACGGTGAAGAATCGTTATCCTCTACCTAGGATTGACGACCTTTTTGATCAGATGCAGGGAGCCAGAGTGTTCTCGAAAATCGATCTAAAATCTGGGTATCATCAATTGCGCATCACGGAGTCAGATATTCATAAAACTGCTTTTCGAACCAGATATGGCCATTATGAATTCACAGTGGTACCTTTCGGGTTGACGAACGCTCCTGCAGTATTCATGAGTCTCATGAACGGGGTGTTCCGTACATACCTAGACCGGTTCGTGATCATATTCCTAGATGACATTCTGATTTATTCACGGACTGAGGAGGAGCATGTAGAGCACTTGCATCAAGTTTTGCAGAAATTACGAGGGCAGCAACTTTATGGCAACTTGACGAAGTGTGCCTTCTTCAGGACAGAGGTGCAGTATTTGGGACACATTTTATCAGGCGATGGCATCTTCGTAGATCCATCTAAAATTAGAGCAATCCAGGAGTGGCCGGCACCCACGAACGTGACAGAGGTCAGAAGCTTTATGGGGTTAGCTGGGTATTATCGTCGGTTTGTCGAAGATTTCTCCAGGATAGCACATCCCATTACTTCCCTTCAGCGAAAAGGGAAGGGTTTCACTTGGACCGAGCAGTGTGAAAAGGCTTTTGGAGTCCTCAAAGAGCGTCTTACGAGCGCTCCTATTTTAGCAGTTCCAGATCCTTCGGAAGAGTTTGTAGTTTGCACAGATGCATCATTAGAAGGTTTGGGAGCCGTGCTTATGCAGGATGGACGAGCGATCGCATACGAATCGCGGAAACTAAAGACACATGAGTTAAACTATCCTACGCACGACTTAGAGCTTGCAGCTGTTGTTCATACCTTGGTTCGCTGGAGACACTTTCTCTTAGGGCGACGCTTTGAACTCCATTCAGACCATCATAGTTTGCAGTATATTTTTACACAGCCTAATTTGAATGCCCGCCAACGGCGTTGGATGGAATTCCTATGCGAATATGACTTCGATGTCCATTATATAAAAGGGAAGGAGAACGTGGTCGCTGATGCTTTGAGTCGAAGACGCCACGAGATCCAGACCCTGACCTTGAAGATGGACTTGAAGGATCGCATCTTACAGCATCTGCCGGAGGACGAATGGTTTCTTGAAGTGCAGCAGGCAGTACTAAATCAGAAGGCCCTTGAGGGCAAATTTACAGGATATACCCTTGATTCTGATGGAATGCTTCGACATCGGCAACGCATCTATGTACCCCATGCGGGTAATCTTCGTACAGTAATCCTATCAGAGGCTCATAGAGCACCCTACGCAGCACACCCAGGAGTGAAGAAGATGTATGCTGATTTACGACAGCTTTATCATTGGGCTGGGATGAGGCGTGACATTGCCGAATTTGTTGCTCGTTGCCTGGAATGTCAGAGGGTCAAGGCCGAACATCAGCATCCAGCGGGACTGTTGTACCCTCACGAGATACCTGAATGGAAATGGGATACCATTTCTATGGATTTTATCGTTGGTCTACCTATGTCATCACGTCGCCATGATGCTATTATGGTGACAGTTGACAAGCTGACCAAAGTGGCGCATTTTTCACCAATATGTACAACGTACAATGCACCATCAGTGGCAAAGGTGTTTCTTGATCAGATTGTTAGACTTCATGGAGTACCTCACTGCATTATATCTGACAGAGACTCCGTATTCACTTCATCGTTCTGGAAAGCCTTACATCAGGCGTTGGGCACACAACTCAACTTCAGTTCTGCATATCATCCGGAAACCGATGGACAAACAGAGAGAGTTAACCAGGTGTTAGAAGACATGCTTCGCATGTATGTGATGGACCACCAGTCTAGATGGGAGGAGTACCTGTATCTAGTTGAATTCGCCTACAATAATGGGCATCATAGCTCGTTGGGTATGCCTCCTTTCCAGGCATTATATGGCAGACCATGCAGAACACCTTTGAGTTGGGATTGTATAGAGGACAGAACAGTCATCGGCCCAGAGATAGTTCAGAATATGGAACTGCAAGTTAAACAGATAAGACAGAGGCTTCTGGAAGCATAGGACAGGCAGAAAAAGTATGCCGATGCTAAAAGGACAGACCGAAGCTTCTCTGTGGGGGAAAGAGTATTTTTGAGAGTGCGGCCGCACAAAAGTCCAATCCGTTACGGAAAAGGCTCTAAACTCGCACCTCGATTTGTAGGACCTTTCGAAATCTTGGAGCGGATAGGACCAGTAGCCTATCGTCTAGCCTTGCCACCTAGCCTGTCACGTATCCACGATGTATTTCATGTATCAGTTTTACGTCAATATATTTCTGACTTATCTCATGTGTTGGATTGGAGTGCTCTTCAGGTAGAGGCAGACGGACAACTGGCGTTGGAGCCAATTCGCATATTGGCTCGACGGACGCTGGCCCTTCGAGGTCGAGAGTTGGACCAGGTTAGAGTCCAATGGGACTTATATGACGAAGTCACTGCAACATGGGAAGATGCAGAGAGATTGAAGACCCTGTATCCTCACCTTTTTGACGACTTCCAGGAGGAAGTACCGTCTTAGGGGGAGAGGATGTGAGGACCGCCCTTTTTACTACTGTTGTTATGACTATTTACAGTACTGTTATTGTTACTTTCATATTTGTGGGATAGCAGTTCCCGAAATTTGTCAGACTATTTAACTTTATTATGTTTTCGGAAAAACTAATTGGGTGATGTTTGGATAAGTTACTTTTCAGAAAAATGAATTAGGGATGATGGAAAATTGTAATATGATTTTTAATTATGTTAAATTGTACTAAGGCATGAGAATGCATGTGTTATTTAAGTTGCTTTGGCTATGATGAATTTATGTGGTTACTGATCTTGTAATTGAGTGTGCAGGGACTACTAATCAAACCACAGATTTCGGAGATCATTCCACACCTTGTTAATTGTTATTCCCTGTTAAGCCGATCTGGTTCCACGAAGAACCAAGATCTCTTTGTGTTTGATGTCAAGATGTAATGTGGTCTTTCGTATGGTCGATTGGGTTAGGTTACCCTCATGTAACATTATTTTTATAAGTAAGTGTTGTTAAGAGATTGAATTTGAAATTTCTATTTTTCTTTAAATTATGAGGCCCTTTTTCTTGTGCTTTACCTTGACCTGGGGTGTCTTGTATGGGTTAAAATTGACCCTGGGTTCTACCCCATGGGTCCAGGGGCCCATTTGACATGGGTAACCCTTGAGTAACCTCCATCTAGTCAACTTAACCTTCCCTTGAAGTTAAGTGGCGAAAATTGGAGGAAGGAGGGGACATGATGGGTTGTACCAACACTCAACCCATCCCCTCTACTTTCCCCTAGATAAGAGATGCCATCCATTAGTAAAAGTTACCTCTTCTTTAGTAAGATTCCCCCATGTACTATGGGGACACCCATGTGAAGAAAGGAGAAAGAGGCATGGGTCACCTGTCTTGTTCCCATTTAACTCTTTTTTTTATTTTTCCCATGAGAAAGTGGAGTCACATGAAAGGAATAAGGAGTACCCTTGGGAATGGAGAGTGACATAAGCCACCTGGACAGAATAGTGATTTTTGGGAAGGGTGAGGAGGTGACAAGTGTCACTTCCCCATTTCTCAAAATTAGAAAGAAAGAGAATTTTGGGTTATTTATTTTCAAATTTTTGGGATGAGAGGGAGTTAGTTGAATTTTGGGGAAAATCTTTCATTTTGGCCTTACCAAAAATAGAGAAGTTAGTTTGGAAGATAGAGAAGAGAGAGGGAGTTGGTGGCTAAGCTTGGAAGTGAACTCTGTGGACTCTGCAACAACTTCATTCCAGGAGGGCTTTGCAAGGTTGGTCTGAATTTTACCTTTGTTTTGGTAGAACTGAAATGTGTATGAAATGTGTGTGAAATATGTGTTTAAATTTGTTTTCTGTGGGGTTCTTGTCGGGTGTTTGACAGAGCGTCTCCCACTTGGGAGAAATGCTCATCAAGTTTGGGGTAGGGGAGGAGAGATCCTCCTCGGGTGCATACCTGTTCCATCTTTTGGGATGTTGAAAGCCTTGAGGGCATGTATCTGTGACTGTATTTTTGACTTGAGAGTCATATACAGATTTCTTACAAATTGTGATCACACTTGGTTGAGACCAAGAGAAATTTATATGAGTTCATTTATCTGTCAGGGTGACACTCTGGAGTCGAGTGTATCCACTCTCCTGCCCCTTATGAAACTCACTGTAGTTGAGTTTCCATATTGTGTAAAATAGCCACGGGTGTATGTGTGCTTTGGGATTGTTGTTGTTTCTGTTGTGAAGTGGAGTGTTTGAGTACCCAGGTGTGAGTATGGTCTCCCTAGCTCGGGGGTGACCCTCTTGCGGGTCTACGGTAGGGAGGAGAGCTAGACAAGTGGTATTTTCTTCTTTGTTTGTCTTTGATACGCAGGTTTTTCTCTTGGAGCTTCTGGTTGGCTATTTATGAAGAAACAGATTATCTTCTTGTCATGAGAATTAGGCCTGGTTCATTTCATAGAGATGAAGAGAGAACACCTCTCTTGTTAATGTTGTAAATTAATGATATTCTGGGAGTGAAGAAAATCACCTCCCTGATCTTGTTATTATTGGACTTTTATTGGTTGTCATAGTTTTCAGTTGTCTACTATTTGGGAGGAGAAAGTTCATATCTGGGAAGTTGGTGTTCATGATTGAGAAGCTGTAATATGAATGTGCTTAAAATTTAAGTTGATGTTTGTAATCTTTGTTCAATAGCAATTTTTGTGTTTCAAGTATTACTGAAAAGAAAAAAGTTCGTTTTTGCAAATTAATCTGAGTTGTTTACATTTGAAAGTTTGGAATTGCTTCACTGGTTGAAATGCTATTTTTCTTTATAGTTCAATATTAAAATGGAAAAGACAGTTTTAAATATTTGAGTTATTCTCCATATTTAATGGATTCTGTTAATTTAGAAGGATTAGAGGAAATCTAGCATGTAAATATAATCTGTTTGTAAATTTACAAGTCTTATATGTTATGAAAATGGAAATTTATACTTAAAATAAGGGGATAGCTATTTACCATTTGGTGAAATTGGCATATATATATATATATATATATATATATATATATATATATATATATATATATATATATATATATATATATATATATATATATATATATATATATATATATATATATATATATCTAATTGTTATGACAATTTCTTTATAATAGGTTGATTTGGAGAAAATGCATAGAGTAGTGAATTTGAGAAATTGTAGAAATTGGAATTATACAAGTATATAAAGAGTATTTTTTTCTCTAAATAATTTATAAATTTATATATAGAGATATATATATATTTCTCATTTTGAGTAATTATCATTTTAGAAAATAATAGAGTAATTGAAAGTAATTATAACTGTTATATATCAATATAAAAAAAAGGGGATATATATATATATATATGAAATATATATATATATATATATATGAAATATATATATATATAAATATATTATTGTTGATATATATACATATATATATATATTTATATATGAATATATATAAATATATATATATATATATACTTGTTAATATATTATTATTGATAATAACCAACGAATGGTGAAAGACTGTCAACATGTAAGCCGCGGATTAAAAAAAAACACAGTCGAAATTTTATATGGGCGGTGGGGAGTAAACCCCACCGCAAGTTGTTATTACATATGGAGGTGTGGAGTGGGGCGGAGCCCCACCCACACCCCACGTCGTGGGAATGTGGGTGGGGCTCCGCCCCACTCCACATCTCCCCCCCTCCAAACCCTTATGCCTCCCGCGGATCTTGTCCGCCACTCTGCGGCCACTGCGAAATCCGTCCGCCGCTCTGCGGCCACCGCAGGTCTTGTCCGCCGCTCCGCGGCCACCACCGGCCCTGCTCCTCTGTCTCTGCGGCCACCGCCGCCCATGGCCGCCGCCTGCTGTGAATCTAAAGCTATAAAGAATGTTAGGGCTTGGGCCCTAACATATGAGTGGTGTATTTGTAATATAAATACAGTTTTTTTTTATATAGCTTTATATATATAGGCATATATATATACTATATATGTCTATGTATATAGCTATATAGATATAATATAATAATGATTATATATCTGTACATATATATATATATATATATATATATAGATAAAGATATAGGTATATAAGTTGTGGGAAACCAATTTGTCCATTATATAGACATTAAAATAAATATATTATATATATGTATGTATGTATATATATATATATATAATATGCATAGGAGTAAATCTTTGAACCAATTTATTGGGCCCTCGTTTAAAATCGTTATAAACTATGTCTCATGGATATAGAGAAAAAAAAATATATAACAATTATATTCTCATAGTAGATGTTATTAAGTGTTGAACACAACAACCAAAGAAGATATATTACCATGAACAGAGTTTTATAAAGTGGTGAACCACCTACATCTATTGACAACGTCATACGAATTACAATCAGTGTATGAATCGTAATTAAGAGTAACAGTAACAACAGTAATTCTAAACAAGAGAAAATAAAATTATAATGTAAAGAGAGTTTAGGAATATTCAGTGATACTCTGGAAAGAGTTTCTCGGAAGTTTCAACTGTTAACGTACTAATAATCACCCGGAAAATGAAGAGGAAAATTACACAACTCTTTGCTCAAAAGAACACTGGAAATAAACTTATGAAGCCACCACTAACAATCCATGTGGCCATATTAATCTCAACTGTAGCAAACGATCTCATATGTAAACCTGTAAGAGGTTCCGAAGAAGGAAAAACTAACATTGGAAAACACAGAGGAGAAAATGCGCGACCTTTCTCACACGGGATAAGAGAACTAAGTTGACGGACCCTTCTGTCAATTGTGCTTAGGAACAAGTTGACTAAGTATTTACGAAGAGGAGGAACCTAGATCGGGGAAGATTAGGAGACCGAGTCCAGCGAAATAGTAAACCAGCCTTTGTGACCTAGATCATCCTGAAATTAGGTTTAATATCAACAATAACTGCAGTGATAACCCTGATTGACGTAAATCATGAAGAAAGGACAGGATGCACATAAAGAAAGTATAGAAAATGAAAGAGAGAGAGAGACCGAAATATAAACACACTAAATGAACTAAGAGATAGTTAAGGTAAGGGCGATAAAGATATAATCCAACTTAAGAACTTGTGGAAAGGGAAGAGAGGGCAACCAAACCGCCTTGTTGAAAATGCTAAGTCATAGGAGGAGTATGTTTCAGGGAACAAGAGAGGAGACAGACAACCGTGCCTGGCTGAAAAATGACTAAATAGGGAGATCACTAGCCGGTTTAGTCGGAACAAGGCGTCGTGGGGAGTGGTTCCTCTATCAGCGAACCACGGGCGTAAATGAGTGCAGCGTAATTCCCACTAACGCCGTAAGGCATTCTGCTACCGAACATTGCCGAGGATTCGATTTAAGAACTTTGGTAATCTCACTCTTGCAATGACGTTAGCAGCGTTGTATAGACCCTCTTGTTGATCTATATGCTTCTGGTTGCACGCCATTGTACTTGTATTCCGCCGATGAGTATAGTGTTTCGCCATGAGAGAACACCGTTGAGCATGCGTACGCATGCGAAAGGGGTTTTTAGGACAGTGTGAGAAAAGTTTTTCATATCTCGTGTCATAACCACATGACAGATGTGGCTATGACACGTGCGATGTGTGTTGTGACCACAAGGAACATGTGGGCATAACACAGTATTAAATATTTCACCAAGTGGGTCAAAGCGATTCCACTAACTTACACCATTGGTATCCAAATTGTAAAATTCATCCTCCACTACATAATATTCTATTATGGCATCCCCCTCTCCATCATCATCGATAATGGGAAACCATTCAAGAAACAAGAAGTTTGCACCCTTTGTAAAAATTCCACATCCAACACCACTTCTCTACACCATACTGGCCTCAAGGTAATGGTTAGGCTAAAACTTCCAATAAAACCATCTTATGCATCCTGAAAAAGATGGTTAATGAAGTTGTCCATGATTGGCACCTTTAGCTTAATCTTGCCCTATGGGATTATTGCACAAGCATTCGTACCCCCACAAGAGCCACTCCATACTCTTTAGTATTTGGTTCCAAAGCCATTTTACCTATCGAGATTGAGCTCCCTTCTCTCAGAATTTCATTGCAGAATATCATTACTAAGCAGGAGTATCAGGTTCCATGCCTAAATGAGCTAGAATTGTTGGATGAAAAGTGTTTGAATGCTCTAAATCATCTCCAAGCCTATCAAAATCACCTACATAGAAGCTACAACAAGAAGATCAAGAATCATCTATTTGAGATAGGCAACCTTATCCTTATGGAAAATTAAAGGAACCTATAAGAGCTCCACAAGAAAGAAAATTTTGAGCCTAATTGGTTAGGAACCTATGTCATCATAGCTAGCTATGGATCAGGAGCTTATCAACTTGCAACACCTGAAGGGCAGCCACTGGAGGAGCTGATGAATATAATGCACATGAAAAAGTTCTATGCCTAACCCATCGAGTATCCCATGTTAAAAAATACAAAAAAAATCAAAAAATCCAAAAAAATAAAAAAATCAAGAAAATCCCAAGTGTAATAAAGTTGTCCAATGGTGAAAATCACTTCAGTGACACCTTGGATAAGTACCATGGTGGAAACCTATCTTAGGTGCCATGTGTAATGGCTGGTCCTACCATCTAATAAGTCCTCATAACCATCACATCACTCCATATCACCTCCATCCCATGGCTTGGAATTCTTAAAAACATTCAATCCCACACCATCCCCCATCCCTTCATCACTCCACTTGAGGTAGATTCCTGAAAAGAGGGTCCTTGTATGCCACCTTCTACAACATAAAATTTAGAAAATCCAAAAAACATCATACAACCACCAAAAAATCCAAAAAAATAAAAAAACCAAAAAACATTAGAAAATCCAAAACCCCCAAAAAATAAAAAAAATTACCAAAACCTAAAAAAATCCCAACCATTATAACCATCTAACTCACCACACACATCATCATCCCATCATCCTACTCGAACCATCCCTACATCATCACTACAAACTGGAAATGCATATTCATCATCACATGCATCTTAAAGTGCCTTGATCCTGTGGATACAAGGTATGTAGGTAGTATGGAATATGAAGGAAGTATCTAGTACATAGGTACAAAAGATGAACCCATCCAACCCACTTGGATGGTCCCTATTTTCTGAGCTTACTAAATCCAAGAACAATACACTAGCTAAGCATACTCTTAAAAACATCATATCTCACAAAAATAATCAATCAATAAACCAACTACAATCAGGACATATGACCTACTATCTACCTATCCTTCAAATTTTATCCAACATCATCCAACCGATTCTAGCCTTAATGGATATATCATTCCTACGTCAATAGGCAGAATCCATCATCCTATCAACACTTATCTTGGAAAGAGATACAATGGTTGTTTGTATGGTTCATTGGTGTTTTTTATTATTGATTTTTATCTTTGGCCTCATTTTAGGGATCACTCCAAAGCTACCTTAATCTCACTATATCATGGTACGTGGAAGAAAACACCTAGAATGGGGCATGGTCATTGTTTTTTATATTGTGCTTGTGGGTTGGTCTCATTACTCCATGGTATTCATATCTTGAAGATGTAGGGTCGTTTCTAGCATATTGTTGCATCTAAGGTTAATCATACCTTTTATGTACTAAGGACTTATGCTATGAGTGCTCTTCCCTCATCTAGGCAAAATTATACTACGTTGGGCATGCATGGGATTATCCTATTGTTTGCAAGTCTAGTCCATGCAAAGACAGATATATATATCATCACCTTGGTCCTTTATACCATGGTGAAAATATTCCTTTTTTCCATAATAAATCTAGGAATGCTCTCAAAATGTCAACACAAACACTTATCCTAACCCATCTACCCCTCACCTCAAATCAATATCTAAGATTTACATTTAACCAACCCAATCTCATCAACCACCCTAACAAACTTCTATCCCTCATCCCATCCCACTTCATCCCACAACACAATTGTTGATAACTGAGGGGTGGTGAATCAGTTATCTTAATTATTTCAGCTTTCTGAACTTCCTTAACAATTAATGCAACATCAAATCAAATAAGCAAACATAACCATGAAATGGAAATAACATCAATACACATGACACAATGATTTTGACATGGAAAACCCTATTAGGGGAAAAACCACGGGGTGATTAACCCAAGATTGTATTCTCTATTAGAAGAATAAGATAGAACAAAATGGCACTTGCCAATTAGGGCTCACTACTTGAGTACACTGCTCACAAGAGGCTCACTGCCTACAATAGTTTATACAAGTAAACTAGATACTTGAATTGATGAGAAGCATCCACATATGCTAAGGTTTAGTTCTGGTTAGGTTGAAAACACTGATCTGCTGCACTTCATTCTTCCTCTTCTTGGTGCTGCTGTCCTATCACATATCAGACCTGCCTTACTACTTCCACACTACTCTTATGCTTTTATTCACACATTACAACACACACCTCCACTCATACCGAAAACAATCTAGTATATATATCCGCACCGAGGATTTCATCCACTTTCTAGTCAGCATCCAGAATACTTATTATTTTCCCAAACTCTTGGTCTGTCAGCTGAATCCTTGCTTACCAAGTAGTGCGGATCAAAGAGATGCTTATAGAAGTTATCAATCATGTCGGCCAATCATGAATGATACCTTAGGAAACTTAATCACCATCAATATCACATCTAGATTTAGGTCTGATGCTCTGTTGGTTAGGTCTTCCTCTGTCTACTCTGCCATCAGGAACCCAACACTCAAGTGCTCATATATGTTCAGTCGTCTATCACTGGAGGCTAAGTCCTTGGAATATATCAATCAAGGTACTCCTCTTGACTTCCCAAAATCCTCACTTTACTAAGATACTTCTTCTGAGAGATTTGGACCTGACTTTCGGACCTTGCTGCCTACTCTGTTCTTGCTTACTAGACCACAACAGTTCTTCAATCTGACTTCCAGTAAAGACACACCATGTCCTGCGGATGTGTGGGATGGACTTTGTTGCCATCAATGACAACACTAATGAATCCACACAGTGTCTCTTGCCAACAATCTCCCCATTTGGCATTGATGGCAGCACTTAGTGAAAAATAACTAAGTGTCACACTATACTCCCCCTTGGCTAATGCTCTATTCTTATGAACATTTTCTGGAGCTCCCCCTTAGCTGGATTCATCATTTTTCACTGCTCCTCACTCCCCCTTTGACATCAATGGCAAAGGGTGGGGTCCGCACACCAAAATTTGCAAAACTCAATCTATACTCAATCACATAAGTATATTATCCAGTTATACTTTACATATACTTTA
Source organism: Cunninghamia lanceolata (assembly GCA_027924645.1). Lineage (NCBI taxonomy): Eukaryota > Viridiplantae > Streptophyta > Pinopsida > Cupressales > Cupressaceae > Cunninghamia > Cunninghamia lanceolata. The sequence goes on along the minus strand of BSBN01001320.1, from coordinate 966,330 downwards.
GTATATCTACAAAAGTGTTTTTCAATTGTCCAAGTTCTGTTGTCCAACTCAGCTTCATCCTATCGAAAATTGAGATGTGACCACTCAACAGGAATGCAAAATCTTCTGCCTTCTTGAGATCTGTCGGATCACTGGTTCGAGCTGTAGCCTGAGCATCAGTTAGGGATTCATGCATGGCCTCTAACTTAGGGATAATGATCCCTCTAAATTCACTCAACTTGTTTATTTTTTTTTCTTCTCCTTCTCAAGTGTCTTTATTTCATTTATGACTGCAATAGTCTGACACTCTTGATTTACTATGGAGGAGGATAGAGGATTAAAACTTTGAGATAAACTTAATAGTTTTTCCTCTTGCTCTTTTACTTTCTTCTCAATGTCCTTGGTCACTTTAGGCTAGAATAAACAAAAGTTATATATATCTCCCCCATCTTTGAGAGCATTTTCTAGGTTCTTTATTCTGATATCCATAACTCTCCTCTCATTTGATATTAACCCTTGTACCTCTGATAATCTTTTTACCAAAAACTCTTTCCAAACCTTATCTTCTGCTGACTTTTCTAAGGAATCAAAATGTGTGCTAACACTATTAACTAGAGTTTTGAGATGACTGGATGAAGAGGCTAAGGGATCCTTCTGAAAAGATGGCAAGATCTTCTCCAATACACTGGATGCAATTTCTATAAGCTTGCAGTCTTCCATGTGAGACTTCAAAAGCTTTTCTTTTGCCTTTGCTAAAGTAAAGGATGCTAGCTTCATGGTTTGAACTGGGGAGAGGGATTCAAAATTGAACGGTCCTTGAAGAAGTTCCGGTTCATCAAATTCCATCATCTCTTTGGTTAAGAATTCTTTGACTGCCTCTACTGTGTCTCTTACCGGAGACATAGTTTTCTCCCCTTCTACACCCTTACCACTATCACATGTGGCCTTCTCTGTTGGAGTTTTTTCTCCTATAGCCTTACTACTGTCATCTTCTTTTTCCTTCTCCTTTGCTTCTTGACTGATCTTCTCTTGTACTCTTTCTTTTTCTTTGGATCTGGAGACTGCAGGGGAAACTGGAGGAGAGATGTTTTCTTGATCATGGACCTCCTCTTCTGGAGTAGAGGAATCTAAGTCCTTAACTTTTTCTTAACCTATCTCCTTTACCTCTTTTGCCACTGTCTCAATAGATTCTTCTTCAACATCTGTAGCCAAGGGATCATCACCTAAGTCCTCTATAATAGGAATGTTGAATCTTTTGTATGCATTCTAGAGGATCTCTTCTATCTCTTTTGCTACTTTGTCAGTTTCTCTGAGCATAAGCTGATTCATTCTAGCTTTTCTCCAGAACTCATCCTTACAATATTTGAAGATCCTATTCTTCTACTTAGGAGTGATTGAAGGATATAGTTGAATAGCTATATGTTCTCGGATCTCAAGATCCTTTGCCATAGCATTATTCTTTCTTATTTCTAATTCATTTTCTAGGCTTTTGGGAATAAGAGATATGATTTCAATAAAAGCCTTGTTGTAGATATTCAGATACCTGACTGTGGCTTCTTGCAAGATCTTTTGGTCAGCTTCATTGTAATCATCATAAAATTTAGCCATTGGTTGAAGGTTCCCATCCACAATAACTAATTTTATGATGTCATCAATGCACAGAGTAGGCTTCTCAACAAATTCCTCTATTACTTCTTTGGATGTTTTCCTTTTCTTCTTCATTTTCTTTACTTCCTCATCTGATTCTATCTCTTCTTCATCCTTTTGGCTTGTGTAAGACCTTGTTGCCTTTTTCTTGGTTCTTGTTATCCCATTTTTCCTCTACCCAGAGTCAAATGGTTAACCTGGTATTTTCCTTGAAAATCCCTTGAGGAGGTCCCTATAAAGCAACTGCCAAATTTCCTAGTGAGCCTTGCCTAGAAAACCTGACCATTGTGAAGAGCTTGAAGAATAGGCAGGTTTGCTTTTTACAGTACCCTAAAATTTGACCAAATAAAGAAGTTATCCATGGTCAAAGTTTGGTCAAACATATAGTTCAAATATGCATTTGGCGGGCTTGAAAATCTCTATTGGCCTTAGGAAATGTTGAAAAATTTAAGTTTTATGCATTTTTTGAATGTATATAGGCCAGGGAAAGATATATACATTTCAGGAATCTCTCGCAGATTCCCAGGAATATTCTGGGTTTGTATATCGGCGATATACAAGTAAAGATGCAAGTGAAACATACAATGTATAAGATGCATTATGGGGATATTCTTTCCAAGATTCCACGGTTGCATGTCAAAGGTTTGTATATTGCTTTGTATGTTCACAATATACAAGAGAAAATATACAAGGGAAACATACATTGCGGGCATATTCCTCAAGATTCTCTCTTTGTATGTCGGCGGGTTTATATATTGCATTGTATATTCGACATACAAAGCCCCAATGTACATTTGCTACAGTGCCACGGGGAAATATACAAAGGTTGCTGCAGAAAGGATATACAAAGGCATTTGTATGTTGCCAATATGCAGGAGGTGGGGTCCACAATATACAGGAGCTTTTGTATATCAGTGATATACAAAGTAAACATGCAAGTCAAGATGTGCAAAGGTAAAAAGGCAGTGTCATGTACATTCAAAAGATGCTACAGTGGTTTGTATATGCAGTTGTATATTTGCATATATAAAAGTTAACATACAAACCTGGACCCGATTGCATTTTTCAATGGTTTCATAAAGAGTTTCGGGTCCGTGGCTTGTATATTGGTGTTGTATATGTCGATATGCAAGAAGAAGATACAAAAGGGAAGACAAGGCCAGGACCCATCACTTGTATATTGGCAGTTGTATGTTTGCGTATACAACCCAAAATGCACTTCAATATGCAGGCCGGATTTCATGAAAAGATCAAATGCAGCTGATGCATTTTCAAGTCCACAGTGTATTATATATGCGATTGTATGTTTGTATGTACATGCGATACACAAAAGAAAAATGTAGTTTCCCAGTGCCACCAAAAACGACAGGACCTGATTTCAGTTTAATGGCAAATCAGGAAGTGCCACGTGGCAATGGTAGATGCATATGCAAAGGCTCTTGCATATGCAAGGCAGTTTCAAATGCTTTTTGAGAGCGATTGTAGAAGCTTTTTGGCACCAAAATGCAGAGATACAAACAAAGTTTCCAAAGCATGCAAAGTTAGGATCTGAGGTATTTTTAGAGGGTGATATATACACAGATGCAGAGGAAATATATACAGGCAGTTGACCAGATCTTTGACCGCTGATATCTTCCCCATTTCAGTGAATTTTGAAATGCTGTAAGAGGCAAAAATGCTTGTTTTTGCCTCCTTTCATTTGAGTAGATTTTTTGGGGGGGACTTTCCAATTTTCATTTTCCCGATCTGGCTTTGCATATTTTGGGTCGATTAGACGTTTTAGTGGCCGCCTTGAAGTTTTGAGGGTTTTTTTCTCCTCACAGTGGCTCCAGTTGGTGGATTTCTGTAGGTGCATTCATGGCGTATGGGCTCTTTGTCTCGCAAGACCAATTTCTGTGCATTAGACGGTGACTTTGGGGGTTGCTTCTCCATCCCCTATCCTATCTCGTGTCCTGGCTGCTATTTTCTGTGTTTTCTCCTGGTGACAGCATGGCCCCTGTCCCTTCGCCATTCCCTCACCCATACTTTTCCGCTGCTAGCATTTACGGCCTTGATTCTATGATTCAGCGACTCCATGCCCTTCTAGCATGAATCTGGCCTATATAGACAATGTAAAATATCTTTTTGAGAGAGGATGGTATGTTTTGGGGCTGTGATGCTGCCAAAATTTTGTAGTTAGACCTCTTAATGTAATTGCAAGGATAAGGGAATGTGACTCACTGTGCCTGAATCTGGGCTCTGCTGTCTTCCTTTTATCCACCAATGAGTGTAATTAGCTAGGTGGGTGTAACTATGCTATGAAACATTTCTGCATTGTAATAGTTTTCTGGGCCTTCATGGTTAATAGATGCTAACTTCTTGCCTCTTTTATGTCTGAATTTCTGTGTTTCAATTGGAGTTGTAGTTTTTTCTGTGGGTAAAATGGCCCCTCTACAGGTTTAGCTTTCATACCGAAGCCTCAAACCAATCTTAAATCTGTGTAAACCTCCCCGCAGTAACAAAAAATCATTGTTGTGTCCAAACCATGACCACCATCACTCACTAAATCTGGTGTATCGCCTCTTTTCCCTTCAGTTCTCCTTCTAACTCTTTCCCCTGTAAACTCTTAGCACTAGATTTAGTATCATCGCTCTAAATAATAGGCTTGGAGCAAGGAACCAGCCTTCTCTGGAGGTCTGATCTCATAATGCAAGGTCCCACACTTCAAGATCATTCCAATGTTACTCCAGGTTGCATGAGGTGTCACAGCTGCATGCAAAGGGTGCAAATCTGGGTGATAACAGTTTCTGGCATGCCTGGTGGGACAAGTATGATGAACTTAACATCAAAGTACTGAGAGATTTGGTGTTTCTCCCAGTATTATCAGCCTTTGGAGGTAGTACAAATAACACCATGGCGACTCTAATGGCGAATCAGCTAGTTACAGTAGTCTAGTTTCCAAGCAGCTAATGAGGTTGGTGCTTGTTAGTTTACTATTGTTTAATGTTTTTCTTAGCACCTGGTGACTCTTCTCATGTCCTAATTCACATCCTAGTGTTTCATGACCTTGTGGTCCATATTCATTCCTACTTGCTTATGCTTCATGATTTACCCTTGCAATGTCTAGTTATCAACACCACTATGGTTATTCTTCCCCATTCCATGAAAGTTTAGACTTTCGGCCCCCATATCAGCAATACCAGGCCCTAAATGCCTCTGAGTTTACTCCAAACAGCCCCTCTCCTCATTGCAGTCAACAGTACCAACAAGGGCATTTTCAAACCACTCTGGTCCATCCTTGTTTGCAGCCTGTCCATTCTTATAGTCAGCCTTGTGAAACCCTTTATGCTCAAAATCAAGCCTGTAATCTCCCTAGTCAGTCCCAAAATGCTGATTTGGGTAGCATTAAAGGTTGGTTATTAGATTTCAAAAGATAAATATTAGAAATAGATAGAGAAGCATAGTATAATAGCTAGCAGGAGGAGCTCACCTATTAGTTTTTTTGCACCAGCAGGAGGCAGAAAATAGAAGAGCGCATGAAGAGGAACGCTTGAACATGCAAATAAAAAGTTTCTCTCCTATTCCCAGCTTCAAGCAGGTCCATCCCCCAAATCAAGGTGAATCTGTGAATGTGGCTCAGGCTTCTAGGTTATGGTAGCCTTCTTGGGCCAATCATCCTGCTTATAAAATGCCGAATCTTGTGAAGGCCAATCCTCTCATGTGAGTTCAAAATCAAGAGGAGGAAAAGCTTGTAGAATCTAGGCCTGTCATAATCCCAAGTTTCAGGCATCCCTTTGCCTTGAAGGTTCCAAGTTGGAAAGGGCCATCTCTTCCACCCTGCGAAAACCCTTCACCAAACATGTGAATGGAAATGTGCTCTGGCATTCAGCTAGCAAAAGAAGAGAAAAATAGATTTTTGTTGACTCCATGTCAAAGGTTGGAAACTCAGTTAGCCCTCACTTTTCCAAATCCACTTTTTGAAGAGGAGATTTCCAAGTTCAGGGTGCCAAGCTTCAAGCAGGGTGAGCCTCCTAAGTCTCATGAATTCAATATCGTAGGTTTTAGAGGACCTCATCCACTACAGCAAGCAATTCCTAGACTTCACAAGTTTCCAAGCTTCAATGCCTTTACCCCTCCTCAAGCCCCTATTCCTGTGCAAACTCAAGTTATCACTCCCCAGGAACAAATTTATACAGAACCCTCTTCCCGCCAAGAAATTAAAGAGGATTTTTAGGCCTCTTTCCCTGATGCTATTTCAATCCTTAGAGGTGGACCTGTTGTCTACCAAAATAGTTTGGAAGATGAGCCAAAAGAGGAGGTGGAAGAAGAAAAAACTAATAAGGAGCAGTCTGTCCCTACACTCATAAAGAAAAAATTGTTTGGACCTATTGCACCTGTGGGTATTGCTGAAGTCACTTCAGTGATAGATGATGCTTCCCTACTTCATGAGCTACCTGACTATGTTGAAGATGAAGAAAACAGGCAGCTGGTGGTGAATATGCAGCAACAAGAGAACACAGAAAATAATGACAAATTGCTGCAGGTTGAGGTTGAGCATGACAGTGAGGTTCCAAACCATGAAAGTCTTGGTTTAGAGAGCACTTCTTTAAGTAATAATGGAATTTTTGAGCCTGGGTGAGATGTTTGTATAGGTTTTCTAAGAGCTGATAGCTTTGATGAGCTTATGGCTGCCCTAGTAAAGGAGGAGGTTTCATTGACCATAGAGGAGGAATCAACATGGCAAACTATCATGCAGGGTGAAGATAATGATATCATTTCTGAGCTTTCAAATTGTCTTATCCCTTGTCCAACCTTAGCTATGAACCAGGACAGCCATGAGCAAAGGGAAGAAAGGTTTGTAGAATGTAGCCATGATAACATTATATCAGCTTTCTTGGGTTCTTTGAGGGAAGAAGGAGAAGGCCATGAGGTTCCAAGTTAGCTGTTTCACACACAGGCGCAGAATGAGAGCAAGGTGGAGGTCATCATCATGCCAAATGAGCTACAAGAAGAGAAAAAATTAGAGCAAAGACATGAGATCAAACATGTTGATTTGCATGTCATTTCAAGGGGATGCCCAATCAGGCATCTAGCTCAGTTGGAGACATATCAAGAGGAGTCACCACTTGTCATGCTTACCTCTAAGCATGAAGTTGAGCATCAAAATGAGTGGGATTAGCCCATTTATTCACCACACATTAGCAACATCAGCAATCAGTCTAGGTGGATAGGTGAGTTTATCTCCATTTTGTGGGGAATGCTTTATCAATTTGTTATATGCCCATTCCCCCCACACCTCTTTTTAACTACCCACATGCATGAAGAACATTGTAAATTGTTAAGGAAGGGTAGTTACTTTCAAGAACTAGTTAATGGCTTTGTTTAAAGTCATGATTGGTTAGTTTAGGATTAGAGTAGGTTTCATTTCTGCTCTAGTTTTCCCTTTTCCTAAGTGCTTCTGCATAGGCTGCATTGTCATTAGGAGAATGCAGGCCCTTTCCCCTTTTATGTTTTGGAGGCAGTTTCCAGTTTTCTCGCAGGTTTTAAACTTGACCCCATGCCCAATGGATGCAATAAGGCCACTGATCATTTGTTTAGCAGGCAAACACCCCATAGAGGTTGCCAAAAATGTTATGCCATTTTTCCTCTGCCCAGAGTCAAATGGTTAACCTGGTATTTTCCTTGAAAATCCCTTGAGGAGGTCCTTGTAAAGCAAATGCCAAATTTCCCAGTGAGCCTTGCCTGGAAAACCTGACCATTGTGAAGAGATTGAAAAATAGGCAGGTTTGCTTTTTATAGTACCCTAAAATTTGACCAAATAAAGAAGTTATCCATGGTCAAAGTTTGGTCAAACATATAGTTCAAATATGCATTTGGCGGGCTTGAAAATCTCTATCGGCCTTAGGAAATGTTGAAAAATTTAAGTTTTTTGAATGTATATCGGGCCAGGGAAAGACATATACATTTTGGGAATCTCTCACAGATTCCCGGGAATATTCTGGGTTTGTATATCGGTGATATACAAGTAAACATGCAAGTGAAACATACGATGTATAAGATGCATTCTGGGGATATTCTTTCCAAGATTCTATGGTTGCATGTCAAAGGTTTGTATATCGATTTGTATGTTCGCAATATACAAGAGAAAATATACCAGGGAAGCATACATTGCGGGCATATTGCTCAAGATTCCCTCTTTGTATGTCAGTGGGTTTATATATTGCGTTGTATATTCGACATACAAAGCCCCAATGTACATTTGCTACAGTGCCGTGGGGAAATATACAAAGGTTGCTGCAGAAAGGATATACAAAGGCATTTGTATGTTGCCAATATGTAGGAGGTGGGGTCCACAATATACAGGAGCTTTTGTATATCGGCAATATACAAAGTAAACATGCAAGTCAAGATGTGCAAAGGCAAAAAGGCAGTGTCATGTACATTCAAAAGATGCTACAGCGGTTTGTATATGCAGTTGTATATTTGCATATATAAAAGTTAACATACAAACCCAGACCCGATTGCATTTTTCAATAGCTTCATAAAGAGTTTCGAGTCTGCGGCTTGTATATCAGTGTTGTATATGTCGATATGCAAGCAAAAGATACAAAAGGGAAGACAAGGCCGGGGCCCATCACTTGTATATTGGCGGTTGTATGTTCGCATATACAACCCAAAATGCACTTCAATATGCAACCCAGATTTCATGAAAAGATCAAATGCAGCAGATGCATTTTCAAGTCCACAGTGCATTGTCTATGCGATTGTATGTTTGTATGTACATGCGATACACAAAGGAAAAATGCAATTTCCCAATGCCACCAAAAATGACGGGACCCGGTTTCAGTTCAACGGCAAATCAGGAAGTGCCACGTGGCAGTGGCGGATGCATATGCAAAGGCTCTTGCATATGCAAGGTAGTTTCAAATGCTTTTTGAGAGCGATTGCAGAAGCTTTTTGGTGCTAAAATGCAGAGATACAAACAAAGTTTCCAAAGCATGCAAAGTCAGGATCTGAGGTATTTTTAGAGGGTGATATAGACACAGATGCAGAGGCAATATATACAGGTAGTTGACCAGATCTTTGACCGCCGATATCTTCCCCATTTCAGTGAATTTCAACATGTTGTAAGAGGCAAAAATGCTTGTTTTTGCCTCCTCTTTCATTTGAGTAGACTTTTTTGGGGGGGGACTTTCTAGTTTTCATTTTACTGATCTGGCTTTGCATATTTTGGGTCGATTGGACGTTTCAGCGGCTGCCTTGAAGTTTTGAGGGGTTTTTTCTCCTCACAGTGGCTCCGATTGGTGGATTTCTACAGGTGCATTCATGGCATATGGGCTCTTTGTCTCGCAGGACCAATTTCTGTGTGTTGGATGGTGACTTTGGGGGTTGCTTCTCCATCCCCTATCCTATCTTGTGTCCTAGCTACCATTTTCCTTGTTTTCTCCTAGCGACAGCATGGCCCCTGTCCCTTCGCCATTCCCTCGCCCATACTTTTCCACTGCTGGCATTTATGGCCTCGATTCTATGATTCAGCGACTCCATGCCCTTCTGACATGAATCTAGCCTATATAGACAATGTAAAATCTCTTTTTGAGAGAGGATGGTATGTTTTGGGGCTATGATGCTACTGAAATTTTGTAGTCAGACCTCTTAGTGTAATTGCAAGGATAAGGGAATGTGACTCACTGTGCCTGAATCTAGCCTCTGCTATCTTCCTTTTATCCACCAATGAGTGTAATTAGCTAGGTGGGTGTAACTATGCTATGAAACATTTTTGCATTGTAATAGTTTTCTGGGCCTTCATGGTTAATAGATGCTGACTTCTTGCCTCTTTTATGTCTGAATTTATGTGTTTCAATTGGATTTATACTCTATTCTGTCGGTAAAATGGCCCCTCTGCATGTTTAACTTTCATACCAAAGCCTCAAACCAGTCTTAAATCTATGTGAACCTCCCCACAACAGCAAAAAATCATTGTTGTGTCCACACCATGACCACCATCGCTCACTAAATCTGGTGTATCGCCTCTTTTCCCTTCAGTTCTCCTTCTAACTCTTTCCCCTGCAAACTCTTAGCACTAGATTTAGTATCATCACTCTAAGTAATAGGCTTGGAGCAAGGAACCAGCCTTCTCTGGAGGTCTAATCTCATAACGTAAGGTCCCACACTTTGAGATCATTCCAATGTTACTCCAGGTTGCATGAGGTGTCACAGCTGCATGCAAAGGGTGCAAATCTGGGTGATAACAGTTCTCTTCTCTCCTTTTCAAGATGTCTAAGCTTATGGTTTTGAAGCCTTTTGACCCTTAGAAGTGGTAGGTGTAGAGCTTTTGGTTGATCTGGTCCAGGAGGGCGCTTGCACCAAAGCTCTTACTTTTCCAGTTTCTTGCTTTTCTTTCTCTGCCCTTTCCATTTTCTCTCTATTGGTATCAAGTGCCTCTTTTGAGATTCCATGCCTCTTGGCAAATTCTTCTACTTCTTTTCTCACTTTTCTCTTCATCTCTAGTTGTCTGAGATCTACATGGATTTTTACACTTAATTCTTCAAAGGTTCCAAACCTTTCTGCCTTAGGATCCTTGGGCTGACTTAGCATTTGTTGAACATGCAGCTCTACAATTTTCTCATCAACTTCATACCCCATTGGCATGATCCACACTATTCTTGGTTCCACTACCTCCATTAGGCACTAATTAGTTTCTACCATAAAGCATATTGTATCTTTATATTTTTCAACTAGGGATTGGGGAATTCTTTCTCTAGCCTACATTATGCTTTGGAAGTTTTTGAAGTAACCCCATAGTGCTATGTTTTGTGCCTTGGCATCACCAAGCCCATGCAAGTAATCCTTGATTTGTATGGTAACCGGTCTATCATTTTGCCACATCCAGCCACTAGATCCAGGTAGCTCATTCATGCAGTAGAAGAACAAACAGAGTATCAGGCCACCATATTTGAAGGGATTCTTCTTGTCCTTCTTTATCTTTTGTAGATTCTCCAAAAGTTGATTTAGGAGAAGCTCACAAAGGTCATAGTCAGCATTTTCTTTTAGCATCTGATAGGCTATGTAGATTGCAATTCCAGGTACTAAATTTTCCCTATTGGAGTGATAAATCTTGTACCCAATTATCATGGATGCAAATTTGATATTTGGATCAGTGATATCTTCAATTGTCATTGCCCTCTTGTCAAACTTTGATCTGGTAGCCTCACTCATAGTTTGGTTTTTGACAGATTTGAGAATAGGCAACTTTTTGGATGAGTGTAAACCAGTTACTACCCTAATAGCATCTTTTGTGATCTTGAATGGTCCATTCAACCACATGAAGTTATCATGCACTCTGCTTAGAACATACCAGACCCATTCATCTTCCAGAAAATAGGGGAAATGAATGCACTGTGCAAAATGTTTGTCTCAGATAGCCTTATACTTAGGTTTGAGATCAAAAGAGTCGTCTATTAACTGATTGTGATAGATATCTGATAGCTTGGATTCCCCAAAATTTTCAATGTTTGCATGAATATATGCCCTAACATCTTCAACATGCAAAACCCCATGCGGAATGCTAGAAAAAGCCCCTAAGGGATCCACTTCTAGAGATTTGTAAGGATGTTTCTTAAATTTGGGTTGAGGCCTATCAGAAATCTTTACAACATTTGGAGTAGCCATCTTCAAAAGATTTATAGAGAGATATTCAACAACAGAAAATACCTTTTATGCTTATAGGGTTCGATGAATGAGCCAGATTAATTTGTTGGATGAATTGACTTCAACGATTGATCTTTGAGAATTTGTTGCAGAGCTCCTTTTCTCTTCTTCTTGAATGCAAATGTGCAAATGACAAATGAATGAACCCTTTTATTTCTAGGAAAACCCTAATTTCATATTGCAATAAATGAGCAACTCAAGTCATTCTGGTTGCCTTGTTCTCCTTGTTCTGAGAAAGATCTTTTTTTGGATCACTAAGATATGCTTCAAATTATACTTGGTGATTATTGACTATCTATCTTTCTTTCCTCGATCATTTAATCTCTCCGCAAATCAAGATTCCTCAATTTTGAATCAAGCTAGATCTAACTGTGAGAATCCTACTTTTACCGGATGACAGTCAAACTAGATCTATCTTGGAAGATTAGACTCTTCAAACCTTTTGTAGATCTTTCATATCTTTACCAAACCTTCTTTAGATGTTTCTCTGAGAATCCTTTAATCCGCAACCTTTCATGTGCCAATTTTTGGCACCTAATGACTGGCTGAGGGAAAATGTTTTTCTTTTGTTACTCCCCTTGAGCCAAAGCTCATCTATTTAGTTTCTGAAAGGAATATCAGCACCAGATTCTAGTGCGGATCCATCCTCAACATTTTTTGTACTCCTCTTTACCCAAATCTTGTTCATCTCCCTTTGAATTTCATCCGCATTCATTTTTCCTTTGTCTTGGTTTTGATTATGATGTACCGGACCCTTATTGTTCTGATTCTTACTTTTGTAGAATTTGGCAATATGACCAGATCTATTGCAATAGAAGCAGACAACATTTCTTTGCATATTTGACTGATATCCTCTTGATCTACATTGATTAGCCATATGTCCCATTCTATTGCATGCAAAGCATCTTCTATTGAATTAATTGTTTATTTGCATATTTCTACACTCATGGAATTTATGACCATACCTTTTTCAATTAAAACATTGTCCGGAGAAGGATGAATTAGACTAGTTCATTCTTCTTCTACACTGATTTGCTTTATGACCAAAATTATTGTAGTTGTGGCAGTATCCATTGAAGGATGGATACCTTTGAGCATTTGGTTGCATTACCAGAGGTCTTCTAGGCCTGTTTCTTGGATTTTTTGATGTGAAGTTCTTCTAACTAGATCCGGAGCTTTCACCTTTCTCATACCCCAAGCCTTTCTTGTCATCTACCCTCTTTTGGCTTTGAAGAAGAACTTCAAGTTAGGCAGAGCTTATCTTGAATTTCTCTTTGTATTCATTTTCTATTTGAAGATCCTTTTTAAGAGTGTCAATCTGATTCTCAAGTTGTTCTTCATTATCCCTAGCTTCTTCAAGATCAGATTCAAGATGCCTGATTATTCTATCCATTTTGTGGTAGTCTTCTGATTTCTCTTTGAGAGATTGTTTTAAATCATCTTCAGTTTTTCTTTTCTCTTCAATTTCTTGGGTAAATTTCATGACTCCTGATTCCATTTCATGTCTTACCATAATGACCTCTTTTGATAACTTTTCACATAACTTGGTTTTCTCCTTCAGATCTTCATTTGTACCATTATCTTCACTTTGAATTGCCAATTGCTGAAGTAGATCTTTTCTCTTTCTCATAGAGACACTTAGTTTCCCTTTTAGTTCATTTATGAAATCATCAACCTATTTGAGTCTTTCCCTCAATTCATTGACTTCAGAGTTACATTGCTCAAGATCATCTAGGTAGACTAAAGTTGTTCCCTCATACCATACACATCCATTTGAGTTCCCAAATCTTCCTCAAGCTGTTAGGCTCTATTTGGAGGAACCTGGCTCTAATACCAATTGTTGATAACTAAGAGGGGGGGTGAATCAGTTATCTTAATTATTTCATCTTTCTGAGCTTCCTTAACAATTAATGCAACATCAAATCAAATAAGCAAACATAACCATGAAATAGAAATAACATCAATACACATGACACAATGATTTTGACATGGAAAACCCTATTAGGGGAAAAACCACGGGGTGATTAACCCAAGATTGTATTCTCTGTTAGAAGAATAAGATAGTACAAAATGGCACTTGCCAATTAGGGCTCACTACCTAAGCACACTGCTCATAAGAGGCTCACTACCTACAATAGTTTATACAAGGAAACTAGATACTTGAACTGATGAGAAGCATCCACATATGTTGAGGTTCAGTTCCGGTTAGGTTCAAAACACTGATCTGTTGCACTTCATTCTTCCTCTTCTTGGTGCTGCTGTCCTATCACATATCAGACATGCCTTACTACTTCCACACTACTCTTCTACTTTTATTTACACATTACAACACACACCTCCACTCATACCAAAAACAATTTGGTATATATATCTGTACCGAGGATTTCATCCACTTTCTAGTCGGCATCCAGAATACTTATTATTTTCCCAAACTCTTGGTTTGTCGGCTGAATCCTTGCTTACCAAGTAATGTGGATCAAAGAGATGCTTATAGAAGTCATCAATCATGTCGTCTAATCATGAATGATACCTTAGGAAACTTAATCACCATCAATATCACATCCAGATTTAGGTTTGATGCTCTACCGGTAAGGTCTTCCTCTGTCTACTCTACCAATCAGGAACCCAACACTCAAGTGCTCATATCTGTTCACTCTTCTATCATCAGAGGCTAAGTCCTTGGAATATATTAGTCAAGGTACTCCTCTTGACTTCCCCAAATCCATACTTTACTGAGATACTTCCTTTAAGAGATCCAGACCTGACTGTCGGACCTTGCTGCCTGCTCTGTTCTTGCTTACCGGACCACAACACTTCTTCAATCTGACTTCCAATAAAGACACACCATGTCCTGCGGATGTGTGGGATGGACTTTGTTGCCATCAATGACAACACTAATGAAGCCACACAGTGTCTCTTGCCATCAAAAATACCTCTAACAATGTGGCATCTAAAGACCTATTATAAACCTATCCCAACCATCCCTAAACCTATCCCAACCATCCATGAACCTATCCCACCCATCTCTAAACTACTCCCACTCATCCCAAACATCCCTAAACCTATCCCAACCATTCCCCAAACCCTCTAATCTCATCTCCCATGGTTCTAAACATCACAATGCATTATGACAAATATCCATAACATCATATCATTTTATCATATTACCATTTACCATTACAAATCATTTATCATTACACATCATATCATTTACCATTTCACATCATTAACCATTGCATATCATTTACCATTGCACATTCATCATCAAGTTGCATAATATATGTTTATTAATCCAAGCATATATTTTCCATCTCATTATCCATTGCATAATATATGTTTATTAATCTAAGCATATATTTTCCATTTCATCATCTATTTGCATAATATATGTTTATTAATTTGAGCATATATTTTCCATTTCATCTTCCATTGCATAATATATGTTAATTAATCTAAGCATATATTTCCATTCCATTACATTGCATTAACCTAAACATCTATCCATCCATATCACATGCATATAATCCATATCATAATCCATATAATCCATAAAACCATAAAAATCCATGTGCATACCATACATCAGCATCATAACATACATATATCCATCCATAAGCACACACCAATGCATAAATCCATAAACTCATACATATACATAAAACCAATAATCCATACATTAGTGCATAAACAACATCATAATCATCATCACAATATCAATAATCATCCATAATCATATATACAACATAACCATATATATTGCCACCAAAACATATATGCGTATCTCTTAAAATACACATCGAGTAAATGTCATGATACAAAAATACCTCAAAGGATGAAGTAGATAAAAAATACAAATCCCAGAGGATATAAACATATCAAGAACCATGGGCTGATGATCCCCTGGTAGAGTCAGTAGGAGAACCTAGAGGAGATCTATGTGGTCTAGGTGGCAGTGGCCCCATAGGCTATTTCTTCTGAGAAGGTGGCTGTTGTGAAGGTAGCGACTGCTCTACAAACTGCTAAAACCATCTAGATCTTTGCAAGCCTGATATCCCAGATCTGCTCCATGTGCTATAGCTCAATACCCTCTATCCCTAAGGTACCTGTTGTGTGGTTACACAACACACCTCATTTTAACTTGGCAAAACAGGGACTCAACTTTTGGCTTGCCTTGTGTTGTCTGCTTTCTGGCGGTTTGGTAAAAATAGGTCAGGTGCATCATCATCATGATATTCGATGAGGTTGGTCATCATCATGAGGTTAGTTTGTCAAAATTCATAATTTGTTTCTATGACCTCATATTTAGAAAGAGCTTGAAATTCCATGCAGGTTTGCCTTTTACATCACTTGAAAATTCGTCCATATGAGGGAGTTATGCACAGTCAAAGTTTTGGTCAAACCTGATATTCGCAAGAAGAGGGTCATATTTTATAAACTCAGTTTTGTTGTATGAAGAACATCATCTTCATATTTGTAACGGCCCCCGATAATATCCTGAGGTCGAAATATCCAGACGTCAACTTTAAGTCATAGTAAGTTTTCCCCGTCGAGCGGTCTTTTGTATCGCGAAAGGTCATCATCATGATCTTGGTCTATCACCTGATAAAAATCATGCAGTCCCAATATCCGGACGTCAATCTTAGGTGATAGTGTGTTTTACCCGTCAAATGACCTTGGGCACATCGCGAGCATCATGATATTTTTACATCACCCGATATTATAATATCATGCTGATATTATAATATCACCCTGCTTAGAAAGTCCTCCTGATCTCCTTTTGCACAATCATGATGATCACCCTATCTTTCAAAGGGAGGGTGATATTCCATTCCTAAGTCATGTTGTCAAGATCATCATGATCTTGTTTGTCTACCCGATATTTCGTAATGTCCTCCTGCCGAGAAATATAACCTTTTGCAAATATCCTGATGACATCATCCCGACCTGATAAACGAAGAAGCAAATATCAGGATGACATCACCATCACATTTCTCCTTCGGCAGGATATTTTCCAAAACATGATCCGGTTCATGAATATGACGATGACGTCATGTTCTAAGTTCAACAAAGGCCCCGGATATCCTGATGATCATCATCATCCTGATCTTTCGAGAGGGTTACCTTGGCCACAAAGGGGTCATATTACATGCACCACCCGATCATCTTCCTTAGGTGACCTGATATTACATTTATCCCCTGATCTTAACGAAACATGACGGTGATGTCATCTTTTGCATTTTAATGAAGCCCGAATATGATGATGACGTCACCATCATATTCCTTTCCTCAGCAGCAGGATCATATTCCAAATCCTCCTATTTTCCTTCGACATGATGATGACGATGATGTCTTTCTTTCCCCAATATGCAGAAGCGAAACATCCTGATGTGCTTTTCATCAGAGCATTCGGAAGGGAGGAGCATCATATTTCATGATATCCTGCAGCTAGATAGAAGACATAGAGTTGGGCATCATCATGATTTTTGGCGTCGGTATAACTGTTGCCATCGGCCAAGTCTAATTTTGTCACCCCGATCATATGTGGTCACACCGATGCGAATATGATGATGACCCGAAACATACAAACAGAGCATGCAAAGCCGGATTTGAAATAATTTGTTAAAAGCGGTTATTTCCTTGTATATTTTGAGATACATGATCATATTTGGAGCCTGATATACAAGAAAATGGGCGGGAAAATGAAGTGATGGAAATTTGAAGACCCGATTGCTGATTTCCAGTCAACGATGGTTGACCCGAGTGTTTTGATGCTGTTTATGCATTTAGTGCATAATTTTCCACTGATTTGAAGCTCGATTGCCTGTAGCTGCACATTTTGGAGGCTTGTTTAATAAAATGTTTAAATTCCTATTGTTTATCCACATGATGATGAACTTAATGTTTGTCTGTTTACTTGCAGGAAGTCATGATGCTGTTAGAGCTGCTGCTGAAGCTGAGCATTGTATGGTTGCACATGGAGGCAACATGAACCAGAAATGAGGAGGATATTATCAAATATGCTGTTTGCCAGCTGGAGACCGAATCAAATCAAAGATGCTGGAATATTCTATGCCAGCTGTACATTTGCCAACTGGCGAAGCATGTGCTTGTCATTTGGACCATTGATTATTATGAGAGGATCATGATCCTTGGATGATTGTAACTGTTTTCTGGCATTTGCTCTATATAAAGGCCAGATCCTGAGACATTAAAAGGATGAATACACAGACGCATCTGGCACATTAAGGCCAATTACTGTAGAATCAATTAGGAGATCGGATTACTGAGACTAATGAAGACTGAATTGTTGAAATGTCAAGGTTTTTTCTTCAGATCACTATAAATGTACCTGTTCTTGAGCATACTGAATGGATAAGAAGTTTCAGATTACATCCTGATTGTAAATTTTACGTAATCTTCATGTTGATTTCTGGATATGTACTGATGAATGCTGTGTTCAACTGGAAGCGCTTTCATTTCATTACATGTTGTTGTCAACTTTTCCTTTGAAGATTTGCACTAGATCATGCGGATTTGTGGAATGTCCTGGTGAAGTATGATTTTAGTTTCCTTCTTTTCATTGCATGTATGGGAGCTTGTATGTGGATGAGTGATCTAAGTCAAGTAGTTTTGGGAATCTCATTCTTTAACTCTTTTCCTTTTTTTAATTTCATAAATTCATCACCATAACTGCAAATCATGACAAATAATAAGCAGAAATAGAGAAATATGCTGAAATCCTGTAGGTAACTGAAAATCATTAGCATATTTGAGTTAAATGCATGTAGTATTGAAAATATCATGCAAATAATTGCAAATAATGGTAGAAATCATGCAAATATCAGCCTGTAGGCACATTATTTGACTAAATTCATAGTGCAGAGGTAGAATTGTTGGAGATTTATGTAGAGCAGGCATATAGAGCAGGATATTTGAAGAAATAATGATGAACTTTGCAGAAACACGTAAGGCCCCTGAATGGAAAACAGCAACACACATCAACCACTGAGTAACGTCAGTAGATTAAGACCTAATCAACGGAGACTTGGGATCATGAATTCTCTGAATTCATCGTATCTTTCAAGATGAGTAAAGGTTGTTGTGTAACTTTTATTCTATGTTTGTGAATGACCAACATCATGATCAACATAAATTGGCGCTAGAAGGAGGGCAGAACTGGAAAAGACACTATTGCTTTAGTCATCATTCATTTTATGCAGGCCCCTCGCTTCTAACGCAACATAAATTGGCACTAGAAGGAGGGCAGAACTGGAAATTTCTGGATTTCTGCAAATATTGCATAAATATTTCAGCATTTGAGTTAAATGTCTGCAAATATCTCTTATCTGAGATGTTTTGGTTACACCTTTGCAAAGATCTAGCCCAAAGCATCAAAGATTAGTTTGATTTTCTGAACTTTCAAGTTTTATTCTGAGATATGATAGATCTCCTTAAAATTGCAAAATGCTAAAAAATTGAAAAATAGAGTCTCATTTTGATGGACGTATATGAAGGCAATTGTCAAATTAACATTCCTTTATTTCAGGAAACTTTGAATAGGCAGCTTTACCCTCACAGTTTGTCTAACTTTGGTTTATCTACCTATTGCAGGATACACCAGACTGTGGAACACAGTGAAATAAACTGTTTAACTTTCCTTACAAGGTTGGATTTATACTTGAAAGGATTAATATTCTTTCTGGATGTGTTCAGGGCCGAAATCTGGTAGGAAAATGAAGAAATCTGCCAGGAAAATGAAGAAATTTGCCAGGAAAATGAAGAAGTCTGGCAGGAAAATGAAGAAATTCTGGAGCAACAAGCAGATGCAGCACCAGAAGTTATTCATTGTCCAGACACTGAAGTGGATCATTCTGAAGATTTTGAATTATACTTGTCTAGAAATATACAGTGTAGTCAATTATTAGGTTTACCCACTGATGATGTCTTGATTGAAAGCTGGTGCAGATTACATGATGAAGAGCATTCAGAGAGAGATTGCTACGCCTGCTTGATCATGTTGAAAAAGATTCTAGAAAATACAATAGCTGAGTCGTTTCCAGAAGGTAAAGAAGAGGAAACATCTTTCCTGGATTCATTTTATGATGAGATTGATAGGAGTTCTCTACTTCCTAATACAAGTAAGGATCAGTCAGTATGCAGGTATGAATCTTGTGAAAATTTTAGAGAAGAAACCACTCATCAGGATAATATTTTTGATTCTGATCCTAATACTTTAGATAAAGAAGATGAAACATCTTTCCTGGAGTCATTCTATGGTAAAGAGAAGTGTAAACAGATAGTAGAGCAATTTAAATTCACTGCTGATGATGAAGTTCCTATAGTGGTAACTCAGGGAGCCATAGAAAAGAAAATAAATGTTGATTTACTACCTAACTGGGTTGAATTGAATGATCAAATGCAAGAATGTTGCAGGTTAATGGAACCAGATCCTTTACTAGATAGAAGATGTGAATTATTTAATGAACAATTCCTAAAAGATGAAGATGTAGAAGACTTTGGAGTTGTTGTGCATAATCAGATGTTACTCCAGAAATATTTTGAAAATGAAACAGGGGAGTGTCCTTATCAATTGAAAGTTGTTTCTCTTTTACAGTCAAATGATTTAGAAATGATAAATTTCTGTATATCAGGTTGTGATAATAAAGATACTTATTTAGATGCTGATGTACAGGAAATTGAAGAAAATATTGAGAAGTTTCCTGAACTGGAAGATAAACTGAACATCCAGAATGAAGGGATAAAGTTGGATAAAGATGAAGAATTAATACATCAAGAGTCATACATCCTTCAATTTAAAGAGAGACCAGACACTGAGCCAAGCAGTGAAAATATAGAATTAAATGGAGGACCAATTGCCAATGAAGAAGCATGTCCAGCAAAGCCAGAAATACACCAGGTTGTATTTCTCCTTTCCACAATGAATGATGTTGATTACTATTTTGATTATGGAAATTTGAGAGATAGGACATGCATATGGATTAATCATGAACATGATGAGCTTCCTCAGTTGCTGATCATCAAGAGTTATTTTGTTGAATACAATGAATTCAGAATATCAGAATATTTTTCAGAATATAAAGATAAATTTGCTAGGTTGAGAACCATAACTGATACCCTGATGCTCCTGCACAATCAAAAGAAGTATGCAAATACGGGTGTCCTTAGGTCTTTTTCTGGTTTTTGTTTGCCTAGTAGTGGTCTGTATATAATTTTGTAGGTTAGTTGTTTGTACAGTCTGCTTGTTTTGCTTTCTTGTTCTGTTTCTGTTGTTTCCTTTTTATAGGTTAGTTGTTTGTATAGTGGTTGCTTCTGTTTTGTGTTGTTTTGGTTGAGTTTTGTTTTGGTAAGTCAAGATGATGCACTTCATCACCTAAGAAAATAACTAAATTGTTAGGATTCAAGTGATGAGATCAGATTTAGATATAGATTGTAATTCATTCTGATAAATACTCATGATCAAGTTTTATAATATCTTTTCATCAGGTGCCTTTTCTTGTCCAAAGTGAATCAAACACAATGAAACACCTAATAGCCTTGGGCTTGTTGAAGATATGAGTATAGGTGTTAAGTGAAAAATTTAAAGGGACTCCCTTGCTACCAATACAATCTCCAACCTAAAGCTGCAAGTGACCATACCTTGTACAAATGAGCTGACATGATGATATCAGATATATAAAAAAAAAGATATATATATATATATAAACAATAAACTTAGGCCATCTAAGTAACTCTACCGGGGCTATAGATGCCTGCTGGTAGTGGGGCTCTACTTAGGGAGATTGTATAGATAACCTTGCCGGGGCTATGGACGCTTGCTGGCAGCAAGGCTCTATCCGGTTGGCTATGAGGGATGATCTCCAACTATGTAGTTTAACACCAGTTACTTATATTTTCAACTTGCTTTCAAGATGAGGATAATTAATCATATGCACACACATGATCCTTTGTTAGCACTGTTACCTTGATGAAACTTTATCATTCAAAGATCATGATGATTTTACTTAGAAAGAATTAGAATACTATAGATGAATATGATCATATCACTTGAATCATTTGAATTTTGTCGTTTTCTTTGGTGGCAAGTTGTTGTGTGGTTACACAACACGCCCCATTTTAACTTGGCAAAACAGGGACCCAACTTTTGGCTTGCCTTGTGTTGTCTGCTTTCTGGCGGTTTGGTAAAAATAGGTCAGGTGCATTATCATCATGATATTCGATGAGGTTGGTCATCATCATGAGGTTAGTTTGTCAAAGTTCATATTTTGTTTCTATGACCTCATATTTAGAAAGAGCTTGAAATTCCATGCAGGTTTGCCTTTTACATCACTTGAAAATTCGTCCATATGAGGGAGTTATGCACAGTCAAAGTTTTGGTCAAACCTGATATTCGCAAGAAGAGGGTCATATTTTATAAACTCAGTTTTGCTGTATGAAGAACATCATCATCATATTTGTAACACCCCCCGATAATAGCCTAAGGTCGAAATATCCGGACGTCAACTTTAAGTCATAGTAAGTTTTCCCTGTCGAGCGGTCTTTTGTATCGCGAAAGGTCATCATCATGATCTTGGTCTATCACCCGATAAAAATCATGTAGTCCCAATATCCGGACGTCAATCTTAGGTGATAGTGTGTTTTACCCGTCAAATGACCTTGGGCACATCGCGAGCATCATGATATTTTTACATCACCTGATATTATAATATCATGCTGATATTATAATATCACCCTGCTTAGAAAGTCCACCTGATCTCCTTTTGCACAATCATGATGATCACCCTATCTTTCAAAGGGAGGGTGATATTCCATTCCTAAGTCATGTTGTCAAGATCATCATGATCTTGTTTGTCTACCCGATATTTCATAATGTCCTCCTGCCGAGAAATATAACCTTTTGCAAATATCCTGATGATGTCATCCCGACCTGATAAACGAAGAAGCAAATATCAGGATGACATCACCATCACATTTCTCCTTCGGCAGGATATTTTCCAAAACATGATCCGGTTCGCGAATATGACGATGACGTCATGTTCTAAGTTCAACAAAGGCCCCGGATATCCTGATGATCATCATCATCCTGATCTTTCGAGAGGGTTACCTTGGCCACAAAGGGGTCATATTACATGCACCACCCGATCATCTTCCTTAGGTGACCCGATATTACATTTATCCCCTGATCTTAACGAAACATGACGGTGACGTCATCTTTTGCATTTTAATGAAGCCCGAATATGATGATGACGTCACCATCATATTCCTTTCCTCAGCAGCAGGATCATATTCCAAATCCTCCTATTTTCCTTCGACATGATGATGACGATGATGTCTTTCTTTCCCCAATATGCAGAAGCGAAACATCCTGATGTGCTTTTCATCAGAGCATTCGGAAGGGAGGAGCATCATATTTCATGATATCCTGCAGCTAGATAGAAGACATAGAGTTGGGCATCATCATGATTTTTGGCGTCGGTATAACTGTTGCCATCGGCCAAGTCTAATTTTGTCACCCCGATCATATGTGGTCACACCGATGCGAATATGATGATGACCTGAAACATACAAACAGAGCATGCAAAGCCGGATTTGAAATAATTTGTTAAAAGCGGTTATTTCCTTGTATATTTTGAGATACATGATCATATTTGGAGCCCGATATACAAGAAAATGGGCGGGAAAATGAAGCGATGGAAATTTGAAGACCCGATTGCTGATTTCCAGTCAACGATGGTTGACCTGAGTGTTTTGATGCTGTTTATGCATTTAGTACATAATTTTCCACTGATTTGAAGCTCGATTGCCTGTAGCTGCACATTTTGGAGGCTTGTTTAATAAAATGTTTAAATTCTTGTTGTTTATCCACATGATGATGAACTTAATGTTTGTCTGTTTACTTGCAGGAAGTCATGATGCTGTTAGAGCTGCTGCTGAAGCTGAGCATTGTATGGTTGCACATGGAGGCAACATGAACCAGAAATGAGGAGGATATTGTCAAATATGTTGTTTGCCAGCTGGAGACCGAATCAAATCAAAGATGCTGGAATATTCTATGCCAGCTGTACATTTGCCAACTGGCGAAGCATGTGCTTGTCATCTGGACCGTTGATTATTATGAGAGGATCCTGATCCTTGGATGATTGTAACTATTTTCTGGCATTTGCTCTATATAAAGGCCAGAGCCTGAGACATTAAAAGGATGAATACACAGACGCATCTGGTGCATTAAGGCCAATTACTGTAGAATCAATTAGGAGATCGGATTACTGAGACTAATGAAGACTGAATTGTTGAAATGTCAAGGTTCTTTCTTCAGATCACTATAAATGTACCTGTTCTTGAGCATACTGAATGGATATGAAGTTTCAAATTACATCCTGATTGTAAATTTTACGTAATCTTCATGTTGATTTCTGGATATGTACTGGTGAATGTTGTGTTCAACTGGAAGCGCTTTCATTTCATTACATGTTGTTGTCAACTTTTCCTTTGAAGATTTGCACTAGATCATGTGGATTTGTGGAATGTCCTGGTGAAGTATGATTTTAGTTTCCTTCTTTTCATTGCATGTATGGGAGCTTGTATGTGGATCAGTGATCTAAGTCAAGTAGTTTTGGGAATCTCATTCTTTAACCCTTTTCCTTTTTTTAATTTCATAAATTCATCACCATAACTGTAAATCATGACAAATAATAAGCAGAAATAGAGAAATATGCTGAAATCCCGTAGGTAACTAAAAATCATTAGCATATTTGAGTTAAATGCATGTAGTATTGAAAATATCATGCAAAGAATTGCAAATAATGGTAGAAATCATGCAAATATCAGCCTGTAGGCACATTATTTAACTAAATTCACAGTGCAGAGGTAGAATTGTTGGAGATTTATGCAGAGCAGGCATATAGAGCAGGATATTTGAAGAAATAATGATGAACTTTGCAGAAACACGTAAGGCCCCTGAATGGAAAACAGCAACACACATCAACCACTGAGTAACGTCAGTAGATTAAGACCTAATCAACGGAGACTTGGGATCATGAATTCTCTGAATTCATCGTATCTTTCAAGATGAGTAAAGGTTGCTGTGTAACTTTTATTCTATGTTTGTGAATGACCAACATCATGATCAACAGTACCATAGTGCTGTATACCTCATAGTAATACTCTTCCCTTACCCATTGATCTGATAGCATTGCTGCATCTATTGTATCTACTGTTGAGCAGCTGAGTAATATCCCCAAATCTAGGCCATATTGGTGCCAATAATGAAACCCTGCATGCATGTAATCTCCTATTGTAGCTAAGCCACCTAAACCTCAACTTGTTGTGCCCTATTCTTGGCTCTTTGTAGCCTCACCTTAGCCTCCTTTCTCATCATAGCCTTTGTATCCCTCTCACCTATCACCTACGTTATTTGTGCCTGCAAGATCTAGATCTAAGGATCCCCATCACCACCACTAGGTCCACCCAAAAGGCCCTAAACACCCTGTAGGGTCTGTAGCTACCCCAAATTACTATCCTACCCTGTAGTAACCTATGCTAGGTCATGTTTCTGCCTCGCCACCACCTCCTCCAAGCTAGCCACTTGGGCACATAATGTCTTTGTATCCTCCTCCTTATCCCCTCAGGGCCAAGTCTACTATTGGCTAGCATAAATGGTGGGATCAGGTCCTATCCCCAATGGCCCTACACCTAATGTACCTACACTTGATGTACCTATACTTGATGTACCAGTGCCTGAAGTTCCTACCTATAAGGGTACATGCACTGGTGCCTAAGCAATGGGCACCTATACATGACTCTGATCCCCCAGAACCTATACAAGTGGTTGAGGAACTTGTCCTGCTCAATCCTACCCTACTGGTACATAGCCTACTTGTACCTATGCCTAAATCAGAGGACCTTGTCCACCAAGTACCTATCCTCCTCCCACTACCTACCCCTTAGCTACTGCAACTAACATATCAATGCCATCCCTGTCATCAATAAGAACTTCCTCTTAGATGTACTTTATCTCAACCTCATCTCCCTTATCTCCCTCCTCCTCCTCCTCCACCTTAGCCTCTGCCTTTCAATCTATCAAACAAACAACCCTTGCATACTGCCAGCATGTGTCATAGGCTGGGGTCATCCTCGCATCCACTCTCTAGTTGCGCCAATCCCACTGCACTGGCTATAGTACCACCTAATCCAATAAAGCCACTTGTGGCTAAATCTATGCGAGCCATGCTAGTATATCCTAAGGAGTGCAAGCAAATATCATTATCACCTGGGGAAAATCCTACACCAACCCAAACTATCACATCACTCATGACTAAATGCACCTATCGATGGTATGATCTCCTTGTCCCATTAGATACTGAGGCTAGAATGTGAAGGGTATATGTATATGGTCATCAACCCACACCTCCACACCTATATACAGTTGCTAGATGACCATATACATATCATCAATCTGTCACGACCAGTACCATAACTATCCCATATCTGTATGTACAACAGGTGGCCTACATAAGAAGACATATTCCTCAAATTGAGCCCTATAATAGGCATAATCAAGCCTCATGATCCTGATATGATCCCATGCCCACATATGGAGCAGTGTCACTCCTACCTCCAAACTCCTATCCAAATGATAGACTACCAGATGCATCTTGTGATACATTTGGGCTAATAAGCACAGGCCCTAGGTAAATACCACATCCTGAGTGATCATAGCCTCGATCACCCTCCCCTAGTCAATGAAAAAGTCTTGCGATCACTGATATGGAATCAATATACCTCCAACTAATGCAAACATACAATGTGAAAGTATCCACCCAGCCATCCAAGTCTATGTATATCACATCTATCATCGGTCCTAGGCATATACTAAACAAATAGGTAGAAATACCCTATCTAAAGCTATTACTCCTGACCGTACATCATATATCACTCTCTCTTCTCATATGGGGATCCTAAGGATCTTCCATACGTGGTGTAGGTGCACCTAACCCACAGTGGCCTCCATGAGGCATTAGCGGTTTAAAGTTCATTTTCCTGTTTTCAATAAGGTCCTAAGTTGACCATTCATTGTAATAAGGTCTATTTGACCAATTTAATTGTATTTAGGTTTATGTTGTAAGTCCCACAGGACACTTGTCAAGCTGTAATCATGAAGGTTGTTAGGCAGTTAGAGGTTGTTAGTCGGTTGTGATTCCCCAGCCACTTGGAGGTTGTCTCCCAGCTGCTTGGAGTCGATGAAGTACTACCAAGGGTAAGTGGATAAATACCCAAGGTCAGATTGATTGTGAGTAGTATGATCATTTTGTAGATAGTTTGGATTGTGCTCTGTATGTACTCGCATTACTGAAAGCATAATAAACCAGATCATGTTGTGTATCTGTGTCATTCAAAATTCATTTGGTTTCCCTTTATGAAAATCATTTTCCTGTTTGTGGCCAAATGGATCTCTTAATCCATTCCACCAGTTAGATTCTTTGAATTGGTAGAATGGTTGTACATTATTTTTTTTTTTTGTTCATGTTTTGTGTTTATAGGATCGGTGCAGTATGCTTCGAAAGATCTTAGCACCATCATGTGCTAGGTTGGGAAAGTCTAAAATCTATGTTAGATTGTTAAGGAGACGAATCTGAGTAATCACAAGTTTTGCAACATACCAAATTAGCGAAATTCTACTTTGTTTCATCAGACATACAACTTATGTATATATCACATTTGCATGTCAGAAATACATCCTATGTATATATCGCAAGTGTCTATGGAGTCTTGTATATTGGGAAGCTTATCAGGTTTGAATGCATCTTTGGAATGCATGTGTGAATGCACATTGTGAATGTACATTGTTGATATACATTCTTTGTGTATATCGCTAATGAGTATCAGGTTCATTTCCTGTGTATTCTGTAGTTGAAGGTTGTGTGTATCCCGCAGATGCATATTGCAGATTGTATGTGGTGAATGTACATTGGGATAGATACAAGGAAGTCAATGGTTGACTTCATCGAATGCCTGTTTGAATGCATGTTCTGAATGCATCTTGTGATTGTATGTTGCGAATATACAATGCACACATACATTGTGTTAAGTGCAAAGGGTGACCGGTAGCAAGGGTGAAGGAAACCGGTGATCGTAGGTCAAAGAATGTTTGCCAATATCAAAGGGATCGGCATGAGGAAGTGTATTAGGGGAACGACATTTAGGTTGGCCGATAGTGCATCATCTTGCCGATAGGCAAGTAGAACGTGGACATACAAGGGAAATGTAGGCTAAGGGGTTTAGCTCTGCATCATAGTGGTATCAGAGCTCAACAAAAGATTTGGGTAGAAAATTGAATTGAGGATCTACAGGAGTATTGGCGTTTGGGTGTTGTCTGTGAATGTTTATGTCAGACACAGAAAGCGATATAGAGGTGGAAAGGATGCCTCCGAAAAGCATGTCACAGGATGCCATTAAGAAGCTAATCAAGGAGATGCTTGAATCCAAGTTGGGAGAGTTCAAGCATACCAAAAGCAAAGATAAGGAAGCTAAAAGTGACAGCGATGAAGACAATGCAGAAATTGCTGAAAACAGTAAAAAGGCAGAGGAGATACCAGTAGAACAGAAGGCATTTTTAAATGCATTGAAGTCAATTAATAGGGACACCATAGATGGGTTGCCGATGTATAGTGGAAGTATGGAAGTTGAAGAGGTGATTGATTGGATTGAGGCATTGAATAATCATTTCGAATACAAAGAAATCCCTGATGATAAGAAGGTTAAGTTGGCAAAGGCAAAATTGCAGGGCTCTACTCTTGCATGGTGGAATTATGAACAAGGAGAGAGATTCAAGGAGGGGAAGAATATGATAACCTCCTAGGAAAGGATGAAGACCAAATGCAAGGCACAGTTCTTACCCCTAGACTATGATGTGCAGATGTATAAGAAGTTGCAGAACCTCAGGTAGCGAGACCTTGATGTGAATGCATACACACAAGAGTTTCATAAAATTAGTCTCAGATCAAAGAGACAAGAAGAAGAGTTAGATAAAGTGGCCAGGTATTTGAATGGCCTAAGGATGAACATCCAAGATGAGATTAGCATTTTAGCACTAGAAACAGTGAACAAGTGTTTCCAAATGGCCTTAAGAGCTGAAGAGAAGCTAAAGAGAAAAGTTGAGCAGAACAATAGAGGAAGGGGTGACAGAAATTTTAGAGGCAGTTTTGGAGGAAGAAGTCCTAACCAGAGACCTAGTGGTGAGTCTAACCAACAAGAGACTAGTAAAGGACAAGAGCAGTCTGATTTCAGAGGTGGATGGAAAGGAACAAGAGGTAGATTTGGAGGTGGTAGAGGTTCTAATGTTTTCACTGGGAGATGTTATCATTGTAATGAAATTGGTCACACAACATTCAAATGCTAGAAAGGCAAGGTTCATCATCAAAAGATGATAGGAAGAATGACAAAAGGGTTCAATTTTTGCAATAAGAGAAAGTAGATGAAAGTGTTAACTCTCCAATAGGGAGTGCAGTACCATGTCAAGATGGAGAATCATTGATGCTAAGGAGAACAATCTTGAAGACATCCAAGGAGGTGATACAAAGGAGAGCACTTTTTAGGACCAAATGCAAAAGCCAAGGTAAACTATGCAAGGTAGCAATAGATTCTGGTTCAATAGATAATATGGTATCTCAGAAAATGGTGGATAAGTTGCAATTGGAAAGGATTCCACATCACAATCCTTACAAAGCATCTTGGGTAAGTGATAGTCAATCACTTTTGGTATATGAACAAGCATATGTTGATTTTCATATTAGAGACTATTAGGATAAGGTTTTATGTGACATATTGCCCATGGAATGTTGTCACCTACTTTTGGGTAGGCCATGGCAATTTCATAGGAGAGCATTGTATGATGGGTATGCTAACACCTATATCATCAAGAAGGATGGGAGAACTTTTATGATGACACAATTGCAGGAGGATGTTGAAGCAAAGAAGACAGCAGAGATTATTCTGATAGGTAAGAAGGAGTTTGTGAAGATGCCTACAACAGAGTCAAAGGAAGTAGAGGATATCTCAAGGAGTGGAGATCATAGTTTGAAGAAGATTTCAGTCCTGACTGACAGAGATTAGGTGGATCAACAGAAGGTCTAGAAGCAGGTTTGCATACAGCCACAAGCTGATTGGAAAGACAAGGATGCAATCATAGTAGGGACTATTATTTGTCCTCTAAGAGTTGCAAGACAAACACATTCTGCCATAACAGTACATAAGGTTTCCAAAGCAGGTGTTCAGACAGAGATGTTGGTCTGCAAGAATGATCAACAAGGTGTGAGAAGAGCATACAGTGCTAGGCATGAGTATTTGGTTCTATGGCAACAGACTACAGTACAGAGATCATGGATCAGATATGAACTAACAGTAGCTACAGGTGGGTTCAGTCAAAGACTTAACTCATGGGACATGAGTTCTTTTCAAGGTGGGGAGTATGGTGCAGGTGCACCTAACCCACAGTGGCCTCCATGAGGCATTAGCGGTTTAAAGTTCATTTTCCTATTTTCAATAAGGTCCTAAGTTGACCATTCATCATAATAAGGTCTATTTGACCAATTTAGTTGTATTTAGGTTTATGTTGTAAGTCCCACGGGGCACTTGTCGAGCTATAACCTCGAAGGTTTTTAGGCAGTTAGAGGTTGTTAGTCGGTTGTGATTCCCCAGCCGCTTGGAGGTTGTCACCTAGCTACTTGGAGTCAATGAAGTACTACCGAGGGTAAGTGGATAAATACCCAAGGTCAGATCGATTGTGAGTAGTATGATCATTTTGTAGATAGTTTGGATTGTGCTCTGTATGTACTCGCATTACTGAAAGCATAATAAACAAGATTCTGTTATGTATCTATGCCATTCAAAATTCATTTGGTTTCCCTCTGTGAAAATCATTTTCCTGTTTGTGGCCGGATGGATCTCTTAATCCATTCCACT
Organism: Cunninghamia lanceolata; assembly: GCA_027924645.1. Lineage (NCBI taxonomy): Eukaryota > Viridiplantae > Streptophyta > Pinopsida > Cupressales > Cupressaceae > Cunninghamia > Cunninghamia lanceolata. The sequence goes on along the minus strand of BSBN01001320.1, from coordinate 936,039 downwards.
GGTTAGATTCTTCGAATCAGTGGAATGGCTGTACAGTATTTTGTTTTGTTTTCTATTCGTGTTTTGTGTTTACAAGATCAGTACAGTATGCTTTGAAAGATCCTAGTGCCATCATGTGCTAGGTTGGGAAAGTCTAAAATCTGTGTTAGATTATTAAGGAGATGGATCTAAGTAATCGCAAGTTTTGCAGTGGACCAAATCGGTGAAATTCCACTTTGTTTCATCAGACATACAACTTGTGTATATATCACATTTGTATTTTAGAAATACATCCTGTGTATATATTGGAAGTGTCTGTGGAGTCTTGTATATCGGGAAGCTTATCAGGTTTGAATGCATCTTTGGAATGCATGTGTGAATGTACATTGTTGATATACATTCTCTGTGTATATTGCTAATGAGTATTGGGTTCATTTCCTGTGTATTCCATAGTTGAAGGTTGTGTGTATCCCGTAGATGCATATTGCAGATTGTATGTGGTGAGTGTACATTGGGTTAGATACAAGGAAGTCAACAGTTGACTTCATTGAATGCCTGTTTGAATGCATGTTCTAAATGCATCTTGTGATTGTATGTTGCGAATATACTATTAGATTCAGGGCACACAACTGAGAGGGGGGTGAATTAGTTGTATGAAACTTTCTCCTTTTTATATGAACTTAACTAGACATTGTTAATTAGTAGCATAATAGAAGATCAACCATGAAAGCACAATGTAACAAATCAAAAGCAGAAACACATCAACACATGAGACACCAAGATTTTGACATGGAAAACTCGGTTAAGGGAAAAACCACGAGGTGATTAACCCAAGAAAGTATTCTCTGTTAGAAGAATAGAAGGAATAAAATGGCACATGCCAATTAGGGCTCACTGCCCAAGCACATTGTTCACAAGAGGCTCACTGCCTACAGGAGACACATTGTCTACAAAAGAATAAGTATCACATACTTGAACTGGTAAATAGCATCTTCACCATGCTTGAGTCAGTTCCATTTAAGCTCAAACCTTCTACTCTGCCTTTCGCTCTTCTCTTCACTACCACATGCTCATCTCCACAAGTACACACTGAAATGACTTCGCAATCCCTTATTTATACATGACATTGACTTACGAACAAACATCTAAGTCGGCAACTACCTACAAAAGCATCCACAACACGTGTAATCCATCCGGTCGGCTAGTCATAGAAGGAACACCATCATCTAGAAGTTGTTCTTCATTTTTAGGACCCCAATTCTAATGTAGACCATAAACATGAACTGAGCATGATCCAAGGACTTCCACAAACTTGCTTGAAACACAAAGAACATCCGCACTTCCTCTAGTTACTGAAATCCTTCTCTCCTTCATCCGGAACCTCAAGAACACAGTCTGCCATTACTGTCACAAAGGAATAGATACTTGCGGACCTGCAAACCATGAACTGAATGAGTTGACACACCACACAGACTTCCCCAACACTTCCTCAAATCCACAGAGTGGGATAATGCATTACCGGACCTCACCGGACCTATCTGTGTCACTCTATCACCTTTGGACACTTGCTGGAGCTGGTTCTACTTGAGAGACCATAACTTCTTTAGATCTTCATGTGGACCTCTAATAACTTTACTAGAGCAACTCAAGACTTATATCTACAAACCCTTTAAACCATATCCTCTTATCAACACCCTATCATGGACTTTTACCTTGTTGTTATCACTATTCTTTACTGTTCCTGATTGAGACAAATTTTCTCAATATCCTCAGGACACATCTCATCCAATCCTTCTTATTAATGCAAAATGAGTATGTTGACATCAATGACAACACCGGTCAAACCCATACTTGCAACAATCTCCCCCTTTGTCATTGATGGCAACATATGATGTGAAAAACCATCAAGATAAGAACTTCTCCTTACTGTCACAACTCCCCCTATCAAAAACAACTATTCACATGTCTTCTTTTTCTATACTGCTCCCCCTTTGATCATCAACCACTTGTTTTTCACATGTCTTCTCTCCCCCTTTGACATCAATGGCAAAGGGCTCATACTTGCAACTTCAGAATCACACTTGCTACTCCCCCTAAGTAGCAGCTCCCCATCATCAATCCAGATCACAAGATATGACTGTGATATCCACCAGACTGATGCACATCAGTGCATCCTAGTTGATCACCAGAGGGGTAATAACCCCTAACTTCTCCCTAAGATACTCAAAAGAGTCCTTGGGAAGAGGTTTAGTAAAGATATCTGCAATCTGATCCTTGGAGGGCACATACTCCAATCTGACTTCATCCTTGTTCACTTGCTTTCTTAGAAAGTGAAACTTGATAGATATATGCTTCGTCTTAGAATGTAACACCAGATTCTTAGAAATATTTATTGCACTTGAATTATCACAGAAAATTGTGATAGGCTCCTCATATTCTAATTTAATATCTCTTAGCATTTGCTTCATCCACAAAACTTGAGTGCAACTACCTGCTGCTGCAATGTATTCTGCTTCAGTTGTAGATAGAGATATTGCCTCTTGTTTCTTGCTTAGCCAAGAAACCAATCTTTTTCCCAAAAAGAATGCTCCACCACTGGTACTCTTCCAGTCATCCACATCTCCTACCCAATCTGCATCTGTATATGCATGAAGAGAGAAATCATGATCTCTTAGATACCATAGACCATACTCAACTATTCCTTTTAGATACCTAAAAATTCTTTTGATTGCCATGACATGAGATTCTCTGGGATCAGCCTGGAATCTCGCAACAAGACCAATAGCCTACATTATATCTGGTCTAGTTTGAGTGAGATATAGTAATCCTCCAATCATTGATCTGTACTTTGTCTGGTCTACCTTAAGAGAGTCATCATCTTTTCTCAACTTACATCTAGTTGCCATGGGAGTATGCATTGGTTTTGAATCTTCCATTCCAAATTTCCTCAACAATTCTTTCACATATTTTGTCTAGGAAATAAAGATTCCTTTCTTTGTTTGAGTAATTTGTAGACCCAAGAAGAAATTCATTTCACCAAGCATTGACATTTCAAACTCACTTTTCATTTGAGTTGCAAAGGTTTTACACATACTGTCTCTTCCTCCAAAGATGATATCATCAACAAATACTTCAACAATCAAAATGTTTTCATGATCAATTTTGAAATATAAGTTACTGTCAGCAGTACCTTTGTTGAAGCTAATCTTCAAGAGATGTTTGTCCAATCTTTCATACCATGCCCTTGGGGCTTGCTTTAGTCCATACAGTGCCTTCTTCAACTTGTAGACCATTTCACCATGCTCAGATAATTAAAATCCATCTGGTTGTTCAATGTACACTTCTTCTTCTAAATCACCATTCAGGAAGGCAAACTTGACATCCATCTGATACACTTTGAAGTCTTTGAAGGCAGCAAATGCAAGAAATAATTTGACTACTTCAATTCTTACCACCAGAGCAAAAGTTTCTTCAAAGTCAACTCCTTCTATTTAAGAGTAACCTTTGCAAACTAATCTGGCCTTATTTCTAATCACTTCACTGGCTTCATTCAATTTGTTCCGAAAGACCCATTTGGTTCCAATCACATTTTTATTTCTAGGTTTGGGAACAAGATCCGAAGTGTGATTCTTCTCAATTTACATCAGTTCTTCCTCCATTGCCTTAGTCCATTTTTCATCATTGTAGGCTTCATTTACTGTCTTAGGTTCAATCTTTGAAATTAGACAATACTCATTTGAATTTTGAGCAATTCTCCTCGTTTGCACTCCTTTGCTTTTGTCACCTATGATCTGATCTTCAGAGTGGTTTAGAGTTACATACCTTGGAACTTTGGGAGTTTCTTGTACCTCTAACTCTTGATCAGTCTCATTGAGACTTATCTTTTCTTCCTGTCTTACCGGATCAACTTGACTTTGTTTCTCAGAAGAGGCTTAGATACTTTGAATCTGAACACCATTCTGATCATCTTCATCATACTCATGAATTCTTGAGGGTCTTTCAATTTCTTCATCAACCTTCACATTTACACTTTCTACAATCTTTCTCTGTCTCTTGTTGTAACAACAGTATGCTTTGCTTTGAGTAGAGTAACCCAAGAATATTCCTTCATCACTTCTAGCATCAAACTTTCCCAGATCTTCATCCCTTTTAATGTAACATCTGCTACCCAAAACTCTGAAGTATCTCATAGTGGGAGTAATGCCAAACTAAAGTTCATAAGGAGTCTTACTGGTATAGTTTCTAATTTGAACTCGATTGAGAGTGTAGACTGCAGTGCTAGCAGCTTCTCTCCAATAATCTGAGGAACATTTACTTCCATCATCATGGCCCTGGATGCTTCCTGGATGGTCTGGTTCTTTCTCTCAACAACTCCATTATGCTGTGGAGTTCTAGGGGTAGACAATTGTCTCTTTATTCCATGTTTCTCATAGAAGTCTATGAACTCACCGGATGTGAATTCTCCACCTCTATCAGACCTCAAACATTTCAATTTTAATCCAATCTCATTTTCCACCATAGCCTTGAATATTTTGAATTTCTCAAGAGCTTCTAATTTCTCTTTCAGAAAGGTTACCCACATCATCCGAGAATAGTCATCAATTAGCAGCATGAAGTATCTATCACGTTGCACACTCCTGATTCTTGTCGGACCACATAAGTCAGTATGAACCAAGTCTAATAATCTGCTAGAAGATTGTTCCTTGCTTTTGAATGAGATTCTTCTTTGTTTTCCCAACTGACATTCTTTGCACAAACTATTTGTAAGTTTTACCAATTTTGGAAGGTCTCTTACTTATTGCTTATCTTGATGATATTATCAAAGTTCACATGACACATTCTTCTATGCCATAACCAACTCTGATCAACTTGAATAAATAAACAACTTTTACCAGTACGATCCAAGTGAAAGATGTTACCTTTTGTTTGGGTACCGGATGCAATCTCTATTCCAGAACTTTCAAAGATTTTGCATTTTCTATTCCTAAATCTGAGATCATAGCCTTTGTCCACCAGCTGTCCAACACTGAGAAGATTGTGCTTTAATCCTTCAACATATAGTACATTATCGATTTTGTTCTTTCCATCAAGAGAAATAGTTCCTCTACCTATGATTCTGCCAGCAGAATTATCTCCAAACTTTACAATTCCTCCTTTATACTTTTCCAAATTTAAGAACTTATTCTTGTCACCTGTCATATGGTGAGAGAATATACTATCAATGACCCAATCGTCCTTTGCTTCAACTTGAGCAGCCAGAGCTTTTTCTTCAACTTCATGATTGACAGAGACAAAGGATATTGGTTCCTCTTCTTTGATGGAAATAAACACCCATTCATTACCGGATTTGTTTCCTGTCTTTGATTCATCATCTGTTACTCCTTCATTATCATCTTCTTCATGAACATAGTAACAATTCTTTTGAAATCTTGATCTGTTAGGATTTGGCCTTGAAAACCTTTCTGAACATTTTGAGGCAAAATGACCAATTTTATTGTAGTTAAAACACTTGAAAGGTAATTTCCCTTCATACTTACCGGATCCTCTTGGTAGTCTTTTTGCAATAAGAGCTTCAAGATGAGTAGTTTCAGCTTCTTCTTCTTCCAAGTCTTTTCTTGCTTTTTCATACCATGATAGGTTCCTTGAAGAGTTTTCTCCCAGATCAAACCTTTGTTTCCTTTTTACAGAGGCACCAGCTTTGAATGTAGATTCAGTCTTTGGAGGATCATCTCCAAACTCAGCTATTTCAAAAGTAGCCAACTTACCAACCAATTGATCTCTTGTGATTGTTGTGTGAGCTCTGAATTCTTCGATTACAAAAGCCTTGATTTTATACGAAGCAAGAAGGGATCTGAGAACTTTGCCAATAATCTCTTCTTCACTTAGGATTCCACCTGCATTTCTAATTCCACAAACCAGCTCATTCACTCTTGGCATAAAGGAGGTAATATTTTCATCATCTCTCATCTTCAATTTTTCAAATTTCCCTTTTAGACTTTGTAACCTTGCACATTTAACAAACTGATCTCCTTCATGCAAAAGTTCCAGTTTATTCCAAATCTCAAAGGCAGTTGGTAGATCAATAACATTTGAGAGCTTTGAGTCAGATAATGCACTTAGGAGAGCTTCTTTGGTCTGTAGATTGTTTTCAGCATCTGTGATTTCATTTAGGGTTGTCGGACCACCCTGTGGAGGTACATATGCTTTTGTAACCATGGACCAGTATGCAAATCCGATACACTATAAGTGACATTTCATGCTACCTTTCCAAAGAGTAAATTTGGTTCCATCAAACTTTAGACTATCCTTCTTGTACGACGACATCCTGGATCTCCTCAAGTGGTTAAGCTCCTTTTAGAGGAACTTGGCTCTGATACCAATTGTTAGATTCAAGGCACACAACTGAGAGGGGGGGTGAATCAGTTGTATGAAACTTTCTCCTTTTTATATGAACTTAACTCCACATTGTTAATTAGCAGCATAATAGAAGATCAGCCATGAAAACACAATGTAACAAATCAAGAGCAGAAACACCTCAACACATGAGACACCAAGATTTTGACATGGAAAACCTAGTTAAGGGAAAAACCATGGGGTGATTAACCCAAGAAAGTATTCTTTGTTAGAAGAATAGAAAGAATAAAATGGCACATGCAAATTAGGGCTCACTACCCGAGCACACTACTCACAAGAGGCTCACTGCCTACAGGAGACACACTGTCTACAAAAGAATAAGTATCACATACTTGAACTGGTAAACAGCATCTTCACCATGCTTGAGTCAGTTCCATTTAAGCTCAAACCTTCTTCTCTACCTTTCTCTCTTCTCTTTGCTACCACATGCTCATCTCCACAAGTACAAACTGAAATAACTTTGTAATCCCTTATTTATACATGACATTGACTTAGGAACAAACATCTAAGTTAGAAACTATAGAAACTACCTACAAAAGCATCCACAAGACGTGTAATCCATCCGGTCAGCCAATCATAGAAGGAACACCATCATCCAAAAGTTTTTCTTCATTTTTGAGACCCTAATTCTAATGTGGACCATAAACATGAACTAAGCATGATCCAAGGACTTCCACAAACTTGCCTGAAACACAAAGAACATCCACACTTCCTCTAGTTACTAAAATCCTTCTCTCCTTCATCTGGAACCTCAAGAACACAGTCTGCCATTACTGTCACAAAGGAATAGATACTTGCAGACCTTCAAACCATGAATCAAATGAGTTGACACACCACATAGACTTCCCCAACACTTCCTCAAATCCGCAGAGTGGGATAATGCATTATTGGACCTCACCAGACCTATCTGTGTCACTCTGTCACCTTTGGACACTTGCCGGAGCCAGTTCTACTTGAGTGACCATAACTTATTCAAATCTTCATGTAGACCTTTGAAAACTTTACTAGAGGAACTCAAGACTTATATCTACAAACCCTTTAAACCACATCCTCTTATCAGTACCCTATCATGAACTTTTACCTTGCTGTTATCACTATTCTTCACTGTTCCTGATTGAGACTAATTTTCTCAATATCCTCAGCACACAGCTCATCCAATCCTTCTTATTAATGCAACATGAGTATGTTGACATCAATGACAACACTGTTTAAACCCATACTTGCAACATATACAATGCGCACATACATTGTGTTAAGTGCAAAGGGTGACTGGTAGCGAGGGTGAAGGAATCCGGTGATCGCAGGTCAGAGAATGTTTGCTGACAACGAAGGGATCGGCATGAGGAAGTGTATCAGGGGAATGACATTTAGGTTGGCCAATAGTGCATCATCTTGCCAATAGGCAAGTAGAACGTGGACATACAAGGGAAATGCAGGCTAAGGGGTTTGGCTTTGCATCAATACATCCTCTAGGGTGATCATGATCTCACCCATAGGAAGTAAGAAGTACCATGTCTCGCTCCTCCATCACTCCACTAGGGTTGACATCATGGCCCTATGAGCCCATATGTGGAGCATCTCAAAGATCATCTGTAGCCTTATCCTCCCTAGTAAAGCTATATCTGCTTGAACAAATTGTGATCTCAATTCCATCACTGATGGAACTTGGAGCTCTCATGATTGTAAGATCCTGCCTGGAATCTACATCCAAAAATCACTAAAATCAACTTTTTTCTCAAAAATAGCACTATGGCCCTAATTCAAAACCCTATAGTTCCAATTTAGAACATGGCACTAATCCTTGGCCATATAGGGGTGATTCAGAGGATTGCGCTAAACCTTGATCACATAATGCTACTCTAGAAGATAGTGCTAATTCCTGACCCTTTTGTGCTAAACGAGAGCTTAGTGTTAAACCATGACTACATGGTGTTAAACCACCATTTGACCTAAAAAACCCAAATTTCCCCAGCACTAATGCAAAAGACTGCACTAAATCCCACCCTTATCATGCTAAACAAGATGATAGAGCTAAAGCACTAGTAGATAGTGCTAAACCATATGTTAGTGCTAAACCCCAGATAGATGGTGCTAAACCATCCAAAAATATCCTTTTACCCATGGCACTAAATGAGAGCTTAGCACTAAACCATGGATGGATGGCGCTAAAACATCCAAAACTCCTCTTCCCCCTAGCACTGGTCCAGAGATTCACACTAAACTGCTTCCTAATAGTGCTACATGGCTGCATAATGGTTCTATCTACCTAACTACCCATTTCTTGAGCTCGTAAACTAGCCCAAAACTTGAAATCACAAAGTTACAGTTGATCAACATACTTATGGGTCCACCTCTGTCGATCAGCCATAGTCGCGCACCCTCTCAAATTGGTGCCAAAATCATGGGAACGTAGGTTGCGTCATGTCTCCTTCTACTCTTCTCTTGTCCAATAATCTTAGAGTGTGCAAATGTGGCACTTTGGGTCCACACTTTCTATATATAGCTGCCATGTCATACCCCCATGCACCTTTTTCTCTCCCCAGGCCATAAAATGTAACCTTTTTCATCTATTTTTCTTCCTTTCACCTAATTTTCCATCTTGTACCCATTTTTCACCACTATTTCCTCCTTTCGAGAGCTCACCCAAAATAATTTAATTTTTTCACCTGACCTCTTGAGGGGGCATCCCTTATCCGTTTCACTCCTTCCCAATAGTTGGGACAAAAATTCTTTGACTTGATGCCATTTCCCTATTAGGTCACACCACCACATCAAAGAGGGGAAATGTAGACACCTAAGAATGTCTTAACCCTTCAACCACCCTTAGACCACCATCTGCATTACTAATTTCACATCTAATTAATTAATTAAATTTTTATTTCATTAGTTAGCCTAACTTACCCCTAGATCATCCATACATTCTTCATCAATTTACCCTTAAAACTGAATTAATTAAATTAATTCAACATCATACCTTACTAACACTATCCAAATTAATTAGATAAATATGCTAAATATTTATTTGATTAATTTGTCTACTTTCCTAAACCTGGTTAATTAGATAAATCATACTTGTTTAATTAATCTACCCTACTAATCAGCCTACACCTTACCTAGTTGATTAAATAGCCAATATTTAATTAGCTACCCTAACCTACCTAGCCCCTAGTCTTGGATCAATTAAATAAATCATTGTTTAATTAATCCTAAACCCTATTTAACTCATTCACTATTTTTTCCAGCCACATTACTTAAATTAATCTCCCTGATTAACTTGGTCAAAGCATAATTAACCCATTCTCCCACAACCCACAAATTAAAAATTCTAAAATAATCCCATGGATCACATGACCCTTCCACCTCACCTTACTATTTCCATACTAAGCTCTTTTCTATGCCATGAGCTCACACATGTGAGTTCTAAAATTTCCCATGTGTCACATGACCTTCACACTCTCACATAAAATGGAATTTTTAATTCCACATCCTCCCAAAAATAAATTTTAAATTCATCACTTATCTTAATCCTCATTAAATGTAAATCCTTCCCCAAAAATGAATAAAAGATTCATTTTTATTCTCCACCCTTCAAAGTTGTTGATCAAATCTCATCCATCCATCTCATCTTTTATCCTTTACCATTGATATGAACTTTTAATCTCCACCGTTGGATCAATCTCCCCCCAAATTTTCCTATAAATACAAGCCATTTTCACATCCAAGTTTAGAGCAAATCCATTATGCCAAAATCACTCTAAAATCAACTCCTCCATAGCTAGATAATGCTAAATTATGTCCACATTTGAGAGCAATCCACATTTTTAATAGTTTGTTTGGGTAAAGCTAAGGAGTTTGGTTGCATCTCCTTCCACCTTATCAAGGAGTGAGGAGGCTTCAAGGATCATCAAAGGTATAATCTCTTGTGTTTTACTCCGCTTTGATGCTTTTTAGTTTTCCTCATCTTCAACAAGGAAAACACTTGAAGTTTTTTGACATGGCCATTTTGTGGGCTTCTTCCTTGCACTTAGAAATTTCTAGGATTAAAATCCTTCCATTTAAGGTGTCTCAAATCAGATTTCTTTGATGGAAGGGATGTAGACTTAGGGGAAACTTTGGGCTATTTAGCGTAAAGGTAAAATATGGAAATAGTAGGATGAGGAGGCAGAGACTTAGACCTTCTGGATAATAGATGCATGATTGTTGCTTATACATACATACATATATATATATATATGGAGATCTACTAGTACCGAATAATTATTTGTTGTCTTACTATTATCATCTATATGTAATAATTTGCTTCTATTAGTCTTTGTGTTTTGCTATCAATCTCTAACTACTTGACTGGGGTATAAGATGACTACAAAGACTTGGTTGAGGACTGAAACTTCGAATCGGTATCCCTCCCCATTTCTTTCCAACATTTGGTTCCGTTGTTGGGACCTTGGAAGAGGGTAGCTAAAGATTGGAGGGGTAAAACATTCAAAGGAGTAGCGCAGAGTACCAGAAAGAAGAGAAGGCTAGATTGGCGGAGAAATTTTTTATGTTGTGTAGAAATTTGAGTCTCCTTAAGTTCCCACCTCAATGAGAGGGGGGCAAGCACTTAAGAGGATGGCAAGTGGAAAGGGGGTAGGATCCATAAGGATCCTACAAATGATGTGAATCTTCAAATAAACATACCATGGGATATAATAGGGCTAATGGGACACCAAATAAAGAAAACCCATGGCAAAAGGGGAGAAGTGGAAGAAAAGAGAGATCGACGAAGACATCAGAATTGGAATGCTAATAAACAAGGAAGAAAGATTGAGGAAAAATTAGGAATGATTGGAACATTACTGCAGAAGGATGGAAAGGGCACTAGAGTTGAGAAAATATAGGATAAAAAAAGTTGCAGAAGAAAAGGAAGAACAATTCATTGAGTGTGCCATGGAGGGTGCTACTAAAAGAGAAGAAGAAGACACTCACATCATGTAAGATGCTACCGAGGATGCCAATGTGGGTGTTGCTGAAGAAAGGAGGTTAGAAAGAGGAGAAATAGAGTGCATCATGGAGGATGTTGCTAAGCATGCCAATGTGGGTGCTATCGAAGAAAAATGAAATGACAAAGGAAGAAAGGTGTGAACTAGGGTTTATAATGTAGATTGCTAGAAATTTTGAATTGACACTGGAAATTGATAAATGAGCATCTAGTGGTGTAAGGGCAATCTTGCATCACCCAAAAAAAGATGTGTTTCAAAATTGTTGATGGTCTTTCCATTTCTTTTCAAAATTTGTGGTTCTGGTTCCATAATCACTTGAATAATGATGTAAAACTTTCAGTTTTTCCAAACTACTACAAATATCAACTTGCTATTTTAGAAAAGTTTGCATTTGGGCACGAATTGAAGAGAAAATTTAAAGGAAGATTTGTAATAGAAAAATAAGACATTTGGTGAAGGAATCATGCAAAGATCATTTGCGAGCTGAAAGATATTAAAGTTTCTATTTCCTAAAACACACCTGAAAATTATTCAAACTCAGGTTTGAGGCACTAACTAGCCCTGTACAAGCTCAAAAATGGTCAAAAGTGGCAGAGCAAGTTCTTAGAGCGTAGAGCACTTTGCGAGATTTCTGACGCATAAAACGATTGGTCAATTAGACACCTGAATCAAAAGTTATGGCTCCCAAAAGTTGACCTATTTTTTGAGGGAGATGCAAATTTTGAAATTAGGTTGTTGGCCACCAAAAAGGCTATTAATAACTATTTTTGGGAACCCTGGGCAGTAGTAGAGTTAAAGGGGAAAGTGTAGAGTCAAGAATAGGTGGGAAAATAGAAACCCTAGTGGATTTAGGGTTATAGAAGGTAGAAGATTCTAGAGCCTAGTGATGTGTAGTTGTAGTGTGTTACAGCTTGGGGAGGATTGATTCCTCTGATTGTAATTGAGCTTCTATAATGTAATGAGTTGTCCAAATCAATAAAATAATGTTCTATTTTCTATGTGCAATTTATATTGTTGTGTGTTTTATGATTTACCCCTTCATCAGGCAGTATCACAACAAGGGTTTCTTGATTGTGTAGATAGATCAGCGACTATGAGGTAGTTTGCACCAGGACCTGAGGTTGTGGGTTTACTGCAGAGAACAAGATTCCTCCATGAAGAAATTGTATTGGGAGGAATACTTTAACGGAAGAAGGTTTTAGAGCCCTACAAAGGCAAATTGATGCATTGCAAGAGGAGCTACGAAGAGGGTTTGAGCTAAGAACAAGAGAAGAAAGTGAAGATGAAGCCAAAGAAGAGCTATCCGAGGAAGAACAAGAAGCTACAAGAGATCCTGCAGAAGTTAGGTTGTTGAGGGCCATTTCAAAGATCGGAAAGAGGCCCAAATTTGAAGTTTCTATATATTTTGGAGATTTGAATCTAGAATATCTTATTGATTGGATCAATGATATGGAGGAGTATTTCAAGTATGAAGATGTGGAGGACCCAAATCGGTTCAAGTTTGCAAAAACAAAGTTGAAGGGCCATGCAAGTATTTGGTGGAAGGAGGTCCAGTTAGAGAGGAACAAAAGAGGAAAATGAAAGATCACCAGATGGGATTAGAGGGTGGAGAAACTAAAGAAATAGTTCATTTCTATAGACAATGAGATGGAGCTACTGAAGAAGCTGCAAGGACTGAAGCAAGGTAACAAGTCTGTTAAGGAGTATACAGAAGAGTTTTATAAAATTACTATCATGACCGGCCATCCAGAACCCAACAAGGAGAAGGTAGCCCATTACATTAATGGGTTGAGGCAGAGTATTCAAGAGGAGCTGAGCTTGATTAGAATTACCACCATAGAAGATGTGTACCAATTTTCCCTAAAGGTGGAAGAGAAGCTAAATAAAAGATTCGATAGCAAGTAAAGGGGAAGAGGTCAAGGAAGAAGGAGTGGTGGAAGACCCTATGGAGGTCGTAATCAAGATCAAAAGAAAAGTGAAGAAGCTGGCACCAGTCAAAATTAGAGAGGGGATAATGCCTACCACCCTCATGACCAGAACAATGGTGAGCAAAGAGGAAGAGGAAGAGGCAAACCTGGGCAAGGGCCTGGAAGAGGGGGTTTCAGAGGAACTTGTTTCCAATGTGGAGAAGAAGGGCATCAAGCATATGAGTGTCCACAACATCAAGGAAGGATGAATAGAAGACCTGAAGGTAATGCATGAGTTGTACATGTAGATGAAGATGCACAATCTGAGCACTCTGAAGATGCTGAAAGGAGAGAAACCCTAGTTTTCAGAAGAACTTTGTTGAATGAGGAGAAAGAACCCAATCAGAGGAAGAGTTTATTCCACACAAGGTGCAAATGTGAAGGTAAGTGTTGTGATATTATTATTGATAATGGGAGCACTAATAATCTTGTTTCAGAAGAGATGGTTGACAAAAAGAAAGCATCTGCATCCATATCGGATTGCATGGTTGCAGAAGGACCGTAGAGCTTTGGTCAATGAGTAGTGTTTAGTGAAGTTCAAGATTGGAGACTACCATGATGAGGTGCTGTGTGATATCATACCAATAGACACATGTCATATGCTATTAGGGAGGTCATGGCAATATGATAGGAGTGCTATCCATGATGGTCATGCAAACACATATTCTCTAACAAATGATAAAGTTTGTCATAAATTGAAGCCCTTGAAGGAGGTGGAAGAAAAGGTATGTAGTACTGCTAGAATTTGCTTGGTAGATGGTAGAACATTTTTGGAGGGTATGAAGCATGAGTGTCATTGCTTTGCATTGATTCCTAAGATTAGTCAAGAGAAATGTGAAGATGTACCAGCAGAAGTCTCAGATATGTTGGAAGAATTTCAGGATATTATCTTTGATAATGTACTAGAAGGTTTACCATCGGTGAGGAAGATAAGTCACCAAATGGATTTGATACCATGATCTAGTTTATCGAATAAGGCAACCCATAGAATGACTCCTGCAAAGAGTGAAGAGCTGAACAAACAAGTTCAAGAGTTATTAAGGAAGGGAATGATAAGAGAAAGCCTAAGTCCATATGCGGTACCTGTAGTACTAGCACCAAAGAAAGATGGAGAATGAAGAATGTGTACAGACTCTCGAGCCATCAATAATATCATGATCAAGTACAGATTTTTGTTGTCCATAATGGATGACATAATGGACTATTTGACAAGAGCTAGTTACTTCACAAAAATTGACCTAAAGAGTGGGTATCACCAGATCCATATCAGGGAAGGAAACAAATGGAAGATAGCCTTTGAGACAAAGGAAGGTTTGTATTAGTGGTTAGTCATGCCATTTGGGCTAACCAATGTACTGAGCACATTCATACAGCTCATGAACGAGGTATTGAAAGAATTTTTGGGAAGTTTTGTTACTATCTATTTAGATGATATTTTGATTTTCAGTAAGACTTGGGATGAGCATATGATGCATATCAAAAGAGTTTTGGAGAAGCTGAGGGAGGAGAAGTTGTTGATCAATCTGAAGAAATGTAGCTTTGCAAAGGAGTTGGTATACCTACGATTTGCTGTCTTAGAGGAAGGTCTTAAGATGGACCCAGAGAAGGTGAGGGCTATCATTGAATGGCCTATGCTAAGGAGTGCTTCTGAGGTAAGATCTTTTCATGGTTTGGCAAGTTTTTATAGAAAGTTTATCAGGAATTTTAGTAGCATATGTGCACCCCTAACTGAGACAATGAGAGGGGATAGAAAAGAGTTTAGATAGACTAAAGGAGGAGATAAAATCTTTGATACATTGAAGCAGAAAGTCATAGAGCAACTTATTTTGGCACTTCCAAATTTCAATAAGGTATTTTAGGTAGATTACGATGATAGTGGTAGTGCTATAGGAGCTGTTTTGAGCCAAGGAGGTAAGCTCATTGCCTATTTTAGTGAGACGCTTAATGATGCCAAGGAAAAGTATTTTGTTTATGATCAGAAGTTTTGTTACCAAAGGAGTTTGTTTTATATATTGATCATCAAGCTTTGCAGTATCTTAATAGTCAAGGAAAGTTAAACCAGAGGCACTTAACATGGGTTGAGTTTTTGTAGAGCTATACTTTTGTTTTGAAGCACAGAAGTGGGAAGTCCAACAGAGTTGCAGATGCCTTGAACAGAAGGCAAAATTTGTTGACATAAATGAAGATAGAGGTTGTTGGGTTCAATGAGCTCAAAAGTTTGTATCCTGAAGATCTAGATTTTGCAGAGGCCTGACAAGCTTGTTTGGAACCTGTTACTTTGGATAGGACAAAATGGTTGGATTTCATAATCCAAGATGGTATGTTGTTTAGAGGAAGCTAGTTGTGCATTACAAGGAGTTCCATGAGAGAGAACCTGATTAAGGAGAAGCATAGTGGAGGATTGGCTAGACACTTTGGTCAAGATAAGATCATTGTGATTGTTGGTGAAAATTATTATTGACCATAATTGTAGTAGGATGTGAGGAAATGTGTGCAAAGTTGTAGAGTGTGTCATATGGCAAAAGGAACAAGTCAAAATATAGGGCTATATCAGCCATTACTTGTACCAGAGAAGCCATGGGACGATATCAGTATGGATTTTGTTCTTGGTTTACCAAGGACATAGAGAGGACATGATTATATTTTTGTGGTGGTGGACAGATTCTCGAAGATGGCACATTTTATTCATTGCAAGAAGACTAATGATGTGGTTCATATTCCAAAGTTATTTTTTAAGGAGGTGGTGAGATTACACGGTCTACCAAAGAGCATAGTTTCAGATCGAGATACCAAGTTTGTTGGTTATTTCTGGAGGACATTGTGGAAGAAGTTGAAGATAAATTAAAAGTTTAGTTCTACACACCATCCATAGACTGATGGATAGACCGAAGTGGTGAATAGGAGTTTGGGTAACCTGCTACGATGCTTAGTAGGAGATAAGCTCAAGGGATGGGATTTGATTTTACCATAGGAAGAATTTGGTTACAAGAATTCTCTCAATAGGAGTACTAGTAAATCACCATTCTAGAATGTATATGGGAATAGTCCAAGAAATGCTTCAGAGTTAAGGAATCTAGATAAAGGAGAAAAGACAAGTGTAGAGGCTAAAGACTTTGTAGAACACATGAATACTTTGCATGAAGAGGTGAAAAAGAACATTAATAAGATGAATATCTAGTACAAGGCTAAGGTGGATCATAAGAGGAGATATAAGGAATTCTGGGTAGGAGATGAAGTCATGGTTCACTTGAGAAAAGAAAGGTTTCCAATTGGAACATATATGAAGAATATCTTGTGAAATGGAAAGGAAGGCCTATTGAAGATTCTTCTTGGTTGTCTAAGGCAGAGGTTGACCATTTGGGTTTTCCTCACACAAACACCTGAGACGTGACAGGGTCACTTCTCAAATTACCCTGGGTGTCTGATGCAGGAGCATCCAGTGGTGTAAGGGCAATCTTGCATCACCCAAAAAAAAGATGTATTTCAAAATTGTTGATGTTCTTTCCATTTCTTTTCAAAATTTGTGGTTCTAGTTCCATAATCGCTTGAATAATGATGTAGAACTTTCAGTTTTTCTAAACTACTCAAAATAGCAACCTGCTATTTTAGGAAAGATTGCATTTGGGCACGGATTGAAGTGAAAATTTACAGGAAGCTTCATAACAGAAAAATAAGACATTTGGCGAAGGAATCACACAAAGATCATTTGTGAGATGAAAGATATTAAAGTTTTTCGTTTCCTAAAAAATGTCTAAAAATTATTCAAACTCAGGTTTGAGGCACTAAACGGCCCCGTACAAGCCTGAAAATAGCAGGAACCAGCAAAGTGGGATCTTAGTAAGTAGAACACTCCACAAGATTTTCAACGCATAAAATAGTTCATCAATCGGACACCTGGATCAAAAGTTATGGCTCCCGGAAGTTGACCTATTTTTGGAGGGATGTGCAAATTTTGAAATTAGGTTGTTGGCTACCAAAAAGGCTATTAATAACCATTTTTGGGAACCCTAGGTAGTAGTAGAGTTAAGGGGGAAAGTGTAGAGTCAAGAATAGGTGGGAAAATAGAAACCCTAGTGGATTTAGGGTTACAGAAGGTAAAAGATTCCAGAGCCTGGTGATGTGTAGCTATAGTGTGTTGCAGCCTAGGGAGGATTGATTCCTCTGATTGTAATTAAGCTTATGTAATGTAATGAGTTGTCTAAATCAATAAAAGAAAGTTCTATTTTCTGTATGCAATTTCTATTGTTGTGTGTTTTATGATTTACCCCCTTCATCAGAAATTTTGAAGATGGATGAGGAATATATAGAGGAGCTAATTTTCTAAAGTATAAAGGAAATAGGAGGAGGAGGAGAATATGCGGTAAACATTGAGAGGAGTTCTGAGGGTTTTATAAGGTTATTTCAATCATCATTGGATGCCAACATGATGTTGTTCACAAATAGAAAAGTATCCCCTAATTTGAAGAGACACTATGAAGACACACAAGGCTTGGACCATGGGTCACCCCAAGTGACATATAAAGTAAAGAAAATTTTAGTTGAGAAGGAAAATATTGAAGCAAATAAAGTAGACAGAATAGAAGAGATCTAGACTAATTTTGCAGAAGTTTTAGGAGAGGAGTACTTTGATATCTGACTATAGAGAGATAAGGGAAGAGAAAGAAACTGAGTTGATAGAAAATAACCTAATTGGAAGAGTAGAATGAAGGAAGCCTACCACAAAGTACCAAAGACTTTGAGAAGACCAATCATGGATACTCCTATCAAGTTACCAGTATTTGAGAAGGATACTACTAAAGCAGCAAAGCACATTTTGGGGTTGGAGTCTATTTGGAGCTGAAAGGGGGTAACAAGAGATGAATTCAAGTTGTTTGAATTCATAGGCACCTTTTGGAATGAAGCATTGAAGTGGTATGAAAAGACATGTCCAAACAGTGATAAGGAATTTGATGAAATCAAGAAACTATTCTTGGAGAATTTTGGATTTCGGGATATTCTTATAGAAGAGGTCAGCAAGATGAGAGGTTTGATGTAGTTGGACAAAGAATCAATAAAAGGACTTTGATAAAAGATTCAAGGAGACAACTAGGAAGTTGGAGGAACCACTGACTAAGAAGCAGAAGATAGAATGGCTCATTTCTGGAATCAGCCCTGAAATAAGATCAACCTTGGATGGAAGAACATTTGAAACATATGAAGAAGTAGTGACACTAGCCTATCAGATATAGTCTCAATCCTAGCACAGACAAGACAAAGTTAAGGAAAACCTAGAACTAGAAAAGTTGAAATTGGAATTAGAGAACTTAAAGCTAAGATGGGAGATTTTGGCCAATAAGGAGGAAAATACGCAGAAGAAAAGGCCTAATATTTGGTGTTCATACTATACAAGGGAATGTCACTTGATAAATGAATTCCTTAGAATAAAAGGTGAATGGCAAGCTGCTGCAATGAAGGCAAACATCAAAATGACAAAAATAATAAATTCAGTATACTACGGATTGTGCAGAGAATGGGATGACCATGAAACACCAAATCATCCTTCATAGAACTTATGGAGGAAAAGAGATATCGATGATGAAGAAGATGAAACATGGTATAGTAACACAAACTCAGTGGAGAGAAAAAATATGTCATATGTGAAGGGCATAGTAGAAAGAAACTCATATGATCAAGACTACAAGAAACCAAATTGTAGAAATCAAAGGAATGTCAATGCAATACAAAATTCAAACTTTAGTGGTCCATCCTATGGGAATAGCTATAATAATGATGACAAAGAGTAGTTTGGAGGCTACAAAGGAGGCTAAGGCCATGGAATGGGGTCAAAGAAGGAGAGAGGATGCTACATGTTTCAATTGTGGTAAGCTAGGAAACTTTGCTAATGAATGTTGGGTCAAAAGGAAAACATAGTGCTCATTCTATAGTAGTACATAGCATGACCTATTTTCTTGTGATAAAGCATAATAGTACTTCTAGAATGCATCTCCATAATCTAAGAGTGATGAGTTATAGAACCTAAACACACAAAAAGGGGCTAGGATCATAAGAAGGGAACTGAGGGGTCATGGAGCAGGAACTTGTCAGAAGAACAATAGGGAGGAAATAGACACATCTTCAACAAAATCTATAGAAGAAGAGTATTACAATAGAAGCAAGTCAAAACATACTAGAAAGGATAGAAGAATAATGAAGGAGAAAGCTATAGTACTAACAAGATAAGGTACAAATAACAGAAGTAATTACACCATTGAGACAGAAGAGGAAGATAGTGAGGAGGAAGAAGATTTTTTTCCTACTTAGAAACAACATGAAGAAGTATTATAGAATGGTAAACAAAACATAAGGAAGGATCAAGAAAAGGAGAAATAATACAATTAGTTTTTCACCAAAGAAGAAGTAGAAGATCTCAAGCAGTTAGCTCAATTAACACAACATAGACTCATTCAGAAACTAAAGCAATTTTCTAAATACTAGAATAAGGAGCAAGGTCAAAAGAGTCAACTCTAAATGATAGGAAGGACAAATAGAGAATGGAAGACAAAGACAGTTATGGTGGATGTTCATATCAATCACAAAAAAGTCTAGAATATCATGATAGATTTGGGAGCAGATGGCAATGTAGACACCCAAAAATGTCCACTTGTCGCAACGTCACATCAGTTAGGCATCTTCTAGCATCTTTGCCCTAGATATCCATATTATAACCTAATCTAGCATTTTCCTCTATTAAATTAAATAAATATGACATTTATTTAATTTAATCCCATCCCTTTTACTATTATTAAATAAATAAATTATATTTATTTATCTAGTCCACTTTCCTCTTAAATAAAATAAAATAAATAAATATGACATTTTATTTTATTTATCATTTAATCCTCAAATGCATCATAAATTAAATAAATTTTTTTAAAATTATTTAATTATGACTCACCTACTTACCATTTTCATCTCTCAAATCACTCACCCACCTTCCAATTTCCTCTCAACTCATCTCTTGCACCTTTCCAGTTTCATCTCCCAAATCACTCACCTACTTCCACTTTTCTCTCCCAAGTTGCATAGCAACTTTCTAATTCAATTGTCACTCACCAAATTGGAAGGTTTGTCCCTCCATTCTCTCACCAAAAAATCTATAAATGCATCCATTTCCAAGCCATTTGGCATGGATGAATCTTCTAAGCATCGTTACTCTACCAAAATTCTTCCTCATCCATCAATCTACATATCTTCCTCTCATCCATCAAATCTCTATCACTGTTATGATGCAGAATGTGAGCAACCCACATTTTTAACAAGGAATCATTCAACCCATGTGATATCATTTTGGTTTGTATGTCTTTATTTCATTTTTGGGTTTTGATTTCTTGAGTTTGGGTTGAATCTTGATCTTTCTCTTTATTTGTTTGATCTTTGTTAAATTCTACCCAACACAAAATGGTATGCCCGGTGGGACCGAATCATTAGCTTTTGCAAGTTTTTATGGTAACAATTTATATTATTTCTAATCCCCATTGTTGAGTTTTGTAGAACAATTATCACAAATGACCTCTAGGACAGAAATGGATAGCGCCATCGTGTCTGGGAGGCCACTTCCAATCTCCTGGACTATAAATTCACATATATTTTGTAACTATAAAATTCCTTGTAAAAATTTGAATTTTTCTTTTATTTTGATAGCCTTACTGTATGAATCCATATAGATCCATATAGCAAGGATCTGTCGTTGGGGTCTAATTTGATCATTACAAGTGATGGTTGCATGTTGTGATATTTTGTTACTTGTTGTAGGCTAAAATTTCATTGTTTGCAAGTGTATGGCTCTTTGTCGACTTCTTTAAACTACACGGTTGACCCCTTGCAAATATAGCCCCTTGCCAACCTATGTAAAACCCCTTATCACTCCCATCGACCTATGGAAAATCCCTTTTATCTTCTGCCAACCCCCCCTGATCGACTTGCCTATCACTATCTCCATGGGACTATAGTCATCACCTTGTATCACCAGTCAAATGTCTTAAACTGCCACCCCCATTTATAAATCATGTCGCCACTTGCAACTAGTCCCATTGTGACCTTGGAGCCATCTCCATGTGATTGTCGCCACATCCATTCTTCGGTCGATATCCCCTTGCGACCTTTTACACCATCACCTTTTCCTTAGGTTGCTTTTGGGTGACGCTATTTTGGTGACATTCAAGTCACCACAAAAATCCTGTAGGTCCTCAATAATTCTGTTGACCTGCACATGCTTGTCAATCCTGCACACTTTTCTTGAATAGTGGTCGGTGCTCCTAAAACCATGACTTCCACTGTTGGGTCACCCCTTTCATGAGTGTCAACTTCAAAATCCATTGGCTTTGTTTGACTTTGACCCCCCTTTTCAAACTCCTTTGACTTTGACCTAGTCCCATATCCTCCTTCAACCTTGACCATAGCCTTTCATTTAAGTCACTTTAGGGTTTCGATCTAATAGTTGGCTGATTATAAACTTTTAATAGTTTTGACCTTTTTTCGTCTGGCTAATCATAAGTTGTTAATATTTAGGGTTTTAACATTTGACATCATAATTTAAGCTTTAGGTTTTGGGAGGTGGGGTCTAATGTAAACTTGCAATACAAAACTAAAATCACCCAACACAAACAACTCACATAATCAAGGAGAATCTTGCAAAACTATCAAAAGTCAAAAATCAACCGGTCAGTCAAACAGTTAAGTTAGCCTATCTTCTCATACTTGCCAGAGGGGGTTCTTTTTCTTTTAATCATAATAGGGGCATACAGCATCAGATTTTTGTGAACAAACACTCATTGGAAAGGTAAGAAGATGAACTTTGCAGTTGTGAAGGTTTTGGTGGTAATTTCATCATTTAGGTAGCTAATTTCTCTATCAAAGTTCAGCCTTCTTTCAAACTTAAAATGCACATAACTAGAGAAAAACACATTGAAATTTAACGATTTTTTTAAAAAATTACATAGAATAGTCTGAACTTTCTATTTTTACTATCTATTTGGCTATATTAGATCATCATTTGCAAGTTTTTATTTGATCATATCTTTGACATCTAACAATCTATGTACACAGCTTGTCCTAATCACTTGTCAAAGAATGGAGGAAGCAAAATACTGATACATTTTCTGTAGGTCTGAGTGGTCAAGGAAATATATTGATTATCACTGGAATAGGCACATTTGGTTTTGGGCATTAAAATTAACATTGTCTTCATCGTGCCTACTTTTCATCTTCTTTGTTTACTTGTCTGAGTCTGATTGTTACCTGATTTGGAAATGAGAGTATTCTCTCCCCGTGCCTAACTAACGGATCTGGGGTGCATGAGAAATCATTGTCAACTCTAGAGGGCCTACATTCCCACTGTGAGAAGGGGTACGACCCAAGAGGAAATGGGTTAAAGCCAAGCCATTCCAATCTACTATATAAATAATGTGTTTGTGACGAAAGTCACAAACGATGGGTGTTGTTCCGCTATACCAACGAATGTTTCCCCCAAAACCCTATAGAGCCTAACCTCTGTAGGCTAGGAAGCCTCCTTAATGGAGCAAATCACCACATGTATAGCCACCTGAATGGAAACCCTAACTAGAAACCTTTGTGTAGAAGCCAAAAACCCCTATCTGTTGGTACAGGAGGAAACTCTAATAGTCATCCCACATTTTTGTGGCTTATGACAAAGATAGCAAGGTACCTCAAGATCTGCATGTCTTGAGGACCTAGAACTTGGTGTGCCTAAGAAGTGAGTGCACTATAAGGGGGAGCCTGTGCCCCAAGTTCCTAGAGCTATACACCATAAGTAGGCGCGGCTAGGTAAAACTAAGTGGGAACCCAACAGATATTGTCCTTGCCTAGCTTAAGATGTACACATTAATCAGTGTGTTTGGTATGCATGCATGTGTATGTGAGATCTTGAGTTTGATATTGCCACATCATGCTCAATCCTATTTGTCATAACCCATTTCCCAATCATTACACTTCATCCTATCACATCATCCTATCATCTTAGTTATCCAATCAACCCTATCCCAATCAACCTAAGTCATTTGACCTCATCATTACACAATATCCTCTTTATAATCCAATCCACATTCATATTACACCATGTTGACATTAGAGGACCTGGTATAAGAGATTACTCACATACTTCACCAAGTGTAAACAATCTAATCACCTCTAAGCCAACAAATAATTCAATCTGACCATAACATGATCCAACAACTTCAAGAAAGCCAATCCCCACAAACACTGCACCTCAAAGCACAAATCCAACACCTTGTAGCCATTTACCAATCACAAACCCAACAAGTATATCATCATCCTTTATCCATTCAACTGTTTGGGTGGAAAATTGGATTTGTCAATGTTATAGTGTTTAGATGTTTAAATCCACCTCTCCACCATACATTGAAGGATCTAGGGTTGAGTGGTGAGCACTATCATACCCTAGGTCACTTGCAGATATAGGAAAACTTGGATTAGGAAATTTGATTATTAATTTTCCTTCTCTTATGTCCAATTAACCATTAAAACCCTAATTACGTAAATACAACAACAAATTGATGAATAATGGAAAAAACTCTTGTAGCCGAGAGTAAAATAACAAATCATAGAATACCTATTTTTGGGGTTCCAAGGTAGAATAGTTAGGGACTAAGGTGTGGGCACCCAAGTCCAAGGTACC
The DNA here is from genome assembly GCA_027924645.1 of Cunninghamia lanceolata. Lineage (NCBI taxonomy): Eukaryota > Viridiplantae > Streptophyta > Pinopsida > Cupressales > Cupressaceae > Cunninghamia > Cunninghamia lanceolata. The sequence goes on along the minus strand of BSBN01001320.1, from coordinate 912,004 downwards.
TACTTTTTGGGGAATCTAGACCTCCTTCCAACACTGATCAACCTTGTAACTTCTATTTCTTGAAATCTATCTGCAAAGGACATTGTTGCGGGCACCCTAGTCCTAGAAGTGCTCCTTTGTCTAACTTTTCTTCAAATCTTGAATCCTTGATGCCTACCAAGCCTTCCTACAACTCCACTTTTTCCAGATGCGACACCTGTAACCTACAATCACAAGACTTGGTTTGGGGGTTGTGGTGTTTAGAGGCTTGCCTCAGTCAGGCCTCGAAGGACACTTAAGTCTCTAAACACCATTTTCAGACAAAGAGTGTGTGCCCTTGTGAGGTAGAGGCAAAGACCAAAGGAATCAATGATAAAAACACAATATTATGTCACCTTGTAGTGAAGCTCTCATGGAGGAAGATGCTCTTCATGCCATGAGGAGATTGATGCTCAAATCTACAAATATCAACACACAAAACACACAAGTCTGCTCTTGCAACACAATAGAAAGCCTTGAATCACCTTGAGAATGCCTAGAGTTCACAATGATCATCTAGTCTACAAATGAGTGCCCCAAAATAGGCTAGGACTAGGGTATGAGCGCCCAAGTCCTCCCCCCTATTTTAGGTAGGGTACAACTCAAGGGGTCCTCCTAGGTCCCATTTTCCATGAAACCCAGGTCTCATTCCATCGGGATGCTAAAATATGAACTAAAATGTCCTAAATGCATGCTAAAGACCTGGGAGCTAAACCTTATGAGGGAAAAACCCCCAAGGGGACATGTTTTGATGTTACATTTAGCCCCCACTTTAATGTATGTATAAACATTAGGCCAATACATGCATTAAAGTAAGGTCACAAACACAACAAACACACTAAGCATAGAGAAGACATGCCAACCACATAGAAGATAGTAGTAGACATGCAAAACATGGAGAAGACAGTTATAGTCAATGCATAGAAGACACATTAATGCATCGAAGACACAAATGATATCTTTTCTTTCTTTTTCTCATATATATAAAATGCAAATGCAAGTACTGGAAAGTAAACAAACCTCCCATAATACAGGATGCACTACTCTAGGGTGCAGGTCTCTATATACATGGGGCAACACACACACAAGACACACAAAACCTCCTAAAATACAGGAAGCACTACTTGAGGGTGTTGGTCTCTGCATATGGGGCAACAAACATGCCACACAAAACAAGCATGCCAAAACACACACACTTGAAGATACAGAAAAAACATGGCAGACAAGCGATGGAGTGTACCTATTTCTAGGTCTAACACCATATTAGGCACATTATAGGCACACATCGACGATTGGGCTTCACCACAACAATCACCAAAGACACGCTTAAGGGTTGAGTTAGTCACAAAACCACTCCCTGCCTCCACAGAGGAATTTTGAAAATGTAACCCCACCCGCGTCACAGAGATGCCTTATAGTGAAAAGGAAGCATGGCATACCACCCCACCTATAACATGGAGACACCTTACAGTGAAAAAGGAGGTATGAGCTCAAAAGTATACAACCCTACCCGCATCATAGAGACACCTTATAGTGAAAAGGAGGTATAAACAATAGATAGATTGATTGATTACAAACAAACTTAGGATGCAAGAAGTACTCATTGTACTAGCCTACACCTGAGGACAAGCACATTGCTAACATCTATAATAGATAGCTTACCTTATATATGCCCCCACCTTAAGGTGGTTGATATCAGTTATCGATATCAAGCATGTTAAGGTAGGAAGAAAACACACAAGGGAACACTGACTTTTGCAAAACCCATGCCCCCTGAAGGTGACATGTACTTTACGATCACAAAATGTTCTCACAAACACATCCTTGCAAGAAACATGTTAGTGTCTACAAAATCATGATAAACAACAACATCAATGCATATGATTAACCACACAAAGAGCCAAGGTTATACATTGAATTCAAAGTTTGAGGATAACTGTAGGGCTATATCATGAAGCTCTTCGAATCGAGTACCACCAAGGCCAGATTCAAAGGCAAACAAAGGTGCACAGAGTAGCAGTATTGTTAAGGTTTGTAAATGCAATAGAAACATCATAAAATTCACTACGTGGAAAGTACAAGTGCTTCCACTAGCCAAGCGTCGGATAAGATATACAACCCCATCATCATATTAGGAGCTAAGTCCATTTGTTGATTGCTCTCGAAAGAGACACTAGGTCTGCATCAGTATAAATGTTTGTCATCATCTACTCACTAGATGGAAACACTAGAGGAAAGGAAACAATAAATAAGAGAGGAGAAACAAGTGTCTTAGGGACAATCATGTAGGAGGGTGCCCCCAAGTCACCAACCATGATGGTATGTCTGTAAGACACAACACACAAAAATGAAATCAGAGAGAGGCAATTTAGAAGAATGATGATACATATAGAAGAAGGTCACAATAGAGGTGGTCTCCTAGTATCTCAAACCTTACGAGAGAATCTGAGGTCATCCTAGGAGGCCTAAACAACACATAACACATCATGGGGGAATCACATCACGAGAGAGATAAAGGGTTAGAAATAATTACCTGTAGGGTCTTCCAAGCTGAGTCTTATCATCAAGTAAATCACTGTCATCCTCCCACTCCTTGATGTTAGAGGAAAGTGGGATATTAGGTACCATAGTGCAATTCATGTCTTTCTCATCATGTTGCTCATTGTTAGAATCATGTTTGTTTGGTTCAATGTTAGGATCAATGTTTTCTTGTTGAGATGCAAGGTAAGCTCGTCACCTTGTCTTCCTCTTTTTTGCAAGTTGACATTGTTGTATTTTACGACTTAGTTTTTGTAATATAGGACTTTGCTTTGTTATGCTTTTTTGTGTTGTAGAGGAGGAAGCACCAAGATCAAAGGTCCTTTGTCTAGGTGGAATGTTTTCTTGTTGAAGCTTACTATCGTACTTATTCTCTATCCTCTTAGTGATGTCCAAATGACTTGACTATTCAAATAAAGGAGGGACATTAAAGGTCTTCTCTTCCTCAGTGAAATCCAAGGTGTGCAAACAATCTACTAAAGGAAGAAGATTTGTGGGAGGATCCACAAAGGTAGGAATTTGAGTATTATTAAATGAATGCTTATTTTCTACCCATGGAATGTTCTTTGTTAAAGGGAGCTCTTCATTCACTAATGCTTCATCTTGGCCAGGGAGAGTAGTGGAATTACTAAAGCTATCCCTAGTCTTCTCATTTGAGAATTTAGTTATAAGGGAAGTAGGATAACTTATGGGATCATCATCAATTTTTTCCTTGCTATTTATGGAGAAGAACTTAGTTAAGCTTTCTAAAATCATAGGATGTTCACTCATGAGGGTTAAAAATTGGTCAAAATCAAGGTTTTTGATAAATGCATGCAAAGATACCATTGGAAAATGAAATGAAGGCACCATTTCAATGTAATATCAGATTTTGAGAAGCTATTCAAATTGATGCAAAAGATAAGTGCAAAACTATATGTAAAAATAGCCTTAAATGCTTGATTTTTTGTACTTTTTTCAATGCAAATGAATGAAACAAAGGATGTTGTAAGGATTTCAGTCAAGGGAAGAAAGTTATATGTCTAATATCAGTCCCAAAATAGAAATATGTTCTTCTCAACACACTCTTGATGTGATTTTAAGTTAATGCCAAGTTGAAATATAGTGAAAATATGTCAGAATAGGCACTTTTTTTTTCACCAAAACTCAATGTAAAAGAACATAACAAAGGGTTTTGTGAGGAAAATGATGATGGAAAGAAAATAATATTAGTAATAACAGGCACTTGATGCAAAAATATCCAACACAACGCGCTTTTACTGCCTCTTAAGGTAAAACCCTAGTGAAAATATAGCAAAAATAGGCTATTTTTCACAGTTTTTCAATTCCAAGACCTAGCAAAGGAGGTGTTGTAATGAATATCAGGAGGTATAAAAAATAATATCAATGATATCGGTCACCTCACTCCATAAAATTGATCACAACAAGCTTGGAGTGCAAACTAGGTCAAACCCTAGGGCAAAAATAACCAAAATGTGTAGTTTTTCACCGAATTTTCACTACAAGAGCCCGTTAAAAGGGTGTTGTGAAGATTTTTGTGAGAGGAAGAAAATGATTACCTTGATAACAGAAAATTAATGCAAAAATACCTTTAACAACACACCTATGGTGCAAGTTTGGAGAGTCGATAAGGCCAAATTTAGTGAAAATCGTTGTTTTTGAAGCCCTAGGTTTGAGATCTTGGGATAAAATGCTATGTAAATGATTTGAAGTCTGATTTATGATGAAATTGACTTAATCTCAGATCTGAAAATGATTTTAAAGCCTTAACATGCAAAATGCCCATGCAAATTTAATGAAAATGCATCAAAATTGCTAGTTTTTGTTGAAATTTTCTATGTAAAAATGCAAATATTTTAAATCTAAATGCAAATTCACACTAAAATGAAATAATATAGCCAAATTAAAATTTTAATGAGCCTCTAAAATTAGTATAAAAATCTGATAAAAGATTTTGCCTACAAACCCTAGATTTTGGAATTACTTGGTTATACAAAATTGTCAAAATTTCCACAAAACCCTAGCAATTAAATGATGAAAATGTAAGGTAAATTTCTAATTTTTTAGATTTTTCTATATTTTATATCATATCTAATGCAAAAATCATTAATTAGGAAAATTTAGGAAGAATTGATGCCATTTAGTAAGCTAAACAATGCAATTTTTCTGTATTTTTCCAAATTTTCATTTTTTTTGAATTTTTCTCAATGCAATGAAATAAATGACCAAATGAATGAATGAAATCAATCCAAATTTGAATAAAAACACTCAAAAAGTTGCAATTTAAGTCCAAAAACATAGGTTCACCAAAATGTTTAGGTGGAAAATTAGATTTGTCAATGTTCTAGTGTTTAGATGTTTAAATCCGCCTCTCCACCATACATTGAAGGATATAGGGTCAAGTGGCGAGAACTATCATACCTTGGGTCACTTGCAGATGTAGGGAAACTTGGATTAGGGAATTTAATTATTAATTTTCCTTCTCTTATGTCCAATTAACCATTAAAACCCTAATTATGCAAATACAACAACAAATTGACGAATAATGGAAAAAGCTCTTGCAGACGGGAGTAAAATAACAAATCACATAATACTTATTTTTAGGGTTCTAAGGTGGAATAGTCAGGGACTAAGGTGTGGGTGCCCAAGTCCAAGGTACCTACTTTTTCAAGGAATTTGGACCTCCTTCCGACACTGATCAGCCCTATAACTTTTGTTTCCCAAAATCTATCTGCAAATGACATTGTTGCAGGTGCCCTAGTCCTAGAAGTGCTCCTTTGTCCAATTTTTCTTCAGATCCTGAATCCTTGATGCCTGCCAATCTATAAGGAACTAGGTTTTCACACATCATGAAACTAGAGTAAAATAAAGACTTACTGAAAGTAAAATGTAACTGCGGTAAATAAATAATTTCTACATCATCATTTGGAAAGAAAAATATAATAAACTACATTCAAGAGGCCAAGCGAGTTTTCAAGTTCACAAGTAAAAGCTCAACCACGATTACAATGCGTAAAAAGACACATCTGAAATCAATTACAGAGTATGTAGAATATAATATTACAAGCGTCATTTAATGGCATCAAGCCGTACAATCATTTAAGTACAAGAAGTTCATCTATAATCAATATCGGATAAATCTATCAAGGAGTCCTCGACCGCCATCGACCAACCGGCCATCTACTGCGTCGAAGGACAAGAGCATGGTTCAGGCGCTTTTTCCGCCCAACCACGAAGCTTGTGCTTCCCCGGTATCCTTCAAACTGAAGGATGCCCGACCCTGCTCGAAGAGCCTAGCAACTTGGAAACATATGCAGGGTGGAATCTGGTATGTGCCTATCAATCTACATGCATCACTAAAATGAATGCAGCATCTCATCAATAGGATGTGGTAGGAAAAAAAAATACAATGTATAGCTAGGAAAAATCCTTCTATTTCAATGGTGCATGTCTATTTCAACATTCTGATAGCTTTGGCCAAAGCGTTACTCCGTAATAACGGCATGCAAGTTTGAAAAAGAAACTTACTTCCTAATAACCCACATTCGATACCCGTCCCGGAAGACAATCTTTCCTTCATACTTCTAATACAAGGACAAAGATAAGTAAAAACAAAGTAAACAAATCACCCGCTACATAGTAACCATCATTTGTCACAATCTCCAAAGAGGAGATCAAAGCAATTTCAATTCATTTTGCACACGTAATTCATGTAAATTTGTAGAAAATAAACTCTATTTGAATAAACTTCATCGTAGAGGCAATAAATTGATCCTTTGAGCATAATTTCCGTAGTCTTTTCAGTTCCGGACATGGTTCAATTAGAGTAATAACGACTTAATCTTCAAAAAAAAAAAGATTCTTGTGTAGATACAGAAATGTTACCCTTCATCAAGTCTCAAAAGAGCGATTACATGTGTTGCATGAGTTTTCAGAATAATTAGTGAAACAGTTCAAAATGTTTAATTGTTTATATTTTCCATATGGGAATATTTGGCCTGAATCAACATACTGAGCTATTTAGTTTTAGAAATTATCGTTGTTTCCTATTTTAAAAAAAAAATATCTACTTCAAGGATCAAACAATTCTGCACAAATTTAGAGATAAATAGATTTGATATAATTGCCGTCATGGTTTAACACTAATACAACGAACCATTTGTTACATATTTCTGGGGATCTGACTACTCCATAAATTCAACAGTAACACCCTGGTCAGATGGCATTAGATTCCCCCTGCCAGATAATTGTGAGAGCAATGCCAGCTTCATATTGAGACTGGACTTTGCATGCTTCAGCAAGTGGAGACTGAGCAAAACTCCATTTGTAGATGTTTGAATTACATTAGAACTAGAGGAGATCCTATTGATTATTCAGAGACTCTATTATCTTATACCAGATACCTTTTAAGTGTACCTTTTAAGTGCCATTGATCTACTTTGGTAACTTTTAAGTTTTGAACATAAATTTTACTTCATTTCACCCTCTCCAGGGCACGAGCTGTGCCAAGCCTATAGTTTTTTTGGTGCATCACAAAATGACAAACATCCATCCACCAGGCACTGCCTATCAACTTAGATTATTCAGCAGTCCAAACAGACTAGTACAGAAAGTAGCAGAGGGTCATTCCCAGTCTCTGGCAATCTCCTTATAGGGAAACAGGATATAGACAAAAAAAACTGTGTTCTTTATACAGGTCAGGGATTTCTCAGCCTTGGACGTTATGAATGTTTTACTTCTAAGTTACCTTCAGTGAAACTAGAAATGCTTTGATGCTGGTGCAGACTACTTTCCAGGGATCTTTTAATACAGTCCAAAAGAATTTCTTCACCAGGCAGTTTATGTAAATGTCGAGTGGTGAGGATGATAAGTTGTTCTCTTTAGATGTAGCTAAACGTCCATTAATTACTAACATAAGTCAAGAAAAGAAGGATCTAAAGTCGATGGCAATCAAAACAACGAATGGAGTAAAAGACGGATCGAGATTTCTTTGCAACAATACAGAAAATCAAGGATAACGGCAACAGTTATAGGAATCGGCTTAGGACTATAGAAAGATGGCAGGATTATGGTGAAATAGCAGTAGCGTTTGCTAAATCCCTCAACCATGTCCTCACTCAAAAGGCACGACTTCCCTAGGAGAGGGTTTGAATTCACAACTTCCTAGTTCTCAGTTATGGTTTAAGGTTCTATCGAAGGTTTTTAGATAGCAAGGAGTCATTTCCAAGACGTAACACAAGAAAGAAACCATTTCATCAGCAACAGTCAGATCGATCTGAACTGAACGATCTAAAAGTTTGCAGAAGGAACGTGAATTGCAGTTTTAACATCCAGGGGGTCAATCTAGTTTGATTTGTTTTCTTTTCTCTATGCAGGAATGTAAAATGTAAATAACCAAATGTGTAGCTAAGAAATTTTTAGAGCATAAAAGAAAACAAACAAACTAAGAAGAAAACCTGTTGCGCTGTTTAGTAGGAAGCCAATTCCCTGATGTTTTTCTTTCGTGATCCTACCCTTAAAGCATCGTCTTCCTCCTTTCCGTCTCTGTGTGTCTCTCCTCCCTTTTACCCAATTCTTCTCCAGATTTAAAGTCCCCGTCCCCGTTTCCGGCGCTCCATGCAAAGTTTACCTTCAGTTAAAATTCCGAATTCTCCTCCTCCCATTCGCATGCATATGCATGTTCTTTTCTTAATATAAAATAAGAGAGTTTGTGCAGTTACTTTATAAATACTAATTGTTTTTTTTTTGTTTCTTTTGATTTGCATGAACAAATATACATATCTTTTTAATTTAGTAAAATATTCAATTATATAAATTTCAAAAATAAATATTTAAAACTTACTCTAAAGATAATTATGATAATAATATCTTATTAGGTAGGCATATTTTTAACTTACTCAAATCTAGGCTAAATTCTTTTCATAAGAACTATATTGGACTAAAATTGGCATTAAATTTTGATTTGATAAAACACTTGAAATTTCATATATCTTATCATGATTCTAACTTACTGTTTTGATGCATAACAGGTATCGAGTCTGAAAAATAAGACAATCGAAAACATTCATAGAGATTCTGACCAAATGAGAGCGTAGTCATCTTTTCGATATTTATGGAAAACATAATCAATGAATTGAACATGCAAGCGTTACTCGTCGAAAACACACATAATGTTAATGTACAATAAAATAAACTACGTGAGTGTGTGGAATTCCCAGATAAAACCCGTCATCTATTACCATGAAGCTAGGACTCTCCTACCTGAGCCATGCTCTTGTCGTCGACAAGGCTGCAAAAGTTAAACTCATAAGACCATTAGTAAGTTAGTCCCAATATAGTTGAAGCGAACGAAATAGCCGAAGCGATCAATTTAACCAATCACTGTAATTAATCAAAGTAATTATTGCATTTTATCCATTCCATCAAGTACGAAAGTATGAGACGTGACATCCTTCCCCAGTTGGAAGAGACATCATCTTGATGTCTTATTAATCATGTAAACAATAAAATCAAAAACAATAATGTATCATCATTTGAGTTTCATAATATCTGAATATGCATGAAAATAACATCTAATCTAATTTTTCCAAATGCGGAAAAGATCTATCAATATCAGAAGCATCCTCCCAAGTGGCACTGTCCACTGAATACTGGTCCCATTGGACCTTATACTGCACTATGTCTCGATTACGCAACTTAACGTTGCGCTTCTCCAAGACTCGAATGGGCTCCACTAGCACCACTCCTGGATCCTGTACCTGCAGAGCATGCCAATCAAGAATATGCAAAACATCAGGATGATAAGGTTTGAGCAAAGACACATGAAAAACATTATGGATTTTGGCGAGAGTTGGCAGCAATGCAAGTCTGTATGCAACTGGGTTGATCACTTCAAGAACGTTGAAAGGTCCTACAAATCATGGGGCTAGTTTGGATGCCTTGCCAAACGAAATTGAACTCTTATGTGGCTTAACCTTTAAAAACACTTTGTCACCCATGGAGAATTGCCTAAAAGTCCTGTTCTTGTCTGCATAACTCTTCTGTCTATCTGAGGCTTGTTTCAATTTTTCTTTGATTAGCCTCATTTGATCTTCCATTTCCTTCAACATATCAGGTCCAACTACTATTCGGTCTTTGATCCTGTCCCAACTGATTGGAGTTCTACACCTGCGACCATAGAGAGCCTCGAAAGGTGCCATACCTAAGGATGCATGGTAGGAATTATTATAAGCAAACTCTACCAAGGGTAGGTATTCCTCCCATTTGTATTGCTGGTCCATACAATACATCCTCAGAAGATCCTCTACCACCTGGTTGACTCTCTCTGTCTGACCGTCTGTTTCAGGGTGATAAGCTGTACTAAAGTTCAACTTAGTTCCCAAAGCTGCATTAAGTGTGATCCAGAATCTAGAGGTCATACGAGTGTCACGATCTGAAATGATCATCTCTGGCACTCCATGTAGTCGAAAGATCTCTTGTACAAACTTCTTTGCTAACGTCAATGACCCATCCGTAAGATTTCCCGGAATGAAATGAGCCACTTTTGTTAGTTTGTCAACCACCACTAAAATGACATCATGCCGATTCTTCAACATGGGTAATCCCTGAATAAAGTCCATGCTAATCACTTGCCACTTGTACTCAGGTATGCTATGAGGATAAAGCAATCCTGCAGGATGGACATGTTCTACCTTAACACGTTGACACTCTAAACATCAAGCGACAAACTCTGTCACATCCTTCTTAAGCTTAGGCCAAAAGTACAATGGCCTCAATCCTTCCATTGTCTTTGTCACACCTGGGTGTCCAGAATAAGGAGCACTGTGAATCTCCTCGAGGACTAACTTCCTCAATTCACCTGAATCTGGGATATACATTCTCCCCTGATATCTCAAAAGCCCGTCTGATTCTATCGCATACCCATCAAATCGATGATCTGTAGGGTCTACTTCTAACGCTTGTTTAACCCTTTCATAATGTTCATCTCCCTGCAAGTTCTGGATTACCTGCTGTCTCAGATTAGATCTAGAAGTCACCATGGCTGACAGATGTCGTCTTCTACTAAGAGCATCTGCAACCCTGTTCTCTTTACCTTTTATGTACTCGATTCCAAAATCATACTCGCTAAGGAATTCTAACCATCTTCTCTGTCGAGCGTTGAGATTAGGCTGGGTAAAGATATATTTGAGCCCTAAATGATCTGTCTTAAGCTCAAAAGGCTTACCCAAGAGATAGTGTCTCCACATCTGAAGTGCGTGAACTATGGCAGACAACTCAAGATCATGTGGTGCATAATTTAACTCATGTTGTTTCAGTTTCCTAGATTCATATGCCACTACTTTTCCGTTCTGCATCAACACTCCTCCCACACCTTCACCAGAAGCATCTGTAGTCACTATAAAATGACTATTAGGATCAGGTATGGTCAGAATAGGTGCTGACGTGAGTCTTTCTTTCAACAACTAAAAAGCTTGTTCACATTTATCCGTCCACTCGAACTTCTTACTTTTTTTCTGCAACGAGGTTATGGATGCCGCAACTGTCGAGAATCCTTCTACAAATTTCCTGTAATATCCTACCAACCCCATAAAGCTTCTTACCTCAGTCACAGTCTGTGGTGTGGGCCATTCCATTATTGCCTTCATCTTCTCAGGATCTACTGCTATCCCATTTGCTGAAATTACGTGGCCAAGATAGTGCACTTTATTCTGATAGAAAGTACACTTAGATAACTTACCAAAAAGTTTTCTTTCCCTCAAATGCTACAAGACTATTCTCAAGTGTCTTTCATGCTCCTCCAATGACTTAGAATATATCAGAATGTCATCAAGAAAGACCAGAACAAAATCATCAAGGCAATCCCTGAATACGCTGTTCATCAAATTCATGAATGCTGCTGGAGCATTAGTTAACCTGAATGGTACTACTGTGAATTCATAGTGACCATATCGCGTTCTGAATGCTGTTTTAGAAATATCCTCATCCTTAATCCGTAATTGATGATATCCAGATCTAAGGTCTATTTTGGAGAACACCTTTGCACCTTTCATCTGGTCGAACAATTCATCAATCCTAGGAAGCAGATATTTGTTCTTGATTGTTGCCTTGTTGAGCATTCTGTAATCAATGCACAACCTTAATGTTCCATCCTTCTTCTTAACAAAGATTACTGGTGCTCCCCAGGGTGACACACTGGGCCTGATAAACCCCTGTTTTAACAATTCCTCTAACTGTGCCTTAAGTTCAAATAGTTCTGTTGTTGTCATCCTATAAGGTGCTTTTGACTGTGGTTCTGTTCCTGGCATAAGATCTATAGAGAAATCAAATTCTCTTCTAGGCGGTAGTTCAGTCAACTCATCAGGAAAGACATCTTTAAATTCTCTAAGGATAGGATACTGATCAAAAGATGGTTCCTGATTTTCTAGATCCCTTATCTTCACTGCATAGATAGAACAACCCTTTCTCTTAGCCTTTTTCAATTGCATAGCTGATATATGTCTTAGCTTAAGAGGTGTTCGTGATCCATGAATTTCTACCGGGTTCCCAAAATCATCAAGGCATTTCACTATTTTCTCCTCGCAATCTACTATAGACTTATGTTCTGACAACCAATTGATTCCTAGAATCACATCATAAGATCCTAGAGGTGCAACATAAAGATTAACCTGAGTTTGGAAAGTGGGAAGATCTATTTCACTACACACAAGACATGAGTCTACCCTTCTCTCTGCACTGTTACCATACTGTACCATCCATGAGTTTTCCATGTATCCCAGTTTAACAGTTAACTTAGCTACAACTTTTGGATCAACAAAACATTCTGTAGCTCCTGTATCAATTAAAATAGAAATAGGAAGGCCAAAGAGCTTACCGGACATCTGGATAGGTGTAGCTTGGAAATCTGCCTGACGATGATCCACTGCTGCATGAATCTAGTGTTGTGGAGCTCTCTGTCGATTTCTGTCTCTCTGATTTTCTACTCGACGTGGACATGCACTAGCATAGTGCTCTCCTCCACAAGTATAACACCCATCTCTGGGTCCTCTATGCCTAGCTGGATTGTCTCTCTGATTACCGTTACCATTGCTACCTCTCCTGTTGTTATTTCCTCCTTGGTTTCCATTGTTCTTCTCCTGGTAGTTGTTGCCCTTCTTGAGATTCCTTATCTGGCGTTTGTTATTTCCTTGGTTGCCACTGTCATTCTGATACCTTTTGTTCCCATTCTTCATATCCTGATTCTTACGGTAATTTGAGATCTGTTGTAGTTTCTGTTCCTGCTTGGTAGCCTTTTTGAACATCTCATCCATGGTTAATGGATTATGCATGTCAACATCTGAACCAATCTGTGGCCGTAAGCCCAAAATGAATTTACGAATCCTGAACCTTTCATCAAGTTGGTATTGGGGAACGTATTTCAATAAGTGAGAGAATTTCTCCCAATACTGAGTCACAGTCATACCTCCCTGAGTGAGGTTTTGAAATTCCGTCATTTTCTTGTCGAACTAGAGTTGTGGTAACCACCTCTTTCGGAAGAGCTCAAGAAAACGATCCCATGTGACTTCTCCTGGAAGTAGTTTCTTTTCAGCTTTCTCATTGTCCCACCAAGTAGCTGCTTCTTCAGTGAGCTGATAAGATCCCCAAATAGCTTTAGTTTTGGCGGACAAATCACGGAGGTCGAAGTATTTTTCCATGTCAATGATCCAAGCTTTAGCACCGTCACCAATAGTCTTACCATCAAACTTAGGAGGTGTAACCTTTTTAAGGTCCTTTCCTAATTCTTCGGCAATCTTGTTTCGGTTATTTCCGTTCACTTCTCCTTCAGGACCTCGAGCTTCCTCTCTTCTTTCCTCATTTCTATTTCCTCTTATGCCGCTGATTTCTTCTTCCATGGTATTCATTCTGGTTCCCTGTTGAGTCAGAAGAGCTAAGATTTGGTCCAACTGATTATTCTATCCTTCACCATTCTGTCCAGCATTATTATTTCCCTCATTGTTTCCAGCATTGCCTTCTTCATTGTTACCAGTATCAGGGTTACTGCCAGATCCTAGGGTTGCTCCCCTACGCCCAGAGTTCCTAGTGTTCATGCTAAACTATCTGCAAGAGTTTTCAACCTTTAGCGTAATGGTTCCATAAAGTCCCAGAGTAGAACCATCGCTCTGATACCAAATGTAAGGAACTAGGTTTTCACACATCATGAAACTAGAGTAAAATAAAGACTTACTGAAAGTAAAATGTAACTGCGGTAAATAAATAATTTCTACATCATCATTTGGAAAGAAAAATATAATAAACTACATTCAAGAGGCCAAGCGAGTTTTCAAGTTCACAAGTAAAAGCTCAACCACAATTACAATGCGTAAAAAGACACATCTGAAATCAATTACAGAATATGTAGAATATAATATTACAAGCGTCATTTAATGGCATCAAGCCGTACAATCATTTAAGTACAAGAAGTTCATCTATAATCAATATCGGATAAATCTATCAAGGAGTCCTCGACCGCCATAGACCAACCGGCCATCTGCTGCGTCGAAGGACAAGAGCATGGTTCAGGCACTTTTTCCACCCAACCACGAAGCTTGCGCTTCCCCGGTATCCTTCAAACTGAAGGATGCCCGACCCTGCTCGAAGAGCCTAGCAACCTGGAAACATATGCAGGGTGGAATCTGGTATGTGCCTATCAATCTACATGCATCACTAAAATGAATGCAGCATCTCATCAATAGGATGTGGTAGGAAAAAAAAAATACAATGTATAGCTAGGAAAAATCCATCTATTTCAATGGTGCATGTCTATTTCAACATTCTGATAGCTTTGGCCAAAGCGTTACTCCGTAATAACAGCATGCAAGTTTCAAAAAGAAACTTACTTCCCAATAACCCACATTCAATACCCGTCCCGGAAGACAATCTTTCCTTCATACTTCTAATACAAGGACAAAGATAAGTAAAAACAAAGTAAACAAATCACCCGCTACATAGTAACCATCATTTGTCACAATCTCCAAAGAGGAGATCAAAGCAATTTCAATTCATTTTGCACACGTAATTCATGTAAATTTGTAGAAAATAAACTCTATTTGAATAAACTTCATCGTAGAGGCAATAAATTGATCCTTTGAGTATAATTTCTGTAGTCTTTTCAGTTCCGGACATGGTTCAATTAGAGTAATAACGACTTAATCTTAAAAAAAAAAAAAGATTCTTGTGTAGATACAGAAATGTTACCCTTCGTCAAGTCTCAAAAGAGCGATTACATGTGTTGCATGAGTTTTCAGAATAATTAGCGAAACAGTTCAAAATGTTTAATTGTTTATATTTTCCATATGGGAATATTTGGCCTGAATCAACATACTGAGCTATTTAGTTTCAGAAATTATCGTTATTTCCTGTTTTTAAAAAAAAAAATCTACTTCAAGGATCAAACAATTCTGCACAAATTTAGAGATAAATAGATTTGATATAATTGCCGTCATGGTTTAACACTAATACAGCGAACCATTTGTTACATATTTCTGGGGATCTGACTACTCCATAAAATCAACAGTAACACCCTGGTCAGATGGCATTAGATTCCCCCTGCCAGATAATTGTGAGAGCAATGCTGGCTTCATATTGAGACTGGACTTTGCATGCTTCAGCAAGTGGAGACTGAGCAAAACTCCATTTGTAGATGTTTGAATTACATTAGAACTATAGGAGATCCTATTGATTATTCAGAGACTCTATTATCTTATACCAGATACCTTTTAAGTGTACCTTTTAAGTGCCATTGATCTACTTTGGTAACTTTTAAGTTTTGAACATAAATTTTACTTCATTTCACCCTCTCCAGGGCACGAGCTATGCCAAGCCTATAGTTTTTTTGGTGCATCACAAAATGACAAACATCCATCCACCAGGCACTGCCTATCAACTTAGATTATTCAGCAGTCCAAACAGACTAGTACAGAAAGTAGCAGAGGGTCATTCCCAGTCTCTGGCAATCTCCTTATAGGGAAACAGGATATAGACAAAAAAAATTGTATTCTTTATACAGGTCAGGGATTTCTCAGCCTTGGACGTTATGAATGCTTTACTTCTAAGTTACCTTCAGTGAAACTAGAAATGCTTTGATGCTGGTGTAGACTACTTTCCAAGGATCTTTTAATACAGTCCAAAAGAATTTCTTCACCAGGCAGTTTATGTAAATGTCGAGTGGTGAGGATGATAAGTTGTTCTCTTTAGATGTAGCTAAACGTCCATTAATTACTAACATAAGTCAAGAAAAGAAGGATCTAAAGTCGATGGCAATCAAAATAGCGAATGGAGTAAAAGACGGATCGAGATTTCTTTGCAGCAATACGGAAAATCAAGGATAACGGCAATAGTTATAGGAATCGGCTTAGGACTATAGAAAGATGGTAGGATTATGGTGAAATAGTAGCAGCGTTTGCTAAATCCCTCAACCATGTCCTCACTCAAAAGGCACGACTTCCCTAGGAGAGGGTTTGAATTCACAACTTCCTAGTTCTCAGTTATGGTTTAAGGTTCTATCGAAGGTTTTTAGACAGCAAGGAGCCATTTCCAAGATGTAACATAAGAAAGAAACCATTTCATCAGCAACAGTCAGATCGATCTGAACTGAACGATCTGAAAGTTTGCAGAAGGAACGTGAATTGGAGTTTTAACATCCAGGGGGTCGATCTAGTTTGATTTGTTTTCTTTTCTCTATGCAGGAATGTAAAATGTAAATAACCAAACGTGTAGCTAAGAAATTTTTAGAGCATAAAAGAAAACAAACAAACTAAGAAGAAAACCTGTTGCGCCGTTTAGTAGGAAGCCAATTCCCTGATGTTTTTGTTCCGTGATCCTACCCTTAAAGCATCGTCTTCCTGCTTTCCTTCTCTGTGTGTCTCTCCTCCCTTTTACCGAATTCTTCTCCAGATTTAAAGTCCCCATCCCCATTTCCAGTGCTCCATGCAAAGTTTACCTTCAGTTAAAATTCCGAATTCTCCTCCTCCCATTCGCATGCATATGCATGTTCTTTTCTTAATATAAAATAAGAGAGTTTGTGCAGTTACTTTATAAATACTAATTGTTTTTTTTTTTTTCTTTTGATTTGCATGAACAAATATACATATCTTTTTAATTTAGTAAAATATTCAATTATATAAATTTCAAAAATAAATATTTAAAACTTACTCTAAAGATAATTATGATAATAATATCTTATTAGGTAGGCATATTTTTAACTTACTCAAATCTAGGCTAAATTCTTTTCATAAGAACTATATTGGACTAAAATTGGCATTAAATTTTGATTTGATAAAACACTTGAAATTTCATATATCTTATCATGATTCTAACTTACTGTTTTGATGCATAACAGGTATCGAGTCCGAAAAATAAGACAATCGAAAACATTCATAGAGATTCCGACCAAATGAGAGCGTAGTCATCTTTTCGATATTTACGGAAAACATAATCAATGAATTGAACATGCAAGCGTTACTCGTCGAAAACACACATAATGTTAATGTACAATAAAATAAACTATGTGAGTGTGTGGAATTCCCAAATAAAACCCATCATCTGTTACCATGAAGCTAGGACTCTCCTACCTGAGCCATGCTCTTGTTGTCGACAAGGCTGCAAAAGTTAAACTCATAAGACCATTAGTAAGTTAGTCCCAATATAGCCGAAGCGATCAATTTAACCAATCACTATAATTAATCAAAGTAATTATTGCATTTTATCCATTCCATCAAGTACGAAAGTATGAGACGTGACACAATCCTTCCTGCAACTCCACTTTTTCCAGATGTGACACCTGTAACTTGTAATCACAAGACTTGGTTTGGGGGTTGTGGTGTTTAGAGGCTTGGCTTAGTCAAGCCTTAGAGGACACTTAAGCCTCCGAACACCGTTGTCAGACAAAGAGTGCATGCCCTTGTGAGGTAGAGGCAAAAACCAAATGAATCAATGATAAAAACACAATATTATGTCACCTTTTAGTGAAGCTCTCATGGAGGAAGATGTTCTTCATGGCATGAGGAGATTGATGCTCAAATATGCAAATATCAACACACAAAACACATGTCTACTCTTGGAATACAATAGAAAGCCTTGAATCACCTTGAGAATGCCTAGAGTTCACAATGATCATCTAGTTTACAAATGAATGCCTAAACTTGCTTATTTATGCACCTACAAGCATTCCTGCCAAGATTTTAAAAATCAAACTTGACCGTTTTGGAAAAAGAACCAACTAACGGTCGTAAATTGACACTTAGAAATTGGGGCTGCCCCAAAATAAGGCAGGACTAGGGGGCAGGCATCCAAGTCCTTCCCCCTATTTTAGATAGGGTACAACTCAAGGGGTCCTCCTAGGTCCCATTTACCATGGAACCTAGGTCTCATTCCATCGTGATGCTAAAATATGAACTAAAATGTCCTAAATGCATGCTAAAGACCCAGGAGCTAAAGCTTATGAGGGAAAAGCCCCCAAGCGGACATTTTCTGATGTTATATCAACACCAACCAATTCCATCTCATTCCTATGTGGCATCTCCTTTCGTTTCACACCAATCTAATCCATCTGCATTTCAAATCACTTCCACATCACCTTAGCCCACACCTTTCCATAACAATGCCACATTAACCTATCCCCCTTCATACCAATATTATCCACTCATATATCAAACTAATGCCACATCACCATATCCTAGTTATTCCAACATCAATCAATATCCACAACAATCCATATCAAAAAATCTTCTACCTACATATCCTACCATGCCACCTCATCACCAAACCTATCCACAAGGCAACCAAGAAGCACACACGAGTCTAAGTGACCCTTTGTACATAAATCAAATATCCCTAAGTCTATTGATAGACCAACCATCTGATCCATCTAGTCCTATCATGGCACCTCCATCCGATCCTAATCCTAATCCATCCAATCCTCCTATCTCTCCATCCAACCCTAACATCCCTCCATCTAATCCAAATCCTACTTCTAAGCCTATAATACCATCTACTATCATCATCCATCCCCTCTATTATCCATCCACCCATACACTTGCAGAGGACATGATCCATTGGCTATTAGCGAGGAATAAATCATTTCCATATCAAGCACCCATGAGCCTATCACAGATTCTCCCAACACCTTGCTTATTCCTCCAACTCCACCATGTGGCCCACAAACCATTGAGCTTATTGAAAAGACTTCTCCCATGAGTCCACATCAAGACCTATCATACCCTCATGTTATTAAGCAAAAGCCTATCCAAGAGTCATCCCCTTCCATCCAAGAAACCTAAGAGATATGTCAAGAGTATAAGCAAACACACGTGGAAACACCAAGCCTTCATATAAATCAAGATCAAAGCACCTCTATGTTCAAACTATCCATGCCCTATATATTTTCTACAGTCAAGATATTACTTATGATCATAACCCTATTCATGAGAAAATGTATCCCATTCGTAGCCAAATTAATCTTTTTTATGCTCACAGTTATGATCAAGATTCTATATGTAATCATAAAAGTCATGATGAGCCTCTTAGCCAAACTTTAT
Organism: Cunninghamia lanceolata; assembly: GCA_027924645.1. Classification (NCBI taxonomy): domain Eukaryota; kingdom Viridiplantae; phylum Streptophyta; class Pinopsida; order Cupressales; family Cupressaceae; genus Cunninghamia; species Cunninghamia lanceolata. The sequence continues at coordinate 892,877 of BSBN01001320.1, read as the reverse complement.
GGAACTCATGATAAAGAGGTTATCACTCTAGCTATCCTTCCTCCCATAACCATCCAAGAGCAAGATATCCAAATTGCTCCTTGTTAGACTTAGGGCACACAACTGAGAGGGGGGTGAATCAATTGTTTAAAACTTTCTCCAATTTACACACTTAAATCCTCTTAGTGATTAGTAGTATATTAAACATAAAACATAAAGCATTCAAATCAAGAGCAGAAACATATCAACACATAAGACACCAAGATTTTGATGTGGAAAACCCGGTTAAGGGAAAAACCACGGGGTGATTAACCCAAGATTGTATTCTCTGTTAGAAGAATAAACAAACAAAATCGCACATGCCAATTAGGGCTTACTACCCGAGCACACTGCTCACAAGAGGCTCACTACCTACAAGAGATATACTATCTACAAAGAAGTAAGTATCACATACATGAACTGGAGAATAGCATCTTCACCATGCTTGAATTAGTTCCATTAAGCTCAATACTTCTACTCTGCCTTTCGCTCTTCTCTTCGCTAGCACACCCTCATCTCCACACAAAAAGGCAAGTTCAAACTGACTTCATAATCCCTTATTTATACAAGGCATCAACTTAGGAATGATCATCTAAGTCGGCAAACATTCATAAGATCATCTGACAGATGCATAACTCATCTGGTCGGCCTGTCTCAAGAAGAACACCATCATACAGAAATTAATCTTCAATTGCGAGCTCCAATTTCAATGTGGACCATCAACACAAATTGGACACAATCCAAAGACCTCCACAATCTTGCCTGAAACATCAAGAACATCCACACTTCTTCTGCTTACTGAAATCCTTCTCTCCTTCATCCAGAACCTCAAGAACAGAGTCTGTCATAACTGTCACAAAGGAATAGATGCTTGCAGACCTTCAAACCATGCACCAATAGAGTTGATACACCACAAAGACTTCCTCAGCACTCCCTTAAATCCACAGAACATGAAACTTCTTTTCTGGATCTCACTGGACCTTTCTTGTTACACACTATCACCTCTAAACACCTACCGGAACCAGTTTTACTTGAGCAGCCACAACTTCTTCACATCTTCATGCGGACCTTTAAAATCTCTACTGGATCATCTACAGACACATATCTACAAACTTTTAATCTGCATCCTCTGATCATCATCCTATCTTGGACTTTTGTCTTACAATCATCACTGTTCTTCACTGTTCCTGATTGAGACTAATTTTCTCAATATCCTTAGGTCACGGCTCATCCAAACCTTATTATTAATGCAATAGGAGAATGTTGACATCAATGACAACACTGGTTAGGCCCATACTTGCAACAATCTCCCCCTTTGTCATTGATGGCAACATATGATGTGAAAAACCATTAAGACTAGAAATTCTCCTTACTGTCACAACTCCCCCTATCAACAACAACCATTCACATGTCTTCTCTACCTTTTGCTGCTCCACCTTTGATCAGCAACCACTTGTTTTTCACAAAACCATCAAGACAAGAACTTCTCCTTACTGTCACAACTCCCCCTATCAACATCAACCATTCACATGTCTTCTCTCCCTTTGCTGCTCCCCCTTTGATCATCAACCACTTGTTTTTCACATGTCTTCTCTCCCCCTTTGACATCAATGGCAAAGGGCATATACTTGCAATTTCACCACTTTAGAATCATACCTACTGCTCTCCCTGAGTAGTAGCTCCCTAACATCAATCCAGATCACAAGATGTGACTGTGATACCCACCAGACTGATGCACATTAGTGCACCTTAGTTCATCACCGGAGGGGAAATAACCCCTAACTTCTCCCTGAGATACTCAAAAGAGTCCTTAGGTAGAGGTTTAGTAAAGATAGCTGCAATATGATCCTTGGATGACACAAACTCTAATTTGACTTCATTCTTGTTCACTTGCTCTCTTAGAAAGTGAAACTTGATAGATATATGCTTAGTCTTTGAATGCAACATCGGATTCTTAGATATACTTATAGCACTTGAATTATCATAGAAGATTGTGATAGGTTCCTCATACTCTACTTTGATATCTCTTAGCATCTGCTTCATCCACAAAACTTGAGTGCAACTACCTACTGCTACAATATATTTTGCTTTAGTTGTAGACAGAGATATAGCCTCTTGTTTCTTGCTTAGCCAAGAAACCAATCTTTTCCCCAAAAGGAATGCTCCACCACTGGTACTCTTCCGGTCATCCACATCTCCTACCCAATCAGCATCTGTATATGCCTGAAGAGAGAAATCATGATCTCTAGGATACCATAGACCATACTCAACCAACCCTTTTAGATATCTAAAAATCCTCTTGATTCCCATGACATGGGATTCTCGAGGATCAGCTTGGAATCTAGCAACAAGACCAACAACTTGCATAATATCTGGTCTAGTTTGAGTGAGATACAACAATCCTCCAATCATTGATCTATACTTTGTCTGGTCTACCTTAGGAGAGTCATCATCTTTGCTCAACTTACATCCGGTTGCCATGGGAGTATTCATTGGCTTTGAATCTTCCATCCCAATTTTTTTCAACAATTCTTTCACATATTTGGTCTGAGAAATGAAGATTCCTTTCTTTGTTTGAGTAATTTGTAGACCCAAGAAGAAATTCATTTCACCAAGCATAGACATCTCAAACTCACTTTTCATTTGATTTGCAAAAGCTTTACACATACTATCTCTTCCCCCAAAGATGATATCATCAACAAATACTTCAACAATCAAGATGTTTTCATGATCAATTTTGAAATATAAGTTACTGTCTGCAGTACCTTCGTTGAATCCAATCTTCAAAAGATGCTTATCCAATCTTTCATACTAGGCTCTTGGGGCTTTCTTTAATCCATACAGTGCCTTCTTCAACTTGCAGACCATATCACCATGATCAGACAACTAAAATCCATTCAGTTGCTCTATATACACTTCTTCCAAGTCACCGTTTAGAAAGGCAGACTTGACATCCATCTGATATACCTTGAAATCCTTGAAGGTAGCAAAGGCAAGAAATAATCTGACTACTTCAATTCTTGCCATTGGAACAAAAGTTTCTTCAAAATCAATTCCTTCTATTTGAGAGTAGCCCTTACAGACCAATCTGGCTTTATTTCTGATTACTTCACCAACTTCATTTAGTTTGTTCCGGAAGACTCATTTGGTTCCATTCACATTCTTGTTTCTAGGTCTAGGAACAAGATCCCAAGTGTGATTTTTCTCAATTTGCATCAACTCTTCCTCCACTGCTTTGGTCTAGTTTTCATCATTACAAGCTTCATTTATTGTCTTAGGTTCAATCTTTGAAATCAGACAATATTCATCTAAATTTTGAGCAATTTTCCTTCTAGTTTGCACACCTTTGCTTTTGTCACCTATGATCTGATCTTCAGATTGGTTCAGTCTTACATTCCTTAGAACTTTGGGAGTTTCTTACACTTCTACTTCTTGATCAGGCTCATTCAGACCTATCTCTGCTTCCTGATTTACCGAATCAGTTTGAATCTGACTTTCAGAAGAGGATTGAACTCCTTAAACTAGAACACCATTCTGATCATCTTCATCATATTCATAAAACCTTGAGGGTTTCTCTATTCCCTCATCAACCTTCACATTTGTACTTTCTATCATCTTTCTTAGACTCTTGTTATAACACCGGTATGCTTTTCTTTGAGTAGAGTAACCCAAAAAATATTCTTTCATCACTTCTAGCATCAAACTTGCCTAGATCTTCATCTCTTTTGATGTAACATTTCCTACCAAAGACTTTGAAATATCTTATAGTAGGAGTAATGCCAAACCAAAGTTCATAAGGGGTCTTACAAGTATTGCTTATGATTTGAACTTGATTGAGAGTATAGACTGCAATGCTGACAGCTTCTCTCCAATAGATTTGAGAAACATTTGCTTCCATCATCATGGTCCTAGATGTTTCCTGGATGGTCTGGTTCTTTCTCTCCACTACTCCATTCTACTGTGGAGTCCTAGGAGTAGACAACTGTCTCTTGATTCCATTTTTCTCAGAAAACTCTATGAACTCATCGGATGTGAATTCTCCACCTCTATCAAACCTCAGACATTTCAACTTTAATCCTTTTTCATTCTCTACCATAGCCTTGAATATTTTTAATTTCTCAAGAGCTTCTGATTTCTCCTTTAGAAAGGTTACCCACATCATCTGGGAATAGTCATCAATTAGCAGCATGAAGTATCTATCACCTTGAATACTCCTGGTTCTTGCCGAACCACAAAGATCAGTGTGAAGTAAGTCTAATAATTTGATAGAAGACAGTTCCTTGCTTTTTAATGTGACTCTGCTCAGCTTACCCAAATGACATTCCTTGCACAAGCTGTTAGTAGGTTTCACCAATTTTGGAAGATCCCTTACAGCCTAAGTATTTCTTATCTTGATGATATTATCAAAATTTACATGACACATCCTTCTATGCCATAACCAACTCTGATAATTTTGAACAAATAAGCAGCTTTTACCAGTACCAACCAAGTGGAAGATATTACCTTTAGTTTGAGTACCGGATGCAATCTCAATTCCATAACTTTCAAATATTTTGCATTTTCCATCCTTGAATCAAAGATCATAGCCTTTGTCCACCAACTGTCCAACACTGAGAAGATTGTGCTTCAAACCTTCAACATATAGTACATTACCAGTTTTGTTTCTTCCATCAAAAGAAATAGTTCCTCTTCCTCTGATTCTACTAGCAGAATTGTCACCAAACTTTACCACTCCTCCTTCATACCTTTCCAAATCTACAAACTTATTTTTGTCACTTGTCATATGGTGAGAGCATCCACTGTCAATGACCCAATCATCCTTCTCTTCAATTTGGGCAGCTAGAGATCTTTCCATAGTCTTAAGATAGTCTTAAGATTGACAGATACAGAGGACATTGGATCTTCTTCCTTGATGGCAATGAACACCCATTCATTTCTAGATTTGTTTCCTATCTCTGATTCATCATCTGTTACTCCTTCATTATCATCATCTTCATGTACATAGTAACAGTTCTTTTGGAGCCTTGGCTTGTTAGGATTTTGCCTTGAAAATCTTTCCGAACACCTTGAAGCAAAATGACCAATCTTCTTGCAGTTAAAACACTTAAAAGGTAATTTTCCTTCATACTTACCAGATCCTCTTGGCAACCTCTTTGCACTAAGGGCTTCAAGTTGAGCAGTTTCTACTTCTTCTTCCAGATCTTTTCTTGATTTTTCATACCATGACAATTTCCTTGAAGAATTCTCTCCTGGATCAAACCTTTGTTTACCTTTAACAAAGGCACTAGCTTTGAATACAGATTCAGTCTTGGGGGGGTCATCTCCAAACTCTGTCATTTCAAATGTTGCCAATTTCCCAGCTAATTGATCTCTTGTGACAGTTGTATGGGCTTTGAATTCTTCAATGGCAGCAGCCTTGATTTTGTAAGAAGCAGGAAGGGATCTGAGAATTTTACCAACAATCTCATTTTCATCCAAGACTCCACCAACATTTCTAATTCCACAAACCAGCTCATTCACTCTTGGCATAAAAGTAGTAATATTTTCATCATCTCTCATCTTCAATTTTTTAAATTTCCCTTTTAGATTCTGTAACCTTGCACATTTAACATACTAGTCTCCTTCATGCAAAGTTCCAGTTTATTCCAAATCTCAAAGGCAGTTGGTAGGTCAATAACATTTGAGAGCTCTGAGTCAGCTAATGTGCTTAGAAGAGCCTCTTTGGTCCGTAGATTGTTTTCAGCATCTATGATTTCAATTAGGGTTGTTGGACCACCCTGTGGAGGTACATATGGTTTTTTAACCATGGACCAGTACGCCATTCCCATACACTACAAGTGACATTTCATGCGACCTTTCCAAAGAGTAAAGTTGGTTCCATCAAACTTCAGACTATCCTTCTTGTAAGATGACATCCTGGATCTCCTCAAGCGGTTAAGCTCCTTTTAGAGGAACTTAGCTTTAATACCAATTGTTAGACTTAGGGCACACAACTAAGAGGGGGTGAATTAGTTGTGTAAAACTTTCTCTAATTTACACACTTAAATCCTCTTAGTGATTAGCAGTATATTAAACATGAAACATAAAGCATTCAAATCAAGAGCAGAAACATATCAACACATAAGACACCAAGATTTTGATGTGGAAAACCTGGTTAAGGGAAAAACCATGGGGTGATTAACCCAAGATTGTATTCTCTGTTAGAAGAATAGAAAGAATGAAATGGCACATGCCAATTAGGGCTCATTGCCTAAATACACTGCTCACAAGAGGCTCACTGCCTACAAGAGACACACTATCTACAAAGAAGTAAGTATCACATACATGAACTAGAGATTAGCATCTTCACCATGCTTGAATCAGTTCCATTAAGCTCAATACTTCTGCTCTGCCTTTCGCTCTCCTCTTCGCTACCACACCCTCATCTCCACACATTAAGGTGAGTTCAAACTAACTTCACAATCCCTTATTTATACAAGGCATCAACTTAGGAATGATCATCTAAGTTGGCAAACATTCATAAGATCATCTGACAGATGCATAACTCAACCGGTCGGTCTGTCTCAAGAAGAACACCATCATATAGAAGTTAATCTTCAATTGCGAGCTCTAAATTCAATGCGAACCATCAACATGAACTCGACACAATCCAAAGACCTCCACAAGATTAGCTGAAACATCAAGAACATCCACACTTCTGCTTACTAAAATCCTTCTCTCCTTCATCTGGAACCTCAAGAACACAGTCTATCATAACTGTCACAAAGGAATAGATGCTTGCGGACCTTCAAACCACTCACCAATAGAGTTGCTACACCACAAAGACTTCCTCAACACTCCCTTAAATCTGCAAAACATGAAACTTCATTTTTGGATCTCACCGGACCTTTATTGTTACACACTGTCACCTCTGAACACCTACCAGAACTAGTTTTACTTGAGCAGTCACAACTTCTTCATATCTTCATGTGGACCTCTAAAATCTCTACTAGATCACCTATAGACACATATCTACAAACCCTTTAATTTTTATCCTCTGATCATCATCCTATCTTGGACTTTTGTCTTACAGTCATCACTATTCTTCACCGTTCCTGATTGAGACTAATTTTCTCAATATCCTTAGCTCACGGCTCATCCAAACCTTAACATTAATGCAATAGGAGTATGTTGACATCAATGACAACATAGGTTAGGCCCATACTTGTAACACTCCTATCCATCCTCCATCTAACCCTAATGAGATAACTTCCACTTCTCATAATGAGACATGTACCTCCCCAAATCACATAAATATAGAATATCAAAAAACTACCTTGTATCATAATGAACACAAGCAAGATCTTAATGATCCTTCCACCTCCACTATTGATCACATTTCTGTTGGATTCAGGACATACAACTAAAAGGGGGGGTGAATCAGTTGTCCAAAACTTGCTTCTAATTCAAAAACTTAAATCTTCTTTGTTATTTAATAGCATATCAATTAATCATTCATCAAAGCATAAAGCATAAACACTAGAGCAGATACACATCAACACATGAGACACCAAGATTTTGACGTGGAAAACCCGGTTAAGGGAAAAATCATAGGGTGATTAACCCAAGGATTATTCTCTATTAGAAGAATAAGAAAAATAGATGGCACATGCCATTTAGGGCTCACTGCCCAAGCACACTTCTCACAAGAGGCACACTACCTACAAGAGACACACTGTCTACAAAGTAACAAGTATCACAAACTTGAACTAGAGATTGACATCTTTACCATGCCTGGATTAGTTCCATTTAAGCCCAAAAACTCATGCTCTGCCTTTCGCACTTCTCTTCACTATACCACACTCATCCACTCCAAGACACACTTCAAAATGAATTCACAATCCCTTATTTATATAAGGCATCGACTTAGGAATAATCATCTAAGTTAGCAAACACCTATAAGATCATTCGTAAGATGTGTAATACATCCGGTCGGCCAGTCTCAGGAAGAACACCAACAACTGGTGGTCTTTACATCAAATCCAAACTCTAACTTCAATGTGGACCGCCAATAAGAATTGTGCATGATCCAAGGATCACCAAAACCTTTCCTGAGTCACCAAGGACATCCGCACTTTATCAGCTTACTGGTATTCTTCTCTTCTTCATCTAGAACTTCAAGAACACAGTCTGTCACCACTGTCACAATGAGAGAGGTGCTTTTGAACCTCCAAACCATGAAAAAATCTAGTTGTCACTTCACACTAACTTCTCCAACACTCCCTCCAATTTGCAGAATGAGATAATGCAATTCTGAAGCTCACCGGACCAATCTGTAACACTCTATCACCACTAAACATCTACCAGAACCGGTTCTATTAGAGTGATCATAACTTCTTCATATCTTCATGTGGACCTCTGAAATCTTGACTGGAGCATCTTGAGACTCATATCTGAAAACCCTTTAAACTGTATCCTATGATCTTCATCTTATCTTGGCCTTTTACCTTAAAGTCATCACTATTCTTCACTGTTCCTGATTGAGACTAATTTTCTCAATATCCTCAGCACATAGCTCATCCAATCCTTCTCATAGAAAGTAATATGAGTATGTTGACATCAATGACAACACTAGTTATCCTCATACTTGCAACAATCTCCCCCTTTGTCATTGATGGCAACATATGATGTGAAAAACCATCAAGACAAGAACTTCTCCTTTTTGTCACAGCTCCCCCTATCAGCAACAACTCTTCACATGTCTTCTCTTTCTTTACTATTCCCCCTTTGATCAACAACTTGTTTTTCACATGTCTTCTCTCCCCCTTTGACATTAATGGCAAAGGGCTCATACTTGTAATTTTAACATCTCAGAATCATACCAGCTGCTCCCCCTGAGTAGCAGCTCCTCATCACCAATCCAGATCACAAGATATGAATGTGATCTCCACCGGACTGATGCACATCAGTGCATCTGAGTTCATCACCGGAGGGGCAATGACCCCTAACTTCTCCCTGAGATACTCAAAAGAATCCTTGGGAAGAGGTTTAGTAAAAACATCTACATTCTGATCCTTGGAGGGTACATACTCCAATCTGACTTCACCCTTGTTCACTTGCTCTCTTAGAAAGTAGAATTTGATAGATATATGCTTGGTCTTAGAATGCAACACTGGATTCTTAGAAATATTTATTGCACTTGAATTATCACAGAAAATTGTGATAGGCTCCTCATATTCTACTTTAATGTCTCTTAGAATCTTCTTCATCCATAAGATTTGAGTGCAACTACCTACTGTTGCAATGTATTCTGCTTAAGTTGTAGACAGAGATATTGCCTCTTATTTCTTGCTTATCCAAGAAACCAATCTTTTTCCCAAAAAGAAAGCTCCACCACTGGTGCTCTTCCAGTCATCGACATCTCCTGCCCAATCTGCATCTGTATATGCATTAAGAGAGAAATCATGATCTCTAGGGTAGCATAGACCATACTCAACTGTCCCCTTTAGATATCTAAAAATCCTCTTGATTGCCATAACATGAGATTCTCTAGAATCATCTTGGAATCTAGCAACAAGACCAACAGCCTGCATAATATCTGGTCTAGTTTGAGTGAGATACAATAGTTCTCCAATCATTGACCTATATTTTGTCTAATCCACCTTGGGAGAGTCATCATCTTTGCTCAACTTACATCTGGTTGCCATGGGAGTATTCATTGGTTTTGAATCTTCCATCCCAAATTTCCTCAACAATTCTTTCACATATTTGGTCTAAGAAATAAAGATCCCTTTCTTTGTTTGAGTAATTTGCAGACCCAAGAAGAAAGTCATTTCACCAAGCATGGACATCTCAAACTCACTTCTCATTTGATTTGAAAAAGTTTTACACATGCTATCTTTTCCTCCAAAGATGATATCATCAACAAATACTTCAACAATCAAGATGTTTTCATGATCAATTTTAAAATATAAGTTATTGTCAACAGTACCTTTGTTGAAACCAATCTGCACAAGATGCTTATCCAACCTTTCATACCAAGCTCTTGGGGCTTGCTTCAATCCATATAGTGCTTTCTTCAACTTGCAGACCATATCACCATGATCAGATAATTGAAATCCATCTGGTTGTTCAATGTATACCTCTTCTTCTAAGTCACCATTCAGGAAAGCAGATTTGACATCCATTTGATATACTTTGAAATCTTTAAAGGTGGCAAATGCAAGAAATAGTCTGACTGCTTCAATTCTTGCCACCAGAGCAAAGGTTTCCTCAAAATCAATCCCTTCTATTTGAGAGTAGCCTTTATAGACTAATCTGGCTTTGTTTCTGATTACTTCACCAACTTCATTTAGTTTGTTCCAGAAGACCCATTTGGTTCCAATCACATTCTTGTTTCTAGGTCTAGAAACAAGATCCCAAGTGTGATTTTTCTTAATTTGCATCAACTCTTCCTCCATTACTTTGGTCCAATTTTCATCATTATAGGCTTCATTTATTGTCTTAGGTTCAATCTTTGAAATTAGACAACATTCATCTAAATTTAGAGCAATTTTCCTTCTAGTTTGCACACCTTTGCTTTTGTCACCTATGATCTGATCTTTAGAGTGGTTCAGTCTTACATACCTTGGAACTTTAAGAGTTTCTTACACTTCTCTTTCTTGATCAGGCTCATTTAGACCAATCTCTTCTTCCTGATTTATCGGATTAGTCTGAATCTAACTTTCAGAGGACGATTGAGCTCCTTGAACCAGAGAACCATTTTGATCATCTTCATCATTTTCATAAAACCTTGAAGGCTTCTCAATTCCTTCATAAATCTTCACATTTGTACTTTCTATCATCTTTCTTAGTCTATTATTGTAACACCGGTATGCTTTGCTTTGAGTGGAGTAACCCAAGAAAATTCCTTCATCACTTCTAGCATCAAACTTTCCTAGATCTTCATCTCTTTTAATGTAACATTTGCTACCAAATACTCTAAAGTATCTCACAGTAGGAGTTATACCAAACCAAAGTTCATAAGGAGTCTTACTGGTATTGCTTTTGATTTGAACTCGATTGAGAGCATAGACTATAGTGCTGACAACTTCTCTCCAAAACATCTGGGGAACATTTGCTTCCATCATCATTGTCCTGGATGCTTCTTGGATGGTCCGGTTCTTTCTCTCTACTACTCCATTCTGTTGTGGAGTCCTAAGAGAAAATAACTCTCTTTATACCATGCTTCTCACAAAAGTCTATGAATTCATTGGATGTGAATTCACCACCTCTATCAGACCTCAGACATTTCAATTTTAATCTGGTTTGATTCTCTACCATGGCCTTGAAGATTTTGAACTTCTCAAAAGCTTCTGATTTCTCTTTCAGAAAGGTAACCCACATCATTCAGGAATGGTCATCAATCAATAACATGAAATATCTATCACCTTGCATACTCTTGATTCTTGTTGGACCACATAGATCAGTATGAATTAATTCCAATAATCTAGTAGAGGACTAATCCTTGCTTTTGAATGAGACTCTACTTTATTTACCCAGCTGACATTCTTTGCACAAACTATTTGTAGGTTTCACCAATTTTGGAAGATCTCTTACAGCTAGAGTATTGCTTATCTTGATGATATTATCAAAATTTACATGACACAACCTTCTATGCCATAACCAACTCTGATCAACTTGAACAAACAAACAACTTTTATTAGAACCAACTAGATGGAAGATATTACCTTTTGTTTGAGTACTGGATGCAATCTCAGTTCCGGAGCTCTCAAAGATCCTGCATCTTCCATTCTTGAACTGGAGATCATAACATTTGTCCACCAACTGTCCAACACTGAGAAGATTGTGTTTCAATCCTTCAACATACAATACATTACCAGTTTTGCTTTTTCCATCAAAAGAAATAGTTCCCCTTCCTCTGATTCTACTAGTAGAATTATCACCAAACTTTACCATTCCTCCTTCATACCTTTCCAAGTCTAAGAACTTGTTTTTGTCACCTGTCATATGGTGAGAGCATCCACTGTCAATAACCCAATCATCCTTTTCTTCAACTTGGGCAGCCAAAGCTCTTTCTACAACCTTATGATTGACAGATTCAGAGGATATTGGATCTTCATCCTTTATGGCAATAAACACGCATTCATTTCTGGATTTGTTTCCTATTTCTGATTCATCATCTGTTACTCCTTCATTATCATCATCTTCATGAACATAATAACAATTCTTTTGGAACCTTTGTCTGTTAGAATTTGACCATGTAGATCTTTCGAGACACCTTGAGGCAAAATGACCAATCTTCTTGCATTTGAAGCACTTAAAGGGTAATTTTTCTTCATACTTACCGGATCCTATTAGCAGTCTCTTTGTAATGAGGGCTTCAAGTTGAGCTGTTTCTGCTTCTTCATCTTCCAAGTCTCTTCTTGCTTGATCATACCATGATAGCTTCTTTAAAGAGTTTTCTCTCGGATCAAATCTTTGTTTACCTTTCACAAAGGTACTAGCTTTAAATGTAGATTCCGTTTTGGGGGGATCATCTCCAAACTCGGTCATTTCAAATCTAGCTAGTTTGCCAGCCAATCGGTCTCTTGTGACAGTTGTATGGGCTCTGAATTCATCAATGGCAACAACCTTGATTTTGTAGACAGAAGGAAGGGATCTAAGAATTTTGCCAACAATCTCATTTTCATCCAAAACTCCACCAGCATTCCTAATTCCACACACCAGGTCATTTACTCTTGGCATAAAGGTAGTAATATTTTCATCATCTCTCATCTTGAGTCTTTCAAATTTCCCTTTGAGACTCTCCAACCTTGCACTCTTAACATACTCATCTCCTTCATGCAGAAGTTCCAGTTTAATCCAGATCTCATAAGCAGTTGGTAGGTCAATGACATTTGAGTGTTCTAAGTCAGTCAATGCACTTAGGAGAGCCTCTTTGGTCCACAGATTGTTTTCAGCATCTGTGATTTCATTTAGAGCTGTCAGACCACCCTATGGAGGTACATATGCTTTTGTGACCATGGACAAGTACGCCTTTCCCATACACTCCAAATGACATTTCATGTGACCTTTCCAAAGAGAGAAGTTGGTTCCATCAAACTTCGGACTGTCCTTCTTGTATGACGACATCCTAGATCACCTCAAGCAGTTAAGCTCCTTCAGAGGAACCTCACTCTGATACCAATTGTTGGATTCAGGGCAGACAACTAAGAGGGGGGTGAATCAGTTGTCCAAAACTTGCTTCTAATTCAAACACTTAAATCCTCTTTGTTATTTAATAGCATATCAATTAATCATTCATGAAAGCATAAAGCATAAACACCAGAGTAGATACACATCAACACATGAGACACCAAGATTTTGATGTGGAAAACCTGGTTAAGGGAAAAACCATGGGGTGATTAACCCAAGGATTATTCTCTGTTAGAAGAATAAGAAAAATAGATGGCACATGCCATTTAGGGCTCACTTCCCGAGCACACTGCTCACAAGAGGCACACTGTCTACAAGAGACACACTATCTACAAAGTAACAAGTATCACAAACTTGAACTAGAGATTGACATCTTTACCATGCCTGGATCAGTTCCATTTAAGCCCAAAAACTCATGCTCTACCTTTTGCACTTCTCTTTGCTATACTACACTCATCTGCTCCAAGACATACTTCAAAATAAATTCACAATCCCTTATTTATACAAGGCATCGACTTAGGAACAATCATCTAAGTCAGCAAACACCTATAAGATCATTCGCAAGATGTGTAATACATCCGGTCAACCAGTCTTAGGAAGAACACCAACAATCGGTGGTCTTTACATCAAATCCAAACTCTAACTTCAGTGCGGACCACCAATAAGAATTGTGCATGATCCAAGGATCACCAAAACCTTTCCTGAGTCACCAAGAACATTCATACTTTATCAACTTACTGGAATTCTTCTCTTCTTCATTCGAAACTTCAAGAACACAATCTGTCGCCACTGTCACAATGAGAAAGGTGCTTTCGGACCTCCAAACCATGAACAAATCTAGTTGTCACTTCACACTGACTTCTTCAACACTCCCTCCAATCCACAGAATGAGATAATGCAATTCCAGAGCTCACCAGACCAATCTGTGACACTCTGTCACCACTGAACATCTACTAGAACTAGTTCTACTAGAGCAATCATAACTTCTTCATATCTTCATGAGACCTTTGAAATCTTGAATGGAGCATCTCAAGACTCATATCTGAAAACCCTTTAAACCGCATCCTCTGATCTTCATCTTATCTTGGCCTTTTACCTTAAAGTCATCACTGTTCTTCACTGTTCTTGATTGAGACTAATTTTCTCAATATCCTCAGCACATAGCTCATCCAATCCTTCTCATAGAAAGTAATATGAGCATGTTGACATCAATGAGAACACTGGTTATCCTCATACTTGCAACAATTTCAAATCCACCATCATATCCTCTAGGCCTATCCACCTTTATCCATGAGTGTTCCTCCTTAGAACACCAACAACAATTATCTCTCATCTCACCTTCTCCATCCAATAAGGAGATCATGTTTAGTGTTCCACCTACACCTAGTCCTATTGTCAATCACATCCTCCAAAACATGAATTATCAAGGTAAGGGTTTAGGCCCTCTTGAACGAGGTATTTTGGAGCCCATCCATGTCAAAGTCCCTCCATGCTCATTTGGCCTTGGATACACACCCCAAGGACAACAATCTAATGATGTTGGTACCACCTCCACATATCCTAAGTCCACCACTTTCCATCACATATCCCATCATATTCCTAAAACATATGTTGCCATTCCACCCCCATCATCCTACAAATCACAAAAGCATGTGACCATACACCTCCCACAATCCACTCTACCTCCACTTCTTCCAACTCCTAACATCCCTCCATCAAATCTACCTCCGCTACTTCCAACACCTTATCCATCCATCCATAAATCCTCTCAAAATCCCAATCATGGCCAACAAATGCACACATTGTCTAAACAAGGAGCTTCACACCAACCAATTCCATCCATACCCATGGGATTCTAAAGCAGAAATTTGGATGCCTCTACTAAAGAATCAAAGAAAAATCCATCTCAAAAGTTGCATACACCCACACACCTCCAAGAAAAAATGAAAAAGGTGTGGGTCCCCAAGCAACAAGTAATTATCTCAAAAGATGGATGTATCCAAACCCATACCTCCACAAGTAAAGTCACAAACTAAAATGTTATGGGTCCCTAAGAAACAAGCTATCAAGTCTAATGAGGCATCCACCTCTCACAAATCCTAACCATCTCCTTCTATCCATTCCATCCAAAAGTTTCAAATTCCTCCATCCCACATGACAAGCAAAAATCATAAAAACACTAAGTCTATATGGGTCCCTAAATGCTTAAATCACCCATCCACTAAGCAACAATCTCCATTACATCCTAGCTCTCTTATGCATACATTCAATGTTGTCTATCTCCTTATCCATCCATTTATCATGATTCTTCCATCCCATCTACTATCGTATGTCCTTTTATCCATTCATCTATCATGAGTCATCACACCTACCTACCTCCTACCACCTAGACTTTGTCCTCCCTCATCACTAGTATCTACCATAAAGACTATCAACATTATAAATTCATTGACATCCCAAATATCCCAAAAAATCCAAAAAATCATAAAAAGTCCTGAAAAAATCCAAAAAAATCATAAAAAGCCTTGAAAAAATCCAAAAAATCATAAAAAGCCTTGAAAAAATCCAAAAAAATCATAAAAAGTCCTATAAAAATCCAAACAAATCAATTCAATCATGCCAAATCAATTCAATCATTCCAAATCAATTCTTCCAATCATTCAATCCAAATTCAATCATCAAACTCTGATCAAATCAATCATTCAATCACATCAATCCAATTCAATCAATCACAACACTTGAATCACTTCTTCACATCAATTCATTGAAACAAATCAGCAATCCAATCATCAAATCAAATCACTCCAAACTTCTAATCAAATCAATAATCACATCAATCCAATCCAATCATTAGTCCAATCATCAACTTCAATCATCAAATCAAGCCAATCACCCAAATAATCAAAATCATCATCAGCATCATATATCAAACATCTAATCAATTCCAAACTCAATCCATAACTTGATCAATCCATTCACCTTCATCATCGCCATCATCAATAAAACACTATCAAAACTAGATCCCATCTATATCGTTATGTGCCTTGATCCTATGGATATAAGGTATGTAGGCAGTCTGGAGTATGAAGGAAGTGCCCAGATTTAGGCACAGATGATATTCCTCTTTCTTCTTCTCATCATTTTCTTCTATCATCTATCTTCATCAATTCATCAATCTTTCAAAAAAATTCTTCCAATCAATCATTTCAATCAATTCTTCAATCACTTCTTCCAATCATCCATTCAATAAACTCAAATGCAAGTCATCCTTTATCCAAACCAATCAAGTCAATCAAGCTTGTTAAATTATCCAATCACATTAATGGTCTTGATCCTAATCTTGTTGTAAACCACATCAATCAATCTATCAATCAATCATCAATCATCCTTGTGTTGCTCTAGGGATATATCGTTCCTTGCCATGACAACACTATCTTCATCATCAATCAATCATCAATTTACAGCTGGACAGGGGCAATACCTTGTTTGTTTTTGTGTCATTTGTGCATGCTTGCTTGCTTTCTTGTGTGTGTTATCATTTTTTGCATTTGCATCTGTATCTACCCAGCTAATAATCATATCTTGTACCTAGACAAGGTTGTATTATGCTGGGGCATCAAACACATCTTCACCTTGGTCCTTATATCCTGGTGCATAACATCTTGTGCTAAATCAAACATATGGTTTCTCACTTTTATTGCAGCATAACGCATCCTTCTTTTCTTCTATCCATTTCCTTATCTTTCTTCCTTGACCAATCCATTTCATGTCGAGAGCCTACCCGTGTTCTTCTAACCTACCTATCATTCCATCATCATCCTATCTTTCTGTCATTCTATATTTTTCTTCTATCCATACTTTATCTTCTTTGAAATGATGTTACTTGACACAAATCTCATCATCTCGAACATCATCTCAAAGAGGGGCAAAATGTAGACACCTAAAAATGTCCACTTATCACAATGTCACATCAGTTAGGCATCTTCTATCATCTTTGCCCTAGATATCGATATTATAACCTAATCTAGAATTTTCCTCTATTAAATTAAATAAATATGATATTTATTTAATTTAATCCCATCCCTTTTACTATTATTAAATAAATAAATTATATTTATTTATCTAGTCCACTTTCCTCTTAAATTAAATAAAATCAATATTTTATTTTATTTAATTTATCATTTAATCCTCACTTGCATCATAAATTAAATAATTTATTTTTAAATTATTTAATTATGACTCACCTACTTTCCATTTTCATCTCTCAAATCACTCACCCACCTTCCAATTTCCTCTCAACTTATCTCTTACACCTTTCCAATTTCATCTCCCAAATCACTTGCCTACTTCCACGTTTCTCTCCCAAGTTGCATAGAAACTTTCCAATTCAATTGTCACTCACCAAATTGGAAGGTTTGTCCCTCCATTCTCTCACCAAAAAATCTATAAATGCATCCATTTCTAAGCCATTTTGAATGGATGAATCTTCTAAGTGTCGTTACTCTGCCAAAATTCCTCCTCAACCATTAAATCTCTATCACTGTTATGCTGCAGAACGTAAGTAACCCACATTTTCAACAAGGAATCGTTCAACCCATGTGATATCATTTTGGTTTGCATGTCTTTATTTCATTTTTGGGTTCTGATTTCTTAAGTTTGGGTTGAATCTTAATCTTTCTCTTTATTTGTTGGATCTTTGTTAAATTCTACCGAACACAGTCAACATGATCACAAAGAAGTTTTGGGAACAATTGGGAAGACCTAAACTAACAAAGACAACTTACAACATAATCTTGGTAGATGGATCTAGCATGCAAAAAATAGGAACATGGAATCAAGTGGAAGTTAACCTAATGGGGGTCAAAGAAGTCTTAGACTTTATTGTTGTAGTGAGGAAGGATCAAGGAGAAGCTTTCAATGCACTTTTGGGTTTAAGATGGTTTGTAGATGCAAATGGTATCATAGAATCCTGGAAAGAAAAGCTATCATTTGCTAATGATAAAAAAATTATCAATATTGCTTTAGGATCATCAATGGAAGAAGCATACATAGAAGAAGTCAATCGGATAGAAGACAGTGATAAGGATTCAAGGAATATCTACACAATTTCAGGGTTGGATGCAAAAGAAACAATAGAAGAGCCTAACTCTAAGGGAGAATTGGAGATCGAGGATGATCACTATAACATAGATAGTGAGGAAGTTCTAGAAGCTTTGTTGAGAGAAGAACTGGAACTAAAAACACAAAAAATGATTAGTTACCAGAGGGTATTCATGGTCAGAACTAGTGAGGAAGACATACTGCAATCCTTTGCACTTCATCAGAAGTCACCATAGATTACTTGCCACACATTTAGGAAGGAAAAGAAGGATATATCTCATAAATTTCACTAAATGAAGCAAAGGAAGCAAATAAATTGACATACCAAGATGACTGAGTTCCCAAAGATACAAACACGAAAGTCATAGGGAAAGAGAAAGGAAAAAATGGAAAAGATATAGAGAAAATAACGTGGGGAGGTTCTTGCAAACACTAAACAATCAGATCATCAATCTCCAAAAGAAAGAAACTGATTGTGGAGAGATTTCACCATTGTACCATAGTGTATCATAGACTAACCACTAACAAGGGGCATAACTTAGAAGACAAAAAGCAAGGAGATAAAATAACAAATGAAAAGAATAAAGTGAAAAGTGCAAAAATTAGGGCAAAATTTGAGGGCTATTTAACCCTAATCAAGCATTACAAACCTCCCTTGCATTCACACTTTGGTGAATTTCAAGCTTAGAGAGAAAATACAACAACGAAAAAAGAAATGAAGAGGACAAGATCACAAATAAGAAAAATATATACAATGGCTACCACCGAGCTGATTGACATCACACACAAGCCAATGCCGAAGTATGCAAATATACTGGTGAAGAAACTGGACGTGTAAAAGGATTTACCTAACTTCACAGATACACTTGAATGGGTAAGAATCATTCTCAACCATATTCATGATGAATTTCTATATTTGGACAAACCCTATAGAATCATGAAGGAGGCCATTAGGGCAATGACAAGGTTAAGTGTCATAGGACCCTTACCAATGATGAAGACCATCAAAACTGATCAAGTGAGGGAATTGACCAGAGGAACAACAGATGGAAGGAATATGCATGTCAAGGACATAACAGATCCTTGAGTCAAATATGCCACCATGGACATTGCCTACAAAGTGTACTATGCCAACTGAGAGGGTTCAACCACTACAACTTCTATTCATACCACCTATCATATGGTGAAGGATGGCAGGGATTTTAATCTCTGTGAAGTAATACAACAACAACTGATGGGGAACTTACAGAAGATCAAGGATTCCAATTACAACTTTCAATACAGTACTTTGATTCTTTGCCTTACATTTTATTTCTTGAATGAATTATCAGGGTTTAAGGGGAAACACATGCATTGAAACATACCTATAGGGTTAGAAGTAAAAAGACATATAGCTTAGTTTAAGGACACAAAAGCATACAGTGCTTCATATTGGGGTTTCTTCAAAACCCTATAAGAAGATATCAGGGCAAGAGGAAGAATTCCTTATGGAGTTGTGAGGCAATATATCAACCAAGTTACCTTTTTGGTGGACAAGGATTTCACTTACATAGAAGCCATTGATCCAAGAACAACATGGGTACCCCAATTGCCCTATGAGATAACTGCAACAAAACCTAATGCTTATGCACAAAACTTACTAAGTAAACCCAAGGATACAAGTGCAAAGAGATTTGGCACTTATTCAAAAGTGATGGACAAACAACATAAAAAACACGTGGAGGAACATCTAGAAAATCATAGAGATAAGTTGCACAAATAGTGGGGAGTTCTGGAAAAGGGAACTACCTCAGCTCCAAAACCTTCCACATCAGATCCACTACCTAGGAAGGAGGTGCTACCAATAAGAAGATTAGAAAGAACTACATCTCAGGCTCCACCATCATCAACAATATCATTCAAGAGGGAGGGAAACATAAAAAATATTGTCAGTGATGAAGAAGAATACACAAAAGAAGTCACCTTGATAGAAGCAACAAGCAAAAAGAAAGAAAACCCATGAAATGTTGGAGGTGATTGACTCTAAAGAAGAGGGTGAAAAACAAGAATCAAAGCTGAAAAAAGGAAACAAGGTAGACACCAAAAGAAGAACCAATAGAACAACAAGAAGAGGAACTGGCACATGAGCTCTACAACATGGATGTAATGCTCAATGCCATGGAGAATATAGGTATAGTAAAAGAAACTATTGAGTTATATGATGATTCATCTGAGGAAAATAAACAAATGATAGTTCAAGTCATTATCCAATATATGAGAAATAAAGAGAAGACATTAGATGAGATAATGGATGGATTTTTGAAGAGCTTGATAGAAGCACTAAGGCAAAGAAGGAATAAGGCACTCTAATTAGGAGAGGAAATAAGGTAGAATGCCATTGATAAACTCAGTGACACATTGTCACCAAAGGAAAATAATGAATTGATGCAGCTTCAAGCCATGGAATTGAGGAGAAAACAAAGAGTAGATACACTAATGAGTGGAAGTAAGAAGGAAAAGGAGAAAATATAAAAATAAACTAATGAAGTAACATCAAAACTATATCAGTCTATCCAACAACAAGAACAACAACTAGCACCATCACCTCCGCACTGTTGCAAGTATGTGCTAATAGGTGTTGTCATTGATTTCAACATGTTCGTGTTGTCATTGGTGTCAACTGTGTTCTCTATTGTTCTTGTTGTTATTTGGTTAATTTTCTGAATTAATGATGATGTTATTGCCTTGAAGAAGTGTTGAAGATGTTAAGAAAATGTTCCTCTTTCTAAGTTTCCAAGTGCTTTTGAGAAAATTTGATTAATATAAAAAATAATGTGTTGAAAAAGTATTCTGGATTATAGAATACTGCTTGAGTTTATGCTTCACATTTCTTCTGTGTTGAGGATTTGAGTGTGTGGTTTGGATATGTTGTTAAGAAGTGTTTGAAGATACTAAATCTAGAATTTGGTACTCTGGATCGCTATGCAGTGAAAGTTATATTCACCAGTTTGAAGATAGTTTCTGACAGTGTTTGTAGTGTGTCTAGGAGAAAGTATTTTGCTCTGCATTTCTATGTTTAGGTGTTACTGTTTTGGATATATGTTTATAAGGTTCTTATCTATCTTCCATCCCAAAGGTTTGTGATTTGGTGCTCCTAAAAGTAATTTATTGTGTGGCAAAGTTTAACAGTGTTGTTGTGTTAAGGTAAAAGTTATGTTCAAGTAAAAGTTGTGGCTGAATTTGTTGGTTTCCAAGTGACTTTAAGTTGTTTGTAGATGTTTCTATATTATTTTAAAGCTTTGTGCAAGGTTTGCAAGGTGTGTTTATCTTTGAGGAAGCGTGTGTTTAAAATTTCTTAGTGTTAACACAAGTTTGGCTGACTTGGTTGTTTTCACTAATTTTGATTATGCTTTGGTGATTGTGAAAGCATGTTGAAGCATGTTAGAGTGGATATAGGTCTGTACTAAGGCATGATGGGGTCTACATTCATTCCCTTCCTCCACAGGGAGGTTTAGGTCTAGACCTAATTTGAATTTTATGAGATAAGTTGTGTTTCTGACCTTGGAGAATGTTTTTATGATTGGTGATTGTATAAATAAGTGTCAAGGAGTCATGTTTAGTGTGTGCATGGGGGATATGATGTTGTGATGTGAATTTGATTAGGGCAAAAAGGGATTTCATGTGTTAGATTACTAGATGCAGTGAGTTGAATGTGTCCACAATTTTTGGTGATGTTGTGAATGTGTTGTGTATGTTGTGGTGTATATTGAGCTTTATTGGAACTGAACTCTATGCATAGGTAAGATGCAATTGTATCAGTTCAAAGCCAATAGTGAGCCATTCTTTTCTTCTTTCTTTCTTTCTCAGTGGGTAGTGAGTCCATTGGATAGTCCCCTACAGTGAGCATTCTTTCAGGTAGTGAGCCTTTTGTAATTTGGTATGTTACTACATTATATTGTGAGCTAATCCTCACCATGGTTTTCCCTTTTAGGGTTTTCCATGTAAAATCTAGTGTTCTCTTGTGTATGGTGTTGATGTGTTTAAGTTTATGTTATTTTCTTCTCATGTTTAATCATCATAATAGATTAAGGGTTTATGTGAACTGATATGGATATGATTATGTTTATGAGTGTTTGAAATTTTTGATACAACTGATTCACCCCCCTCTCAGTTGTCTTGTGCATTCAACATGCACAACACTGAAATATTGATAGGAGGACAAGATAGAATAGAAGCAAGTCAGGATAATAGTTAGCCAGAAACTTTTACACAAGGGGTACCTCCTTTGGAGAATATAAGGATGGAGGAAAGGAATACACAACAATATCAAATGAGCCCACAAAAACACAATGTGGATGATAAAAAAGAAGGAACACAAGAGAATAGAGAAGTGCATAGAAGATCAGAGAAAGTTGAAAATCTAGAAGCCTCTTATTCTTCAATTGAGTCTATAAAGAAGTTTTTGGAGCAACAAAAGAAAATAACACCTATCTTAACTCCACAATTGCTACAGTTGTCGATGGTGGAAGGACAAGTAAACCTTGCCAGAATATCTCCCTTACAGAAGATGTAGTTAGGAGATGTCTTCCACTCCTCAGTAAGAGTAGAAATTTTGAAAAAACATGTTGAAGGAAGTGAATTGCTTCAAGATGCAGTAAATACATTGGCAAAGGAGATGCCAAAGATACCAAGGGATACCACTCATCCCTTGATGGAGCAATTGAAACAACTAACACAAGGATTCAAGGAGTACTCTAGCTAGCTATAGAAGAAAGTCATAGAGAAACTAAACAATAAAAGGTTGGTGGAGATGACAAATAAGTGTGCCAAGACACACACTCAGCTTGAGACACACATAAAGAACATTCAACAGAGAATTGCAGAGGTGGATATTCTTTACCAATTTTGTTTAAAATGGCCATAGTCTACCAAAGCAATAAAAGACCAGATGGATGCTTTGGAACTAAAAATAACAAATGTGGTAGCCCAATATGATCCCTAACAAATAAGGATGGAATAATAAGGGCATAGTTAGAGACACTCCACAACCAACATCAACAACTCCAAGACCAGAGAGACCAAATAAGGAGCCAAATAAAGAAATTAAGGGAAGTGGTCAACCTAAGATTGGCTAACCTGACCGAAAGTTTTGCAGAAGCTAAGTAAACTACACAAATAATATAGATATTGGCAACAATAGAAGAATTAGAGGACACATATATTAAGATAGAAGGACAAATAATTATGTTGTCTTAGGCCAAGAAATAATGGGATAACAATTTGGCATAGCTGAAGTAGATCTACAAGACCATCTTAGCTAGCATCTAATTTTGCATGTCTTGAGGACAAGACAGTTTTGAAGAGGGGATGATGTTAGCAAGATGTAGGGCATGGAGAAAATCTGACTAGAAGCTAATGTATACATTATGTGGAGGCTGGACCTAATGTATGATGCTAGAAGACACATCCCTAGATGTAATAGATATAGTATATATAGATATAGGATATGATGATATAAGATAAGTATGATAGGAGATAGATGATGATATGATATTGAAATAGAAGTTAGATAGATGATGTATGTAGGATGAGGAGGTGGAGACTTAGACATAGAAGTCAAATAGATGTTTTTGGCTTACTCTTGCTCCTTTTCCTCCATGCTCTCTAACTCTATTGCCCATAGAATTTAAGCACTGCTCCATGCTTGAGATTTTGGATTCCTTGCTTCATCCTTTGTAGTCCTCCTCCCTAGACAAAGCCATATGTTAGCCCTGTTCTTGAATTGGACAATTTTTAATTTTCTAGAGCACCCCAAACACATTAGCATGCCAAATCAAAAAAACAATTAATTCTAAAAATCTATACTAGCTAGTGTAGAATTCTTTTGTGGAGTGAGTCCTAACTTCATTTTGTCTCATGTGACTAGTTTTCGTGCCAAAATACTTTACCATTTGAAATATTTTAAACCTTAGATTTCCTAAATGGTAATTTGCAAATAAAGCCAAATTTTGATATTCGGGTTGCAAGAGAAAAATGGCTTCTAGGTTTTATTCCAGAGGCTTCGCACATCTTCCTATCCAAATTCCATAGAAAACAGAGGTATCATTTGAGAGATATGGGATTTTTCATCTTTAACTCAAAGCATGGTTTCAAGGTTCCATGTTTTGAATTTTCATGAAGTTAAATTTTGTTAGAGCTTGACAAAGTTTCTATAACCACCACTACACAGCTTAATATATTTTTCCAAGATTGGAAAATTAAATAGGTGTTGGGGATAACTTTATTCACCTCTCACAGTGAAAATTTTTAAAGTATGAATGTGTCTTTTCAAATATTTATATGTAGCCCTAAGGTCCTTATGTGAAGATTGTGAACATTATGAATATCAGACTCCTTATTGTCGGGGATCTCATTAGTTCTTGAAATTCAGACATCATCGACTCCTTGTTGTCAGGTGTTTGATTAGTTCTTGAACTTCATATGCTACTAACTCCTCATGCATTGCAAGTTCAAAGTTATAAAAGGTTGTTGATACTCAACTATCCTCTTATCGGGGATTTGTGAGTTTTTTGAACTCACATCCTTGTTGATGGACGAACCCTTCAAGGAAAGTCACAATGATTGCATAATGTGTTTGTTGAAAAGGTTTCAGAAAATAAATGCAAATGGCAGATGTAGAGCCACATGCCCTCTCTCTTTACCCATTCCATGAGGGGGATCTCTATCAAAAGGGTAAATATATATTTGAAGTATAAGAGCTCAGGCATGATATCCATGAATTGTTTGATAGAATGTTTCAAAACCAACCTCATCTCATGGAATGTAACTATCGCAATATATGCACAAAAGGATTTGTTGAATTAGCTTTAGAACCTCTTAAACAAATTCAATTGGTGAGGGTGAAGCCAAACTCCATGACCTCGTCAGTGTTCTCCTATCCATGCCAAACTAGAAGATTTTAAAGCAAAGGATATGGACATCCATGTAAGTATGATTAGAAGAGGATTTTTGTCAAGATGTAGCAGTCACAAGCACCCTAGTGGACCTGTATACAAAATGAGGAAGCATTAGATAGTGCACATGAACCCTAGAATTATGGTTTAGACAAGTTTGGTCTCATGGAAGCTCTAGAATGGGTTATAAACATTCATCCAAACATAATGGAAAAGGAAGAACAAGAATTTGGTTGAAATGGTGCAATGTATGATGCAAGAAAAAGGTATGAAGAACATGTTTTGGGTTGATGTTGATAAATGCTCCAATTACATATTGAATCAAGTTCTCCCTAGAACTATTCATGGTGTCACTCACATGAGAAATGGCATGGAAGGAAACCTATTGAACTATGCACTTCAAAATCTTTAGGCATGCAACACATTGAGATGTTAAAGAAACTTGATCAAAGAGTCACAAGTGTATCATTGTGGGCTATTCTGAGAATTCAAAGGTCCATAGACTATGGCACCTAGTGAAGCATAAGCTCATCATTTGAAGAGATATGATATTTTATGAGACAACAACAAATGAGGCTACACAAAAATGCACATATTGTCAAAAAAATACTTCATTCCTACAGATTTCTTATGATCCTAGCTATTCTAATGGTGATGAAGAAGCATATAGTATTGATGACCAAGTTTCTTCTATTGTAATTATGGCAGAAATTGTCTTAGAAGATTACATCAGCTGGGGTTACATTAGAAATAGTGGTAGCTTCAAATGAAGAGGAGCATTGGATTGATAATATTCATGTTTTGAGGTTCCTACTAGAGGATCACTTAGAAGATATTTAGATTCTACAAGAGAAGACTCAAAACAGAGGTGAATCCAATAGAAGATATTCCCTAGGATAACTTTGACATCATGGAGAGGATAGTCTTCCTCAATGGGTTGCTAAAACCCTTGAAGAAGCTAAGTATGATAGGGGAGATGGGATTCACACTTGGAGAATCTAAAGTGAAAATCAATAGGCCAATGATGCTTTCATTGCTAATGCAATGAACACTTTGGATTCTCAATTCTCAATCCTACAATGGCACTAAGAAAAAAGGGAGCACGAGAAGGCAATGGAGGAAGAGTATAACTCACTGATGAAGAAAAATACTTGGGAGCTTGTACACTATCCACTAGGAAATAATATTGTCAAGAATAAGTGGATCTACAAAATAAAATTACTTCTCATGGATCAACAAACGAATAATTGTAGTGAAATTTGGTTTTGAGGTACATCAAATAGATGTAAAGTATTATTTCTTCAATGCAAACTTGAAAGACAATGTCTATATGAAGAAGCCACAAGGATTTGTGCAGATGAAGGGGGAGACTAAACTTTTTTGCAAGCTTCAAAAGTCTCCATATGGGTTGAAGAAGGCATCTCACACATGGCATGAAAAGATTGATAAGTTATTTCTCTCTGCAAGCTTCACCAAATGAATTAGTTGAAGAAGTCCTTTGAAATGACAATCTTGCATTTATTGCATTACTTCTTCAGGTTTAGATTCTGCATTGAGATGAGGGAATTTTCTTTCCCAACACTAGTATGCATTGGATATGATAAAAAAGTTTAAGATGGATTAGTACAAGTTGTGTGGTATCCAATACCATTCTGGAGATAAGTTGACAAAATCTACCTCACAAATAGTTAATGCTACCTTGTATAGGCAACTTGTTGGAGCCCTTCTTTGCTTGAATTGTACTAGGCCAAATTTATGATAGTATAGAGACTCATGCAAGATCTTAGAGAGAGACATTAATAAGCTGCTAAGAGGGATACTTCATGCACAGAAGACTATATTCTGCCCTACATCCTTTGGAAATAGTATTGTGAGTAAAGTAGTTCAAAACATAAATTTTGGAGAATTATCATGAAATTTGGGGTTTAGCTGAATCGGTAAGAGATAAGATGCATTAAGGCTCTCCATTTACAACTTATTGGTATATTGATGATCCTTAAATGTAATTAAAGGGGTAATTTTCAATAATAGGTTTCAGGAAAATGAAGGACATGTCATTATAGTATTTTCAAGAAGTATTTACGGAAACTAAAAGGTTTCTAGAAAATTTATAAATATGCAATTTGTAGACATTAGGGGGATCTTTTCTTGGCTATTCAGAAAAAGGGAAGATGGAGTAGTTGGATTTTCTTTTCAACATAGTTTTTCTATATAGAGATGTTGAGTCTATGAACTCACATTTTGCATTCGAAGAAATAAGGGAGATGTTTTAAATCTATGAATTTATAGATGTTTCCTTTTGATTGAAAATGTCATGTGCGTCTTTGTAATCACTCTTCAATGTATTATCTATTATATCAGATTGTGTAGGTGTTTATTTTTGAATTCGTGAATTCAAATTAACTCATCTATTGAAAAGGTTTGTTGTTCATCCTTTCTTGATTATCATTCATGGGTGTGGAATAGGTAAACTTTGTGTCATTTATTCGCATGCTCTTCATTTTACGTTAATCAATCACATTTATGTCATGGTTATGCACAGTTGTTAGTTTTCCTTTCCTACTTTTTGGTTAAAAGCACCCATTGTTTTCATTCATTAAACATCATTTGAAGAAAGCTATGCCTTGTGAAATAAGTAGAGATTAATTACAAAGATCATTGCAATTGACTCAACTGTTAGTTCAGTTGTTATTGGTGTGGGCAAGAGAGTATAAAGTTAGATGACAAATCTGTTAACAAACATATAGTATATATAGATATAATATATGATGATATAAGATAAGTATGATAGGAGATAGATGATGATATGATACTAACATAGAAGTTAGATAGATGATGTATGTAGGATGAGGAGGTAGAGACTTAGACCTATCAGATAATGGATGTATGATTATTGCTTATATATATATGTATGTATATATATATATATGTGTGTGTGTGTGTGTATATGTATATATATACATAAATATATACATACATATATATACATATACATATATATATATATATACATATATATACATATACATATATATATGTCGATAATGGATAATTCTTTGTTGTCCTACTGTTATGTATGTAATACTCTATTTTTGTTATTCTTTGTGTTTTTCTATCAATCTCTAACTACTTGACTAGGATATAAACTAACTACAAAGACTTGGTCGAGGACCAGATCTTCGGACTAGTATCCCTCCCCATTTCTTTCCAAAAGGGACAAATCCCCTATAGTTTGTCTCTCCCTCAAGGGTAGAAGCCAAGATCTTCTTGTGTTCTAATGGTGAGTGGAAGAGGGTTTTGACCTAGTTTTACCTTTTAAGTTGGATCTCTCTTTTCCATCCAACATTTTGGTGAACTTATCTTTTCTTACACTTTAGCATCCTTCTTGCTTCAAATGTGAGTTATTTTCTGCCCTAGATCTAGTTATATTATATCCATTCATCATTTGGCATACTTTCATAGCTTAATTTTACATTGTTTCATTGTTAGGGTTTGTAAAAACTTTGCATTCTTAGAAAATCTAGCTAGTCTTGAACCTAGGGTTTGTAGATTAGTGTATTTTTTCAGATCTTGATGACATTATAAGGTTTATTAAAGTAATTTAATTTTATGTAGCATATCATCTTTGTGTTTGGAACATTCTTGCATCTTTCCATTTGAAATTAGAAAATCAAGCATTTGGTGTAGATTTAGGGAAAAAAAGCATTTTTGTCACATTGTTTATATTTCATAAGTTTAGATCATTATAAAATGATATACATTTCTGATTTTTGTGTTAGATTGGATTGGTATCACATTATTTAATCATTTCCTAGTGGTATATTTGGCATTTTTCACTTATTTATTATTAGGGCTTTTAAAAATTTTGCATTTTTGGAAAACCTAGCTAGTCTTGCACGTAGGGTGTGTTGCTTAAACTCTTGTTCCAAATTTTGTTGATGATAATTAGTGATCAAATATTATTTTCCATTACTGTAGCATTTCATAAATATCATTTTCATTCAAAAATTATTCATACATCAAAGAATTTTGGTTTAGGGAATAAGCATTTAAGATCTAGAGTTTGATAGTAAAACCCTAGCTAGTCTTGCATTTAGTTGTTATATTTGAACTCTTATTTTTAGATCTTTGTTATGTTGAAGGATTTCTAAATCTGATTTTAAGTTTTTGTAACTCATAATATGTGCCATATTTGTTTAAATTATAAAGTAACAACATTCATGCATTCATCTTCTCTTTAAAATTGTAAAGAAATTTAGCACAAACAAAACTATCTAGCTTCATTTGACACTTATGCATCTTCATTTAAAGTAAAGCTTTCTAAATCCATCTTGTGTTTACTTAGGAAAATCATTTGCACATACTACACATATTACATTTACAAGACTTAGTTGATGTGGTTACCAATAACATCACATTTTTGGAAAGCCCCACTTATCTTGCACTTGTAGGTCATTGATTGTAATCTTATTTTAGATACTCGAGCCATGTCTAAATCCAATTGTACATTGTTGTTCCATATCACACTTACATGTATTATTGGCTTCTTAGTATTACTTCTATTAATATTATAGGAATTTTCTAAATTTCTCTCCATGAATGGTAATGTGAAAGATGATGGTGATAGTTCTTTTTCTACGACAATTCATGATAATACCATTGACATCACCTCTAAGGCATATGATGGTGACCTATATTCACATACACCACTCTATGCTTTGGATCCCTTTCCCAAAAGTGAGAACATTTTGGTGCAACAGGATGAGATCATTGATAAATTTCTTAACATAACTCTACTCTCTTCATTCTAATACTCTCCCTTCATTCTAATACTCTCCCTTAAAAAGATGAAGCATCAGTGGATGAAGACTCTCCTCTTATAATGGATCCCCCATGGGTAGATATTGGGCATTCATCATTTTTTAATCCTTAAGAAGACTACAATTTAAATTTCATTATCATTAATAGACTTATTCCACCCGCTAAGGGGATAGTGAACAAGTGTATTAATTTTCAAAATATTCCTAAAATCATTACCCATGAGGCACATAATCCTGCCTCATTTATCTAAACCTATGATTTTAGTTTGAAGTGTTCTAAAACCATCTTGATCTCTTGGTTACTTTCTCCATATTGCAAAGAAAATTACTCAAAGGAATCAAGTTGTTCAAAATGTGTCGCAACAATCTCATTATAATGCAATTGCTCACATACACAACACCCGTAATAACAAACAAAGTAAGAAAGCATCGAGCATGCCTCCTTCTCTTCCACCTTCTCAACCTTTTCTCCCCCAACCTCCTCATCTTCCTCAACATGTTGGTAGAGAATATGATCTTGTCGAGCAGCTTCATGCTACTCTAGGGGTAAGTGCACAAAGATGAGGGACCAAAAATGGGGTCTTAAGTTGCCACTTTTTTCTGAAGTTAGGAAACATTGATGTTGGATGAGAAATTGAAGATAGCTACACTCAAAATTTGAAGATGGAATGAAAACAAGAGTTGTAGTGCTCCAAATCTAGTTTCTAAACTACTGAATTT
Source organism: Cunninghamia lanceolata (assembly GCA_027924645.1). Lineage (NCBI taxonomy): Eukaryota > Viridiplantae > Streptophyta > Pinopsida > Cupressales > Cupressaceae > Cunninghamia > Cunninghamia lanceolata. The sequence continues at coordinate 862,111 of BSBN01001320.1, read as the reverse complement.
TTCCAAAAATGGTTGAGATTAAGGGGTTCAAAAAGGGGGAGCACACAAATTGGTCTTATTTTTCAAAAAAAACATAACATAGCATCTGGTGTGCTCCCCCTAAAATCTTAACTTTTTTTTAGTATTTCAATAATCACTTTGATGAGAAATTAGGTAACACCATGTAGTTTATCCCTGATTTTTCTAATAATTTTTTAATGAATAATTGATTTTTTAGTAATTTTTAAAGTGAACACATCCTGAAAAATAGAAGTTTGAGCATGCTCCCCCCTAAAATGTTTGAAAACTAATAAAAAATTGAAATTTTTTTTTTGAATTCATGTAGAATGGAGTCTAGTTTCTAAAAATATAACTTATTTCAATTTTTTATTAACGGTTAAAAAAAGTCAAAAATACTAGACACTGATTTTTGACAAAAACTAGACAAACTAACAAAAGAAATTTAAGATGAAACACTTAACGTACTCAAAATGTGAAAAAATTTATATGGTTAGATAGATAACAGAGAGCTTAAGATTATGGTGGTACTTTTTTGAGTTTTCATTGAAAAAAGTGTCATCCTGATGGGGAGCACACTCTAGATTATCTCTAGATTTTGCTAAAAACTGATAAAAACACATCAAACAAAGTTGAGCATAACGTGAGTGCATTATAACATGATTGCATTATGATGAGCATAACTGGCAATACACATGCCAATTGCATTTGCTTGAAAGTTTCTGAATCCTTTTCAACAAATCCATTTTTTGCATATCTTGTAATCATTGCATTCCATTATAGAACATCTCTTTGAGGTGTTACGTCATACAATTGACATGTCTACAAGGGCAGTTGCACTTCCTATCATCTCTCTCACTCTATTTCTCTCCCCTCTCTATGTCCTACCCTTTCTCTGAGTCTCTGCTTCCCTCCTCTCTCTACCTCCCACCTCTCTCACTCTCTTCTTCCCTCCCCTATCTACCTTCTACCCTCTCTCTCACTCTCTACTTCCCTCCCCTATCTACCTCCTACCCTCTTTCTGAGTCTTTGCTTCACTCGCCTCTCTACCTCCTACCTTCTCTCTCACTCTCTTCTCCCCCCTCCCTCTCTACCTCTTACCCTCTCTCTCACTTTATACTTCCCTCCCCTGTCTACCTCCTACCCTCTCTCTCAGTCTCTGCTTCCCTCCCCTATCTACCTCCTACCCTCTCTCTCTTCTTCCTTCCCCTATCTACCTCCTATAGTCCTCTCCCACTCTCTACTTCCCTCCTCTCTCTACCTCCTATCCTCTTTCTCACTCTCTACTTCCCTCCCCTTTCTTCCTCTCACTCTTCTCATCCAATGAAATTTCATAAATTATCTTGTTTCCATTTCATCATCCCAATTTATATCCTCATCCATCTTTACATGTCCTATTTTTCTTGTTTCCATGTTCTTTGTCGATAATGGAGAGCAAGAGGGAGGAAAAGGGAGAGAGGATTGAGATGGAGAGGAGAGAAAGGGGAGAGATACCTGGTGATAGGTAGAGAGAGATAGAGAGTCCTAGTTTTCTTGTTTTGGAGAGAGAGAGGGTGGGTCGGGTTTATGAGTTTAGGGTTGCTTAAGTTTAGTGTTTAGGGGAATTATTTAGGGTATAGGGGTTTAGAGCTCCTCAATTTTATGGTTTATGGTTTAAGGGTTAGGAATTAGGGGCATTATTTAGGGTTTAGGGGTTTTGGGAGAGAGAGAGGTTTAGAGTTACTCAAGTTTAGGGTCATTATTTAGGCTTTATGAGATTAGGGTTGCTTAGACCTTTAGGGGAATTATTTATGGTTTATGAGTTTAGGGTTTCTCAAGTTTAGGGTTTAGGGTTAGGGTTTAGGGGAATTATTTAGGGTTTAGGGGTTTACGGTTGCTCAGGTTTATGGTTTAGGGTTTAGGGGTTAGGGATTTAGGGTTGCTCAGGTTTAGGTTTTAGGGGTTAGGGTTTAAGAGAGAGAGTGAGGGGATTGATAGATATTGGGAGAGATAGGGAGATAGAGGTTTAGAGTTGCTTCCAGGGTTTATGGTTTAGAGGTTTGGGGTTTAGGGTTGCTTAGTTTTAGGGTTTAGGTGTTAGGGGTTAGGGTTTAGGGGCATTATTTAGGGTAAATTAAGGTTTATGTTTTAGGGGTTAGGGGTTAAGGTTTAGAGGTTTAGGTTAGGGTTTAGAGAGAGAGGACTCATAGGGAGATATAGAGGAGACCGAGGGGAAACATAGGGAGATAGAGGGTGAGGGACATAGCCAAAGACATAGGCAGAGAGATTGAGAGGTAGAGGGGTGATAGAGACAAGGAGATAGGGTTTAGGGTTGATTGGATTTAGGGTTGATTAGGTTTAGGGTTTAGGGGTTAGGAGTTTAGAGAGGGATAGATATGGAGATAGAGGGTGAGGGACATGACAAGAGACATAGCCAAAGAGATTGAGAGGTAGAGAATGGTGTAAATGACTAACATATTGATGCTTACGATGTCCTAATGGCTCATATGGCTAGCAGAGGGTAGAATGACACATGTGACTGGCTAGGTGTAGAATGATGTTTGTGATTGATAGGTAGGTGCTACTAAGGAGCATATTGGCACATACGATAACAAAATAGTGCAAATGACTAATAGATTGGCACTATGATCTTTTAATGGCTCCTGGTGAGGTATTTGTTTAATTTTGATTTTTTTTGGATCGTTTAGATGGAGCTTAGATTGATTTTGGATGGAGTTGGGATGAAATGGATTGGTTTAGGGATGATAAAAGGTGAAAAGGAATAGATTAGGAATGATTTTGGAATGATTAGAATGGTTTTAGGGATGGTTTGAAATGGTTTAGTGTTGATTAGGGAATGATTAGAATGATTTAGGAATAATTTAGGGATGGTATTTGAGATGAAATCCAGGTTGATTTGAAAATGATTAGGGATGAAGTTAAATTGATTTGGATGTGATTTGGGATGGTGTGAAGTGGTTTAGGGATGATTAGAAGTGGTTTACAGACAATTAGAGATGAAATTGAATGGATTAGGGATGATTTGGGATTGATTAGGAATGAATTTGGTTGGAATGAAAGATTAATGTTTTCTTGTTTTCACATTATAGAGATTAGGAGAGATAGGGATATAGAGGTTTAGGGTTGCTTCCAAGTTTTATGGTTTATGGTTTAGGGTTTATGGTTTAGGGGTTAAGGTTTAGAGGTTTAGGTTTATGGTTTAGGTAGAGAGGCAAATAAGGAGATATAGAGGAGATCGAGCCTAGAAGAGAGATCTATGTCTCCTCTATCCATCTCCTTAACTATACCTACCTCTCTATCTCTCTCTCTCTCTCCCTGTCTCTCTATCTTTCTAGATCTTTTTTGATCCCCTCTCTCTAACTCTACCTATCTCTCCCTCCCTCACTATTTGAGGTTTACATGAGTTTAGGGTTTCTCAAGTAAATAGGGTTTAGGGTTTTTGGTAAGCATTTAGGGGAATTATTTAGGCTTTAGGGGTTTAGGGATGCTTGAGTTTAGGGTTTAGGGTTTACAGGTTAGGGGTTTAGGGTATAAGGTTTAGAGAGAGATAGAGAGAGGGGACCAATAGAGATTGGGAGAGATAGGGAGATAGAGGTTTAGGGTTGCTTCTAGGTTTTATGGTTTAGGGGTTGCTCTTTTTTAGGGGTTAGGGGTTAGGGGCATTATTTATGGTTTAGGGGTTAGGGGTTAATGTTTAGAGGTTTAGGTTTATGGTTTAGGTAGAGAGGTGAATAGGGAGATATAGAAGAGACTAAGCTTGGGAGAGATATCTCTATCTCCTCTATCCCTTTCTCTAACTATAACTACCTCTCTATCTCTCTATCTCTCTATCTCTCTGTCTCTCTATCTTGCTAGATCTCTTTCGATCCCCTCTCTCTAACTCTACCTTTCTATCTCTCCCTCCCTCACTATTTGAGGTTTACATGAGTTTAGGATTGCTCAAGTAAATAGGGTTTAGGGGAATTATTTAGGGTTTAGGGGTTTAGGGATGCTTGAGTTTAGGGTTTAGGGTTTAGGGTTTTGGGGTTAGGCATTTAGGGTTGCTTGAGTTTAGGGGTTAGGGTTTAGGGTTTAGAGAGAGATAAAGCGAGGGGACCAATAGAGATTGGGAACATTCTATTTAGACCTGCAGGTGCACATGGGGTCTGTCCATAATAACCTCTCTCAGTTTCATTCAACTCTAGTCCATTTGATCGTGCCTGAATCAAACACATTCTTGCAAAATACTTCAGTTTCATGCAGTGGAAAGGTGCTAGGAGTGACATTTTACATTCCATAGCTCATGGGGCTGAATGGAATTTTCCAATGTGTTTGGATGGGTGGGTAAATGCTAGGAGAGGTCTCATTTCATGTGGCAAGCATTGCAGTCATTCGGGGCAGTTTGCTACTGGCAAAGTCCCTTAAGATTCCTAAGATGAAAAAACTACCAAACTTTGATGGAGTAGTTCTTGGAATTCATGGTAGTTGGGAACATTCTATTTGGACCTATAGGTACATGTGGGGTCTGTCCACAATAACCTCTCTTAGTTTTGCTCAACTCTAGTATATTTGGCCGTGTTGGAATCAAAAGCATTCTTGCAAAATGCTTCAGTTTCATGCAGTGGAAAGGTGCTAGGAGTAACATTTTGCATTCCATAGCTAGTGGAGCTCAACATAATTCACCAACTCATTAGGGTGGGTAGGTAAATGCCAAGAGAGGTCTCATTTCATGTGCCAAGCACCCCAATCATTCGAGGTAGTAGGCTACCGATAAAGTCCCTTAAGATCCCTAAGACAAAAAAATTACCAAACTTTGACGGAGTACTTCTTAGAATTTGTGGCATCTGGGAATGTTGTTTTTAGACCTACAGGTGCATGTGGGGTTTGTCGACAATAACCTCTCTCAGTTTTGGTCAACTCCAGTCCATTTGACCGTGTTGAAATCAAACACATTCTTGCAAAATGCTTTAGTTTCATGCAGTGGAAACGTGCTAGGAGTGACATTTTGCATTCCATAGCTCGTGGAGCTGAATAGATTTTTCCAACACATTAGGGTGGGTGGGTAAATGCCAAGGGAGGTCTCATTTTGTGTACCAAGCATCGCAGTTGTTCAGGGTAGTAGGCTATGGGTAAAGTCCCTTAAGATCCCTAAGATGAAAAAATTGCCAAACTTTGACAATGTTGTTCTCAGAATTTGTGGAAGATGGGAACTTTCTGTTTAGACCTACATGTGCATGTGGGGTCCATCTAGAATAACCTCTCTCTATTTCAGTCAACTCCAGTCCTTTTGATCGTGCTAGAATCAAACACATTCTTGCAAAATGCTTCTGTTTCATGCAATGGAAAAGTTGCCAGGTGTCATATTTTTTGTTCTTCTCATTGTAGGGCCGAACAACCTACACCAACACATCAGAGTGGGTGGATAAATGGTAGGGAACGTCTCATTTCATTTGCCAAGCATTCTAGTCATTCTAGCGTGCAAGCTACCGACACCTAGCACCTTTTGAGTTTGTCGGTAGCTTGCAGCCCGAAATGACTGAGACACTTGGTGCACAAAACAAGATCTCCCCTAGCATTTACCCACCCACCCTAACGTGTTTACGTAGTTGGTTCACCCACACAATGAGCAGATCAAAAAATATGGCACCTAGCAACATTTCCACTACATGAAACTGAAGCATTTTACAAGAGTGTATTTTATTCTAGCACGGTCAAATAGACATGCATTGAATGAAACTGAGAGAGGTTATTGTAGAAAAATCCCACATGTAATTGTAGGTCCAAATGGAACATTCCTACCTACCACAAATTTTGAGAACTGCCTCGTTAAAGTTTAGCAATTTTTTATCTTAGGGATCGTAAGGGACTTTACCGGTAGCTTGCTACCCCAAACAACTACGGCACTTGGCACATGAAACAAGACCTCCCTTGGCATTTACCTACCCATCCCCATGCATTGGCCAAGTCCATTCAACCCCATGAGCTATGGAATGCAAAATGTCACTCCTATCACCTTTCAAGTTTGTTGATAGCTTGCAACCCAGAATAACTAACACACTTGGCGCATGAAATGAGTGTTAGATATAGGGCACACAACTGAGAGGGGGGGTGAATCAGTTGTACAAAACTTGCTCTTAATTCAAACACTTAAAACCTCTTTGTTATTTAACAGCATATCAATTAATCACTCATGAAAGCATAAAGCATAAACACTAGAGCAGATACACATCAACAAATGAGACACCAAGATTTTGACGTGGAAAACTTGGTCAAGGGAAAAACAATGGGGTGATTAACCCAAGGATTATTCTATGTTAGAAGAATAAGAAAAATAGATGGCACATGCCAATTAGGGCTCACTGCCCGAGCACACTGCTCGCAAGAGGCACACTGCCTACAAGAGACACACTGTCTACAAAGTAACAAGTATTACACACTTGAACTGGAGATTGACATCTTTACCATGCCTGGATCAGTTCCATTTAAGCCCAAAAACTCTTGCTCTTCCTTTCTCCCTTCTTTTCGCTATACCACACTCATCCGCACAAAGACACACTTCAAAATGAATTCACAATCCCTTATTTATACAAGGCATCGACTTAGGAACAATCATCTAAGTCGGCAAACACCTATAAGATCATTCATAAGACATGTAATACATCCGGTCAGCCTGTCTTAGGAAGAATACCAATATCTGTGGTTATTATTCAAATGCAAACTTAAACTTCAATGTGGACCACCAATAAGAATTGTACACGATCCAAAGATCACCAAAACTTTTCTTGAGTCATCAAGAGCATCCGCACTCTATCAGCTTACTGGAATTCTTTTCTTCTTCATCTGGAACTTCAAGAACATAGTCTATCATCACTGTCATAATGAAAAAGGTGCTTCTGGATCTCTAAACCATAAACAAATCTAGTTGTCACTTCACATGGACGTCTTCAACAATCCCTCCAATCCGCAGAATGAGATAATGCAATTCTGCAGCTCACCAGACCAATTTGTGACACTTTGTCACCACTGAACATCTGTCGAAACTAGTTCTACTAGAGCAGTCATAACTTCTTCAGATCATTATGTGGATCTCTGAAAACTTGACTGGAGCATCTCAAGACTTATATCTACAAACCCTTTAAACCGTATCCTCTAATCCTCAACCTATCTTGGACTTTTACCCTGTTATCATCACTATTCTTCACTGTTCCTGATTGAAACTAATTTTCTCAATATCCTCAGCACACAGCTCATCCAATCCTTCTCATTAATGCAATATGAATATGTTGACATCAATGACAACACTGGTTATCCTCATACTTGCAACAATCTCCCCCTTTGTCATTGATGGCAACATATGATGTGAAAAACCATCAAGACAAGAACTTCTCCTTTCTGTCATAGCTCCCCCTATCAACAACAACTATTCATATGTCTTCTCTTCCTATATTGCTTCCCCTTTAATCATCAACCACTTGTTTTTCACATGTCTTCTCTCCCCCTTTGACATCAATGGCAAAGGGCTCATACTTGCAACTTTAACACATCAGAATCATACCATCTGCTCCCCCTGAGTAGCAGCTCCCCATCACTAATCTAGGTGACAAGATATGACTGTGATATCCATCGGACTGATGCACATCAGTGCATCCTAGTTCATCACTGGAGGGGAAATGACCCCTAACTTCTCCCTGAGATACTCAAAAGAGTCCTTGGGAAGAGGTTTAGTAAAAATATCTACAATCTGATCCTTGGAGGACACATACTCCAATCTGAGCTCATCCTTGTTCACTTGCTCTCTCAAAAAGTGAAACTTGATAGATATGTGCTTGGTCTTAGAATGCAACACCGGATACTTAGAAATATTTATTGCACTTGAATTATCATAGAAAATTGTGATAGGCTCCTCATATTCTACTTTAATGTTTTTTAGCATATGCTTCATCCATAAGGTTTGAGTACAACTACCTGCTGTTGCAATGTATTCTACTTCAGTTGTAGATAGAGATATTGCATCTTGTTTCTTTCTTAGCCAAGAAACTAATCTTTTTCCCAAAAGGAATGCTCCACCACTGGTACTCTTCCGGTCATCCACATCTCTTGCCCAATCTGCATCTGTAAATGCATGAAGAGAGAAATCATGATCTTTAGGGAACCATAGACTATACTCAACTATCCCCTTTAGATATCTAAAAATCCTCTTGATTGCCATAACATGAGATTCTCTAGGATCAGCTTGGAATCTAGCAACAAGACCAACAGGCTGCATAATATCTGGTCTAGTTTGAGTGAGATACAATAGTCCTCCAATCATTGACCTATATTTTGTTTGATCCACCTTGGGAGAGTCATCATCTTTGCTCAACTTGCATCCGATTGCCATTGGAGTGTTCATTGGCTTTGAGTCTTCCATCCCAAATTTCCTCAACAATTCTTTCACATATTTTGACTGAGAGATAAAGATTCCTTTCTATGTTTGAGTAATTTGTAGACCCAAAAAGAAATTCATTTCTCCAAGCACTGACATCTCAAACTCACTTTTCATTTGACTTGCAAAAGTTTTACACATACTGTCTCTTCCTTCAAAAATGATATCATCAACAAATACTTCAACTATCAAGATGTTTTCATGATCAATTTTGAAATATAGGTTACTATCAGCAGTACCTTTGTTGAAACCAATCTTCAAAAGATGTTTGTCCAGCCTTTCATACCATGCTCTTGGGGCTTGCTTTAGACCATACAGTGCCTTCTTTAATTTGCAAACCATATCACCATGCTCAGATAACTGAAATCCATCCGGTTGTTCAATGTACACTTCTTCTTCTAAGTCACCATTCAGGAAAGAAGATTTGACATCCATCTGATACACTTTGAAATCTTTGAAGGTAGAAAATGCAATAAATAGTCTGACTGCTTCAATTCTTGACATCGGAGAAAAGGTTTCCTCAAAATCAATCCCTTCTATTTGAGAGTAGCCTTTGCAGACTAATCTAGCTTTATTTCTGATTACTTCACCAACTTCGTTTAGTTTGTTCTGGAAGACCCATTCGGTTCCAATCACATTCTTGTTTCTAGGTCTAGAAACAAGATCCCAAGTGTGATTTTTCTCAATTTGCATCAACTCTTCCTCCATTGCTTTGGTCCAATTTTCATCATTGCAAGCATCATTTATTGTCTTAGGTTCAATCTTTGAAATCAGACAACATTCATCTAAATTTTGGGCAAATTTCTTTCTAGTTTGCACACCTTTGCTTTTGTCACCTATGATCTGATCTTCAGAGTGGTTCAGTCTTACATACCTTAGAACTTTGGGAGTTTCTTGCACTACTATTTCTTGATCAGGCTCATTTAGACCAACCTCTTCTTCCTAATTTACCGGATCAGTCTGAATCTGACTTTCAGAGGAGGATTGAGCTCCTTGAACCAGAGAACCATTCTGATCATCTTCATCATATTCATAAAACCTTGAGGGCTTCTCAATTCCTTCATAAACCTTCACATTTGTACTTTCTATCATCTTTCTCAGTCTCTTATTGTAACACCGGTATGCTTTGCTTTGAGTGGAGTAACCCAAGAAAATTCCTTCATCACTTCTAGCATCAAACTTTCCTAGATCTTCATCTCTTTTAATGTAACATTTGCTACCAAATACTCTGAAATATCTCACAGTAGGAGTGATGCCAAACCAAATTTCATAAGGAGTCTTACCAGTATTGCTTCTGATTTGAACTCGATTGAGAGTATAGACTGCAGTGCTGACAGCTTCTCTCCAAAACATCTGGGAAACATTTGCTTCCATCATCATTGTCCTGGATGCTTCCTGGATGGTCTGGTTCTTTCTCTCTACTACTCCATTCTGTTGTGGAGTCCTAGGAGCAGATAACTGTCTCTTTATACCATGCTTCTCACAAAAGTCTATGAATTCACCACCTCTATCAGACCTTAGACATTTCAGTTTTAATCCGGTTTGATTCTCTACCATAGCCTTGAAGATTTTAAACTTCTCAAAAGCTTCTAATTTCTCTTTCAAAAAGGTAACCCATTCGGGAATGGTCATCAATTAGTAACATGAAATATCTATCACCTTGCATACTCCTGATTCTTGTCGGACCACATAGATCAGTATGAATTAATTCCAATAATCCAGTAGAGGATTGATCGTTGCTTTTGAATGAGACTCTGCTCTGTTTACCCAGCTGACATTCTTTGTACAAACTATTTGTAGGTTTTACCAATTTTGGAAGATCTCTTACAGCCTGAGTATTGCTTATCTTGATAATGTTATCAAAATTTACATGACACATCCTTCTATGCCATAACCAACTCTGATCAACTTGAACAAATAGACAACTTTTATTAGAACCAACTAGATGGAAGATATTACCTTTTATTTGAGTACCGGATACAATCTTAGTTTTGGAGCTTTCAAAGATCCTACATCTTCCATTCTTGAACTGGAGATCATAACCTTTGTCCACCAACTGTCCAACACTAAGAACATTGTGCTTCAATCCTTCAACATACAGTACATTACAAATTTTGCTCTTTCCATCAAAAGAAATAGTTCCCTTGCCTCTGATTCTACCAGCAGAATTATCACCAAACTTTACCATTCCTCCTTCATACCTTTCCAAGTCTAAGAACTTGTTTTTGTCACCTGACATATGGTGAGAGCATCCACTATCAATAACCCAATCATCCTTTTCTTCAACTTGGGCAGCCAAAGCTCTTTCTACAACCTTATGATTGACAGATTTAGAGGATATTGGATCTTCTTCCTTGATGGCAATAAACACCCATTCATTTTCAGATTTATTTCCTATTTCTGATTCATCATCTGTTACTCCTTCATTATCATCATCTTCATGAACATAATAACAATTCTTTTGGAACCTTTGTCTGTTAGAATTTGACCTTGTAGATCTTTCTAGACAACTTGAGGCAAAATGACCAATCTTATTGCAGTTGAAGCACTTAAAGGGTAATTTTCCTTCATACTTATTGGATCCTCTTGGTAGTCTCTTTGCAATGAGGGCTTCAAGTTGAACTGTTTCTGCTTCTTCCTCTTCCATGTCTCTTCTTTCTTGATCATACCATGACAGCTTCCTTAAAGAGTTTTCTCCTGGATCAAATCTTTGTTTACCTTTCACAAAGGCACTGGCTTTGAATGCAGATTCAGTTTTGGGGAGATCATCTCCAAACTCGGTCATTTCAAATGCAGCCAGTTTGCCAGCAATTGGTCTCTTGTGACAATTGTATGGGCTCTAAATTCATCAATGGCAGCAACCTTGATTTTGTAGACAGCAGGAAGGGATCTAAGAATTTTGCCAACAATCTCATTTTCATCCAAAACTCCACCAGCATTCCTAATTCCACACACTAGCTCATTTACTCTTGGCATAAAAGTGGTAATATTTTCATCATCTCTCATCTTCAGTCTTTCAAATTTCCCTTTGAGACTCTGCAACCTTGCACTCTTAACATACTCATCTCTTTCATGCAGAAGTTCTAGTTTAATCCAGATCTCATAGGCAGTTGGTAGGTCAATAACATTTGAGAGCTTTGAGTCAGTTAATGCGCTTAGAAGAGCCTCTTTGGTCCACAGATTGTTTTCAGTATCTGTGATTTCATTCAGAGTTGTCGGACCACCCTGTTGAGGTAGATATGTTTTTATGACCATGGACAAGTACGCCTTTCCCATACACTCCAAGTGACATTTCATGTGACCTTTCCAAAGAGAGAAGTTGGTTCCATCAAACTTCAGACTATCCATCTTGTATGATGACATCCTAGATCTCCTCAAGTTGTTAAGCCCCTTTTAGAGGAACTTGGCTCTAATACCAATTGTTAGATTTAGGGCACACAACTGAGAGGGGGGGTGAATCAGTTGTACAAAACTTGCTCTTAATTCAAACACTTAAAATGTCTTTGTTATTTAACATCATATCAATTAATCACTCATGAAAGCATAAAGCATAAACACCAGAGCAGATACACATCAACAAATGAGACACCAAGATTTTGATGTGGAAAACCCGGTCAAGGGAAAAACCATGGGGTGATTAACCCAAGGATTATTCTCTGTTAGAAGAATAAGAAAAATAGATGGCATATGTTAATTAGGGCTCACTACCCGAGCAGACTACTCACAAGAGGCACACTGCCTACAAGAGACACGCTATCTACAAAGTAACAAGTATTACACACTTGAACTGGAGATTAACATCTTTACCATGCCTGATTAGTTTCATTTAAGCCCAAAAACTCCTGCTCTGCCTTTCATCCTTCTCTTCACTATACCACACTCATCCGGACCAAGACACACTTCAAAATGAATTCACAATCCCTTATTTATACAAGGCATCGACTTAGGAACAATCATCTAAGTCAGCAAACACATATAAGATCATTTGCAAGACATGTAATACATCTGGTCAGCCTGTCTTAGGAAGAACACCAATATCCATGGTTATTCTTCAAATGCAAACTCAAACTTCAATGCAGACCACCAATAAGAATTGTACATGATCCAAAGATCACCAAAACCTTTCTTGAGTCATCAAGAGCATCCGCACTTTATCAGTTTACTATAATTCTTTTCTTCTTCATCCGAAACTTCAAGAACACAGTCTGTCATCACTATCATAATGAAAAATGTGCTTCCGGACCTCCAAACCATGAACAAATCTAGTTGTCACTTCACACGGATGTCTTTAACAATCCCTCCAATCTGCAGAATGAGATAATGTAATTCTGAAGCTTACCGAACCAATCTGTGACACTCTATCACCACTGAACATCTGTCAAAACCGGTTCTACTAGAGCAGTCATAACTTCTTCAGATCATTATGCAGATCTCTAAAAACTTGACTAGAGCATCTCAAGACTTATATCTACAAAACCTTTAAACCGCATCCTCTGATCCTCAACCTATCTTGGACTTTTACCTTATTATCATCACTGTTCTTCACTGTTCCTGATTGAGACTAATTTTCTCAATATCCTCAACACACAACTCATCCAATCCTTCTCATTAATGCAATATGAGTATGTTGACATCAATGACAACACTGGTTATCCTCATATTGGCAACAATGAGACCTCCCCTAGCATTTACCTACCCACCTGGACGTGTTGGCATAGTTGTTTTTCCCCCAAGACCTATTGAATGAAAAATTTTAGTGTTAGTAACTTTCTACTTTGTTGGTAGCTTACAGCTGCAAATGACTAGGACACTTAACACATGAAATGAGACATTTCCTACCATTTACCCACCCACCCCAATGTGTTGGCATAGTCCATTTGGCCCCACAATGAGTAGAACAAAAAATATGGCACCTGGCAACCTTTCCATTGCAAGAAACTAAAGTATTTTGTAAGAATGTGTTTGATTCTGGCATGGTCAAACAAATTGGAGTTGACCCAAATAGAGAAAGGTTATTGTAGACAGACCCCACATGCACCTGTAGGTCCAAACAAAATGTTTCCAGCTACCATGAATTCTGAGAACAACTCTATCAAAGTTTGGTAGTTTTTTTGTCTTAGGGATATAAAGAGACTTTACTGGTAGCCTACTACCTTGAATGACTGGGGTGCTTGGCACATGAAATGAGACCTCCCTTAGCATTTACCCACCCACCCCAACATTTTGGCAAAGTCTGTTTGACCCCACGAGCTATGGAATGCAAAATGTCACTCCTAGCACCTTTCCACTGTATGAAACTAAAGCATTTTGCAAGAATGCATTTGATTCTGACACGATCAAATATACTAGAGTTGAATGAAACCAAGAGTTTTTATTATGGATGGACCCCACATACACCTGTAGGTCCAAACAGAATGTTCCCAGCTACCACGAATTCCAAGAACTGCTCCGTCAAATTTTGGCAATTTTTTCATCTTAGGGATCTTAAGGGACTTTGCCAGTAGCCTTCTACCTTGAATGACTGCAATGCTTGGCACACAAAATGAGACCTCCTCTAGCATTTACCCACCCACCTTGACACATTGGCAAAGTCTGTTCAGCCCCACAAGCTATGGAATGCAAAATGTCACTCCTAGCACCTTTCCATTACATGAAACTGAAGCATTTTGCGAGAATGTGTTTGATTTCGGCACGGTCAAATGGAGTAGAGTTGAATGAAACCGAGAGAGGTTATTGTGGATAGAACCCACGTACACTTGTAGGTCCAAACAGAATGTTCCCATCTATCACAAATTCTAAGAAAACCTCTATCAAAGTTTGGTAGTTTTCTATCTTAGGGATCTTAAGGGCTACACCCATTTTATCCTTCCTCATGCATAAAACAATAATATGATGTTGTAACAAGGTTGATCTTAAGTTGGGAGAGATTTGTACATCCATTATTCTGTATCATAGCTTCTATTTCTTACATCACTCAAATATTTTCAAGGCCTTTCCATGGTTTCCTCTTACTAATCCAGCCAACCAAGACCTTGAAAATGGTGTAGCAGTAACATATAAGGCTAAAAAATTAGGTAAAATATCCATGTGATCATCTACTTTTATTTTTAACATATTTTTCTATCATCATTGACCATTGTATCCATGCATGTGTAGGTATATCAATTGTATACATGTTGACAACTTTTGTAAAATAAACTCAAAATGACTCTATTGACCTTACACAAGGTCTATTATGACCTTATTAGACCAAATAAACTAAAAACACCCAAAAGAACCTATCATTAGACCTCATTTGACCAAACTTTAAAAAAAAACTGAATTTGGTGCCCCTGCACCAAATTGGCAGGTGTAAAGCCAAATTCTAAAACCTTCAAAATGGTATCTTTGGAACACAATATAGACATCCATCAAAGCATAAAGCATATAGGAATTTGTCAAATGTTGTAGTTGTAAGTACCCTACAAGACATGTATGCAAAGTGTGGAAGCATATACTTGACAAACATGAACTATTTGACATGATTCCTCAAAGAAATGTTGTCTCATGGAATGCAATGATTGCAAGATATGCACGAAATGGATTTGTTGAAAAGAGTTTAGAAACTTTCAAGTAAATGCAGTTGGCATGTGTAAAGCCAAATTCCACAACCTTTGCCAACATCCTCCCTATTTGTACACCAATATAGAATGTCTAGAACCACTTATCGACATCCATCAAAGCATAAAGGATATAGGAAATTTGTCACATGATGTAATTGCAACTGCCCTTTGGTGCAGGGGCACCTAGCCTATTTCATGAACATGATCAAATGATGAATTTTGATGTGTTGAGTCATTTTGGCATTGTAATGAAGTCATACTAGACCACTCCTAATGTAATAAGGGTCATTGGAGTTTAGGAGGTCATAGGCTGCAAAAGTTGTCAAGTTACAAGAAAAGTTGTCAAGCAACTTTTCTTGCAACCAAATGGATAATAGTTGTCATAGTTGTTTAAATTAGTGTTTGTGCATCCATTTTGATGTAATAAGGCCTTGCAGGAGTGACCAAGGTTGTTTTCAATTAAATTAATGATGCCCTAGGTAGGCAGCCTATGTGTTTTTGGTCTATTTGACAGTGCAGTGATGAGGGTTTTGAAAAATGGTTAAAGAACAGTCTTGAATAATTATGCTAATGACTGATTCAGTCCGGATAGGACCTAACTCAATCTCTAGAGTGTAATTTTTAGTTTATGGGTCAAGAATAGTAGTTGACGCTTTGTAAAAGTAGGCTAATTAGGCCTCATATACAAAGTACCAATCCATTTTTGAATGGCATGTTCTAATACAACACATGGTGAATTTGAGATATGTTGTAAAAAATCCAAATGGGTATCCTAATCTACCTCCTTTGTGTTAGAGGTCATGGATCAATAAGTTATGTTCCAAAAATTAGTTTTTTGGAGGGCTACTAGCTTGTAAGGACAGTTTATGAGGAAGAATAACATATATGCAAAGTTTATGTTCTTGGTAACCAAGAATGGTCTTTTTATGTCACATTCATCATTTCAAGGGTGGTTCATGAGTTGGTTTGTAGAGATTGAGGTTTTGAACCAAGTGTTGGGTTTGTAGTCTTGATTGAGTTCATGTCTAGTTGAAAAAGGGTTTGGGGTCTTAGCCCATTGTTGTGAAACATGTTTCCATGGTGTTGAGTGATCCTCCTTACCTACTGCATCACCCTTGTAGACATGTATGCAAGGTGTGGAAGCGTAGACAAGGCACGTGAACTGTTTGGCATGATGCCCCAAAGAAATATCACCTCATTGAATGCAATGATTGCAAGATATGAACAGAAGGGATTTTTTGATAAGGCATTAGAAACTTTCAAGCAAATGTGATTGGCAGGTGTAAAGAGAATTTCCACAACCTTAGCCATTATCCTCCTTTCCTATGCTAAAATGGACATCCATTAAAAGGATAAAACATATGGGAATTTTGTTAGATGTTGTAGTTACAATTGCCCTTAGAGACATTTATGCAAAGTGTGGAAGCATAGACAAGGCATGTGAACTGTTTGGCATGATGCCTCAAACAAATGTTGCCTCATGGAATACAATGATTGCAAGATATGAACAAAATAGATTTACTGATAAGCCTTTAGAAAGTTCCAAGAAAATGCAATTGGCAAGTGTAAAGACAAATTCCAAAACCTTAGAAATGGTATGTTTGGAGCACAGTATAGACATCCATCAAAGCATAAAGGATATAGGAATTTTGTCAAATGTTGTAGTTGTAAGTACCCTGCAAGACATGTATGCAACTTGTGTGGAAGCATATATAATGAACATGAACTGTTTGACATGATACCTCAAAGAAATGTTGTCTCTGTTGATAACTGAGAGGGGGGGTGAATCAGTTATCCTAATTATTTCTTCTTTTAAACTTTCTTATTAATCAAAGCATCATTGAATCAAACAAACAAACATTACCATGAAATGAGAAACACATGACACAGTATTTTTGACGTGGAAACCTGGTTAAGGGAAAAAAACCACGGGGTGATTAACCCAAAGATTATTCTCTGTTAGAAGAATAAGGAATTACAAGATGACACTTGCCAATTAGGGCTCACTGCCTGAGCACACTGCTCACAAAGAGGCACACTGCCTACAAGGAGACACACTATCTACAAAAGAATGTTATACAATACTTGAACTGATTGGAAGCATCTACATATGTTGGAGTTCAGTTCTGGTTAGGCTCAGTATACTGATCTGCTGTACTTCATCTTTCCTCTGCTCTTTATTCTGCTTTCCTTTCACATACCGGATCTTTCTTATTACTTCTGCTCTGCTCTGCACTTATTCGCATACCCCATGACACAACTACACTTCTCACAACAAAATCCATCCTCTATTTATATCCGCACTAGTGATTTCATTATCTTTCTAGTCGGCACACGGAATAATCTATCTTCTCACAAACTCTATTCTGTCGGCTGAATCCTTGCATATCAAGTAATGCGGATCAAGCATATACTTGTAGATGTCATTAATCATGTCGGCCAAACATGATTCATGCCTTCACAACCTTTACCATCAATAGTAACACATCCGAAAAATAGTCTGATACTCTGTCAGTCAGTTCTTCCTCTGTTCTCACTGTCTCTTAGGAATCCGGTACTCAACTATTCATATCTTTTTCTTTGTCCATCACCGGAGGCTAAATCCTTGGAATATACTACTCAAGGTAGTCCTCTTGACTTCCCCAAATCTGTACTACACCAAGACACTTCCTCTGAGAGATCCGAACCAATCTGTCGGACCTTACCACATGCTCTGTTCTTGTTCACCGGACCACAACAATCTTCATTTTGACTTCCGGTAGAGACACACCATGACTTGTGGATATGCGGGATGACCTTTGTTGCCATCAATGATAACAACCATGAATCCATATAGTGTCTCTTGCCAACAATCTCCCCCTTTGGCATTGATGGCAACACTTAGTGAAAAATGACTAAGTGTTTACACTATGCTCCCCCTTGGCTGCTGCTCTATCTTTATATACAATTTCTGGAACTCCCCCTTAGTTGGATTCCTCATTTTTCACTGCTCTTCACTCCCCCTTTGACATCAATGGCAAAGGGTAGGGTCCGCACACCAAAATTTTCAAAAATTTACTATACTTAGCCGCATATTACATACTCACATAAACTAAAGAATGTCTGCAAAGGATGTCTTCAATTGGACCAGTTCTATAGCCCAACTTTGCTTCATTCTATCAAAAATTGAAATGTGACCACTCAACAAAAATGCAAAAGCTTCTGCCCTCTTGAGATCTATCGGATCATTTGTTTGGGCAGTAGTTTGAGCATCACTGATGGCCTCATGCATAGTTTCTAACTTAGGGATTATAATCCTTCTAAGTTCTCCCATCCGGTTAGTTATATTCTTCCTTTCCTTCTCAAAGTTCTTTATTGCATTTGTGATTGCAATAGTTTGACATTCTTGATTTACTATGGAGGAAGAGAGAGGATCAAAACTTTGTAGTTTGTCCTGTTCCTCTTTTATTTTCTTATCAATTTCTACTGTTGCCTTTGACCAGGAGATACAAAATTTGTAAATGTCACCGCCATCCTTAAGAGCATTTTCTAAGATCTTTATTCCAATACTCATATTTCTCCTATCATTAGAGATTAATCCTAGTACTTCTGAAAATCTTTTATTCAAAAATTCCTTCTGGACCTTTTCTTCAGCTGATTTTTCTAGAGAATCAAAATGTGTACCAACACTGCTGACTAAGGTTTTGAGATTACCGGAAGAGGAGGCTGTCGGATCTATCTGGACTGATGGCATAATCTTTTCAAGCACTCCGGAAGCAGCCTCTATCAACTCATAGTCTTCCATATGAGACTTTAGGAGTTTTTCATTTGCCTTAGCATTTGCAAATGAAGCTATCTTCATTGTTTGTACCGGAGAGAGGGAGTCAAAGTTGAATGGACCTTTTAGAAGCTCCGGTTCATCAATCTCTATTGTTTCTTAGCTCAGAAATTTTTGAACAGTTTGTGCAGTGTCTCTTGCCGAAGACAGATGTTTCTTTTCTTCTGCAGTTTTATCCTTTGGAATCTTTTCTCCTTCCACATTCTTACCACTTTCAGTTGTGGTTTTCTCTATTGGAATCTTCTCTTTCTCTGCATCCTTGGTGCTGTCAACCTCTTTTTCTTTTACTGCTGCTTCTTTCTCCTGTAATTTCTCTTCTTCTTGGGATCCGGAGACTATAGGGGAAGCCGGAGGAGAGATGTTAGTCTGTTCAAGGACCACTTCTTCCGGAGCAGATGATTCCAAGTCCATAGTTGTTTCTACACCTAAGTCCTCTACAACAGGAAGATTAAACCTTTTGAAGGCCTTCCGGAGGATCTCTTATGTCTCTATGGCCACCTTGTCAGTCTCACCAAGCATGAGTTGATTCATTCTTGCTTTACTCCTGAACTCATCTTTGCAGTCTTTGAATATTATGTTCATTGTCTTGGGATCAATTTGAGGATATAGCTGAATAGCTATCTGCTCCTGGATCTCAAGATCTTTTGCCTGAGCATTATTCTTTCTTATTTCTAATTCCTTTTCTAGGCTTTTAGGAATTAGAGATATGATCTCAATGAAAGCCTTATTGTATATGTTCAGATACTTGACTGTGGCTTCCTGCAGAATCTTTTGGTCAGCTTCATTGTAGTCATCATAGAATTTAGTCATTGGTTGAAGGTTTCCATCCACCGTGACTGACTTGATTACACTTTCTAGAGACAAGATGGGCTTTTCAACAAATACCTCTGCCATTTCTGCCTTGTCTTGGCCTGTGGAGGGTTTACCAGATCCTTTCTTCTTCTGTTTCTTTATTTCTTTTACCCCCTGATCTGATTCCGTTTCCTCTTCATCTTTCTGACTTTCATAAGCCCTTGTGGCTTTTGTCTTAGATCTTTTATCAGATGCCTAGACTTCCGGTTTTGAGCTTTTGGTTCTGACAGGTGTAGATCCTTTTGACGATCTGGTCCGGGTTGAGGTTTCCACCGGAGCACTTTTCTTGCTTTTCTTTTCTGCCTCTTTCTTTTCTTCTTCAGCCTTTCTTCTCTTTTCTCGGTTGGCATCAATTGCCTCCTTTGGGATGCCTAGGCCTTGAGCAATATGCTCTACTTCTTTTCTCACCTTCCTCTTTATCTCAGGTTCCCTGAGTTCCACATGGATCTTCACACTCAGCTCCTCAAAGGTTCCAAACCTTTCTGCCTTTGGATCTTTGGGTTGACTAAGCATGTGTTGAACATGCAGTTCCACAATATGTTCATCAACCTCATACCCCATGGGCATGATCCAGACAGTCCTTGGCTCCACTGCCTCCATTAGGCACTGATCAGTATCCACCATAAAGCAAACTGAGTCTTTGTATTTTTCAACAAGAGACTGGGGAATTCTTTCTCTTGCTTGCATCGTGCTCTGGAAGTTTTTGAAGTATCCCCATAGGGCTGTATTTCTTGCTTTGGCATCCCCAAGCCCATGTAAATAATCTCTTATTTGGACTGCAACAGGTTTGTCATTCTGCCATGCCCATCCACTTGATCCAGGCAGCTCATTCATGAAGTAGAAAAATAGACATAATATAAGAGTACCATACTTAAAAGAATTCTTTTTGTCCTTGATTTTCTGTATAGTTTCCATTAATTAGCTTAAGAGAAGTTCACAGAGATCATAATCTGCATTCTTCCTCAGCATTTCATAGGCAGTATATATTGTTGTTCCGGATATAGAATTCTCCCTACTGGAGTGATAGATCTTGTATCCTATTATCATGGATGCATACTTGATATCCGGATCAGAAATATCTTCAATGGTCATTGCCCTCTTATCAAATTTTGATCCGGTGGCCTCAGTTACAATGTTATTTTTGACAGATTTGAGGATAGGTATCCCTCTGGAAGAGTACAGACTAGTTATTGCCCTAATTGCCTCTTTTGT
This sequence comes from Cunninghamia lanceolata, assembly GCA_027924645.1. Classification (NCBI taxonomy): domain Eukaryota; kingdom Viridiplantae; phylum Streptophyta; class Pinopsida; order Cupressales; family Cupressaceae; genus Cunninghamia; species Cunninghamia lanceolata. The sequence goes on along the minus strand of BSBN01001320.1, from coordinate 841,227 downwards.
GATCTTGCAGGGTCTATCCAGCCATAGGAAGTTGTCATGCATCCTGCTCAATACATACCGGACCCATTCATCTTCTTCAAAGCAGGGGAAATGAATGAATTGATCAAACTGTTTCTTCTAGATACCCTTATGCTCTGGTTTAAGCTCAAATGCATTGTCTATCAGTTGTTTGTGATAGAGATCTCTTAATTTGAATTCCCTAAATTCCTCTATGCTTGCATGTATGTAAACCCTAACATCTTCTGTGTGTAAAACACCATGAGGAACACTAGAGAATGCTCCTAAGGGATCTACCTCCAATGACTTGTATGGATGTTTCTTAAATTCAGGTCGGGGCCTATCTGAGATCTTTACTATATTTGGAGTAGCCATTTCTCAAAAGATTTGTAGCAAGATATCAAAAACGGAAAATACCTTATGCGTCTTCGGTTACACGGAGTGGTTGGATTGATTTCTGTATGTGATGACTTCGACAGGAGATCTTTGATGAGCTTGATGAATCTTGTTGCAGAGCTCCACTTTTCACTTCTTCTTAAGTGCAGAATGAGCAAGTGATTTTATGAGAAATCCCTTATATTGCTCCGCAAACCCTAATATCTGATGGCAATAAATGCTCGACCTACATTATTCTGGTTTGCCTTATTCAGATAGCTTGGAGTACCGGATCAGTCCTGATCTATGAACATCATGCAGATCTTCCAATCATGAACAAATCAAGATGACACATTATAAGAACATCCCAAACACTCTGTCCAATCCGCAGAATAAGACAATGCACTTCCAAATCTCTCCGGACCCTTTTGTAATCCTCTGTCATTCTGGAGCATCTCCTAGAACAGGTCTTACTTGATCGATCACAACTTCTTTACATCTTCATGTGGACCTCTGAAATCTTATCTGGATCATCTCAAGACTTATATCTTCAAACCCTTTACTCCGCATCTTGTGCCACATCCGGCACCACTTGATTGGCTGGGGGAACAGGATTTTCTTTGAGTCTCCCCCTGAGCCAGAGCTCACTTTTTAATTTCCAGAAGGAATATCAGCACCAGAGTCTGGTGCGGATCCAACTTCTATATTCTCTGAACTTTTCTTCACCCAAATCTTGTTCATCTGATTCCTAACTTCATCCGCATTCATTTTCTTTTTACCCTTGTCTTGATTCTGATTATACATCGGACCTCTTTTGTCCTGATTCTTGCTTCTACAGACTTTTGCATTATGACCGGACTTATTACAGATTTGGCAAATAACATTTCTTTGCATATTTGACTGATAACCTCTTGATCTACATTGATTAGCCATATGACCTACTCTATTGCATGCAAAGCATCTACCATTGAATGATTTGTTTATTTGCATATTTCTGCATTCATGAGACTTGTGTCCATACCTTTTGCAGTTAAAGCACTGTCCAGAGAAGGATGAATTAGTCTGATTCATTCTCTTTCTACACTAATTAGCTTTGTGACCAAAGTGATTGTAGCTATGGCAGTATCCATTGAAGGATGGATATCTTTGAGCATTGGGCTGTCTTACCGGAGGTCTTCTAGGCCTATTCCTTGGATTTTCTGATCCAAAATTCTTTTGACCAGATCCAGAGCTTTCTCCTTTCTCATATCCCAAACCATACTTGTCATTTGTCTTCTTTTGACTTCCAAGAAGTACTTCAAGTTGGGCAGAACTTATCTTGAATTTTTCTTTATATTCATTTGTTGTTTGAAGATCTCTTTTGAGAGAGACAATTTGATCCTCAAGTTTTTCTTCATTATCTTTGGCATCTTCAAGATCAGATTCAAGATGTCTGATAATCTTGTCCATCTGGTGGCATTCTTCTGATTTCTCTTTAAGAGATTGTCTTAGATTGTCTTCAACTTTTCTTTTCTCTTCAATCTCTTGAGTAAACTTTATAGCTCCTGATTCCATTTCATGTCTTAACATAATGACTTCTTTTGATAACTTTTCACATAACTTGGTTTTCTTAGTCAATTCTTCATTTGTATTGCTTTCTTCACTTTGTCTTGCCAATTGTTAGAACAGCTCCTTTCTCTTTTTCATAGAGAGACTTAATTTGTCCTTTAGTTCTCTCATGAATTCATCAGCTTGTTTGAGTCTTTCCTTTAATTCATTGACTTCAGAGTTTGACTGTTCAAGATCCTCAAGGGCAGTCTTGAGTTGCTCCCTTAAACCATATGCATCCATTTGAACTCCCAGATCTTCCTCAAGCTATTAGGCTCTATTAGGAGGAACTTAGCTCTGATACCAATTGTTGATAACTGAGAGGGGGGTGAATCAATTATCCTAATTATTTCTTCTTTTGAACTTTCTTATTAATCAAAGCATCATTGAATCAAACAAACAAACATTACCATGAAATGAGAAATACATGACACAGTATTTTTGATGTGGAAACCCAGTTAAGGGAAAAAAACCATGGGGTGATTAACCCAAAGATTATTCTCTATTAGAAGAATAAGGAATTACAAGATGGCACTTGCCAATTAGGGCTCACTGCCCGAGCACACTGCTCACAAAGAGGCACACTGCCTACAAGGAGACACACTGTCTACAAAAGAATGTTATACAATACTTGAACTGATTGGAAGCATCTACATATGCTAGAGTTCAGTTTCGGTTAGGTTCAGTATACTGATTTGCTGCACTTCATCTTTCCTCTGCTCTTTATTCTGCTTTCCTTTCACATACCGGATCTTTCTTATTACTTCTGCTCTGCTCTGCACTTATTCACATACCCCATGACACAACTACACTTCTCACAACAAAATCCATCCTCTATTTATATCCGCACTAGTGATTTCATTATCTTTCTAGTCGGCACCCGGAATAATCTATCTTCTCACAAACTCTGTTCTGTCGGCTGAATCCTTGCATATCAAGTAATGCGGATCAAGCATATACTTGTAGATGTCATTAATCATGTCGGCCAAACATGATTCATGCCTTCACAACCTTTACCATCAACAGTAACACATCTGGAAAATAGTCTGATACTCTGTCAGTCAGTTCTTCCTCTGTTCTCACTGTCTCTCAGGAATCCAGTACTCTACTATTCATATCTTTTTCTTTGTCTGTCACCAGAGGCTAAATCCTTGGAATATACTACTCATGGTAGTCCTCTTGACTTCCCCAAATCCGCACTGCACCAAGACACTTCCTCTGAGAGATCCGGACCAATCTGTCGGACCTTGCCACATGCTCTGTTCTTGTTCACCGGACCACAACAATCTTCATTCTGACTTCTAGTAGAGACACACCATGACTTGCAGATATGTGGGATGACCTTTGTTGCCATCAATGACAACAACCATGAATCCATATAGTGTCTCTTGCCAACAGTCTCATGGAATGCAATGATTGCAAGATATGCACGAAATGGATTTTCATAAGGCTTTAAAAACTCTCAAGAAAATACACAAAAATAAATTTCAACCATTTACACAAATTTTGGCACATCTAAAACCAAATTGCACAACCTTAACCAACTTCCTCCTTGCCTATGCTATAATGGGATCTAGAGAACATGGTGTGGAAAACCATCAAAGCATAAATGATATAGGAATTTTGTCACATGTATTGTATTTGCAAAGTTGCCCTTGTAGACATGTATGGAAAGTATGGAAGTATAGACAAGGCATGTGAACTATTTGAAATGATGCCTCAAAGAAATGTACAGTCCCACAGAATTAAATTATTGCAAGATATACACAAAATGGATTATTTGAAAACAATTTATAAACTTTCAAGAAAATGTAATTGGAACTTGTAAAACAAAATTCCTGTAACAGTAATTGATTATCATATTAAATATTTAATATAAACTATCATATACATAATGTCATGAACATAACATCTAGTTTATATAAAAAGCCATATAGGCATGTCCAAACAAAGCCATACGGGGAAATATACAAAAATATACATCGGATTAACATACGAAAGTATGTATACAAAGCCATCTAGGCATACAAAAAAGTTCCCAAAAACTAGTTTCCTATGGACTTTTAGGAAATAATCGGAAGCCCTTCTTTGACTGTGAAGATGGAGAGCTAGTTAGTGACACATCCTCTCTTTGCCGTTGAGTAGACCTCTTTGAATAAAGTTCATCTAGCTGCACCTATTAATGAAAACAAACAATATGCACATTAGTATAGAAAATGTATGAAATATATAACATCACATATGTAATTGATCACTCTCCATCATCTTGTCTCTCTCTTCGTCCATAGTTGGACAGACTAGAGTTGTGACTTCTCGTGAGAAGCATCAAGAAACAAAAATGACTAAAAATAAATATAATTTTTGTACATCAAATGACATGAGATAAAAAAGAAATACAAAATTATGATATTTTCATGTTATTGGCTCATACCTCAGTCAAAGGATTTGCAGCCATCATGGCTGCATCAATGCCTATCTGCGCTGACTCACACAGATGAGGACGAGTCTCCATTGTATTAGCATCTGGAAGTCAAGTTCAAGATTATTCAAACAAAATAAATACATAACATTATTTTAAAAATGCATAATGATTAGAAATAGTTAAATTTACCTATGTAAAAGTGGTGGTTTGGCATCCAGGGGACCAAGGAAACCATGGAGGTGCTAGTGACTATTGAAATCATCAAATTTTCACAAAATAATATTACCATTGACATATCTACAATAATTATGATTATGTGATAAATTACATACCTGCTGACTTGACCTCCTCTCATAACCCGCCAATGGATGGCTAACGGAGGCAGGATGAAGACTCTGACCCTGGAATTTCATTCTGCAAACAATTACATACATTATTTTTGACTTATAATTTAGATAATCATATAAAATTAATTACAAATTTCAAATAACAATATACTAAATCAAGATGAAACTTGTAACAAATTTCTTGAGAGTCAATACCAAATTTATGTTGTAAGATATCATCACTGAGGATAAGATCATATAGTATGTCCTACCCCTGTGTCGCATCATGTTGCCCCTGTGTTGTAGCATGTTGCCCCTATGTCACAGAGTCCTGTCGTGCCTCCTATGTCCCATAATCACGTAGGTTCCCACATGTACTGTAAAAATGTGGGGACACATGACGCCTACTACTCTCACCCTCATCAGCCTTGCTAAAATCATCAACATGCTATGATAGAGTTTGGGTGAGAGTAGTCAATGAATGTAAAGTCTCCAGCTCAACACTCTTCTTCAAAGAAAAAGGGAGTGACCTACGTTCTAGCCTCACTTGGGGTATAGGCACATGGTCTTCATCTCGCTGAGCCCTAGGTTTATCTTGGGTAGAGCCACCACCTCTACCTTGGAACTCACGAATGTCAAAATAATTCATAATCTTGTCAAGGACAAACTCACAATAGAGTTTCCTCAAGAAATATTGTGGTACCTCATCATTGTTGCATGGCTGCTCATGGAAGACCATGTACCATCTATCCCAAAAGTTTCGAGATATGTCTTCATTCCTACACAAATGTATAGGAAACCATTTGCAACTTTCTTCTAATATTTGGCCAGTTTTGGGATTAATAAATTCTGCACATAATTGAGATTTTGTAATTTTTTCCTTCTTGACTTGTTCATATGACAACTTGTTGGCATAATATTTCTGACTCCTCTCCCTATAGTCTTGGAATTTAGTGATTTGTTTTGTCACCAAATCCGTGTGGGAAACAATCTCCTCTAGTGATTTTGTAAGTTCCCTCCTACGATCAATGGTTCCACTTGGATTGTTTAGGGTTAGAATAATAGTTTCAAGATGTTTCTTGTTTTCTTCTATTATCCCCAGGTAGTGCTCTTGATCATCCCTTACATGAAAAGGAGGTGAAGGTGGGTTTTGAGGGTTTAGAGAGTTTGGAGGGTTTTGGGGGTTGTTTTCACCCTCTTCAACCAGATTTAGGTTTTCTCCTTCTCCAGTAACTATAAATGCAATATAAAAACAAATCAAATATTGCAAAACTAAAAAATTGTTCTCAAACTAACAAAATCGGACAAATCCTACCTTCTTCCTGTGCTGGAGCCTCCAAATTTGCATGACGATGTCTTTGGCGGTGAGGTGGCATTGTGAATTCCTTGTTTTCTCAAATGCACTTGATTCAATGACCTCTTCTTCAATGTGATGGCATTTTTGCTTGTTTTCTTTACTATTGTGAGGAGAGAAGTCATGGCGTGAATGAGCAGAAATGCTTTTTTTTTTCTTTTATTGAAAGAAAAATGCGAGCACATTACAACACACTTGTGTTATAGCACGCACGCATTTTAAAATACATGCGCATTATAATTTTCTCGCATTATTTTTAATTTTGGAGATGGTGGCAACTTTTTGGTCCCCCATCTCCTTGCATTTACCCCTAGCTAAGATCTCTCTATGGGATTTAATAGAAATATCGCCTACATACCATAGAATGCTCCAAGAGCCTCTATAAAAGGTAGTTGTTCCACCTTCTGTTAGACTGAATGATGTAGCATCTTTCTCTAGTTGTTTGCATGTGACAACATTAGATATCTTATTTCAACAACATGAATTACCTCCCATAGAAGTTCAAAACCAATATGAACCTCTTATGATATTCATCATTATTAATAAAATGAGGGTGAGATACACTATGATTAATGGTAGATTAGGGCTTAATGTTTGTGGCATAGTGATGCAGGATCATCCTAGGTTGAAAGGCAATCTTGCATCAACCAAAAATACTTTGATTTCTTTCATTTCTTGCATTTCAGTTTTATTTTAGTCTATTGTTGTTTTAACATTTCCCATCATATTTCACTACATCTTCATTTCACAGCTTGCAAAGCAAGATTTAGATTCTACACTATGACATCTACATCATATCTACATTTCATGAGGTTTAGAATTATTTGTTGAGAGTTATCATGATGCAGGAGCATCCCTAGTTCAAGAGTAATCTTGCATCAACCAAAAGCATTTGCATTTTAGTGTGTTTGCATTTTAGTTCTTTCATTTTTCAGCTTAGTTCAGGTAGTTTAGTCAGTAGCAGTTTCCATCTTGTGGTCTAGTTTTGGCATCTCACATCTTACAGTTCTGGACTTAGTATCTAAATCCATTCTTCTACATCATATCAAGAATTTAGAGCATTTGGATCAGTTACCAAAAAGATATCGCTATTAGAAGTTGATTGTTTTCTCAGAGCAGAGCATTCTAATAGTTCCTATTAAGCAGCTGAAGGAGAAGGCTTGCAGATCATTCCTTGACTTGTAGATCTCAATGACACAACATTCAATATCCTGTGGTTCATGGTCAACCTTCCCCAAGGGTCCATATATTGTTCCATTCATTTGAGGAAGTGTTCTATGTATTTAGGTCTGACCTATCTGTGAACACATTACAGCTCTTCATTGGAGTTTGTGACCTTCCTTGGCTGATGTAGAGGAATCTATTGGTCTAGAAATGATATATAAAGATGTAATAGATCCTTAGAAAAGTAACTATTCACATAAGAAAGATTTGATAGTGTAGATTTGTGCGAAGGAGCTTCAAAGCTTTATCTTGCACATGTATGTACTCAAGCCTTTGAGCCCAATTGTAAGCCCACATGTTGCCAACCAGATTCTATTTGAATTCTTTTATATACTAAATGACTAAATTTGCATTTGTTCCATTTCCTTGAGTTATTTCTATTGTGTTTACTCTTGCTGCATGGTCTGGACAGTTCAATCTATGAACCCTCCTACCATGACCGTACCAAGTGGTATTAGAGCGAAAGCTTGATTCTTTGGATTGAATTGGTGAAAGGGATTCTATAAGATCTTGTTGTGAGAAGATTGTTGATCTGAGGTAGGTTACTTATGTGCAACTAATCACCAGTTGAGGGGCAGTTGTCACTTGTAGCCTGATCACCAAATTTGAGGCAGTTTGTACTTGATCCTAGGAAGATGCCACTGCGAAGAGTTCCTCCTATTGGTACAATGGCTAATAGAATGGATGAGATGATGGAACTGATAAGAAAAATGCAAATTCATTTAGATGTTGTTGAGGAAGATAGGTGAAGAAGATTGACACCTAGACCTAATGTTGAAAGTGATGATGAGGAAGAATTTCATTCTACTGAACAAATTGGTGAAACCCTAGAAGGTAATGAAGAAGAAGAATCATATCAGATAAAGAGGTTGCGAGCTATTTCAAAGATTGGAAAGTGACCTAGAGTTGATGTGCCAAACTATACTGGTAATTTGTATCCTGAAGAATTGGTTGACTGGATAAATAATATGGAAGAATATTTTGAATATGAGGAAATTAAAGATCCAAAGCAGGTGAAATTTGTAAAGACAAAGTTGAAAGGACATGCTTCTATATGGTGGAAAGAAGTTCAGTTGGAAAGAAATAGAAGAGGAAAAGAAAAGATTACAAAGTGGGACCGGATGGTGACAAAGTTGAAGAATCAATTTATACCTGCTGACTATGAGTTGGAATTGTTGAAAAGATTGCACAACCTGAGACAAAAGGAGAAATGTGTGAAGGAGTACTTTGAAGAATTTCATAAGATGATCATAAGAATAGGACATACTGAAGCAAGGAAGGAGAAAGTGGCTAGATACATCAATAGATTGAGATTGAACATTCAAGAAGAACTAAGCCTAGTAAGGATGACATCTTTGGAAGAAGCATATCAATTTGCCCTGAAAGTTGAAGAGAACCTGAATAAGAAGCATGATCAGAGACAGAGAGGTAGAGGAGGTAAATTTTAGAGAGGTAAAACATTTTTCAGATATGATAGATCATTTGTGGAGCAGAACAAATTTGATTGCCCATTTAAGAAGGATGACAGAGATAACAATGCTTACCAGAGAGATGACATAAATTTTTACCAGAGAGGAAACCCTAGTGCATATCGAAATGAAGGATATAGAAGAGAAGGAAGAGTATTTGATAAGAGGACATTCAGAGGTACTTGTTTCAAGTGTGGAGGTGAAGGACATAAAGCATTTGAATGTAATCAAGGTAGTACAAGCAAGAAGACAAAGAACAGTAGAAGAGTAGCCTATGTTGAAGAAAAACCTATTGGATAACCTAGTTCTATTGGCAAAATAGAGAAAGGAGAATCCTTGGTGATGAGGAGAGCACTATTTCAAGTAGAGACAAATGAGGAACCATCGCAGAGGAAAAGTGATGCAGAGCGACACACAATGGAAATATAATCACAATGCTACTTTCTACAATACCGGCAAGAGATCGCAAATGTCTCACCGAAACTCTTGCACTCTTTCCTTCTCGGCCTCACTATCTACTATCTCCCTGATGGTTTCCTTCACACCGATACTTTCCTATGCATTGGCCAAACATTATATCATCAGCCTCCCTTTGAAATGTTACTACGAAACTTCTTATCTCTCTGAACTCCTCATCGGCAACACACGACCCTATTGGCAACTGCTTACAGACTCTGACCGATACCCTGCCGTTACACCGATCAACTATTCATCGGTGACACTTTCCATTGTCACCCCAATCGACATGAACACATACTGTCAGTTCCACATAGTTTTGTCCACCTGATGACTCTTCTCACACTGATGACTTCGGCTTGTATATACACTATCTAACCTTCTATTGCTGGTAACCCATTGTATCTTCACCCACTTTGATCGCTACAGCTAGTCACCACTTGCACCTCATGAAATGCACCTTAACAATGTACATTCCAATATACAATCTACAATATACAATTGCAGTATACACACAAATTGACACTTGCATACAATAGCGATATACTCACAAACTGTCTACAACATACAATGAACATATACACAGAAAATGTATCTCCTCAGACACTTTCGACAGACACAAGAATTCACATAGAATATGCTTTGGTGATATACACAGGTGACAGAACTTTACATGTAGTTGCAAGATACACACAAAATATGTTCAGGTACATTAGCGATATACACACTATTTGTATATTTGACTAACAATCATAAACTTAACTCGAAAAGACTTTTATACAAACCATTCTTCACAGTGTATACACGGGAGGTTTCTTGCATGCAAATGCGATATATTCACAGACTGTCCCCGACATACATTGATAGATATACATAAAATGTATATTTGCATTTTCCACCGATAACTTCCTCTATAATGGATTTTGCGATTCCTATTCTGCCATGCCCATTGAACAAAAAGGAAAGCAAACAAAAAACTAATATACACAATCCATTCCACTGATTTCACAGAAATCCACCAGTGGAATGGATTTAATCGTACATCTTGACCATAGGAGAACTAAATTAAATGCAAAGCAATTCTATACAAATAATATACAAAATGACTTGCTATATAGGGAATTTACACAAAATCCAGAATTGGTAGGACACAATTCATAGAATTTCTATTTCTTCTTTCCAACTTTATCAAACACAGGCTAATTACAGAGATTCAATTATTTGATAATTATGAAGGTCCAAGACTAACTTTCCTCGACCACCTTCCTTTTTATGTTACCAACTCCTCTCTCCTCTCTTTTTTGGGATGTTGCATAAACCAAGATTATAACAAAAAGCCCTAATTAATCACATGGCACCTGTTTTGCATAAGATAGAAAAACATTAGATAATACGACACATTAGATTTAATCCTACACATAACCCAACTGTTTGTTGTTATCCATGATGCTAAATACTAGCCTCGGGAAGAGAGATATTGAAACATGAAATGTCAACACAAAATGCTACATTTGACAATGACATACAAATGCTACATGGTAACATGAAATATCCAAAACATATTAGAGCCTTATTCTTCCCCCTCTTGTGCATATTTATCTTGTTGAAGGGGTGCTGCTGCACCATACTCCCTTGGAGAAGAGATCTCAAGCCCACTTGAGATCAGGGTTTGAAAGTCTGCACCATATTTTGTAATCTAATCTTCAGTCATCCAAACTGTCTCTGAAACAGATTTCCCATGCCAAGCTACCAAGTACTCCATGTACTCTTTGTCCCTTGTCTTCTTTGTCACTCTTGAGTCTAATATCTTTTTCAATTTTGGTGGATCATGCTTAGGAATATCATCTGCTGCATCCTGCAATGGTTCCTGTTCTACATCTGTATTTGGCTTGTATGGACTCAAATCACATACATTGAAAATGGGTGACAATCCAAGATTAGGAGGAAGTTGGATCTCATAAGCATTCTACCCACATTTCTTCAAAATCTGAGATGGTCCAATCTTCCTCTGCATTAGCTTGGTATATTTACCTTTTGGGAGCCTCTCCTTCTTCAGATTAACCCACACCAAATTTCCAACATCAAACTATACATGCCTCTTTTTTTGTTAGCATATGTTTTGTACTTCAATGTAGTTTGTTGAAGCTGGTTCTTGACTTGATCATACACCTCCTTAATGGATGATGCAAAAGCTTCTCCATCTGCACTACTAGGCTCTCCTATAGGTATATCTCACAACTCCAAAATACCTCTTGGATGAATACCATATACCACCTGAAAAGGTGACTTCCCTGTACTCCTATTGATAGTGTCATTATAGGAAAATTCTGCTTGTGGTAGGATGTTATCCCACTACTCTCCATGTTGTTTTGTCAAACACCTTAACAGATTTCCCAATGAACGGTTAACAACTTCAGTCTACCCATCTATTTGAGGATGGTAGGCTGATGAGAAGGATAAGTTGATGCCAAGCTTCTTCCAAAGAGTCCTCCAAAAATGGCCAATAAACTTCACATCTCTATTGGAGACTATGCTCAATGGCAATCCATGCATCCTTACTATCTCTTTGAAAAATAGATCTACAACATATGAGGCATCACAAGTGGTTTTGCATGGCAAAAAGTGTGCCATTTTACTAAATCTGTCTACTACAACAAAAACACTATCATATCCCTTCCTTGTCCTAGGCAAACCCAATACAAAGTCCAAGCTTATGCTCTCCCACGACCTAGAAGGAATGGGTAGTGGCTGATACAAACCTGCATTAGTGGATCTCCCTTTTGCCTTCTGACATATCACACAAGGCTCCACAAATTTTCTCACATCTGACTATAACTTGGGCCAATAGTACTGCCTCCTCACAAGATCAAGAGTCTTATCCAGACCAAAATGTCCTGCCATGGCCCCATAATGTTTCTCCCTAATGATATTCAGTCTCATAGAACACCGTGGAATACACAACTGTCCACCTTTGAAAAGTAATCCATCTTGGATCAGAAATTCAGAGAACTCAGCATGATATTTATCACCAAAGGAAGTACATACCTGGTATATCTCTCAAAAATATTCATCAGCATCATACATGGCCTTCAAAGAATCAATGCCAACACTCTCCAACTGGATCTAATTGAGGTTAGAGCCCTCCTGCTTAAAGCATCTGCTACCTTATTCTTGACCCCTTTATTATGCTTGAGTGTGAAGGTGAAAGCTTGCAAAGTCTCCACCCACTTCATATGCCTATGGTTCAGCTTCTTGATTGTTTATAAAACTAAGGGCCTAATTATATGTGAACACTATGAATTCTTTTGGCATCAAGTAATGCCTCCACTTTTTGAGTGACTGTACTAGAGCATACATCTCCAAATCATATGATGAGTATTTTTTCTTTGCATCATTTAGTTTTTCACTAAAAAATGCAATAGGCCTACCTTCTTGACTGAGTACTGCTCCAATTGCCATGTGACTTGCATCACATTCTACCTGGAAAATCTTTTTGAAGTCAGGAAATGCAAGGATTGGCTGCTCTGCCACCTTCTTCTTCAATGTTTCAAATGAATCATCTACCTCCTTTGTCCGAGTGAATTTGCACTTTTGTCCTCCTTTTATGGTGTCAAGCATGGGTGCACAAACATGACTAAACCCCTTTATAAACTTCCTATAAAAGGTTGCTAACCCATGGAAACTTCTAACATCATTCAAGGTTTTGGGAGTTGGCCAAGACAATATGGCACTTACCTTCTCTTGATCCATTTTCATTTTGTTATGTGAGATGACAAAACCCAAATAGATGATCTCTTCCTACATAAACAAACACTTTCCTAAGTTGATCATTAGTTACTTTTCATGTAACTTTTTGAGGACCAAGTCTATATGGTTGAGGTGCTTTTCCCTTGCATCACTGAAAATCAGGATGTCATCTAGATATACTATGACAATTTTTCCCATAAATTCCCTTAAGACCTCATTCATCAACCTCATAAAGGTACTAGGGGCATTGGACAAACCAAAATACATGACCTTCCACTCATATAACCCCTCATTGGTCTGGAATGTAGTTTTCCATTCATCTCCTAGCCTAATCCTAATCTGATGATAGCCACTCTTTAAATCTATTTTTGTGGAATACTTAGCACCCCCCAAGAAATCAAGCAAATCTTCTATCCTAGGGATTGGGAACCTATACCTGATTGTTATTTTGTTGATAGCCCTTGAATTAGTACAAAGTCTCCAAGTGCCTTCCTTCTTTGGTGCTAGTACAGCCGGTATTGCACATGGACTTAATCTCTTGCCAATTAGGCCTATCTCCAACAATTCCTCCATCTGCCTTGCTACCTCTGCATTCTGCTCTAGGGTAAGCTTGTATGCTACTTTGTTTGGAAGTCTAGATCCTAGGATTAGATCTATGCAATGGCTGATGTCCTTCATAGGTGGTAGGGACCTTGGCATTCTATCAGAGATGATGCCTTTGTGTTTGTCCAATAGCTCTTGGATACCCAGATCTATGAACTTTTGCCTCTTCTCCCCCTTAACTTCTTGCTGCTGCTCCCTATTCACTTTTAGGCATGGAATTATAGCATATGCCACTGCTCCTTCTTCTACTATCTCTTTCATGAAATGTTTGCCTTCTACCATCATTGCCTTGACTTCTTTCCCTTTTGGTTCTACCTCATTCTCCATCAATGGTAGTAACTCTATCACCTTACCATCCTTGGTGATTGAATATGTGTTTCTCACTCCATCATGGTGTGCTTTCAAGTCATACTGCCATGGTCTTCCAAATAGGAGATGACAAGCATCCATCTTGGCAATGTCAAACAATAACCTATCCTTGTATGGTCCAATTTGAAACTCCACCCAAGCCTGTTCCTCCACAACTGTTTGCTGACCTTGGGTGAGCCACGAGATTTTGTATGGGCAAGGATGTGGCAGTCTTCTAAGCTTAAGCTTTTTTACCATTTCAAATGACACAAAAGTTTCAGTGGATCTGGAGTCAATTAGAACTTTACATACCTTCCTCCTACCTTGCAAGTAGTTTTGAAGAGCAACTTCCTTTGTGGGGGTTCTTTGTCAAGCACCTTCATGGTGGTCATTTCTCTCGTCATCATCAAAGATTCTCCTTTCTCAGGGTATCCATAACTATCGGGAGTAGTCACACTTTGAAAAGTGTTGGAGCTTGCCACACTTTGACAATCAGATTCTTGGATCAGATTTATCTTTCTTTCCCCCATTGAACTTGTTGCCTTTCCTGGACATCTACTGGCTATATGGCCTTCTTGATTGCAATTGTAACACTTGATAGGTCCTCTTCTTTGAGATCTCCCTCTGAATGATGGTCTTCTGTCCCTAAAGTTTCCTCTTTGATTGTAACTTCCCCCTTGGGTTTGACTACTGTCTCCTTTGTTGCTCTCTTGGTTTGATTCACCTTGGAATCCAAATCCATTTCCTCTGCCTCTGAAAGGACTTCTTCCTCCCCTCTGTTGTCTCCCTTTTCCTCTACTATTCTATTCTTGTCTTCTCTTAAATTTCTCTTCCACCTTGAGTGCCAATTGATAGCACTTCTAGACTGTCTCTGGGTTATACAGATTTATGTCTTCTTGGATAGTAAACCTCAATCCATTGAGGTACCTTGCCACCTTCTCTCCTTCATTCTCTTTACCTTTGTTTTGACACATAGTTTCATGAACTCTTCTGTGTATGAGCTGACATCTAACTCTTTCTGCTTCAAGTTTTGTTTCCTCTTATGTAATTGGATGTTGTAATCCAATGGAACATAGGCCTCCTTCACTAAAGCCATCATCTTCTTCCATGTTGCAACTCTATTCTTTCATTCTTTCACCCTGTCATCTTGGATGAAATTCCACCAAGTTAGTGCAGCCCTTTCATTTTGGATTGAGCCATCTTCACCCTTTGGTGGTCTGGTATTTCCTCGGTCTCAAAGAAGTTATTCAAGGAGTCTATCCACTCCATCACTGAATCAAGTTCCATTTTTCCTGCAAACACTAGCAGGTCTATTTTCATATCCATGGTCCTTCTCTCCATGGACTTGAGGGCATTAAGTAAGGGTCTCTGGTCTGCAGGAACCTCTATCTCTTCCTGCTTAGGGATCTCCTCTTCATCCCTATCTTCTCGCTTACCAGAATCTTCTTCCCCTTTCTCTACTCTGTCCCTTAACTTCTCTATCTCTTCTTTCAAAGCCTGATTCTGAGCCCAAGTTGTTCTGCTCTCGGCCATTTGCTTTCGCACTAAGGCCACCAACTCAGAGTTGGTCATCTTTGTTGGGTACTCTTGAGACCCCTCTTCATCTGCCATCTTGTCTTCTTCTTCTACCCAAAGGATACTCCTTTGCTCTGATACCACTATGATACATAGCAACACACAGCGAAAATATAATCACAATGTTACTTTCTACAATACCGATAAGAGATCTCAAATGTCTCACTGAAACTCTTGCACTCTTTCCTTGTCAGCCTGACTTGCCTTGTTAGCCTCACTATCTACTGTCTCCCTGATGGTTTCCTTCACACCAATACTTTCCTATGCATCGGCCAAACATTATATCATTGGCCTCACTTTGAAATGTTACTCTGAAACTTATTGTCTCTCCGAACTCCTCATCGGCAACACACAACCCTACCGGCAGCTGCTTACAGACTCCGACCGATACCCTGCCATTACACTGATCAACTATTCATTGGTGACACTTTCCGTTGTCACCCCAATTGACATGAACACATACTGTCAACTCCACATAGTTTTGTCCAGCCGATGACTCTTCTCACACCGATGACTTCAACTTGTATATACACTATCTAACTGTCTATTACCAGTAACCCATTGTACCTTCACCCACTTGGACCGCTACAGCTGGTCACCACTTGCACCTCATGAAATGCACATTAACAATGTACATTCCAATATATAATCTGCAATATACAATTGTAGTATACACACAAACTGACACTTACATACAACAGCGATATACTCACAAACTATCTATGACATACAATGAACGTATACACAGAAAATGTATCTCCTCAGACACTTTCGACAGACACAAGAATTCACACAGAATATGCTTTGGTAATATACACAGGTGACAGACCTTTACATGCAGTTGCAGGATACACACATAATATGCTCAGGTACATTAGCGATATACACACTATTTGTATATTCAACTAACAATCATAAAATTAACTTGAAAAGACTTTTATACAGACCATTCTTCACAGCGTATACACAAGAGGTTTCTCACATTCAAATGTGATATATTCACAGACCATCCCTGACATACAATTGATGGATATACATAAAATGTATATTTGTATTTTCCACCGATAACTTCCTCTATAACGGATTTCGTGATTCCTATTCTGCCATGCCCATTGAACAAGGAAAACAAACAGAAAACTAATATACACAATCCATTCCACTGATTTCATAGAAATCCACCAGTGGAATGGATTTAATCGTACATCTTGACCATAGGAGAACTAAATTAAATGCAAAGCAATTCTATACAAATAATATACAAAATGACTTGCTATATAGGGAATTTACACAAAATCTAGAATTGGTAGGACACAATTCACAGAATTTCTATTTCTTCATTCCAACTTTATCAAACACAGGTTGATTATAGAGATTCAATTATTTGATAATTCTGAAGGTCCAAGACTAACTTTCCTCGACCACCTTCCTTGTTTTGTTACCGGCTCCTCTCTCCTCTCTTTTTCGGGATGTTGCATAAACCAAGATTATAACAAAAAGCCCTAATTAATCACACGGTACCTATTTTGCATAAGACAACAAAACATCAGATAATATGACACATTAGATTTAATCCTGCACATAACCCAACTATCTGTTGTTATCCATGATGCTAAATACTGGCCTCGGGAAGAGAGATATTGAAACATGAAATGTCAACACAAAATGCTACATTTGACAATGACATACAAATGCTATATGGTAACATGAAATATCTAAAACATATTAGAGCCTTATTCTTCCCCCTCTTGTGTATATTTATCTTGTTGAAGGGGTGCTCCTGCACCAAAAAGTTTGTTCAGAACTAGATGCAAATCCAGAGGTAAGTGTTGTAAAGTTGTAATTGATAGTGGTAGTTTAGATAACCTAGTTTCAGAGGAGATGGTGACTAAGCTAAAGTTGGAAAGATTGAAACACCCTAAGCCCTATCAGATAGGATGGATTTAGGATGATCATAAGGTACTTGTGAGTGAACAATGTTTGGTAAAATTTCATATTGGATCTTATCATGATGAAGTCTTGTGTGATATTATGCCTATGGATGTTTGTCATATCTTGTTGGGTAGACCTTGGCAATATGATAGAAAAGCTATACATGATGGGAGAAAGAATACATATACTATAACAACAAATGGGAAAAGAATTACTTTGATTCCTTTAGAAGATGATCCTAAAGATGTGGTATGTGGTAATGCTAGAATCTGTTTGGTAGATGGAAGGAAATTTTTGGATGGTTTGAAATAGGAAAGTATGTGTTATTCGTTGATTCCTAAAATGCCTGAAGTGGTGAAGAAAGAGACTAAACTGGAGGAGATAAAAGAATTGTTGATAGAGTATGAAGACATCATATTAGATAATGTACCTGATGGATTATCACCTATAAGGAGTATCAGTCATCACATGGATATTATACCAGGAGCAAGTTTGCCTAAAAAAGAAGCACACTGAATGAAACTGGCAGAGAATGAAGAACTGAATAGACAGATACAAGAATTGTTGAGAAAAGGTTTGATCAGAGAAAGTTTGAGTCCTTGTGTAGTACCAGCAGTGTTAGCACCAAAGAAGGATGGAGAATAGAGAATGTGTACTGATTCCAGAGCAATCACAGTTAAGTATAGATTTCCTTTACCTAGGATGGATGATATCATGGATTGTTTAAGTGGAGCAATATATTTCACAAAGATAGATTTGAAGAGTGGATACCATCAAATTAGAATCAGAGAAGGTGATGAATAAAAGACTGCTTTTAAGACAAATGAAGGATTGTATAAGTGGTTAGTGATGCCTTTTGGATTGACAAATGCATCGAGTACTTTCATGAGATTAATGAATGAAGTTCTAAAGAAATTCTTGGGTAAGTTTATGATTGTGTACTTGGATGATATTCTGATTTTTAGTAAAACAAAAGAACATTTGTGGCATATTAGACAAGTTTGCAGAGGTTGAGAGAAGAGAAATTACTGATAAACACTAAGAAGTGTAGTTTCATGAAGGAAGAGTTGGTATATTTGGGATTTGTGATTTCTGTGGAAGGATTGAAGATGGACCCTGAGAAAGTGAAAGCAATTGTTGAATGGCCTACACCGGAGAGCATTGGAGAAGATAGATCATTTCATGGATTGGCTAGTTTCTACTGGAAGTTCATCAAAAAATTTAGTTCAATTTGTAACCCTATGATAGATACAATGAGAGGTGACATAAAATATTTCAAATGGACATCAGGAGCAGATAAGAGTTTTGAGTTGTTGAAGAAGAAAGTGGTAGAGCAACCTGTTTTGGCCTTACCGGATTTCAATAAGGTATTTTAAGTTGATTGTGATGCTAGTGGAAATGTAATTGGAATAGTATTGAGTCAAGAAGGTAGACTTGTAGCATATTTTAGTGAGAAGCTAAATGATACAAGGAAAAGATATTTGATTTATGATCAAGCGTTCTATGCCATAATTCAAGCCTTAAAGAAGTGGAGACATTATTTGTTGCCTAAGGAGTTTGTGTTGTATATAGATCATCAAGCTTTGCAATATTTGAATAGTCAAGGTAAGTTGAATTAGAGACACATGAGATGGGTAGAGTTCATGTAGAGTTATACCTTTGTGTTCAAGCATAGGAGTGGTAAATAAAACAAAGTTGCTAATGCCTTGGGTAGAAGAAGAAACTTGTTGACAAAAATGAGAGTTGAAGTATTGGGTTTTGATGAATTAAAGAACATGTATGAGGGAGACATTGATTTTGCAGAACCTTGGAAAGCATGTAAGGAACTTATTTTGACAGACACAAGTAAGTGGTTGGACTATTTCATTCAAGAGGATATGTTGTTCAAAGGAAGTCACCTGTGCATACCTAGAAGTTCAATGAGAGATAATTTGATCAAGGAGAAGCATAGTGGTGGATTGGCAGGACATTTTGGCATTGATAAGATAATGGCTTTGATAAGTGAAAATTTCTTTTGGCCTCAAATACATAAGGATGTTTGGAGATTTGTGTAGAGTTGTAGAGTTTGTCAAGTTGCAAAAGGGAGTAGTGAGAACACTGGATTGTATAAACCTTTGATAGTACCAGAGAAACCTTGGGACGATATAAGTATGGATTTTGTAATGGGATTGCCTAAGACACAAAGAGGACATGATTCAATATTTGTAGTGGTTGAGAGATTTTCAAAGATGGATCATTTCATACCTTGTAAGAAGACAACTGATGTAGTGCATGTAGCTGACCTATTTTTCAAGGAGATTGTGAGATTGCATGGATTACCTAAGAGTATAGTTTCAAATAGAGACACAAAGTTTGTTGGATAATTTTGGAAGACACTTTGGAAGAATATGAAGATAGATTTGAAGTTTAGTTCTACTTTTCATCCACAGACAGATAGACAGATAGAGGTAGTGAATAGGAGTTTGGGAAACTTGTTGAGATGTTTGGTTGGAGACAAATTTGGAAGTTGGGATTTGATTCTTTCACAAGCAGAGTTTGCATACAATAATTCGGTGAATAGGAGTACTGGAAGAACACCTTTTGAGATTATTATTGGAGTGAATCCTAGAGGAGTTGCAGAATTGAGAAACATTAGTACAAAAGAAAAGAGGAGTGCAAAAGCAGAAGAATTTGTAGACCATATGAAGATAGTGCATAATCAGGTGAAGAAGCATTTGGAGGATATGAACAGTAAGTACAAAGAGAAAGCAGATGAGAAGAGAAGACATAAGGAATTTGAAGTTGGAGAGGAAGTGATGGTGTACTTGATAAAAGAAAGATTTCCAGTTGGAACTTATAACAAGTTGAAGATGAAGAAGTTTGGACCTTGTAAGATACTCAGGAAATTTGATTCAGGATATGCATATGAAATAGAGCTACCAAAGACATTGGGTATATCACCTATTTTGAACATTGCAGATCTTTGCAAGTATCATGAAGTAGAGTTCAGTAACAGCATGGAAGAAGACTTAAAGAAGCAATTACGACAACAAGCACCAGAACAGATAGAAGACATCTTGGACAACAAAGTTAGACACAGCACTAGAGGAAGACAATACAAAGAATATCTTGTGAAGTGGAAAGCCAAACTGGAAGAAGATTCATCATGGATTTCAAAGGCTAAGGTGGACCATCTTGGTTCTCCCCTAGCCCCAACAAAGTAGGGGACTCACTTTTTTTCAATAACCCCAAATGTCTGATGTAGAAGCATCCCTGGTTCAAGAGTAATCTTGCATCAACCAAAAGCATTTGCATTTCAGTTCTTTAATTTTATAGCTCAATTCAGGTAGTTTAGTCAGTAGCAGTTTCCAGCTTGTGGTCCAGTTTTGGCATCTGACATCTTGCAAATCTAGACTTAGTATATACATTCATTCTTCTACATCATATCAAGAATTCAGAACATTTGGATCAGTTACCAAAAAGATATCGCTATCAGAAGTTGACTATTTTCTCAGAGTAGAGCATTCTAATAGTTCCTATTAAGTAGTTGAAAGAGAAGGTTTATAGATCATTCCTTGACTTGTGGATCTCAGTGACACATCATTCAATGTCCTGTGGTTCATGGCTGACCTTCCCCAAGCGTTCACACATTGTTCCATTCATTTGAGGAAGTGTTCTATGCATTTAGGTCTAACTTATCTGTGAACATGTTACAACTCTTCATTGGAGTTTGTGACCTTCCTTGGCCGACGCGGAGGAATCTATTGGTCCGAAAATGATATATGAAGATGTAATAGATCCTTAGGAAAGTAGCTATTCACATAAGAAATATATGATAGTGTAGATTTGTGTGAAGGAGATTTAAAGCTTTATCTTGCGCATGTATGTACTCAGGCCTTTGAGCCCAATTGTAAACCCGCATGTTGTCGTCTAGATTGTATTTGAATTCTTTGATATACTAAATGACTGAATCTATATTTGTTCCATTTCCTTGAGTTGTTTCCATTGTCTTTACTCTTGTTGCACGGTCCAGACAGTTCATTCTATGAACCCTCCTATCGTGACTGCACCATATCACTATCAGAACATCAACAAAATTCACAGAATAGAGCATTCAACATTCAGTATGAGCATACAAGGTTTATGGAGCTTTCCCATGACTTGCAGATCCAAATGGAACATCTCACAAGGCAATAAAGGACTAGATAGACCTTCATTGAGAACCGTAATGTGTTTCATCTATTTGTGGAGTATTACCACATGTTGTAGGCTAACCTACACATTTTTGTTATGTCAGAAAATGTCTCCTTGGACTTTTCCCTCCTAGGTTTAGCTCTCGGGTCTCTTATTTTGCATCATACATATTAATTCTGACTCCTGGAAGAAAATGGCCTGAAACCCATATCAAATGGGGCATGAAGGACATTGTGGCATTTGATCCTGCCTTGAAAAAGGACCTGTGGACATGGGCGCTAGCACCCTTGTCTTGCCCTACTTTAGGTAGGTCCCAAATTTGAATGTTAGTTTGGTGACCATTAATTAGGTCCCATGCTGACATCTTAAGTTTGAATTATGAAATTCTTAGCAGGAATGTGTTTAGTTGCATATATAAGAATGTTTAGGGTTTCATTTGCAAACTATAAGATGATTTTGAACTTTTGGATAACTTATGATTTTAGAGCATTCAAGATATTCTTGTTGCAAAGCAGAGCATTATTATTGTGTTTGTGATTGTAGATTTAGCTTCATCTTCTCATGTGTTGAAGAGTAATCATCAATGTGAGATCTACACCTCCAAGGTGATATCTATTTGTGTTTGAATCATTTATCAAATTGTTTTACCTCTATCCTGCAGGGATACACACTCTTTATCTAACAATGGTGTTCAAAAGACTTGAATGTCTCTCTAGGGCTTGACTGAGGCAAGCCTCTAAACACCACAACCCCCAACCACTCTTCTTGTCATTGCAGGTTACAAGTGTCACATCTTGATAGAGTGGAGTTGTAGGGAACAGTAAGACAATGTGCAGATTCCAGATCTCTGAAGAAAAGCACTTCTCAGACTCGGGCACCAATGCCAGTGTCTTCTGAGGTTGAAAACATAGAAATAATTGTGACAGTGATAATCAACATCTAAAGAGGCTCTGACATCTGAAAAATCATCCTGCCTTAGACTTAGGCTCGATTGCCTATGTCCTCCATATCTCCTAGGACAAAAATGGAAGATACAGTGATCATCAATGTTGGAAGGAGATAAGGATTCCATGAAGAAAATACCACCTTGGACAGGGGCACTAATGCCAATGTGTTCGAGCATTCTACATCTCAAACTTAAAAAAATAGTCAGTTATTAATCTTTACCTACTACCTTAGTCTGCAAGCATTTGTCGTGATTCATCATTTTACTTACTATTTTGCATAATTAGGGTTTTAAAGGTATTTGAGCATTAAATTGGTGCATTAATTGACAATCTCTAAATTTCCACATCATTCCAAGTGATAGCCTAACCTATAGGTGAATCCTCTTGCAAAAGTGTGATTCAACTCGAATGATATGTCCTTGAATGTTTGTTGAGAAAGGAGGATTTAATACTTGTATTCATGTCCCCCTTTTTCACCCTTAACATTTTGGTAAACTTGTGTTTATTTGAATTTTGCACCTTGCTGAGTGTTGTACTCTAGATTTGCATTCATTCATCTTATTGCACTTGAAAATTTACAAAAAATTGAAAATTTTGGCATCTTAGGCTTTCATTTTGATATAATTTGCGTTAATTTAATTTAATTCCATTTCATTTCTATTATTTTCAACATATCTGATTTAAATTCTAGAAATGCATCTTATTTTAATCATTTGCACTGCATTTTCAAGCTTAATTTGTTAAAAATTGCTTGAAATTGTACATTTTTCATAAAAACATACTTTTGCATTAGCTAGGGTTTGTAGTTAAAATCTTGTTTCATATTTTACTACACTTTTCATACACTCATTTGAGACTAATTTCTAATTGTAGTGTTTCATCATAGTGTCCTTTTTTGCAAGAATTCATGTCTAGGGTTTGAAAACCTTGCATTTTCACTAGATTTGGCCTTGCCCTCTCTCTAGAATTGCATTATAAGCTTGTTGTGAAGGATATTGCTACATTATTTGACTAATATTGAGCTTATTATTTGCTTCCCCTTGTAAAATGCTTCACAAAACCTCTTTCCTTAGTGATTTTTGATGAGACATTGAGACTAGAAATGTCTCATCTAAATTCATCTCTATTTTCTCTTAAAATTAACATTAAAAGTGGATTTAAATGTAGTTTTACAAACTGTTAGCTTATTTAAAATAGAATATAGATATATATTCGGTTGTTTCTTAGAAGTTTATTACAATTTAATTTCTAACATTTTCTAATGTTTATTGGAAAAAAATAGAATGCAATATGTTTTAAAATGATGCAAAATTAGTCTTAAAGTATTCTAGCCTCTTTCAGCCAACCTTGAAGCATTCTAAAATCACTTCTAGAGCCAATTTTGAAAGTATTTCAGGTTGATTTCAGCTAAAAGTGTTTCAACTCATTTAACTTGAACCATGGATTTGATATTCTCTCAACCTTTTATTTTCTAAAAAGTTGAAGATAAGTTGTTTTGGGAAAATCATAAAAATAGCAAAATAAAGTCTTTTTAACTTAAAAGGATGTGGATGTGTTGTCACTTTGTAATGAGGGAATAAAGGATGTTGTTCCTTTAGCATAGGATTAGTAGAGAGAATAAAGGAATTTGTTTTCTATATAGAGAGAATAAAGGAATTTGTTCCCTTTAGCATAGGAGTAGGAGAGATATGTGTAGAGAATAAAGGGAGTTGTTCCTTTATCATAGGAATGGGAAAGACAAGTGTATTTATGCTTTCCAATAGTTTAGGAAGTTGGGTGAAGATCTTCAATGTATGAATAAACCTCTCGACTCTAAAGAAAGGAGTTGTTATTTTGGCAAATTTTTGGAATAAGAAAGCTACAACAGTTTTAGAAGTAAATTTTTAATATTTTGTTGAAGAAATAATATATATGGAGCATTGAGCACAAAATGGGGTGAATAATCTTGGTCCAATTCCAAGGGAGGAGGAGGTTGCTCATCCCGAGAAAGAGGACAACCTTTGGTACTTATTTGATTGTTTGTATTATTTTAGTTTTATGCATTTCTATTTTTTAAAATGTATTAAATTAGGTTTTAGTGCAAGAGCTACTTTATTAATGTATTTTTAATTCATGGAAATATGTTTTAATTTAATAGTTTTAATTTATGCAAGCGTGTTTAAATTTTCCATGTGTGATTTCATTAGATTTATTTATTTATTTTTGTTTTTGTTAGAAAGAACTATTTGCCAAAAAAATTTAAGTTCCTAATGCATACAACCTTTGGACACCACCCCAAATTGATAAATTAAATGAAGAGGATTGCAATGATCCTCGTCATTTTTGGCGCCATTGTCAAGGACCATGGTGTTATTAGGAAATTTATTCTCAGATGTATTTCTTAGATTTGATTTCCTTCTCTCCCTAAAAGCATAAAAAAATGAATTATTTTGTGACAGCAGCTAATTTATTTATTTTTGTATAAGGAGCAATAGATTAATTTTTGATTCAGTATGCAATAGTTTAACTTTCTTTTTTTCTATAATTTGAATTTAGCATAAGTATTTAAATTCATAAATTAGATTCAATTTAGCATAAGCATTTCAATTTGTAGATTAGTTTCAATTTAGCATGAGCATTTCAATTCATAGATTAATTTTAGTTCCAGTAAATTTCAATTCAGTTTGTGTTTGTAATTTTGAAAAAAATTATTTGGTAACAACAAGTAATCTTTTCTTTATGCCATAGAGAGTAGAAGGAATCAATATATTGGATAAATTTGATCTAAAAATTATAAGAAAATAGTTCTGTAGATGTTTTTGTTTTTTTATGTCAAAAATTTATTAAAAAAAATTGTATGAACAAGTTTGGGGAATCTAAAAGATTTTTATCTACAACCCCCCCCCCCCCCCCCCCCAAATTAAAAAAAAAAAGAAAAAAAATGAAAACTTCATTGTAAATTTTCATCTCTTTTGAAGATTTGATCAAGAAGCCCAAATGTTTTTGTTGCATTTCAGAAAAATAAAAAATAAAAAATTGTCATGTTTAAAGAAAAATAGTCTATTTGGTTTGATATTTGGAGGAGAAAAACTCTAAATTTTTAAAACCTATTTATATGGTAGATATCTCTTTGAGTATATATTCAGATCCAAGTGGAATCATGTCATTTCAATATCAAATGAAAAAGTTATCTCTAAAACTGTGACTGCTAGTCAAAATTGTTATAAACATGACTATTTTTGCCAAATTTGACATAGTAAATTTTTTTTTTATAAAAAATATATTTATATGGGAGATATCTCTCTAAGTCTAGATTCAGATCCAAGTGGAATCATGTCATTTGAATATCAAATGAAAAAGTTATCCCCAAAACAGTGACTGCTAGTCAAAACAGTAAAAAAATTGTTATAAACATGACTATTTTTTTGCCAAATTTGACATAGTAAATAAAAATTTATGAAAAACTCTATTTATCATGATGATAGGCCTATGAATCTAGTTTCTAAAATATTTTTAATCATTTGATTCTGATATTGTATGAAAAAACTGGAGCAAAAATACTATCTGCTGGTCTATCAAACTATTTAGAAAAAAAAGGGCAAACTAGTGATTATTTTTCAAATGTGTATTTATTACATATTACATTAAGGATTTCTAAATAAAAATCTCTTTCTTGCATGTGTCTCATTAGTTTCTACTTTCCATTCAATGCATTTATTCATTATGACATATTACTATTATGATTTTGAATGGTGCAAAGTTACTAATATTTTTGCAGGATCAACAAAAAGAAGTTTAGATTCATGCATGCTAATAGGGATGTAATCAACACACCATAACTCAAGTTTTGTTAAGTATCTCCAGAGATCATAACTTTGGAGATTTACTTTCCAAATCTACACTCTGATCTGTCATTGGAGTTATGAAAAAAAAAATGTGTTAAAAAAAAGTTCAAAAGAAAAAAAGAGTTAAAAAAAAGTTTCATTGGTGTCAAGAAAATCTTCATGTATGCGTCAGAAATTGTTTTGGAAGCACCCATCTAACAATGCTTCAGGAGAATTTTTTTAGACATTTCTCTGGAAAAACTTTGTTGTTGCTTGTAAAGGGTGGAATTTGGATAATTGGTTTTTGATAGCTTATGTGTATATCCTCCTTTCACCCTTTTACATTCAAGGACTTTGGGTTGAGTGGCAATGCACTATCAGACCCTTGGTCACTTAGGAATGTAGGGAAACTTGGATTTGTATGATTTGATTGCTAATTATGCTCACATATGCTTAATTATACATCAAAACCCTAATTATGTAAATACATAAACAAAGAGATGAATATCAGAAAATGCTATTACAGAAAGATGTAAAATAACAGACAAATATGTACCAGTTTCCAAAGCTCAAGAAGTGGAATAGTCAGGGACTAATGAGCGAGCGCCCTAGTCCAGTGCCCTAATTTTTGTCAAGATCTGGGAACTTGATCTGCAACCTGTTCTTGCTGACTTAGAGATTCCTCCGTTGCAGAATCCAGAGGACTAATGAGTGGATGCCTGAGTCCAGGGCCCTATTTTCAATTTTGATCTAAAATTCTGACACTCTACAATACTCCTCTGCAACTCCACTTTTCCTGCTTCTTCAACCTGTAACCTGCAATCATGAAAAAATGGGGAGGGGGTTGTGGTGTTTAGAGGCTTCCCTTAGTCAAGCCCCAGAGAGACATTCAAGTCTTCCGAACACCATTGTGAGATTGAGAGTGTGTGCCCTTGTGAGGTAGAGATGAAAACCAAATGATAAATGCTCAAAAACATAAATGATGTCACCTTGTAGTGAAGATCTCATGGAAGGAAGAATCTTTTCATGCCATGAGGAGATGGATGCTCAAATATGCAAATACAAACACATAGACAACACAATATCTACTCTTGCCACACAATGAATGCCTTAAATCATCTTTAGAATGCATAAAGATCACAATAGTAATCTCATGTCCATCTAGTTTACAAATGAATGCCTAAGCATGCTTATATATGCAACTACAAACACTCTTGCCAATAATTTCATAATTCAAACTTACCGTGTCGGCATAGGACCAAATAATGGTCACAAGCTGACACTCAAAATTTGGGACTAGCCCAAAATAGGGTGGGACTAGGGCGCAGGCGCCCAAGTCCTCCCTCCCTATTTTAGTTAGGGTTAGGTTCAAGGGATCCCCCTAGGTCCCATTTGTCATGAAACTTAGGCTCATTTCATCGGGATGTCAAAATATGATGCAAGATGTCCTAAATGCAGCTAAAAGACCCAGGAGCTAAACCTTATGAGAGAAAGGCCCCCAAGGGGACATTTTCCAATGTTACATTTAGCCCCCACTTTAATGTATGTATAAAAATGAGGCCAATACATGCATTAAAGTACGGTCAACAAATATAGCAAACACACCAAGCACGGAGAAGACACATCAAACACATTGAAGACAATGACACACACACAAAACACAGAGAAGATAGTTATAGTCATGCAAAACATGGAGAAAACAATAGATACATAGAAGACAGTTAATGGAAGAAAGGAATGATTTCTTTTCTTTTATTTTTCTCATATATATGAAATGCAGATGCAACTACAAGGAAAGTAAACACACCTCCCATAATGCAGGAAGCACTCACTATGCTGATCTTTAGAACCTCCCAAAATGTAGGAAGCACTCATCGCATTGGTCTTTTGATTGCATATGGGGCAACAAATGCACCAAATAAAGAAAGCACGCAAAACACATACACTTTGAAGACACGGAGAAAACACGGCAGACAAACGATGGAGTGTTCCTATTTCTAGGCTCATCACCATCTTAGGCACATTACAGGCACACACCAATGATTGTGCTTCGCCACAACAATCGTCGAAGACATGCTTAAGGGTTGAGTTAGTCACATAACTGCTCCCCACCACCATAGAGGACTTTTTTGAAAATGACAGGATGGGCACTCTCCACGAGAGATATGCCACCCCTACCTCTGCAGAGGGCTTAAGATGATTGATTGATTGATTTCAAACAAACTCAGAGTGCAGGAGGGACTCATTGGCACCAGTCCCTAAACTATACCTGAGGACAAGCACATTGCTAACATCTACAATAGACAGCTTACCTTATATATGCCCCCACCTTAAGGTGGTTGATATCATGCCTTGATATCAAGAACGTTAAGGTAGGAAGCAAACACACAAGGGAACACAGACTTTCACAAAGCCCATGCCCCCTAGAGGTGACATGTACTTTATGATCGCCAAATGTTCCCAAAACACATCCCTGCTAGAAACATATTAGTGTCCATAATCATGAAAAACAACATCAATTCATATAATTAATCACACAAAGAGCCAAGGTTATACTATGAATTCAAAGATTGAGGATAACTGTAAGTGAGATAAAAATATCATCAAAATCACTATGTAAAAAGGATAGAGTGCTTCTACTAGCCAAGCGTTGGATAAGATATACAACCTCATCATCATATTAGGAACTAAGTCCAATTTTTACTTTCTTGCTAAAGGGACACTAGGTCCTCATCAGTATAAATGTTTTTCGTCATTCACCCACTAGATAGAAACACTAGAGGAAGGGAAACAATAAATAAGAGAGGAGAAACAAGTGTCTTAGGGACAATCATGTAGGAGGGTGCCCCCAAGTCACCAACCACAACGCTATGTCCGTAAGACAACACACAACAATAAAATTAGAGAGAGGAAATATAGAAGAATGATGATACAAATAGAAGGTCACAATAGATGTAGTCTCCTAGTATCTCAGACCTTACAAGAGAATCAGGGGTCATCCTAGGAGACCTAAACAACACAGAACATATCACAGAGGAAACACATCATGAGAGATAAAGGGTTAGAGATACTTACTTGGTAGGATCTTTGAACTAAGTCTTTTCATCAAGCAAATCATCGTCATCCTCCTACTCCCAAATTTTAGAGTAAAGTGCGACATAAGGTACCATAGCCCAATTCTTGCCCTTGTCTCTAGATTGTTCATTCTTAGGATTATCTTTGTTTGGGTCAATGTTTGGATCAATGTTTTCTTGTTGATATGTAAGGTGTATGGCACAAGCTTGTCTTCTTCTCCTTCTTTCTCTTGCTTTTCTATTTCTCTCTCTTACCACTTATCTCTTATAAGTAGGGCTTTGTTCTTTCATGGGTTTTTGCATTTTAGAAGAGGAAGCACTAGGATCAAATCTCATTTTTGTAGGTGGCATGCTTTGTTGTTGACAATTATCTCCCAATCCTTGTAAGGATGGAAGGGGAGGAACCTCAGCATTAGGGCCTTATCCTTTCAGTCTAGGGTTCTCTTCACATGTGGGTTGCTTGTCTTTTGTTATTTCATGCATAGAAGGACTAGCCATTGGATGTAATAGTTTTACTTTGTAATTTGTATAGCTTAAGAAGTTAAAGTTTCTTCATGGCTCTGGTTCCTTTTTTAGATTTGTCCCAAAAGTAATCCAGTGTACAATGTTTTCTTGTAACCAAAGGTTTATACTTGTTGCGGGGTATAGGAAGCACTTGTCCATTCAAAGGAAATTTTAGGAAATTGTGAATTGTTGAAGGAATGACTTTCATAGCTCTTAACCATAGATGTCTAAGTTGTATATGAAAGAGATCAGAAATAGGGACAACATCAAACCATTTTTCTACATGTTTCTCAAATATAGTGACCAATAAAGATATCTTCCCAAACATATTTACAAAGGTTCCCTTATGTGTTTTAATCATCATATCCGAAGGGTCGTAGGAACCTTGCATTAATTGATGTGAAAAGAGGAAATCTTTGGTAGCTATGTTGGTCATGAAATTAGGATCAATAAGGGTTCCATCCACAAGGTTTCCCATTATTTTCACATTGATGTAAAGAGGTTCTTCAGTATCTTTAATTGTTCTATCATGAGGTGTAAAACACAATTTCAAGTTCAAGGACCTTTCTCTTCATGTAAGGCCTAGGAGGGAACCTATTGTTATTGTTCCAATTAGAGGCCATGTGTATGTACTAAAATTAATTCAGGATTAGATTTTAAAAGTTTTCCAAAAGTATGCAAACGACAAGTGCAAAACTGTATGCAAAATTGACCTAAAATGATTGATTTTTTATATTTTTTCAATGCAAATATATGAAAGAAAAGGTGTTGTAAATATTTTGATCATGGGAAGCAAATTATATGTCTAATATCAGTCCAATATAATAATAATATCTATCACAACATAGTCTTGATGCAAATCTAAGATGGTGACAAGTCAAAACCTAGTGAAAATACACTAAAATATGCAATTTTTTCACCAAATCTCAATGCAAAAGAGCATGAAAAATGGTGTTGTGCAGAAAATGATGATGGAAAGAAAATTATATTAGTAATAAAAGCCACCTAATTCCAAAAAATCTATCACAACACGCTTATAGTGCCACTCAAGATCAAACCCTAGTGAAAATATAGCAAAAATATGCAATTTTTCACAAATTTTCAACTCCAAGACCTAGAAAAAGGGTTTTGTAAAGAATTTAAGGAGGTACAGAAAATAATAGAAATGATATCAGTTGCCTACAATCATAAAATCTTTTACAACATGCTTGGAGTGCAATCTAGGTCAAACCCTAAGGCAAATATAGCAAAAATGTGTAATTTTTTGCCAAATTTTAAATACAAGAGCTCAATAAAAAGGTGTTGTGAAGATTTTTAGGAGGGATAGTATATAATAACCTTGATAACAGCCAATTAGTACAAAAATATTCTTCACAACATGCCTATGGTGCAAATTTTGAGAGTCGATAAGGCCAAATCTAGTGAAAATCAAGTATTTTCAAGCCCTAGGTTTGAGATCTTGATGCAAAATGCTATATGAATGTCCTGTAGTCTAATTTGTGATGAAAATTAAGTCCACTCAAATCTGAAAATAATTTCAAAACCCTACCATTCAAAATACAAGTGCAAATCTAAGGAAAAATCAATGAAAATGCTAGCTTTTATTGAAGTTTTCTATGTAAAAATGCAAATTTTTGAGATCTAAATGCAAATTTACACTAAAATGTAACACTACAGCCAAATGCAAATTTGAATGAGTGTCTAAGATTGGTAGGAAAATATGAAACAAGATTTTACCTACAAGCCCTAGTTTTTGAAATTACTAGGTTATATACAAAATTCAAAATTTCCAACAAAACACTAGCAATTTTATGATGAAAATGCAATGCAAGCTTATTGAATTTTTGTAATTTTCTGCAATTTAGCTCAAATCTAATGCAAAAGTTAGAAATTTGAGGAAATTCAAATTAATTAATTCAACATGCAAACCCTAGAATGCAAATGTTTTTCAAATTTTACAATTTTTTTGTAATTTTTCCAATGCAATAAGATGAATGATGATATGAATGAATAAAATCAATGCAAATCTAAAGCAAAACAATTAGTAAGGTGCAAACAAGTCCAACAACACGGGTTCACCAAAATGTAAAGAGTGGAATTTGGATAATTGGTTTTTGATAGCTTATGTGTATATCCTTCTTTCACCTTTGTACATTCAAGGACTTTGGGTCGAGTGACAATGCACTATCAGACCCTTGGTCACTTAGGAATGCAGGGAAACTTAGATTTATATGATTTTATTGCTTCTCACTTGTGCTCAATTATACATCAAAACCCTAATTATGCAAATACATAAATAAATAGATGAATACCAGAAAATGCTGCTACAAAAAGATGTAAAATAACAGACAAATATGTACTAGTTCTGAAGTTTAGGAAGTGAAATAGTCAGGGACTAATGAGCAGGCACCCTAGTCTAGTTCCCTAATTTAGGTTAGGATCTAGGAACTTGATCTGCAACTTATTCCTACTATCTCAGAGATTCCTCTATTGCAGAATCTAGAGGACTAATGAGCAAGCGCCTGAGTCCAGGGCCCTATTTTCAACTCTAATCTACAATTCTGACACTCTACAACACTCCTATGCAACTCTACTTTTCCTACTTCTTCAACCTGTAACCTACAATCATGGAAAAATGGGGAGGGGGTTGTAGTGTTTAGAGGCTTGCCTCAGTCAAGCCCCAGAGAGACATTCAAGTCTTCTGAACACTATTGTCAAATAGAGAGTGCATTCCCTTGCGAGGTAGAGGCAAAAACTAAATGATAAATGCTCAAAAACATAAATGATGTCACCTTGTAGTGAAGATCTCATGGAAGGGAGAAGCTCTTCATGCCATGAGGAGATGGATGCTCAAATTTGCAAATACAAACTCATAGACAACACAATATCTACTCTCACCACATAATGAATGCCTTGAATCACCTTTAGAATGCATAAAGATCACAATAGTCATCTCTGTTAGCAAGAGGTACTGTGTGGCTTCATTAGTGTTGTCATTGATGGCAACAAAGTCTATCCCACACATCTGCAGTACATAGTATGCCTATACTAGAAGTTAGATTGAAGATTATTTTGGTTCGGTGAACAAGAACAGAGTATGTAACAAGGTCCGACAATCAAGTCTGGATCTCTTTGATGGTGTAACTCAATAACTTGTGGACTTGGACAAGTTAAGAGGGGTATCATGACTACTATATTCTAGAGATTTATCCTCTGGTGATAAAGCATGAAAAAGATATGAGCATCTGAGTGTTGGGTTCCAATCAGACAGAGCAGACAGAGGAAGAACTAACTGGTAGAATATCATACTTGAATCTAGATGTGTAAAATTTCTTGATCAAGCAATTTGTAGGATCATACATTGTTTCCTGACATGATTAATGACTTCTACGCCTATGTTTTTTATACACATCAAAAATCAAGCATGGATTTAGCTGATAAATCAGTAACTTGTAAATATTTTGAGTGTTCTTGTTGCCGACTAAAAAGTTGATGAAATCCTTGATGCGGATATATATACCAGATGGATTCCAGTATCTATGTGTGTGTTGTGTAGGTGAAAAGTAATAAGGTGTGAAGAAAAGAAGGGATAAGTGTGAGAATAGCAATTCAAGTCTAGTATGTGACTGAATAGTAACATTGAATAGAGGAAGAATGAAGTGCATTGGATCAGTATATTGTGCCTAACTGGAACTGAACTCTTACATTTGTAGATGCTTCTCATCAATTCAAACACTTGATTATCTTCTGTAAGCTCTGTAGATAGTGAGTCTCTTGTAGGTAGTGTGCCTCTTGTGAGCAGTGTTCTCAGGTAGTGAGCCCTAATTAGCAAGTGCCATTTTGTACTCCTTTAATCTTTTAATAGAGAATACAATCTTGGGTTAGTCACCCCATGGTTTTTCCTTTAATAGGGTTTCCACATAAAAATCCTTGTGTTATGTGTTTTGATTTTATTTCTGTTCTTATGATTACATATGCTTTCATGTTTTGATACAACACTGAATATTAAGATAACAAAAAGAAAAGAAAGGGAAAGGAAATTTTGAGATAATTGATTCACCCCCCCTCTCAGTTATCTGCCTTGTTTCCAACAATTGGTATCAGAGCCAAGTTCCTCCGAACAAAGCCTAATAGCTTGAGGTAGATCTGGGAATCTCAATGGATGCATATGGTATGAAGGGACAACTTCAATCTACCCTCGATGATCTTGAACAATCCCACTTTGAAGTCAATAATTTGAGAGAAAGACACAAACAAGCTGATGAATTCATAAATGAGCTAAAAGAAAAACTTAGTATTTCTATGAAAAAGAGAAAGGAACTACTTCAAAAATTAGCTAATCAGAGTGAAGTCAATGATACTAATGAAGATCTGAATGAGAAAAATAAGCTATGTGAGAAATTGTCAAAAGAAGTCATTATGGTAAGGCATGAAATGGAATCAGGGGTTATGAGATTCACCCAAGAAATTGAAGAAAAAAGAAAGATTGAAGATAATATAAAACAATCCCTAAAGGAGAAAACATAGGACTACCACAAAATGGACAAAATAATCAGGCATCTTGAATCTGATCTTGAAGAAGCTAGAGACAATGAAGAACAACTTGAGAATCAGATAGACACTCTTAAACAAGATCTTCAAATAGCAAATGAATACAAAGAGAAATTCAAGATAAGCTTATCCCAACTTGAAGTTCTTCTTGAAAGCCACAAGAAGGTAGATGATAAGCATGGCTTGGGATATGAGAAAGGTGAAAGCTCTGGATCCGGTCAGAAGAACTTTGGATTAGGAAATCAAAGAAACAGGCCTAGAAGACCTCCAGTAAGGCAACCAAATGCTTAAAGATATCCATTCTTCAATGGATACTGCTTCAATTGCAACAATTTCAGTCATAAAGAAACTTAGTGTAGGAGGAGAATGAATCAGAATAATCCATCCTTCTCCAAACAATGTTTTAATTGCAAAAGGTATGGTCACAAATCTCATGAATGTAGAAATATGCAAATAAACTATTCATTCAATGGTAGATGCTTTGCATGCAATAGAATGGGACATATGGCTAATCAATGTAGATTAAGAGGATATCAATCAAATAAGAAAAGAAATGTTACATGTTACAATTGCAATAGATCCGGTCATATTGCCTAATTTTGTGGAAGAAAAAGTCAAGATAGAAAAGGTCTGGTGGAACATGATCAGAAACAAGATAAGAGCAAAGGTAAAGTGAATATGGATGAAGTTCAAAAGGAGATGAGCAAGATTTGGGTAAAGAAGAGTACAAAAAGTATTGGGGATGGATCTGCACCAGAATCTGGTGCTGATATTCCTTCTGAAAACTACAAAGGTGAGCTCTGGCTCAAGGGGAGTCATAGAGAAAAAAATTCCCCCAGCCAGTCAACTAGTGCCTAAATTAGGCACATGGAATGTTGCGGATTAAAGGGTTCTCAAAAAAAATCTAAATAACCTTTAGTAAAAATATGAAAGATCTGCATGGAGTTTTGTAAGATTTTAACTGCTTAAGTTAATCTAGTTCTAACAGCTATCTAGTAAAGCAGGATTTCATAGAAAGATCTGGTATGATTCAAAATTGAAATGCTTTGATCTGCGGACCCATGGCATGATTGAAGAAAAGAAGATATGTTGTCAATCCTCATTGACAATCATTCTAAGTTCAGTGCAGTGATTCAAGATCTCTCTCAAAACATGGAAACCAGATAACTTAAGTTGTGCATTTATTACAAAAGGAAATTAGGGTTTGTGCAAGGATAAAATGATTCTTTCACTCATTATTTACACACTTGCACTCATAAAAGAAATAGAAGAGCTCTGCAAAGAAAATTCTACAATTCACTCAAGATCAATAGAAAAACAAATTCAACTAGTGATTTGTTCCAGCTCCTGCTTCAAACCCTAAGGTGTGAAAAGGTACTTCCATTATGAAAATCTCTCTCTAAATCTCTTGTAAAATGGCTACTCAAATGGTTGTCAAGATCTCTGATAGGTCATGACCTAAATTCAAGAAATACCCTTATAAATCTCTAGAAGTTGATCCTTTGGGTGCATTTTCTAGCATTCCACATGGAGTATTGCATGTAGAAGATGTTAGGGTTTATATCCATGCCAACATTGAAGAATTTGGAGACTCAAAATTGATGGACATTTATCACAAACAGCTAATAAATGAAAATTTTGAACTCAAACCTAAATTCAAGGCCCTCTGGGATAAATACTTCAGACATTGCATACATTTTCCATGTTTTACAGAAGATGATTGGGTTTAGTATGTTCTAAGCAAGATGCATGAAAATTTCATATGGCTAATGAGGCCCTTCAAGATAACTAAAGATGCCATCAGGGTAGTGACCAGACTGCATTCATCTGGTGGGTTACCTGCACTTAAGTCTATGAAGAAGCAAACAGTAACTGAAGCCACCAGATCTAAATTTGACAAAAGAGTAATGACCATAGATGACATCACAGATCCAGATGTCAAGTTTGCCTCAATGATAATCAATTACAAAATCTATCATTCGAGTAGGGAGAATTCTGTGTCTAGCACAGTAATCTATGCAGCATATCAAATGTTGAGGGAAGATACAGATTATGACCCATGTGAGCTTCTTCTAAATCAATTGTTGGAAAACCTGTAGAAGATCAAAAAGTATAAGAAGAATTCCTTTAAATATGGTTGTCTAATACAAGTCTATTCTTTTGTTATATGAATGAACTACCTAGATCAACTGGTTGGGTCTGGCAAAATGATAAACCGGTTACAATTCAGATCAGAGATTACATGTATGGACTTGGTGATGCTCAAGCCCAAAACATAGCTCTCTAGGGGTACTTCAAGAACTTCCAAAGTATGATGCAAGCCAAAGAGAGAATTCCACAGTTCATAGTTGAGAAATATAAGGACACAGTTTGCTTTATGGTTGACACTGATCAATGCCTAATGGAGGTAGCTGAGCCAAGAACTGTGTGGATAATGCCTATGGGATATGAAGTCAATGAAAAATCTTGGAGCTTCATATTCAACATCTGTTGAGCTAGCCCAAGGACACTAAAGTAGAAAGGTTTGGAACTTTTCAAGAGTTAAGTGTAAAAATACATATTGAGTTAAGATAGCCGGAGATAAAGAGGAAAGTAAGAAGGGAAGTTGAAGAAATTGCCAAAAGTTTTGGCCTATCAAAGGAGGTTGTGGATGCATATAGAGAGAAAATGGAGAAGGCTAAGAAAGAGAAACAAGAAGCAAAGAAAGGAGATGTTCTAGTACAAGCCTCCTCCTAGACTAGATATTCCAAGAGCTCTGCACCTATCACCCCTAAAAGCTCAAAGGCTACTAAACCAAAAGTCAAGTCATTCGGCAAAAGTGAAAAGAGAATGAAGACCAAAGCCTCAAGAACATATTCAAGTCATAAGGATGATGAAGAAACAGAATCAGATGAAGAAATCAAAAAAGTGAAGAAGAAGAGAACATCCAGAAAGTTCTTTGCTAGCAGAGATGAGGAAGAAAAGGCAGAGAAATTTGTTGAAATGACCACTCTTTCCATTGATAACATCATCAAGGCATTAACTATGGATGGGAACCTACAGCTGGTGACTGAGTTCTATGATGCATACAGTGATGCTAACAAGAGAATTCTTGAAGAGGCTACTATTAGGTAATTGAACATTTACAATAAAGCCTTCATTAAAATTATATAATTAATTCCTAAGAGCCTAGAAAAGGTACTTGAGCTAAGAAAAGAGAATACAATGGCAAAAGACCTAGAGACCCAGGAGCAAATAATGATTTAGCTTTACCCTTCTATTACTCCAAAACAAATGGATATGATTTTCAAGGAGTGTAAGAATGAGTTCCGGAGCAAGGCAAGAATGAACAAACTCATGCTTGGAGAAACATACCAAGTAGAAATTGAAACTAAAGATATCATCCAAAATGCTTTGAAGAGATTCAATCTTCCTATTGTAGAGGAAATAGATGAAGAACCTTCTACCATGGATGTTGAAGGATTAAATGTAATCAATGAAGAATCTTCTGACAAGGATGTAGGAGGATCAAAGAGAATAGATGAAAAGAAGTTTGAGGACTTAGATTCCTCTATTCTAGAAGAGGAAGTTCATGAAGTAGTAAACACAGGTGACATCTCTCCTTTAGATTCCATTGCAGACATTCCATATTATGAAGGTGAAGGAGAAGGTAGAAGAGAGGAGAAAGTGATTCAAGAAGAAGAATTTAAGGGAAAAGAAGAACAAGTAGAAAAGACTAATGATGATTGGTCTGATATCCCAAAAGAAAAGAAGACTCAATCACCAGCAAGAGATATTATAGAGACAGTGAAGAACTTCTTAAATAGAGAAATGATGGAGATAGATGAACCTAAGCTATTTCAAGGACCACTAAATTTTGACTCTCTCTCCCTAGTTTAGACAATGAAAATAACATCTTTTTCTCAAGCCAAAGCAAAAGAAAAACTCTTGAAATCTCACATGGAGGACTGTGAACTATTGGAGATTGCATCCAGGATGTTGGAGAAGATCATTCCATCCTACCAAAAGGATCCTTCAGCCTCACCATTCGGTAACTTGAAAACTTTGGTAAATTATGTTAATACTCATTTTGAATCTCTAGAGAAATCAGCAGAAGCAAAGGTCCAGAAGGAGTTTCTTGGAAAAAGATTCACTGAAGTGCAAGGATTTATTGCTAATGATAGGAGGACCCTAGACATTAGAATAAAGAGCCTTGAAAATGCTCTTAAAGATGGTGGGGACATATACAAATTATGTTTATCTTGGCCCAAAGTGACAGAGGACATTGAGAAGAAAGTGAAAGAACAAGAAGGAAAACTGTCGATTTTATCTCAGAATTTTGATCCCCTTACTACCTCTCTAATGAATCAAGAATGCCAGGCTATTGTTATCATTAATGAAATAAAGAGGCTGGACAAAGAAAAGAAGAACATAATGAATAGAATGGGTGAACTCAGAGGGATAATTATCCCTAAGCTAGAGGCAATGCATGAGGCCTTGATAGATGCTCAGACCACAACTCGAACCAGTGATCCAGCAGATTTAAGAAGGGTAGAAGCATATGCATTTTTTTGTGTGGTCACATCTCCATTTTGGATAGGATGAAATAGAGCTAGGCCACAAAGTTTGTACAGTTGAAGGCTACTTTTGCGGATATACTTAAGTATATGTAAGTATAACATATATATATATATTTATGTGGCCATGTATAGGACATTTTTTGCAAAATTTTGGTATGCAGATTCTGCCCTTTGCCATTGATGTTAAAGGAAGAGTGAGGAGTAGTAACAAATGTGGAATATAGCTAAGGGGGAGCTCCAGTAAAACTGTGTAAAAGACAGATCATTAGCCAAGGGGGAGTTACTATGACACTTAGCCATTTTTCACTAAGTGTTACCATCAATGCCAAAGGGGGAGATTATTGACAAGAGACACTATGTGGCTTCATTAGTGTTGTCATTGATGGAAACAAAGTCTATCCCACACATCCGTAGTACATAGTATGCCTATACCGGAAGTCAGATTGAAGATTGTTTTGGTCTGGTGAACAAGAACAGAGTATGTAACAAGGTCTAACAATCAGGTTTGGATCTCTCTGATGGTTAACTTAGTAAGTTACAGACTTGGATAAGTCAAGACAGGTATCATGACTATTGTATTCCAGAGATTTAGCCTCCGGTGATAAAGCATGAAAAAGATATGAGCATCTGAGTGTTAGGTTCCAATCAGATAGAGCAGATAGAGGAAGAACTGACCGGTAGAATATCAGACTTGAATCTGGATGTGTTAAATGTCTTGATCAAGCAATTTGTGGGATATACATTGTTGACCAACATGATTAATGACTTCTATGCCTATGTTTTTGATACGTATCACAAATCAAGCATGGATTCAGCTGATAGATCAGTAACTTGTAAATATCTTGAGTGTTCTTATTGCAGATATATATACCAGATGGATTCTAGTATGTATGTGTGTGTTGTGTAGGTGAAAAGTAATAAGGTGAAAAGAAAAGAAGGGATAAGTGTGAGAACAACAATTCAAGTCTGGTATGTGACTGAACAACAACATTGAAAAGAAGAAGAATGAAGTGCATTAGATCAGTATATTGTGCCTAATCGGAACTGAACTCTTGCATTTGTAGATGCTTCTCATCTATTCAAACACTTGATTATCTTCTGTAAGCTCTATAGACAATGAGTCTCTTGTAGGCAGTGTGCCTCTTGTGAGCAGTGTGCTTGGGTAGTGAGCCCTAATTGGCAAGTGCTATTTTGTACTCCTTTATTCTTTTAACAGAGATTACAATCTTAGGTTAGTCACCCCATGGTTTTTCCCTTAATAGGGTTTCCACGCAAAAATCCTTGTGTTATGTGTGTTGATTTTATTTCTGTTCTTATGATTACATATGCTTTCATGTTTTGATACAACACTGAATATTAATATAACAAAAAGAAAGAGAAAGAGAAAGGAAATTTTGAGATAACTGATTCACCCCCCTCTTAGTCATCTGCCTTGTTTCCAACAATCTCGTGTCCATCTAGTTTACAAATGAATACCTAAACATGCTTATAAATGCAACTACAAACATTCCCACCAAGAATTCATAATTCAAACTTACCATGTTGGCATAGGACCCAAATAATGGTCACAAACTGACACTCAAAATTTGGGATTGACCCAAAATAGGCCAAGACTAGGGAGCGGGTGCCCAAGTCCTCCCTCCCTATTTTGGTCAGGGTTAGGTTCAAGGGATCCCCCTAGGTCCCATTTGTTATGAAACTTAGGACTCATTTCATTAGGATGTCAAAATATGATGCAAGATGTCCTAAATGCAACTAAAAGACCCGAGAGCTAAACCTTACGAGGGAAAAGCCCCCAAGAGGACATTTTCTAACATTACATTGTTGTTTAAATTCTAGAAACATTCTTTCAACGATGCTTTGGAACCTCTTTTTGTTTCCTAAATTTTAGAAGCATCTTTTCAACGATGCTCTAGAACTTCTGTTGTCATTCAATTCCAAAAGCATCCTTTCAATGATGATCAAGAACTTTGATGCTCTAGAACTTTGATGCTCTATAATTTTGATGCTCTAGAACTTCAATGCTTTAGAACTTTTATGCTCTAGAACTTTGATGCTCTAGAACTTCTATTGTCATTCAATTCTGTAAGCATCCTTTCAACAATGCTTCAAAACTTTGTTTCTTTTTGTTCCAAAAGCATTCTTTCAACGATGCTCTAGAACTTTGTTGTTGTTTGTTCCAAAAACATCATTTCAATGATGCTCTAGAATTTTTTTATTGTTTGTTCCAAAAGCATCCTTTCAATGATGCTCCAAAACTTTGTTACTATTCGAGTTCATACAACATCCTCCGTCGATGCTCTAGAACTTTGTTCTTGTTCGTGCTAAGTTTCAGTAGCATCCTCCACTGATGCTCTAGAACTTTGTTCTGTTCATGTTAAGTTTCGATATCATCCTCCACCAATGCTTCGGAACTTCATTCATGTTTGTGCTAAGTTTTGGTAGCATCCTCCACCAATGCTCTGGAACTTCATTCCTATTCGTGCTAAGTTTCGGTAGCATCCTCCACCGATGCTCTGAAACTTTGTTCCTATGTTTGGTGGCATCTTTCAGCAATGCTCCAGAACTTTGTTTCTATATTTCGATGACATCTTTCAGCAATGCTCCAAAACTTTTTTCCTGTGTTTCAGTGGCATCTTTTAGTGATGCTCTGAAACTTTGTTATTGTTTGTTCCAAAAGCATCATTTCAAATAATGCTCTAGAATATTTGTTCATTGTTGTTGTCCACTATTCTGAAGTTGTTCACTATTCTAGCACTTTTTTGTCCATTATTCCGATGCTTTTCTATCCACTATTCTAAAGCTGTCCATTGTTCCGAAGTTCCAGAGCTAAACCTTCTGAAGTTTTTCTAACTTTCTAGAACTAAACTTCTGAAGATTATCTGAAGTAGAAATTAGAATCAAATGGCATAAAGAAAGCAAGGATAACTTTGAAATATGACCAAGGTATATTCTACTATTTTATTTTTAAATATAGCTATTAGTTTTTTTAATTACAGATAAATCCACTATTAGGAAAGCTAATTAAAAACATTAACTACTTGCACCAATTCACTTGTTGTAACTAAGAGATTTTCAGTAAAGGTGTTTTCTGAAGAAAAAAATTGAAGTGAGAATATGATGGCATAGAAAGAATCCAAATGCATAAATGGAGGTGATGAAAAAACAAGGTTCTTATACCTTGTCAATCTTTATTGCTATCGTGATGGTACAAGCTATTTGCAGAAAGTACTGCTCACACATATTATATAATCTTATCGAAAGATTTCTGGTTTTTATTCTCCTCTATCTCAACTTTCAAGAACATATTAAAATTTAAAATTTTATTGGGAAACGTGAAAGTTATGGCCATTTATGTCTGACAAGTTATTTTAAAAAAAAAAATCAACTGAAAAAAGTAAATCTAGAAAGGAGAGAAATTTTGTAAGAACGGATAATTTGATAAAGCTTCAATGAGTCTTATCATGGATGAATGTCATAGAATAATCAATGTATACTTTCAAAGATTAGGGGAAAAAGTGAGAGAGAGAGAGAGAGAGAGAGAGAGAGAGAGAGAGAGAGAGCAAAGAAAAGAATTGAAAGATATAAGGGTTATCAATTATGAAAAAGAGAGAGAGAGAGCAGTAGCTTGCAAGAGGACCTGCAAGAATTTAGGTGTGGAGGAGATGATGAGACTAGAAATGTCTCATCTAAATTCATCTCTATTTTCTCTTAAAATTAGCATTAAAAGTGGATTTAAATGTAGTTTTATGAACTGTTAGCTTATTTAAAATAGAATATAGATATATATTGGTTTGTTTCTTAGAAGTCTATTGCAATTTAATTGCTAACATTTTCTAATGTTTATTGGAAAAAAATAGAATGCAATATGTTTTAAAATGATGCAGAATTAGTCTTGAAGTATTCTAGCCTCTTTCAGCCAACCTTGAAGCATTCTAAAATCACTTCTTCAGCTAATTTTGAAAGTATTTCAACTTGATTTCAGCCAAAGGTGTTTCAAATCATTTAACTTGAACCATGGATTTGATATTCTCTCAACCTTTTATTTTCTAAAAATTTGAAGATAAATTGTTTTGGCAAAATCATAAAAGTAGCAAAATAAAGCTTTTTTTTCCTTAAAAGGATGTGGATGTGTTGTCACTTTGTAATGAGGGAATAAAGGATGTTGTTCCTTTAACATAGGATTAGTAGAGAGAATAAAGGAATTTGTTTCCTTTAGCATAGGAGTAGGAGATGCTGCTATTTTGCTGAAAGAAGTTCAATTGGATAGCAATAGAAGAGGAAAAGAGAAGATCATAAAATGGGATAGGATGGTGACAAAATTTAAGAATTAGTTCATACCTACTAACAATGAGTTGGAATTGTTAAAGAGATTGCAAAACCTAAGACAAGAGGAGAAGACAGTGAAGAAGTACACTGAAGAATTCCACAAGATGATTATTAGGACTGGACATAGTGAAGTAAGCAAGGAGAAAGTGGCACAATACATAAATGGACTGAGGATAAACATTCAAGAAGAACTAAGTCTGGTAAGGATGAGAACAGTGGAAGAAGCATATCAATTTGACATGAGAAAAGATAGAGAGGTAGAGGAGGAAAATTTTAGAGAGGTAGAACACATTCTA
This sequence comes from Cunninghamia lanceolata, assembly GCA_027924645.1. NCBI lineage: Eukaryota > Viridiplantae > Streptophyta > Pinopsida > Cupressales > Cupressaceae > Cunninghamia > Cunninghamia lanceolata. The sequence goes on along the minus strand of BSBN01001320.1, from coordinate 797,579 downwards.
GAGAAGGAGGACCATATGCAGAGAACAACAAGGAGACTAGCCCATACCACAAATAAGAAAGAGACAAAAATTCATACCACTAGAGAGATGATAGAATTTTGTATGGCAATAGTAGAGGGAGTCATAATTCTTACCACAATGCAAGATACCAGAGAAATGAAAAAGGATTTGAAAAGAGATCATTCAAAGGAACCTATTTCAAGTGTGGAAGCGAAGGATACCAAGCATTTGAATGTCATCAAGGGAATACTAACAAAGGACAAAGAATAGTGCAAGAACAACATATGTGGAGGAAGAACTAGTTGGATCATCTAGTTTAGTGGGAAAGATGAAGAAGGGTGAATCATTAGTCATGAGGAGACCTTTGTTCCAAGCAAAAACAACTGAGGAACCACCACAAAGAAAAAGTTTGTTCTAGACAAGATGCAAATCAGGAGATAAATGTTGCAAGGTTATCATTGATAGTGGTAGTATAGACAATTTGGTTTCAGAGGAGATGGTGATGAAGCTGAATCTAGAGAGGTTGAAACATCCAAAGCCCTATAAGATAGCATGGATTCAAGATGAGCACAAGGTACTAGTGAGTGAACAATGTTTGGTGAAATTTCATATAGGATCTTGTGTTGATGAGGTATTGTGTGATATTACGCCAATGGATGTATGTCATATATTATTGGGAAGACCATGGTAGTATGATATAAAGGTAATACATGATGGAAGAAAGAACACCTATACTATAACATTAAATGGGAAGAAACATATCTTGATACCTTTGGAAGAAGAGCCTAAAAGTGAAGTATGCGGCAATGCTAGAATCTATTTAGTAGATGGGAGGAAATTTTTGGATGGATTGAGACATGAGAACCTGTACTTTGCATTTATTTTAAGAAGTGTGGTACCTTAAGTGAAAAAACCACCACTACAAAAGAAGAAGAACCACCGCCAGAGGAGATAACTGAATTGTTGATAGAATACCAAGATATTGTATCATAGAATGTGCTCGAGGGATTGCCACCAATCTACAGTACCAGTCATCATATGGAACTCATACTTGGAGCTAATTTTCCAAACAAAGTGGCACATAGGATGATGCCAACAAAAAATGTAGAGCTAAACAAACAAATACATGATCTAAACAAACAAATACATGAGCTATTAAGGAAAGGATTGATTAGAGAAAGTTTGAGCCCATGTGCGGTACTAGCAATACTAGCACTGAAGAAAGATGGAGAATGGAGGATGTGTAAAGACTCAAGAGAAATTAATAAGATTACTGCCAAGTATAGATTTCCATTGCCAAGGATAGATGACATCATGGATTGTTTGAGTGGAGAAAAATATTTCAAAAAGATAGAACTAAAGAGTGGATGCCTTTAGATCAGGATTAGAGAAGGAGATGAGTAGAAGACTGCATTCAAGACAAATGAAGGATTGTATGAGTGGTTATTCATGCCTTTTGGATTAGCTAATGCACCAAGTACTTTCATGAGATTGATGCATGAGGTTTTGAAGAAATTCTTGGGTAAGTTTGTTATTGTCTACTTGGATGATATTCTAATTTTCAGTAGAACAAAACAAGAACATTTGTAGCATATTAGACAAGTACTTTAGAGGCTAAGAGAAGAGAAATTGTTGATTAACATAGAGAGATGTAGTTTCATGAAGATATGGTGCAGGAGCACTAAGACATTAGGGTTTTGGTTAGATTTTCAAGCTGTTTTGTTTGTTAATAAGGTCCTTGAGACCTTCTTCAATGTTGTAAAAAGGTGCAATGCCATGTTAGTAATAGGACTTTGTCCAAATGTCTAAAAGAATCTATTTATCTTGTTGTAGTCCTCAAGAGGACAGTCATGTAGTAACTCACTGTTGCATTAGTCTTATAGGACAGTCATTTAAAGTTTACATGTTTGTAAACCTTTTAAGGCATGTCAAGGGTTAGAAGAGGTGTTAAAACCTTGTCCAAGGTTCTCAAAATGGTTGAAAGTATCATCTATCTAAAAACAATCGATATAGTCCAAAATAGAAAGTAGACAGTTACTAAACATCAGGCTTTTAATGCTGCAGTTACAAATCATGAAAGAACTCGATAGTGGGGTAGTTTCTTGACCCCAAATGACTTCATGCATTGTATAAGGCTTATTGGAAGCCAAGAAGGTGGTGATGGTAAGGGAAGATTCAGAGGAATTGAAAGAAACAGGAAAAAGGCACTATTTTCCTGCCTTTCTAATTTTTTTCTATGTTTCCTTACCGTTTATAGCCGTACTGATCTCATGTACGGCACTGTCATGGCACAAGGACATAATGGATGGATGGTAGATTGAATTAGCTTTGTGTTGAATCTTGTTTGGGCTCTTGACATCAATCTTGATGTGTGAAATCTTTGTTATGCCTTAAACTACCAAAACCCTACTGTTTCTATCAGAAAATCACTGTTTTCCTGTATATTTCGTACCTGTACGGCTGAGGGGTGACTGAGGCTTGTGATGGTTGGTTAGTGTACGGAGTAACCTTTGATTTACAAGTGGTTTGGGCTTTTGACACTCTTGGGTATCTCTGCATTTCCCTTTTGTTTGAAGGTGGTTGAAACCCTGAATTAGGGTATTCCTGAATAGCCCGATGGACATTTCTTCACTCCACTGATCTTTCCATTTGTGATCAATGGAGTGGAATGTAAAATGGTTAGGTTAGAGGTTTAGGAAGGTTGCAGAGGTAGGAGAACGATGTAGAGGGAAGTTGCCATGTAGATAGCCCATCAAGAATCAAGTATTGGAAAAAGAGAAGGACAACAAAAATCTAGGTATGTCTGATATTCTATTGCTTTGTCAAGGAAGTTGTTAGATGTTTGGCAAGTTGTAGATTTGGTTGTTGCATGAGGTTGAGGTTTAGAGACCCCCATGAGAAGAGTATGGTGACTGTCATACTAGTGAAATAGCAAGGTTGTGACTGTCTTAGAAATGTAGAATGAAGACTGATGTCCTGCAAGTCTATGTAGTGGAGTTGAAGGAATGTCAGATGGAGTTAGGCATCTTGGGATAGGTGTCCTAGAGTCCTCCCTCATGTTGTATGTCAAGAACAAGTTGGTTATTGTGTGAAGCCTGCATTGTGTGAAGTTTGATCCTTGTCCAAGAAAAATAGTAATCTTGAAAGGCATTGCAATGGAGGTTGAAATAGTTTTTCTCAGTGATAAGTGGTCAGCTGTCCTAGATGTTCTGCATCATTTGTGGTATTAGAGCCACTAGTAGGTCCTTGAGGAAGTAGAGGATCTTGTGAAGAAGATAGGGGGTTTGTGAAAGTTGTGAAGATGCCTCCTAAAAATTAGATGGCAAGAGAGAATTCTGAGTTGAGAGAAGCCTTAGAGGCTAGAGAAAAGGAGTTGAGGGATAGAAGAGAATAGGATGCTGGTAGAGAAAGAGAGTTGAGACAAGTAAGAAGGGAGAATGCAACAATCTTGGATAGATTGGAAGCATTAGAGAAGAAACCTAGAGGGGATGAACAAGATGGTTTAGAAGGAGATGAGGATGCTGATGAGAATCCTCCTATGGATGAGTTGGATGCTGAAGAAAAGAAGTTTGTGAGATTGTTGAAGGCAGTCCAAGGAAGTGGAACAAAGGAAAATATAGAGTTACCTATCTATCGGGGGAAGATGGATAGTGAAGAGGTATTACGGTGGATAGATGCCCTAGAAATTTTTTTTGAGTATGAGGAGATGAGTGATGAGAAGAAGATTAAATTTGCAAAAACAAAACTAAGAGGAACAACACTTACATGGTGGAGTAGTGTGCAGACAAAAAGAATGGCTAGAGGTGTAGCAAGAATCACCTCTTGGGGTAGGATGAAGGATATGATGAAGGATCAATTCCTTCCATCTGATTACTCCCTCTCAGACAAAGAGGATGCGACATAAGCTGAAACAGAAGGACATGGATGTTATGTCCTATACTAAGCAATTTCATAGGCTTAGTATTAGAGGAGGATTAGAAGATGAAGAAGAGGTACCTTAATGGGCTTAGGTACAACTTGCAAGATGAGATTGGTTTGTCAGTACCAAAATCACTTGGAGAGTGTTTTCAATTAGCCATCAGGGTTGAAGAAAGGGTGAAGAGGAAGCAAGAAAGGCAAGGAGGAAGTGGAAGAGGAAATAGAGGTAGGGGTAGACCTACTAGTGAAGTTCATAACAGAAATGAGAAGGGTAAGGAGATTTCTACAGATCAAAGAGGTGGATATAGAGGTGGAGGTAGATTTGGATTAGGAAGAGGAGTGTTCACAGGTAGATCTTATCACTGCAATGAGGTGGGACACACATATTTCAACTGTCCTAAGAAGGATGGTGTTGACAAGACCAAGGATAGAAGAGTTCACTTGGCACAAGAGGAGGAGAAGCCAGAAGAACTAGAAATGTCATCAGGATCTCCAATGATGGTTAGAGAAATGCTAATGGTGGAAAGAGGTAAGATGCAGCAACCACCACAGGTATCTATTTTCAGAACTAATTGTTTAAGCCATGGAAAGATATGCAAGTTGATTGTAGATTCAGGTTCTCATGATAATCTAGTTTCTTGGGAAATGGTGAATAAGTTGGGATTGAAAACTTTTGATCATCCTAGTTCTTACAATGTCACTTGGGTGAGTGAAGAATAGCAAGTAATGGTTACTAAGAAGGCATATGTTGATTTTACAATTGGTCCATATCAGGACTATGTTTTGTGTGATGTTATTCCAATGACATGTGGGCATATAATTTTGGGTAGGCCATGGCAACACTTGAGAAGGACTATTCATGATGGTTATACTAATACCTATGTGGTGCACAAGGATGGTAAGAAGTTCAAACTAATTCCTTTACCTTGTGAGGAGAAGAAGGAACATGTCACTATTTGTTTTGGAGAGAAATTGCAATTGAATGTGCAGGTTAAGGATGATTGCAAGCAGCAGGAACAGTTGCAGTTGAAGAAGGTGGATGATAGTCCTAAAGAACAACAGGTTTGGGACTTGAGTTATGTCAAGGTTGGGGACATTAAGTACACTATAAGGAGGTAGAAGAAGGAAGGAAAACAATAGATGGTACAAGGAGGAATAAATCAGAACCTCCAGTTGAGAAGAACAGAAGCATTGCAGCAACAAAGTCCTAGGCAAGGACATCAAAACAAGTTTTATGGTACTAATGCTGTTTACTAGAGCCATGGAGGTTGGAGAAGGAGGAAGATTACTCTTGGAGAGTTCATGTTTCCTAGTCAAAGGAACATTCCAACAAGATGGAAGAATGGATGGCGCAGATCCCCTAACTCTTGGGACAAGAGTTTTCATCATGTCGGGGAGTATGGTGCAGGAGCACCAAGACATCAGGGTTTTGGTTAGATTTTCAATTTGTTTTGTTTGTTAATAAGGTCTTTCAGACCATATTCAATGTTGTAAAAAGGCTCAATGCCATGTTAGTAATAGGACTTTGTCCAAATGTCTAAAAGAATCTATTTATCTTGTTGTAGTCCTCAAGAGGACAGTCATGTAGTAATTGGGTGTTGCATTAGTCTTATAGGATAGTCATTTAAAGTTTACATGCTTGTAAACCTTTTAAGGCATGTCAAGGGTTAGAAGAGGTGTTAAAACCTTGTCCAAGGTTCTCAAAATGGTTGAAAGTATCATCTATCTAAAAACAGTTGATATAGTCCAAAATAGAAAGTGGACAGTTACTGAACATCAGGCTTTTAATGCTGCAGTTACAAATCATGAAAGAACTCAATGGTGGGGCAGTTTCTTGACCCCAAATGACTTCATGCATTGTATAAGGCTTATTGGAAGCCAAGAAGGTGGCGATGGTAAGGGAAGATTCAGAGGAATTAAAAGAAACAACAAAAAGGCAGTGTTTTCCTGCTTTTCTAATTTTTTTTTGTGTTTCCTTACTGTTTCCAGCCGTACTATTCTCTTGTATGGCACTGTCATGGCACAAGGACATAGTGGATGGATGGTAGATTGAACTAGCTTTGTGTTGAATCTTGTTTGGGCTCTTGACATCAATCTTGGTGTGTGAAATCTCTTTTATGCCTTAAACTACCAAAACCCTACTGTTTCTATCAGAAAATCACTATTTTCCTATATATTCCGTACCTGTAAGGATGAGGGGTGACTGAGGCTTGTGATGGTTGGTTAGTGTATGGAGTAACCTTTGATGTACAAGTGGTTTTTTACTTTTGACACCCTTGGATATCTCTACATTTCCCTTTTGTTTGAAGGTGGTTGAAACCCTGAATTAGGGTATTCCTGAATAGCTCAATGGACATTTCTTCACTCCACTAATCTTTCCATTTGTGATCAGTGGAGTGGAATGTAAAATGGTTAGGTTAGAGGTTTAGGAAGGTTGCAGGGGCAGGTGAATGGTGTAGAGGGAAGTTTCCATGTAGATGGCCCATCAAGAATCAAGTATTGGAAAAAGAGAAGGACAACAGCAGTCTAGGTATGTCTGATATGCTATTGCTTTGACAAGGAAGTTGTTAGATGTTTGGCAATTTGTAGATTTGGTTGTTGCATAAGGTTGAGGTTTAGAGACCCCCATCAGAAGAGTATGGTGACTGTCATACTAGTGAAATACCAAGGTTGTGACTGTCTTAGAAAGGTAGAATGAAGACTGCTATCCTGCAGGTCTGTGTAGTGGAGTTGAAGGAATGTCAGATGGAGTTAGGCATCTTGGGATAAGTGTCCTGGAGTCCTCCCTCATGTTGCATGTCAAGAACAAGTTGGTTATTGTGTGAAGCCTGCATTGTGTGAAGTTTGATCCCTATCCAAGAAAAACAATAATCCTAAAAGCCATTGCATTGGAGGTTGAAATAGTTTTTCTTAGTGACAAGTGGTTAGCTGTCCTAGATGCTCTGCATCATTTGTGGTATCAGAGCCACTAGTAGGTTCTTGAGGAAGTAGAGGATCTTGTGAAGAAGATAGGGGGTTTGTGAAAGTTGTGAAGATGCCTCCTAAAAATTAGATGGCAAGAGAGAATTCTGAGTTGAGAGAAGCCTTAGAGGCTAGAGAGAAGGAGTTGAGGGACAGAAGAGAATAGGATGCTGCTAGAGAAAGAGATTTGAGACAAGTAAGAAGGGAGAATGCAACAATCTTGGCTAGATTGGAAGCATTAGAGAAGAAACCTAGAGGGGATGAACAAGATGGTTTAGAAAGAGATGAGGATGCTGATGAGAATCCTCCTGAGGATGAGTCGGATGCTGAAGAAAAGAAGTTTGTGAGATTGCTGAAGGGAGTCCAAGGAAGTGGAACAAAGGCAAATATAGAGTTACCTATCTATCAGGGGAAGATGGATAGTGAAGAGGTATTAGGGTGGATAGATGCCCTGGAAAATGTTTTTGAGTATGAGGAGATGAGTGATGAGAAGAAGATCAAATTTGCAAAAACAAAACTAAGAGGAACAACACTTACATGGTGGAGTAGTGTGCAGACAGAAAGAATGGCTAGAGGTGTAGCAAGAATCACCTCTTGGGGTAGGATGAAGGATATGATGAAGGATCAATTCCTTCCATCTGTTACTCCATTCAGACAAAGAGGATGCGATAGAATCTGAAACAGAAGGACATGGATGTTATGTCCTATACTAAGCAATTTCATAGGCTTAGTATTAGAGGAGGATTAGAAGATGAAGAAGAGAAGGTGGCAAGGTACCTTAATGGGCTTAGGTACAACTTGCAAGATGAGATTGGTTTGTCAGTACCAAAATCACTTGGAGAGTGTTTTCAGTTAGCCATCAGGGCTGAAGAAAGGGTGAAGAGGAAGCAAGAAAGGCAAGGAGGAAGTGGAAGAGGAAATAGAGGTAGGGGTAGACCTACTAGTGAAGTTCAGAACAACAATGAGAAAGGTAAGGAGATTTCTATAGATCAGAGAGGTGGATATAAAGGTGGAGGTAGATTTGGATTAGGAAGAGGAGTGTTCACAGGTAGATGTTATCACTACAATGAGGTGGGACACACATCTTTCAACTGCCCTAAGAAGGATGGTGTTGACAAGACCAAGGATAGAAGAGTTCACTTGGCACAAGAGGAGGAGAAGCCAGAAGAACCAGAAATGTCATCAGCATCTCTAATGATGGTTAGAGAAATGCTCACGGTGGAAAGAGGTAAGATGCAGCAACCACCATAGGTATCTATTTTCAGAACTAATTGTTTAAGCCATGGAAAGATATGCAAGTTGATTGTAGATTCAGGTTCTCATGATAATCTAGTTTCTTGGGAAATGGTGAATAAGTTGGGATTGAAAACTTTTGATCATCCTAGTCCTTACAATGTCACTTGGATGAGTCAAGAACAACAGGTAATGGTTACTAAGAAGGCATATGTTGATTTTACAATTGGTCCATATCAGGACTATGTTTTGTGTGATGTTATTCCAATGACATGTGGGCATATAATTTTGGGTAGGCCATGGCAACACTCGAGAAGGACTATTCATGATGGTTATAATAATACCTATGTGGTACACAAGGATAGTAAGAAGTTCAAACTGATTCCTTTACCTTGTGAGGAGAAGAAGGAACATGTCACTATTTGTTTTGGAGAGAAATTGTAGTTGAATGTGCAGGTTAAAGATGATTGCAAGCAGTAGGAACAGTTACAGTTGAAGAAGGTGGATGACAGTCCTAAAGAACAGCAGGTTCAGGACTTGAGTTATGTCAAAGTTGGGGACATTGAGTGCCCTATAAGGAGGCAAAAGAAGAAAGGCAAACAACAGATGGTATAGGGAGGAATGAATCAAAACCTCCAGTTGAGAAGAACAGAAGCATTGCAACAGTAAGGTCCTAGGCAAGGACATCAAAACAAGTTTTATGGTACTAACGTTGTTTACAGGAGCCATGCAGGTTGGAGGAGGAAGATTACTCTTGGAGAGTTCATGTTTCCTAGTCAAAGGAACCTTCCAACAAGATGGAAGAATGGACAGAGCAGATCCCCTAACACTTGGGACAAGAGTTTTCATCATGCCGGGGAGTATGGTGCAGGAGCACCAAGACATTAGGGTTTTGGTTAGATTTTCAAGTTGTTTTGTTTGTTAATAAGGTCCTTGAGACCTTCTTCAATGTTGTAAAAAGGCTCAATGCCATGTTAGTAATAGGACTTTGTCCAAATGTCTAAAAGAACCTATTTATCTTGTTGTAGTCCTCAAGAGGACAGTCATGCAGTAACTGGCTGTTGCATTAGTCTTATAAGATAGTCATTTAAAGTTTACATGTTTGTAAACCTTTTAAGGCATGTCAAGGGTTAGAAGAGGTGTTAAAACCTTGTCCAAGGTTCTCAAAAAAGTTGAAAGTATCATCTATCTAAAAACTATCGATATAGTCCAAAATAGAAAGTGGATAGTTTCTAAACATCAGGCTTTTAATGTTGTAGTTACAAATCATGAAAGAACTCGATGGTGGGGTAGTTTCTTGACCCCAAAAGACTTCAAGCATTGTATAAGGCTTATTGGAAGCCAAGAAGGTGTTGATGGTAAGAGAAGATTCGGAGGAATTGAAAGAAACAGCAAAAAGGCACTGTTTTCCTGCTTTTCTAATTTTTTTCTGTGTTTCCTTACTATTTCTAGCCATACTATTCTCCTGTACGGCACTGTCATGGCACAAGGACATAGTGGATGGATTGTAGATTGTATTAGCTTTGTGTTGAATCTTGTTTGGGCTCTTGACATCAATCTTGGTGTGTGAAATCTCTTTTATGCCTTAAACTACCAAAACCCTATTGTTTCTATCAGAAAATCATTATTTTCCTGTATATTCCGTACCTGTACGGCTGAGGGATGACTGAGGGTTGTGATGGTTGGTTAGTGTATGGAGTAACCTTTGATTTGCAAGTGGTTTGGGCTTTTGACACCCTTGGATATCTCTACATTTCCCTTTTGTTTGAAGGTGGTTGAAACCGTGAATTAGGGTATTCCTGAATAGCCTGATGGACATTTCTTCACTCCACTGATCTTTCCATTTGTGATCAGTGGAGTAGAATGTAAAATGGTTAGGTTAGAGGTTTAGGAAGGTTGCAGGGGTAGGAGAACGGTGTAGAGGGAAGTTGCCATGTAGATGGCCCATCAAGAATCAAGTATTGGAAAAAGAGAAGGACAACAACAATCTAGGTATGTTTGATATGCTATTTGCTTTGTCAAGGAAGTTACTAGATGTTTGGTAAGTTGTAGATTTGGTTGTTGCATGAGGTTGAGGTTTGGAGACCCCCATCAGAAGAGTATGGTGACTATCATACTAGTGAAATAGCAAGGTTGTGACTGTCTTAGAAAGGTAGAATGAAGACTGTTGTCCTGCAGGTCTGTGTAGTGGAGTTAAAGGAATGTCAGATGGAGTTAGGCATCTTGGGATAGGTGTCCTAGAGTCCTCCCTCATGTTGCATGTCAAGAACAAGTTGGTTATTGTGTGAAGCCTGCATTGTGTGAATTTTGATCCCTGTCCAAGAAAAATAGTAATCTTGAAAGCTATTGCATTGGAGGTTGAAATAGTTTTTCTTAGTGATAAGTGGTATCAGAGCCACTAGTAGGTCCTTGAGGAAGTAGAGGATCTTGTGAAGAAGATAGGGGGTTTGTGAAAGTTGTGAAGATGCCTCCTAAAAATTAGATGGCAAGAGAGAATTCACTTGGCAATACTAAGATAGAACTGATATATTTGGGATTTGTGATTTTTGTGGAAGGATTGAAGATGGACCCAGAGAAAGTCAAAGCAGTTGTTGAGTGGCCAACACCTGTGAACATTGGGGAGGTAAGATATTTTCATGGACTAGCAAGTTTCTACTAGAAGTTCATTAGAATTTTTAGTATTGTATGCACAACAATGATAGAGACAATGAGATGTGATCGGAAGGATGACATCAGGAGCACATAAGAGTTTTGAGTTGTCAAAGAAAAAGGTGATAGAGCAACTAGTGTTAGCATTACCAGATTTTGACAAAGTATTTCAAGTTGATTGTGATGCTAGTGGAAATTCAATAGGAGTAGTGTTAAGTCAAGAAGGGAGACTAGTAGCATATTTTAGTGAGAATATGAATGATGCAAGGATGAGATATTTAGTTTATGATCAGGAATTCTATGCCATAATTCAAGCCTTGAGGAAGTGGAGACATTGCTTGTTACCAAAAGAATTTGTGTTGTACACAGACCATCAATATTTGCAGTATTTGAATAGTTAGGGTAAGTTGAATTAGAGACACATGAGATGGTTAGAGTTCATGTAGAGTTACACATTTGTATTGTAGTACCAAAGTGGAAAGTGAGACAAATTCGTAGATGCATTGAGCAGAAGAAGGAACTTAATGACAGAGATGAGGGTAGAAGTACTAGGTTTTAAAGAACTTAAGCACATGTATGAGGATGATATTGATTTTGCAGAAGCATGGAAAGCATGTAAGGAACCTGTTGTGACAAATAGAAGCAAGTGGTTGGACTATTTAATTCAGGAGACTATGTTGTTCAAAGGGAATCAATTGTGTATACCTAGGAGTTCAATGAGAGAATTTGATCAAAGAGAAACATAGTGGTGGATTAGTAGGACATTTTAGTATTGATAAGATAGTAGCTTTGGTGAATGAACATTATTTTTGGCCTCAGATATATAAAGATGTAAGGAAATTTGTTCAGAGTTGCAGATTTTATCAAGTTGCAAAATGAAGTAGTTAAAATATTGGATTATACAAGCCTTTGACAGTACTGGAGAGACCTTGGGAAGACATAAGCATGTAATTCATATTAGGTTTTCCAAGAACACAAAGGGGACATGATTCTATATTTGTAGTAGTGGATAGATTCTTAAAGATGGCACATTTTATTCCTTGTAAGAAGACAAATGTTGTACATGTTGCTGATCTATTTTTCAAGGAGATTATGAGATTGCATGGATTACCTAAGAGTATAGTTTTAGATAGGGATACAAGATTCATAGGATATTTTTGGAGGACCTTGTGGAAGAAGATGAAGACAAACCTAAAGTTTAGTTCAACATTTCACCCACAAATAAATGAACAAATAGGAGTTTGGGTAACTTTTTCAGATGCTTACTAGGAGATAAGGTAGGAAATTGGGACATAATTCTATCACAAGCAAAATTTGTATACAATAACTTAGTAAGAAGAAGCAGAGGGAAGAAATCATTTGAAGTTATGAATGGAAGAAGATCGAAAGAAGACTCATCATGGATTTCTTAGGTTGAGGTAGACCACATTAGTTTTCCTCTAACCCCAACAAAGTGAGGGACTCACTTTTCAAACAACCCCAGGTGTCTAATGTAGGAGCATCCCAGGTTGAAAGGTAATCTTGCATCAACCAAAAATATTTTGATTTATTTCTTTTCTTCCATTTCAGTTAGTTGTAGTTTCAACATTTCCCACGACATTTTATTGCATCTTCAGTTCACAGCTCATGGAGTAGGATTTAGATTCTATACTATGACATCTACATCACATCCATATTTCATGAGGTTTGGAATTGCCTGTGAAAAGTTATCGCTATCAAAACATCAGCAGAATTCACAAAACAAAGCATTCAACATTTAGTATGAGCATACAAGCTTTGTGGAGCTTTCTCATGACTTGTGGAGCCAAATGAAACATCTCACAAGGAAGTAAGGGACCAAATAGACCTTCATTGAGAACTGCAACACTTTTCATCCATTTGCAGAGCATTACCACATGTTGTAGGCTGACCTACACATTTCATCATGCATTAGAGTTTGAAACCTCTCGATGTTGACGTAGAGCATTCTTTGAGCTAGGAGATGATATAAAAGCATTCATTTGATGTATAAGGAACATATTAAACATGATAGATTTTTTTTAGTCTTTATTTTTTGGATTTGTGGAAGGAACTTTAAAGCTATATCATTCATGTAATTTTGTCGAAGGACAGGCTTGTGAGCCCATAATTGTCCACATGTTACCAGCATATGAGTATTGTAATTTTCTAAGACATTGAATCAATAAATGTTCCATTGCAATCTATTTTTGTGTTATTCTAGTGTTGTTTATGTTGTGTTTACTCCAGCTACATGGTTGGACAGTACATTGTCTAGACTCTCCATCCATGAATGCACCACATAAACTTTTTACATAAACTCAATGTTGATACATTATTCATCAAACTAGATAAACTCAACATTCGTGGCTTTGATAATGTTGATAAACAATCACTAGGTACAATCACCTTAAATGTTAAGGCTAGAACTATGACATGGCCTACCCTTATCCATTTCATGCCTAATTCTCTCTCATACAATCCTTTTCTTGGTAGATAATGGATTCATGTAATGGGGACATTCCCATCTACCCGTCATCATTCAATAAAGTTCATTTTTGAAAACAAGCTCCATATAATTGATGTTGATTCAGTTCTAGAAAGTTTCTTACAAAAATAAGTGAAATATCAAATTCCTTTAAGTAATTTGATCCCTTCTTTAACAAAAGACAAAACACTACCCTCCACTACTAACAATAGTGTTGGTTAGGATAGTGTCGGTCCTTCAAATGCAATTTTTAGTGATGACTGGGGTTCATTAGATTTTACACCCTCCATTACAAATGAATATAAAATCTCACCCTCACACCCAAAAACCTTGAAGGTAAATAAAATTTCTTCAACACAATCTCCTACTTCTAAAAACTTATGACAAGGGTCGTTGTACCTTGACAGTTAATTATGTTTTTCATGTGTCAAGTCCAAGGCTATGTCCTAGGTTGTCTACAATAAGGAGCTTCATAGACAATAGTCCTTTAACTAATCCTACTAATTTGACTTTCCTAAGGGATTACTACTGCTAATTATCTACTATGAAATGAAATTTTGAAAACACCAAAATAATGCTAAAGTAGTAGATTGCTGAAAAGAATCTATTCTAGTTCACACAAAGCTAGAAATATGCATTTATTAGAAAACAACTATTTAAATAGTAATTGACCTATCATATGGAAGTAGGAAAATTGTACATCTAATGAAAATTGTAAATGAGACAATGAAGCGAAGATGCTAGCCTCTTGTCTATTGACGGGAGTGGGCTCTTGCTCCACACCTTCAAAACTGAAGGCTAAACAAGAAACTCAGAATAGAAATGCAATAACATAATCTTCCTTTAATCCAATCTCATCAAAGTATGTTGCATTCAAAAGTATATTCTCTATTATGAAAATGAAGTTACAATAATACTAATAGAAAAAATTTGTATATCTTTCTGTTCTTCCTATCAAAATATATATTAGTCCAAGTGCTAAGATATCTTTTGGAACTAACTATTCTATCTATCAGTTCATATTTGAGATATAAATAATCACTTATTCTAACTAAGACATACAACTATCCAACTAAAAAGTATAATCATGCAAACATGAAAAGGCTTTAGTGGTATTGAAGTTTTACTAAATTTGGAGTTTTAACTTAAACAACAATGGGTAGCGAGACCCTGAAATATAGGTCTTAAACAAGTCTTTGAAACTCATGCAATAACAAATTAAAAGGGGATCAGATCCCTAGTAGACAACTGGAGTCTTCATAGGAACACTTGGTGCTAGATGGGTAGACTTCGTAGCACTACAGTCACCTCCAGAGATGTAGGTTGTCAACAATGCTAGAGACTCTATACTATTGCTAGTAGCTTTGGAGACTGTGTGTTGTTTCTAGTAGCTCCGTAGATGCATCCATGAATCCACTAAGAAATGGCTCTAGATATCACCACCTCCTTTTCTCTCCCTCTCCTTCTTCTTCAGAAATCCTCCAACACTTTGGAAAACATTAGTGTCCAATGCAGTGTTCTCCATATCTAGCTCCGGAGATAATTAGGACTACCTCTGGAGATCTCCAAAAATGCTTTTGGCCTGTGTAGCTATACCTATGAACCCAAAAAGATATTTTTCTTCACAATTTCATTAATTTACTACATAAGTCCTTTCATCAAAAATAAAAATCTTCAGTAATTCATCTCTCGTTAGTGTAATTAAACCAAGACTTTATTGTTTCTATAGTACAGAATACTAGGACAAGAAGAATGGGAAGATGGAAAAGGGAGTAAAAAGGCATGTTTATCTAAGTGCTACCTGGCACTCATCACTCCCTAGACTTAAGGTTTTGCAGGTCCTCCTGCACTTCATAGCCTAGACTTGTTGAGGTGGTATAGTTTATCAGTGAGATTGTACTCCTCAAAAGTCGACCAAGTTGTGAAGTTTGGATTACCATTTCCTTTGAACTACTTGACCTATTTGAACCATTCTCTAAATTTAGCATCCACCATCAACTTAGCCCATATGGGAAATGGCTCAATGATGAGGGGGAGCTTGAAGTGCCCACCCATCCAATCATGTTTATATTTTTCCATCAATTTGGACACTACCCTTTCCTTTCTCATAAACCACCTAAGGTTGGCTAGGGACACTACTTATTTCATCTTTTGCTCTAGACTGAGAGTGTTCCATCTTTTCTTCCCAATGGTGATCATCTGACTGGATGAGTTATACATGAATAGACCAAATTCAATGGCACACTCCTACAGGTGTAGCTGATACAAGGGCATACTTTTTTTTCTACCTATTGGGGAATAAATTACTATGCTCAAATGAGGTTCAAAGCCCAGGGGATTTAGATAATCTCTCCTAAGGAATAGGCTTGTATTTGCATCCTTCTTGGTGTAAGCTTCCATTCATTCATTCCAGATCTGATGATTTCTCATCAATGACATAAAATGCTCTGAGCTGGCAGTTGCCCACAAAGAAGTTGATGAAGAAAGTGTGGTCATTTATGAAGAAATCATGTAGGTATAGTTCACACAAATTTTTTTTGTCTTCATTAGAAGTCTTCATATACACCTCAGGGAAGTCTTTCCCCTTCTGTATATTCTCAATTGAATAAAAAATAACTATTGATATTTTCCTTTGGAGGATATCATATAAGTAGAGAGGGTGGCTATAGTGGTGACCTTCTCCTCTAGAGCCTTTACCTTTGCTAACATGGTTGCTACTACCCTCTATAGTTGTAACATCTCCTTGGATCCCTCTAACTCCCTACATCTCCTTTCCCAATGGAATAGGGCCTTAGGAATGTTTATTGTGAGTATCCCTAGATATGCATCTATTTGAATACCCTATTCAATAGTAGTAGCTGGTTTGGTCAGTTCCAGAAGCATCTTTGCTTGATCATCTATCTTATTGTTGACCTTTGTGAGCTCCCAGGCCTGGGTCTACATTTTCTCAATCATGGTTGAAATCAATGTGATACACTTATCAATGGCTTTGATGATACCATAGGTATTTTGTATTTCCTCTTCATCCCTTTTCTTGATTTTAGCCTCTTTATTCCCAATGAATTCTTGTTTCTCCTCTATTTCCTTTTTTAGCTCTTTATTTTTTTGATTTTGAGTTGTCTCTTTTTTTCATGACCTATTTGAGGTCAGTGATAATCAAGTTCTTGCCCCACAACATTCTCTTCAGATTCTCAATCTCCTCCATCAACTACTATTCCCTTGGAATCTTAATATTTTCTTGATCAGAAGGGTATGAGTAACTCCCTATTTCTCCTCCTTTTGTCCTCTCTTAATCAAGGTTTTCCATCTCATCTTGCCCTCTACTATCAACCTACTTTCCTTGTTCACCTGCCTCCTCTTGTTGAGCCTCTTCTTGTTGAGCCTCCTCTTGGTCTTCTACAAAGGTTGAGACAAATTAGGGTCTAGCTTGCTCTTGGGGAGGAGTCATGAAGGTTTTGAATCCCATGAGAACCTCAGTCAAGAGGGCAATATCCTTCTCTTCCTAAGTGGGTTGCCTCTTTCTTTTACTTCTCCAGAGCACTAGTTGGGACCATGCCTCTAGAGCTTAAACATCTCCCTCAAAACCTAAGGAGATATTTAGGGTTTCTCCCCATGCTACCTATAAAGCTTGGGAATATGTTGCAAATATGTGCCTGATGTATTGTCATTGATGTCAACATATCTTTCTATCAGAAACTATGAAGATAGTGCAAAGGAGTGATTAGTATTTCTAGTAAGGTGAAGATCAGACTATGCAGATTAAAGGGCCTATACTAGATTGTCTATCATTGCTCTAGCTAAGATTTGAGAGGTCTAAATTAATATTTGGTGAAGTTATGGTCCTCTGAGTATAATAGGTTTCTGTAATTGTTCTATAATCACAGAGTGGCAAGGAGTTGGTCTGGATTGGTCCAGTATGAGCCTATTGTGATATGTGGATCAAGAGACTTGTCTAGGATGTTGGTGTGTTCCCTCAACTCAGGTGGTTCATGGTTTAGAGGTTCGGAAGCAATCTTTTTAGTTTGATAATCATGGCAGTGTGAAGATGCAAGTGATTCTAAAGATACGAAGTGGTGTGGCTATTCATGTTGACTTATTTATGCTTGTAGTGGTCTCTGGATCATGTGACTATTGTGTTGGAGGTCTGCATTGACAAAGGAGCTTGTGATTGAAGTTTTTCTCTTAGTTATTAATGTTTTTCCCAGTCTTGGCTGACCGGATGTTCCTAGCATGTTGTGGATGATCTAAAGATCATTGTATGAAGCTGGCATGTTAATAGAGGAAGATTCATGTCTTAGCTATGATTAGCTGACAATGTAAAGATCCAGGTTAAGTTTGGCCAACCTTATTGATCATTCCAAGATGGATGAAGTGTAATAATACTTGTTGGAGAGTTGTCAAACATTATCCTTGTGCAAGAGAGATCAAATTTGAATAAAGGATTAGAAGCAGAGTAGAGAAGAAAAGGAGTGAGAGTAGCATAGAGTGTGAAGTTGGTAAAGAAGAATTTAGGGCAAAGGAGAAGTCTTTAAGCATTCACTAAAACTGACCCAGGCATGAAGTAGATGCTATTTCTCAATTAATTCATTTTGTCCTAAAAACAATTTGTAGGCAGTGAGCCTCCCTTTTGAGTAGTGAGCTTTGAACAATGTGCTCGAAGGCATGTGCCTTCTATTTTCTAAAGTACTTTTAACAGGGTACAAATCTCTATGGGTTAACCCCCACCATGGTTTTTCTCTTAACTAGGTTTCCACGTTAAAATCTTGGTGTCAAGTGTATTGATCATGTTTCTACTCTTATGTTATTGATCTATGCTTTATTGTTTACATCATTAATCTGGTAGCAAGTTAATAAAAATGTTAAAAGAAGAAAGAGTTTATATTGTGGGACAACTGATTCACCCCCCCTTTTAGTTGTCTGGTCTAATTCCAACAATTGGTATCAGAGCCAGATCCTCTTATAAAATCCTGACCGCTTGAGGAGATCTAGGATGTCAACCTACAAGAAGGATAGTCTAAGATTTTATGGAACAAATTATTCTATTTGGAAGAATCGCATGGAGTGCCATTTACAATGCATTGGTGATGCCTATTGGGCAATAACCAATGTTGAGCATAAACCTCTGGAGAAAGGTCCTTCAACTCTAGATCAAGTCAAAGATGCTGAAAATAACCTTCAAGCTAAAGAAGCCTTGTTGAGTGCCCTGACTTATTCAAAAATGACAAATGTCTTTGGTCTAAAAATGACTTATGAAATCTAGAAAAAGTTAGAATTTCTATATGAAGGTGATAAATATGTCAAATATGCCAAGCTGCAAAGTCTGAGAGGAAAATTTGAAGCTATGAGGATGAGCAAAGATGAAAACATCACAATCTACATGCAAAAGATAAATGAACTTGTGTGTGGTATTAGGTGTGCTGGTGGAACTTTGGAAGAATCGAAAATTGTATCAAAAGTACTCAAATCTTTACCTGATCCATATAAACATAAGGTAGCTGCTATAGAAGATATCCAAACTATCTCAGATGTTACAAGAGATCATCTGGTTGGAAAAATTTCATCTTTTGAATTAAGTGAGTTTGGTGATTCTCTTTCCAAGTCTGAATCTGCATTTAAGGCCAGTGTATATGGCAAAAAAAGATATGATCTAGGTGAAAGCTCTTCTATAAGATCAAACAGATTAGTGAAGACAAGGAAGGATCTTGAAGATATTGAACTTGAAATTGTTGATCTTGAATCTCTTCTCACCAAAAGATTGCCAATAGGATCCGGTAAGTATGAAGGAAAATTGCCACTCAAATGTTTTTCTTATAATAAGATTGGTCATTTTACCTCAAGATGTCTAGAGAGGTTTTCAAAACCAAACCCTAAAAGATGTCAAAATCAAAACAAATGTTACTATGTTCAAGAAATTGGAGAAGGAGTCACAGATGATGAATCTGATTATGGAGGTTCCCCTGAAAATGATTGGGTGTTCATTGCCACTAAAGAAGAAGATCCAGTGTCTACTGAATCTACTATCTATGCAAATATGGAAAGTGGCTTGGCTGCACAGGTTATTGAGAAAGATGAATGGGTGATTGATATTGGATGTTCTCATCATATGACTGGAGACAAGAGTAAGTTTGTGAATTTTGAAAATTATGAAGGTGGGCTTGTGAAATTTGGAGATAACTTAGCTAGTAGAATCCGTGGTAGAGGATCCATCTCTTTTGATGTAAGAATAGCACCAATGATGTTCTGTATGTGGAAGGACTGAAACATAATCCTCTCAGTGTTGGATAGTTGGTTGATAAAGGTTATGATCTTCGATTCAAAGATGGAAAGTGCAGAATCTTGGAGAGTTCTAGAACTAAAATTGCATCCAGTACTCAAACTAGAGGTAACAATTTTCATTTGAGTAGCTCTGCCAAAAGCTATTTGATTGCTCAGATAGATCAAAGTTGGTTATGGCATAGGAGGATGTGTCATGTGAATTTTGATAATATTGTCAAAATAAGTACCACTCAGGATGTGAGAGATCTTCCAAAACTTGTGAAGCCTAATAGCATGTGCAGAGAATGTCAATTAGGGAAATAGAGCAAAATTTCATTCAAAAGTAAGGAACAAATTTCAAATGGATGATTGGAACTGGTACATATTGATCTTTGTGGTCCTGCTAGAATTAGGAGTATGCAAGGAGATAGATATTTCATGTTGCTGATAGATGACTACTCCAGGTTGATGTGGGTAACCTTCCTAAAAGAAAAATTAGAAGCTCTTGAAAAATTTAAGGTGTTCAAAGTGATGGTGGAAAATGAAGTTGGTGAAAAATTGAAATGTCTAAGATCCTTCAGAGGTGGAGAATTTACTTCCCATGAGTTTGATGCTTTCTATGAAAAGCATGGCATAAAAAGACAGTTATCTACTCCTAGGACTCCCCAAGAAAATGGAGTTGTGGAAAGAAAGAACAGGACCATTCAAGAAACTGCTAGGATGATGATGGAAACAAATGTTTCTCAAGTTTATTGGAGAGAAGCTATAAGAACTACTGTCTACACTCTTAATCGGGTGTAGATCAAAGGCAATTATGGTAAGACCCCTTATGAACTATGGTTTGGTCATCCTCCTACTGTAAGATATTTCAAAGTTTTTGGTGGTAAATGCTATACCAAAAGAGATGAGGATTTAGACAAATTTGATACAAGAAGTGATGGGGGAATATTTTTGGGATACTCTACTAAAAGTAAGGCTTACTAGTGCTTTAACAAGAGGTTGAAAAAGATTGTTGAAAGTGCCAATGTTAGATTTGATGAGAGCAAGGAAGGACATTCCAAGTTCTATGGATATGATTCAGATGATCAAAATGAAAGTCAATGTCAAGGAAGGTTAGTTCAAAATCTGACTCAGATGCAGATTGATCCAGAAACTCCAGAGACTCAAGGAATTAGTATAGATGTTGAGGAACAAGCTCAAGAAATAGAAGCCCAAGCAATTCCCAAAACCCCCAGGTATGTAAGAATGAATCATCCTAAAGATCAAATCATAGGGGATAAAAATAAAGGTTTTTGAACTAGAAACAAAATTGCTGAAGATCAAGAAGAGATTTGTTTGATTTCAAGGATTGAACGTAAATTAGTTAGTGAAGCTTGCACTGATGAAAATTGGGTAAAAGCAATGGAAGAAGAATTAATGCAAATTGAAAAGAATCACACTTTAGATCTTGTTGCCAGACTAGAGGACAAAAATGTCATTGGAACCAAATGGGTCTTCTGGAATAAACTAAATGGAGATGGTGAAGTTGTAAGAAACAAAGCAAGGTTGGTATGCAAAGGCTATTCTCAAGTAGAAGGAATTAATTTTGAAGAAACTTTTTCTCTGGTGGCAAGAATAGAGGTAGTCGGATTATTTCTTGCATTTGTTGCTTTCAAAGATTTTAAAGTGTATCAGATGGATGTCAAATCAGCATTCCTGAATGGAGATTTGGAGGAAGAAGTCTACATTGAGGAACTGGAAGGACTTCAGTTGTCTGATTAGGGTGACCTTGTTTGTGGACTGAGAAAATACTTGTATGGACTCAAGCAAGCTCCAAGAGCCTGATATGCAAGATTAGACAAATATTTTCCTAAGATAGGTTTTAGCAAAGGTATGACTGATAGTAATTTTTAATTCAAGATAAATCATGAGGACATCCTAATTATTGAGGTCTTTGTTGATGATATCATTTATGGTGGAAATGAATGTATGTGCAAAGCATTTGCTGACCAAATGAAAAGTGAATTTGAAATGTCAATGTTTGGAGAGATGAATTTCTTCCTAGGTCTACAAATTGTTCAGTTAGACAAAGGTATCTTTATATCTCAGTCAAAGTATGTGAAAGAATTGCTGAAGAAGTTTGGAATGGAAGATTCAAATCCAGTAGGTACACCTATGATAACCAGATGTAAGTTACGTAAAGATGATGATTCTCCCAAGGCAAACTGGAAAAGGTATAAATCAATGATTGGAGGATTGCTCTATTTGACCCAGACCAGACCTAACATCATGAACATCATTGGACTTGTTGCTAGATTTCAATCTGATCCAAAAGAATCCCATGTTGTGGCAGTCAAAAGAATTTTTAGATATCTCAAGGGGACAATTGATTATGGATTGTGGTATCCAAAACATAATGACTTTACTCTTCATG
Source organism: Cunninghamia lanceolata (assembly GCA_027924645.1). Classification (NCBI taxonomy): domain Eukaryota; kingdom Viridiplantae; phylum Streptophyta; class Pinopsida; order Cupressales; family Cupressaceae; genus Cunninghamia; species Cunninghamia lanceolata. The sequence continues at coordinate 775,665 of BSBN01001320.1, read as the reverse complement.
CATATACAGATGCTGATTGGGTAGGAGATTGGGATAACAGAAAAAGTACTAGTGATGGTGCCTTGTTCTTGGGAAGAAGATTGGTCTCTTGGATGAGAAAAAAGTAAGAGGCAATATCTCTGTCTACTGCAGAAGCAGAATATATAGCAGCAGTAAATAATTGTACTTAGGTTTTGTGTATGAAGCAAATGTTGAAGGACATTTAAGTTGTGTTTGAGGAGCTAGTCACAATCTTTTGTGATAATTCTAGTGCAATAAGTATCTCAAAGAACCCAGTGTTGCATTCAAAAATAAAGCATATATCCATCAAGTTTCATTTCTTGAGAGAGAAGGTAAATGAGAATGAAGTCAAGTTGGAGTTTGTGTCATCCAAAGATCAGATTGTAGATATCTTTACTAAGCCTCTTCCCAAGGATACCTTTGAATATCTCAGAGAGAAGTTATGGGTTATTACTCCTCCAAATCATAACTAAGATGCACTAAGGTGCATTAGTTCGATGGAATTCTCAGTCACATCTTGAGGTTTGGATTGATGTTGAGAAAAAACTACTCTAAAGAGTAGTCAGTATGCAAACGTTGGAGATCTGTTCGAAATAAAAGGGGAAGAGATGATTACAAATATATGCCCTTTGCCATTGATGTCAAAGGGAAAGAGATGTCATGTGAAAAATGTGGAAGAAAGTAGTTGCTGGTGAAAGGGGGAGCAGTGAAGAAAGTGGTTGCAGGTGTGACAGGAGAAAGGGGGAGAAGTTCTTGTCTTGATGGTTGAATCAGTTTTTCACATCGTATGTTGCCATCAATGACAAAGGGGGAGATTGTTGCAAATATGTGCTTGATGTGTTGTCATTGATGTCAACATATCTTTCTGTTAGAAATAGTGAAGACAATGCAGAGGAGTGATTAGTATTTCCACTAAGGTGAAGATCAGAGTATGCAAATTAAAGGGCTTGTACTTGGTTGTCTATTGTTGCTCCAGCTGAGATTTAAGAGGTTTGCATGAAGATTTGGTGAAGTTATGGCCCTCTGAGTAAAATAGGTATCTGCAGTTGTTCTATAATGACAATGGCAAGGAGTTGGTATGGATTGGTCCGGTATGAGCATATTGTGATCTGCGGATCTAGAGATTTGTCAAGGATGTTGGTGTGTTCCCTCAACTCAAGTGGTTCATGGTTTGGAGGTCTGGAAGCAATATTTTTAGTTTCATAGTCATGGCAGTGTGTGTTCTTGAGGTTCAGTGTGAAAATGCAAGTGACTCTGAAGATACAAAGTGGTATGGTTGTTCTTGTTGACTTATTTGTGCTTGTGGTGGTCTCTGGATCATGTGGCTATTGTGTTGGAGGTCTGCATTGACAAAGGAGCCTATGATTGAAGTTTTTCTCTTAGTTGTTGTTCTTCCCAGTCTTTGCCGATCAGATGTTCCTAGCCTACTGTGGATGATCTAAAGGTCATTTTATGAAGCTGGCATGTTAATAGAGGAAGATTCAAGTCTTAGCTATGATTGGACGATAGTGTAAAGATCTGGGTTAAGTTTGGTTGACCTTGTTGATCATTCCAAGATAGATGAAGTGTATTAATACTTGTTGAAGAGTTGTCAAACATTATCCTTGTGCAAGACAGATCAAATTCGAATAAAGGATCAGAAGCAGAGTAGAGAAGAAAAGGAGTGAGAGCAGTATAGAGTGTGAAGTTGGTAGAGAAGAATTTGGGACAAAGGAGAAGTCTTTAAGAATTCACTAAAACAGAACCAGGCATGAAGTAAATGCTATTTCTTAGTTAATTCATTCTATTCTAAATAAATTTTGTAGCTAGTGAGCCTCCCTTTTGAGTAGTGAGCTCTGGGTAGTTTGCCTAAAGGAATGTGCCTTCTGTTTTTCTAAAGTACTTTTAATAGGGTACAAATCTTTGTGGGTTAACCCCCACAGTGGTTTTTCCCTTAACCGGGTTTTCACGTCAAAATCTTGGTGTCAATTGTATTGATCATGTTTCTTCTCTTATGTTGTTGATCTATGCTTTATTGTTTACATCATTAATCTGGTAGCAAGTTAATAAAAAAGGTTAAAAGAAGAAAAAGTTTAAATTGTGGGACAACTGATTCACCTCCCCTCTTAGTTGTTTTGTCTAATTCCAACAATTGGTATCAGAGCCAAGTCCTCTTATAAAAGCCTGACCACTTGAGGAGATCTAGGATGTCGACCTACAAGAAGGATAATCCTAGATTTGATGGAACCAATTATTCTGTTTGAAAGAATCGCATGGAGTGTCATTTACAATGCATGGGTGATGCCTATTGGGCAATAACTAGTGTTGAGCATAAACCTCTAGAGAAAGGTCCTTCAACTCTAGATCAAGTCAAAGATGCTGAAAATAACCTTCAAGATAAAGAAGCCTCGTTGAGTGCCTTGACTTATTCAGAAATGACAAATGTCTTTGGTCTAAAAATGGCTTATGAAATCTGGAAAGAGTTGGAATTTTTGTATGAAGGTGATAAATATATCAAATGTGCCAAGTTGCAAAGTCTGAGAGGAAAATTTGAAACTATAAGGATGAGAGAAGATGAAAACATCACAATCTACATGCAAAAGATAAATGAACTTTTGTGTAGTATCAGGTGTGCTGGTGGAACTTTGGAAGAATCAGAGATTGTATCAAAAGTACTCAGATCTTTACTTGATCCATACAAGCATAAGGTAGCTGATATAGAAGAGATCCGAACTGTCTCAGATGTTACAAGAGTCATCTAGTTGGCAAATTTTCATCTTTTGAATTAAGTGAGTTTGGTGATTCTCTTCCCAAGTCTGAATCTGCAATTAAGGCCAGTGTATAGAGAAAACAAAGATATGATCCAGGTGAAAGCTCTTTTGCAAGATCAAATAGATTAGTGAAGACAAGGAAGGATCTTGAAGATATTGAACTTGAAGCTACTGACCTTGAAGCACTTCTCGCCAAAAGATTGCCAAGAGAATCCAGTAAGTATGAAGGAAAATTGCCACTCAAATGTTTTTCTTGTAATAAGATTGGTCATTTTGCCTCAAAATGTCTAGAGAGGTTTTCAAAACCAAACCCTAACAGATATTGAAATTGGAACAAATGTTACTATGTCCAAGAAACTAGAGAAGAAGGAGTCACAGATGATGAATCTGATCATGGAGGTTCCCCTGGAAATGATTGTGTGTTCATTGCCATTAAAGAAGAAGATTTGGTGTCTACTAAATCTGCTAGCTATGCAAATATGGAAAGTGGCTTGGTTTCTCAAGTTATTGAGAAAGATGAATGGGTGATTGATACTGGATGTTCTCATCATATGATTGGAGACAAGAATAAGTTTGTGAATTTTAGAAATTATGAAGGTGGGCTTGTGAAATTTGGAGATAACTTAGCTGGTAGAATCCATGGTAGAGGATCCTTCTCTTTTGATGGTAAGAATAGCACCAATGATGTTCTGTATGTGGAAGGACTGAAACATAATCTTCTCAGTGTTGGACAGTTGATTGATAAAGGTTATGATCTTTGATTCAAAGATGGAAAGTGCAGAATCTTGGAGAGTTCCGAAATTGAAATTGCATCTAGTACTCAAACTAGAGGTGACATTTTTCATTTGAGTAGCTTTGACAAAAGCTATTTGATTGCTTAGATAGATCAAAGTTGGTTATGGCATAGGAGGATGTGTCATGTAAATTTTGATAATATTGTCAAAATAAGTACCACTCAGGATGTGAAAGATCTTCGAAAACTTGTGAAGCCTAATAGCATGTGTAGAGAATGTCAATTGGGGAAACAGAGCAAAATTTCTTTCAAAAGTAAGGAACAAGTTTCAAATGGATGATTGGAATTGGTATATATTGATCTCTATGGTCTTGCTAGAATTAGGAGTGTGCAAGGAGATGATATTTCATGTTGTTGATAGATGACTACTTCAGGATGATGTGGGTAACCTTCCTAAAAGAAAAATTAGAAGCTCTTGAAAATTTTAAGGTGTTCAAAGTGATGGTGGAAAATGAAGTTGGTGAAAAATTAAAATGTCTGAGATTTGATAGAGGTGGAGAATTTACTTCCCATGAGTTTGATGCTTTCTATAAAAAGCATGGCATAAAAAGACAGTTATCTTCTCCTAGGACTCCCCAACAAAATGGAGTTTTGGAAAGAAAGAATAGGACCATTCAAGAAGTTGCTAGGACCATGATGATGGAAATAAATGTTCCTCAAGTTTATTGCTATCTACACTCTTAACCAAGTGCAGATCAAAGGCAATTCTGGTAAGACCCCTTATGAACTATGGTTTGGTCATCCTCCTACTATAAGATATTTCAGAGTTTTTGGTAGTAAATGCTATATCAAAAGAGATGAGGATTTAGGCAAATTTGATACAAGAAGTGATGAGGGAATATTTTTGGGATACTCTACTCAAAGTAAGGCTTACCGGTGCTTTAACAAGAGGTTGAAAATGATTGTTGAAAGTGCTAATGTTAGAGTTGATGAGAGCAAGGAAGGACATTCTAGGTTCTACGGATGTGATTCAAATGATCAAAATGAAAGTCAAAGTCAAGGAAGGTTAGTTCAAATTCTGACTTAGATGCAGATCAATCTGAAAACTCTAGAGACTTAAGGAATTAGTATAGATGTTGAGGAACAAGCTCAAGAAATAGAAGCCTAAGCAATTCCCAAAACCCCCATGTATTAAGAATGAATCGTCCTGAAGATCAAATCATAGGGGATAAAAATAAAGGTTTTCAGACTAGAAAAATAGTTGCTAAAGATCAAATCATAGGGGATAAAAATAAAGGTTTCCGAACTAGAAAAATAGTTGCTGAAGATCAAGAAGAGATTTTTTTGATTTCAAGGATTGAACCTGTTGGGACTGAAATTCCCAAGCTACTTTTTGGTAAATATTAAGTTTCAATGATCCAAAGATTTCAGTATGTGAGCATATATGGAAAGATCCATAGTTGTTTTCAAGTAGAAATGAACAATTGAGTTGATAGAAATATTTGGATTTGATCTATTTTGATTCCTAAAGACTTAATATAACATGGTTGAAGTGCTCATTAAAGATGAACTGTAAAAAAGGAAGTGAAAAGTTACAAACCTTGTTGAAAATAAAGAAAAAATGGCATTAAGTACCAAAGCTAAATATGGGTGAATTCCTTGTCGAAAATGAATAGGGGTTGCTTTTGAACCATCTTAAAATTCCTTGTATTTTGCAAGTTATGTGTGTTTTTGGTAAAATGCATTGTGGTATAGGTTTGTATGTTTGTATATACAAAGTCGTTTGTATATACAAAGTCTCTCATATACAAAGTGGTTTGTATGTTGTGTCATTGTATAATGCATATGCAAAGTCCCTTGTATATTGGGTCATGGTATGATCTCATAAAGGAGTCATCGGGTTGATGCATCGTTTATTTGTATGCATTTGGCTAATGTTTTATTGTCACATACAAGGTGGACCTGATGAGGTTAAAAGTTGAAATGTATTTTCTGTCAAGTTCGTTACTTGTATGTTATGTTTGTATGTTTGGCAGAATGCAACATAGATTGCGATACATACAAGGCAATATGCATAGCCGGACTCAAAAAATTTGTGAAATAAGGAAAATTCACTGTATGTTTGTGCTTTGTATGTATCTGACATACATTGCTGATATATAATGCATTACATGCAAGCCGTGGAACGAAAGGTTTATTAAAGTTGAAACATTCATTATATGTTTGTATGTATCTTAGATACATGCTAATAGACACTGCATTATATACAAGTGGTGGAACTAAAAGGTTATTTAAAAGAGTTAAATGCTTGTATATTCTATGCTTTATATGCATGTTTCGAACATACATTGCATTTGATACATACAAGCCGAAATTTATAGAAATTTAAATCTAGTATATACAATGTATCACACTGGGACTTTATGTATATCGCCAATGCATATACAAGTTTATATAAGCCCAGATTTGAATGACATATTAAATATTGTGAATTTTAGCTTGGGGCCGTGCTTGTATATGAAAGAAATGTATTCGATATACATGAGAGAATGATGTTCTTACAGTGATGTAGGAGTTCCTACCAACATAGAAACCCTAAAACAACTTTAAAATCTGAATGGTTAAGATATTTTTCTGACAGTTGAAATATTGGTTTTTTGTAGGATATACACAATGGGGATTAAGTTGTATAAACACCCACGAAAGGATCCTGAGGAGTTGAATAAAATATCGATAAGGGAAGTAATTACTTAAGTAAATACATGTCTTTAAACAAATTTGTTTTGATTATTTGATCAGAAATTAATGTGTTTTATCTGGTCTTTTTAGGATAATAAAGAAACCCTTGAAGGAGATTAAGCAGAACTACAGTTAAAGAAGCTTTGTTTGACCCTAAAATGGTTATCCATTTGGTGATTAAAGACGAGTACTAAATTTTCTAAAACTATTTTATCAAGACAAACATTGTTGTTTAGTTATCAACTGTCACAACTATTGTAACTGGTTTGAAGCTTGTATGCCGCTCTTTATAAGAGATGACCAAGACCACAAAAAGAGGAGAGGGGAGATAGAATAGAAGATAGAATAGGAAAGATTACAGAATAGAATAGGGGATACTATAGATTAGATTTGAACAACAATGTTAGTTCACTTTTAATATATTTTATTTCTGGTAGACCATGTGCAAGCATTCTCTGATGAAGTCAAGTATGTGAACATGAAGCAGTAACTGCAAATTTTGGTATCAACTATCTGTTTAATTTATTCAATTATATGACTGTCTCCTTTCAAAGTTTTCTCTGTTATTCAATTTGAGTTATCAAGTATATCTTCAAGTTGTCTATACACATTTGTTGTTATAGTGTGATAAGATTAATTGGTTATTGTTTTCAGAATTAAATCCTTTAAATATGTGACAGTAACTGTGAAGACATTGTCATTGATCTGTAAGAAGAGTCATATAGTTAGGGTTTGTATTCTGTCTCCAGTTTTTGATAAATATGTTACAATTGTAGTATTATTCTGATAGGTTCCTTCAAGCAGGGATTAAATCCTTTTAGATAAATGCAGGTAATTTAATTTTATAAATTGGATATATATAAGTATGAAATATTAACTATTTCCTTGCAGGGTTGTACAAGTTACATACCTATTCTTTCATGCCAGATAGTTCGAGTTTTTACCAAACAAACAGTTATTTATTTCATGATCATACTAACTCTATATTCAATAAGGCACTGGTCTAGTGTTTTCATTATCACTTATACAAATTCACTTTACATTTACTTAATTAGATTGCATTATTGTTTTAGCATTACAATTTAGATCATTTAGAATTAATTTGCTATCTTTTCATCTGTTTTATAATTTATGCCATTATCAATAGTTAGATTAATTCTAATCAAAGTAGTGATCATCTTTTTATTTGCTTTATTAATTAGAGGTTTACCTGCCTAGGTCTGGTAGAGCCTGAAGTGAAGGGAGTTTAGCCATATCTACCCTGTGTCAGTTAGCCAAAAACATCAAGAGAGCCTGGCAACCTCTTAGGGTTAACGACCTACGTTTTTGAGACCTAACAAAATTGGCGACTCTACTGGGGAAACACATAGAGAAACTCGGTAGTAGACCATGTTATTAGAGTTAGAAAATTAAAAGGCATAACTCTGTTAGTGGAAGGAAAAACCTAGGAAATTGATTAGCCCTCTAAATAGAGGTGGTGACTCTACACAAAATTCAAATACAGATTGGTAAACTCTACTGGCAAGAACCCAGAAAGATGAAGTTTTCCTCTTCTCACAAGAGGTGGTGACTCTGAAAATAAAGTTGATGAAACATGAAAAAATATAACATACCCTCTTTAGATGCATTCTTTGAATTAAGGATACATGAGGGAGAATCTGGGTGTGATTTGTTCCACAAGTTGGTGGACATCTATATACAGATACTTTTTCATCTCAAACCTAGTGTATCCTTATGCATTAAAACGTTCATGTTTGCTTATGAGCCTATGTCAATTTATTGGCCTGAACCATTAAAGCCAGTTACTCTAGACCAAGTGGATCAATTGCTTCCTATCATAGAAAGGAAAAGGTGTGAGGATGCTATCAATAGTAAATCTAATGATAATAAATATCAAGAGGATGATCAAAAAAGGCAGCCATTAAAGGATGGGTATGCAAATGAAAATAATAACTATAATAGACCACATGATGAGGATGAAGATAGAGAGGGTCTATCCTGCATAATAGAAATTGTGACTGTAAATGTTATGAGGAATCCATTGAAAATCTAGATTTTGATGACAATCATGTGGATTTGCAATTAAGTGATTCTCGCAGCTCTTATGAAGGATAGGAGAGGTTTCTTGATCAAGATGCTGTTGATCTTGATAGCATGACTAATCAAGAATTAGAAGTGTATTTAGAATGGAAAGAACAACTGCTTAGGAGCATACAACAGAGGATACAAGAAATCGATGATAGACAGAAGGCACAATTAACCATCCAGGCATCGAAACCACCAAAATATGTCACTCCACATAAACAAGGTGGAAATGTCAATTCACATACACCCTCTCAAAACACATACGCTCCATATACTCCAAGAGTACCTCATAATCCATACCATAACCCTATTCAGCATAATAAGCCACCACAAGGGCTCCAACCTATAAATGTAAGTAACTTTCCTCAATACTATCCACCACCAGGATAGTACTATGCCCCACAATACCAGTAATATGTGCCACAACAAAATGTTTACTATCAGCCTCCATATCAGACAAGTTTTATCCCATCCCACCCACCGCAATATATGAATCAGTAGTGTTGGGGGGAAGAGGAGCACTATTTTCAAAAAGGAAGACAAACTTTTGATAAAGAGGGTCTACCAAAACATGAACTCCAAGTGTTTCCAAACCCATGCTATCATGTGGATGAAGTCTTTTCAGATAACCAGGGTGAATATTTTCAACAAGAAGAACAAAATCTTGATCAAGAGGAAGTGCACATAGCAGAAAATAATCTTTAGGCCTGTTCAAAACCATTGTATGATGACATAGCACAAGAAGATGAAGAGGATGAAACACATTCAGACAGTTAGGGAGGTGGATATTTTGATAAAGAGTCTATAAATGATCATGTTGATGAATCAGGTACATCAATTTTTTAGCATTATAGTAGTGATGAAAAGAATGATGAAAATTTTAGTGAGAGGGTTGATGAAGAAACATGGTCACTTGACAGTGAGCATATTTCAGAATTGCTCACCAAAGAATATCAAAGATATGTACATAAAGATGATACCCAAATATTGTGTCGAGCACATATATCTTTTGACAGTGAATCCATTCAACATGGTAAGGGTGATGAAATATATGAGGCCATATTTCCCAAGTCACATTTTTTGCAAAGAAGAGACAGATAGTGGTCATGAGTTCTCTTGTGACACTGATCCAGAGATAAAGATGTCCATTGAACCAGAGGAGGTTGATGATTCCAGTATGTATGATTGGCAGATTATTGACTCTCAAGCATGTGGGGAAGATGAATGTGATAAGGAAGAGGATACAGTGTTTTATGTTGGAGCCAGCATTGATGATAGCATGTGTCAGAAGCAGCTTGATCTATTCCATTTTCCAATACATTTAAAAGACCAGCATTTGATGAATAACAATAGATATGATAAACTAAGACATCGTACAAGATCTAACAATTATGACTTCCTTATGTCACACAATGATGAAGGTGTTCAGACTATTCTTGACTTGCAGATACTGAATAATACAAAACACACTTGTAGCTTAAACTATGATGCATTAATGAACTATATGAACATATTCAGTCAAGCAAATGGGGTATCATTACAACATGATCAGAACAAGGTCTTTAACAGGGGAAAGACGTGGATTTCCTTTTTTGATATGGTCTTTTGACCATATTAGTTTTGGGGAAAAAGTAGACTCTATAACCCAATGGAGAAGGCACTGGTCTGCACCCTAGAGATATAGGGATCTTGCTATGCCCACAAGGGGCATACATCCCTAGAAAGAGCCACTATTGGGACTGAAATTCCCAAGCTACTTTTTGGTAAATATTAAGTTTCAATCATCCAAAGATTTCAGTATGTGAGCATATATGGAAAGATCCACAGTTGTTTTCAAGCATAAATGAACAATTGAGTTGATAGAAATATTTGGATTTGATCAATTTTGATTCCTAAAGACTTAATATAACATGGTTGAAGTGCTCATTAAAGATGAACCGTAAACAAAGAAGTGAAAAGTTACAAATCTTGTCAAAAATAAAGAAAAAATGGCATTAAGTACCAGAGCTGAATATGGGTGAATTCCTTGTCGAAAATGAATAGGGGTTGCTTTTTGAACCATCTTAAAATTCCTTGTATTTTGCAAGTTATGTGTGTTTTTGGTAAAATGCATTGTGGTATGGGTTTGTATGTTTGTATATACAAAGTCGTTTGTATATACAAAGTGGTTTGTAAGTTGTGTCATTGTATGATGCATATGCAAAGTCCCTTGTATATCAGGTCATGGTATGATCGCATAAACGAGTCATCGGGTTGATGCATCATTTATTTGTATGCATTTGGCTAATGTTTTTTTGTTACATACAAGGTGGACCTGACGAGGTTAAAAATTGAAATGTATTTTCCGTCGGGTCCGTTGCTTGTATGTTATGTTTGTATGTTTGGCAGAACGCAACATACATTGTGATACATACAAGGCGATATGCATAGCTGGACTCGAAAAATTTGTGAAATAAGGAAAATTCATTGTATGTTTGTGCTTTGTATGTATTTGACATACATTGCTGATATACAATGCATTACATGCAAACCGCAGAACCAAAGGTTTATTAAAGTTGAAACATTCGTTGTATGTTTGTATGTATCTTAGATACATGCTGATATACATTCCATTATATATAATTGGAGGAACCAAAAGGTTATTTAAAAGAGTTAAATGCGTGTATAGTCCGTGCTTTATATGCATGCTTTTGAACATACATTGCATTTGATACATACAAGCCAGAATTTAGAGAAATTTAAATCTAGTATATACAATGTTTCACACCGGGACTTTATGTATATCGCCAATGCATATACAAGTTTATATAAGCCTGGATTTGAATGACATATTAAATATTGTGAATTTTAGCTTGGGGCCGTGCTTGTATATGAAAGAAATGTATTCGATATACAAGAGAGAATGATGTTCTTACAGTGATGTAGGAGGTCCTGTCAACATAGAAACCCTAAAACGACATTAAAATCCGAATGGTTAAGATATTTTTCTGAAAGTTGAAATATTGGTTTTTTGCAGGATATACACAACAGGGATTAAGTTGTATAAACACCCACGAAAGGACCCCGAGGAGCTGAATAAAATATCGATAAGGGAAGTAATTACTTAAGTAAATACATGTCTTTAAACAAATTTGTTTTGATTATTTGATCAGAAATTAATTTGTGTTTTATCTGGTCTTTTTAGGATAATAAAGAAACCCTCGAAGGAGATTAAGTAGAACTACAGTTAAAGAAGCTTTATTTAACCCTGAAATGGTTATCCATTTGGTGATTAAAGATGAGTATTAATTTTCCTGAAACTGTTTTATTAAGACAAACATTGTTGTTCGGTTATCAACCGTCACAACTATTGTAACTGGTCTAAAGCTTGTATGCCACTCTTTATAAGAGATGACCAAGACCACAAAAAGAGGAGAGGGGAGATAGAATAGAAGATAAAATAGGAAAGATTACAAAATAGAACAGGGGATACTATAGATTAGATTTGAACAGCAATGTCAGTTCACTTTTAATATATTTTATTTCTGGTAGACCATGTGCAAGCATTCTCTGATGAAGTCAAGTATGTGAACATGAAGCAGTAACTACAAATTTTGGTATCAACTATCTGTTTAATTTATTCATTTATATGACTGTCTCCTTTCAAAGTTTTCTCTGTTATTTAATTTGAGTTATCAAGTATATCTTCAAGTTGTCTATACACATTTACTGTTATAGTGTGATAAGATTAATTAGTTTCTATTTTCAGAATTAAATCCTTTAAATATGTCACAGTAACTGTGAAGACATTGTCATGGATCTGTAAGAAGAGTCATATAGTTAGGGTTTGTATTCTGTCTCCAGTTTTTGATAAATTTGTTACAATTGTAGTATTATTCTGATAGGTTCCTTCAAGCAGGGATTAAATCCTTTTAGATAAATGTAGGTAATTTAATTTTATAAATTGGATATATATAAGTATGGAATATTAACTATTTCCTTCTAGGGTTATACAAGTTACATACCTATTCTTTCATGCCAGATAGTTCGAGTTTTTACCAAATAAACAGTTATTTATTTCATGATCATACTGACTCTATATTCAATAAGGCACTGGTCTAGTGTTTTCATTATCACTTATACAAATTCACTTTAGATTTACTTAATTAGATTGCATTATTGTTTTAGCATTACAATTTAGATCATTTAGAATTAACTTGCTATCTTTTCATCTGTTTTATAATTTATGCCATTATCAATTGTTAGATTAATTTTGATCAAAGTAGTGATCATCTTTTTATCTGCTTTATTAATTAGAGTTTTACCCACCTAGGTCTGGCAAAGCATGAAGTGAAGGGGTTTTAGCCATATCTACCCCGTGTCAGTTAGCCAAAAACATCAAGAGAGCTTGGCAACCTCTTAGGGTTAATGACCTGCATTTTTGAGACATAATAGAACCTAAATAAGTTAGTGAAGCTTGCACTGATGAAAATTGGGTAAAAGGAATGGAAGAAGAATTAATACAAATTGAAAAGAACCACACTTGGGATTTTGTTGCTAGACCAGAGGACAAAAATGTAATTGGAACCAAATGGGTCTTTTGGAATAAACTAAATGAAGATGGTGAAGTTGTAAGAAACAAAGCAAGGTTGGTATGCAAAGGCTATTCTCAAGTAGAAGGAATTGATTTTGAAGAAACTTTTGCTTCGGTGGCAAGAATGGAGGCAGTCAAATTATTTCTTGCATTTGCTGCTTTCAAATATTTTAAAGTGTATCAGATGGATGTCAAATCAACATTCCTAAATGGAGATTTGGAGGAAGAAGTCTACATTGAGCAACTGGAAGGACTTCAGTTGTCTAATCAGGGTGACATGATTTGTAGACTGAGAAAAGCCTTGTATGGACTCAAGCAAGCTCCAAGAGCCTGGTATGCAAGATTGGACAAATATTTGCTTAAGATAGGTTTTAGCAAAGGTATGACTGATAGTAATCTTTACTTCAAGATAAATCATGAGGACATCCTGATTGTTGAGGTCTTTGTTGATGATATCATTTATGGTGGAAATGAATGTATGTGCAAAGCATTTGCTGACCAAATGAAAAGTGAATTTGAAATGTCAATGTTTGGAGAGATGAATTTCTTCCTAGGTTTGCAAATTGTTCAGTTAGACAAAGGTATCTTTATATCTCAGTCAAAGTATGTGAAAGAATTGCTGAAGAAGTTTGGAATGGAAGATTCAAATCCAGTAGGTACACCTATTATAATGAGATGCAAGTTAAGTAAAGATGATGATTCTCCCAACACAAACTAGAAAAGGTATAGATCAATGATTGGAGGATTGCTCTATTTGACCCAGACCAGACCTGACATCATGAACGTCATTAGACTTGTTGCTAGATTTCAATCTGATCTAAAAGAATCCCATGTTGTGGCAGTCAAAATAATTTTTAGATATCTCAATGGGACAATTGATTATGGATTGTGGTATCCAAAAGATAATGACTTTACTCTTCATGCATATACAGATGCCAATTAGGCAGGAGATGTGCATTACAGAAAAAGTACTAGTGGTGGTGTCTTTTTCTTGGGAAGAAGATTGGCCTCTTGGATGAGCAAAAAGCAAGAGGCAATATCTCTATCTACTGCAGAAGAAGAATATATAGCAACAACAAATAATTGTACTCTAGTACTGTGGATGAAGTAAATGTTGAAGGACATTAGAGTTGTGTTTGAGGAGCTAGTCACAATATTTTGTGATAATTCTAGTGCAATAAGTATCTCAAATAACCCAGTGTTGCATTAAAAAACAAAGCATATATCCATCAAGTTTCATTTCTTGAGAGAGAAGGTAAATGAGAATGAACTCAAGTTGGAGTTTGTGTCATACAAAGATCATATTGCAGATATCTTCACTAAGCCTCTTCCCAAGGATACCTTTGAATATCCCAAAGAGAAGTTAGGAGTTATTACCCCTCCAAATTAGAACTAAGATGCACTAAGGTACATTAGTCTGGTGGAATTCTCAGTCACATCTTCAGGTCCGGATTGATGTTGAGAAAACACTACTCTAAGGAGTAGTGAGTATACAAATGTTGGAGATCAATCTGAAATAAAAAGGGGAAGAGATGATTGCAAATATGCGCCCTTTGCCATTGATGTCAAAGGGGAAGAGAAGTCATGTAAAAAACTTGGAAGCAAGTAGTTGTTGGTGAAAGGGGGAGCAGTGAAGAAAGTAGTTGTAGGTGTGACAGGAGAAAGGGGGAGAAGTTCTTGTCTTGATGGTTGAATCAATTTTTCACATCATATGTTTCCATCAATGACAAAGGGGGAGATTGTTGCAAATATGTGCCTAATGTGTTGTCATTGATGTCAACATATCTTTCTGTCAGAAATAGTGAAGACAATGCAGAGGAGTGATTAGTATTTCTTGTAAGGTGAAGATCAGAGTATGCATATTAAAGGGCCTGTACTTGGTTGTCTATTGTTACTCCAGCTAAGATTTGAGAGGTCCGCATGAAGATTTGGTGAAGTTATGGCCCTCTAAGTAAAACAAGTTTCTGTAGTTGTTCTATAATGACAGAGTGGCAAGGAGTTGGTCCGGATTGGTCTGGTATGAGCATATTGTGATCTACATATCTAGAGACTTGTCTAGGATGTTGGTGTGTTCCCTCAACTCAAGTGGTTCATGGTTTGGAGGTCCAGAAGTAATCTTTTTAGTTTGATAGTCATGGCAGTGTGTGTTCTTGAGGTTCAGTGTGAAGATGCAAGTGATTCTAAAGAGGTGAAGTGGTGTGGCTATTCTTGTTGACTTATTTATGCTTGTGGTGGTCTCTGGATTGTGTGGCAGTTGTGTTGGAGGTCCACATTGATAAAGGAGCTTATGCTTGAATTTTTTCTCTTAGTTGTTGTTGTTCTTCCTAGTCTTGGTCAACCGAATGTTCCTAGTGTGTTGTGGATGATCTAAAGATCATTTTATGAAGTTGGCATGTTAATAGAGGAAGATTCAAGTCTTAGCTATGATTGGATGACAGTGTAAAGATCCAGGTTAAGTTTGGCTGACCTTGTTGATCATTCCAAGATGGATGAAGTGTATTAATACTTGGCAAATAGTTGTCAAACATTATCCTTGTGCAAGATAGATCAAATTCGAATAAATGATTAGAAGTAGAGCAGAGAAGAAAAGGAGTGAGAGCAGCATAGAGTGTGAAGTTGGTAAAGAAGAATTTAGGAAAAAGGAGAAGTCTTTAAGCATTCACTAAAACTAAACTAGGCATGAAGTAGATTCTATTTCTCAATTAATTCATTCTGGTCTAAATAAATTTTGTAGGCAGTGAGCCTCCCTTTTGAGTAGTGAGCTCTGGGCAGTGTACCTGAAGGCATGCGCCTTCTATTTTTCTAAAGTACTTTTAATAGGGTACAAATCTTTGTAGGTTAACCCCCACCGTGGTTTTTCTCTTAACCAGGTTTCCACATCAAAATCTTGGTGTTAAGTGTATTGATCATGTTTCTGCTCTTATGTTTTTGATCTATGCTTTATTATTTACATCATTAATCTGGTAGCAAGTTAATAAAAAAGGTTAAAAATAGAAAAAGTTTAAATTGTGGGACAAATGATTCACCCCCCCTCTCAATTATCTGGTCTAATTCCAACAACATATTCTAGCTCAAGAGTCTCTAAGGTCTAAGCAATTGGAGGGGCAGTGGACTATGGAACACTCCCCTCAACTATTTTCCTTCTTGAGCTCCTTTTGATCAAGGGGATTTTATCTAAGTCCTCAGATTCCTCCTTTGCCCTTTTATGTTTGTTGGGCTTAGGAGCTTTTGGAGGACTTTTTGTTGTTTGTCTCTGCCATGCTCCTTCCCTGTGCTTTTTGGGCCTAGAAATTTTGGCAGATTCTGTCACTACCTCCTCTTCCACAATTACAACACCCCTCATCTATCTAGTTGGGGTGGACTCCTTAGCTAGGGTTAATTTTTGTTTTTTGAGTGAGTTTTCTTGGAGGGTTGCTCTGTAATTGTTTCTTCTAGCTGCTCAACTATAGTTGAGGGTTCTGCCATAGCTCCCTTGCCCTTCCTCTTCTTCTCAGTAGTTGTGGTAGGTACTAGGATTTCTTGTGCTATTTTTGGGATAGAAGTTGGTGTCTACTCCACTATCTTCTCCTTTCCTTTACCTCTCCTAGTAGCTGGGGGTGAAGTAGAGGGTGCTGCCTCCTAAGTGGAGGAAGTTGCTTCTGTAGTTGTTTTCCCGATCTTTTTCTTGGCTTGTTATGTGTCATTTAAGAATGATTTCCACAAAGCCTCCCCTTTAATTTGAGATAGAAAATTATGTTTTAAATAAAGTAAATGAGTCCATGGTGCTTCATAGGACCCTTCCCCTATTGGTACTTATCTGGTGAAGCCACAATTGTAGAGTACATAAAATTTGGAAGGTTGATGCTATATTCTAGGTGGGCATGCCCATTCCTTAAGCAAATCATCATCTGGAGCTCTCTCTTTGTGGTTATAGATCCCCTTCTATTCTGAAGCTCCTATAGAAAGACTGCTGCAATGGTTGTTATACTATCTCTAGAGTTTGAAAAGCTCATCAATTTCTAGAGTTTGGGAGCTCTTTATTTTGATATTACTTAATAGTGATTGCTTGATTTTAGGAGGGTTTAGTTACTCAAATGATTCAAATTGAGGGGTTAATTCATAATTATAAGGAAGGATTTGACACTCTAGAACGGAGGTGTCAACTTGGCAGTTATGGAAACATACATAGGCTAGAAGAGGAATAATGGAAGTGGGGTACGTGTCCAAGTATATTGCACAAAAATAGAAATGAAAAGATTGGTAATAATTAACTTATTCTTGGGTTGTTGCATTTCCACTTTGATGAGGTGTGATGTGAATTTGTCTTTATGCAACTTTCCATTAATTTGCATGATGTCAGCATCGCATGATCTGGTACTTTCTCCTGCATATGGATTTGAATGTGGCTGCTGGTAGGTGACATCGTTGGATGGCATGCAAATGATATCCATTGGTGGCTGTAAAGTGATCGTCCTGCATGGGTCTCCCTTTTTGAAAGTGGAGGGTGAGTCATGCTAACCTCATCATTTAGTGACCCTACTTTGATGTCTAGAAAGGTGGGTCCCATCCATTTGAACTACTACCAATTTGGTGAAGCACTGGAGGTACTCCTAGTTGGCTCCAAAGATGCATGTGGATGACTCTAGAAGAGCGCCTGGTTAGCTCTAGAGAGCTTTTGCTAGAATCCTATATGAAGAAGGGAACTGCCATTTACTTGTTTTTAGCCCCCTAAGCAAGAAAGACAACCATTTATTGGTTTTCCATCTTCCCCTTATTTTTTTCTTTTTTTTCAGAATGGCCGCCATTTGCTGGTTTTCAACCCCTCTTTTTTTTCTTCTCTTTTTTTTGAGAAGGGCCACCATTTGTTGGTTTTCAACCCCTCTTTTTGTTGTCCTTTGAATTTCTCAAGTTGTGGCAGAGGCTATGACCCCTGTCACCAAGCACAAGTCCCTGGTAAACTACTTTTTTGTAGTTGGTCTTGTATAGAACCAAATTCTATGACCATTTACTAAGAATGTGTTGTCTCCTCCATCAATGGGTGCAGTAAAATTGTTCCATTCTCATAGACTTCCCTAATTTGGTAGGGTCCCATCCAATGAGTTTGTAATTTCCCCTTGAACTCCTTGAACTTAGAAGCATACAAGAGAACCTAGTCCCCTTGTTGAAATGTCCTCTTTTTGATGTGTTGATCATGCCATTATTTCCACTAGTGCTGAATAAGTTCTATCTATTGTATGGCCTCTATCTTGATTTCATAAAACTCATTAAGTTGGAGAATCCTATCTTGTTGTGCTATAGATAATGGCATCTCAATGTCCAATGAGGTCTTTAGTGTTTGCAATTCAAATTCTATAGACAGTATGGGATTCTTCCCATAAACCAGTTCATAGGGTGAAAACTTGGTTGTTTATTTCCATGTGATGTTGTAAGCCCAAAATGCTTCAGGTAACATGCTGGTGCAAGCTTTCCTATTCATGGCCACTATTCTTGTTAAGATGTTTTCTAGCTCTTTATTTGTCACCTCTACCTACCCATTGGCCTGGGGGTGGTAAGGTGAAGAAGAAATCCCTGTGCTTAATTTGGTATAGATCTATGAAATCTTGAATTACCTGAGAAGTGAATTGTGGCCCTCTATCTGAAACTATTGATCTTGGGGCTCCAAACCTCAAGAAGATTTTGTTATAAAGAAAATCAGCAACTCTTTCTTCCCTTGTAAACTTTAATGCCTAAACCTCAACCCATTTGGTTACATAGTCAGTGTAGACCAAAACATATTCTTTGCATGAAGAAGGTGGAGAAATAGGCCCTACAAAATCTAGGCCCCATTTCTCAAATGGTTCCAACACTACTTAAGGGTGTAGTGACATTTCCTGGGTGAAGGTTAGTTGATCCACCCTTTGGCAATGATCACACTATTGCACATATTTCCTAGTATCCTTATGGAGGGATGGCCAGTAGTAACTGTCTCCTAGAATTTTGTTGATTGTTCTTTGTGAGGAATAATGTCCACCTGAGGGTTCATCATGATATGCCCTTAATACATCAAAGATTTCATTAGCTCTTAAACATCTACGTAAGATAAAGTTAGGACCACATTTAAACAACAAAGTTTCAACCATTTGTAAGATAAAATTTCTTTTACCAATCACTGATTTTGTTTAGAGGTGAATTGAGATGGAAACAATCCTATAGCTAAGAAATTAGATATGTCAGCAAACCATGGTGTAGTAGAAGAAACAACAAAGAGATGTTCATCTAGAAACTTATCTTCCACTAGTTGGTTTTCTCCACCTGTATGCAGTGTTGATAGAAATTTAGAAACCAAATTGAATTTTTCTGGATTGTCTATGATAGTAAAGTCAAATTCTTGCAATAGTAACAGCCATCTAATTATCCTTGCATCTACTATAGGTTTGTTCATTAAGTATTTAATGGCTGCATGATCAGTATGCACAAATATTTTATATCATGTGATATAATGTCTGAATTTGTTAATAGTATAGATGACTACCAATAATTCCTTTTCAGTTGTTGTGTAGTTATTTTCTGCAGGGGTAAGGTTCATACTGATGTAGTAGATTGCATGCATACCTTTCCCCTTCCTCTTTTTGTCCTAAGACTACCCCAATGGATTCATTTGAAGCATTAGTTTGTATGTGAATGGGCAAATTCTAATTGGGTCCCCTTAAAATAGGTGTGACTGTAAGTTTCTCTTTAATGGTTTCAAATGTTGTTTGACAGTCCTCTATCTATTGGAAGTCAACATCCTTAGTTAGCAGGGAGAACATAGGAGCAGTTATCTTGCTGAATTTTTTTATAAATCTCTTACAGTATCCTGCATGACCTAGGAAGCTTCTAACATCTGTTTGGTTTTTAGGTGAGGGTAATTGCTTTATCACTTCTATTTTGTTCTAGTCTACTTTGATTCCTTTGGTTGATATATGATGCCCAAGGACAATCCCTTCTACCATCATGAAGCATTTCTCATGGCTTAAAGATAGTTGATTTTTCTCACAACATTGCAGCACTTTATCTAAGTTCTTGAGAGCTTCAAAGGTGTCTCTATACACAGTAAAGTCATCCATATAGACCTCCATACACTCATTATCCAGTTCAGCAAAAATAGCTAAAACATCCCTCTAAAAGGTAGCTGGAGCATTACATAGGTCAAATGGAAGGACTCTATATGAAAAAGTTCCCCAAGAATAGGTAAAGGTGGTCTTGTCCTTGTCCTCTAGTGCTACTTGAATCTAGTTATATCCACTAAATCCATCTAGGAATAAGAAGTACTTTTTCCCTGCTAGGTTGTCTAGCACTTGGTCAATGAATGACAAGGGAAAATAATCCTTCTTTGTGGCTTTGTTTAGCTCTCTATAGTTAATAAATACCCTCCATTTTCCATTCTTCTTAGGCACTATAACTAAGGCTAAGACCCACTGATTGTCTAAAATAGGATAGATGAATCCTTCTTATAGTAATTTCTCTATTTTAGTTTTAACAATATCCTTTAATGCAGGGTTTAGTCTCCTCTAGGGTTGTCTAACAGGTTTGTCATCTTTAGTGTATATATGATGGGTACAGATCTCAAGAGGGATACCTTTCATATCCTAATATTCCCAAGAAAAAGTTGTTGAATGGGAGACAAGGAGATCAAGAAGTGTTTCTTCATGCTTTCCTATTAGCTGAGTGTTGATGTTCAATGTTTTCCCAAGTAGGATCATAACCTACTTTGTAATCTAATCCATAGATGTCCCTACCCCATGTTTTGAAGTCATAGTGTTAAGAGGATAGGAATGTGGGAGTAGCATATGAAATGTGGCCCAGTCTCTATATAAGGTTTCTTCACAAGGAATGATGTTTGCAAGGGTACAATGGGTAGTAGTCAGAAATTCTCTCTTCAAGTCTTAGGGTAATTCCATTGTTTCTTTCCCAATGAGAATGTGAGTTATATCTTCAAGTGTGTCATAGTTTATTCCTTCTTCTAATTCACCCAAATGTTCCTTGATGGTACCATAGCTACTGAGACACTATTTTTCATGTTATTAGGCTCATCTACCCACATTGTTCCTAAATAGTGTATGGATGGTTTAGTTGGAGGATATAAGGAGATTTTCTTCAAGTCTAACCCATTTGAAATGACCATGTCCCTAGTTCTACAATTAATAGATGTTGTTGTTGTAGCCATCCATGGCCTTCCTAGGATCAAGGGATAAGCATATCTTTGGTTTCTAGGCTCTAATATCAGAAAGTCTATTAGAAATTCCCATGATTCTACAACAACTGGAACATCAATTAATACCCTTTTGGAATAGCCACTAACTGAATAGCCAATTGGAGGATTGTGGATGTGGCCTAGACACTAGTTAGGGCCAATTTATCCAAGGTGTGAACTGTCATTACATTTATTGTTGCCCCTAGATCAACCAAAAAATTTGATATTTCTACCCCTAAAATGTGGACAATTATGACAAGGTTCTCAGGATCTCCATATTTTGGGAGGAACATCTCCCCCACATGGTCTACTACTTTTCCTTCCACCTGAATGGTGGTAGGGAAGTTTTTCTTTCTACCCTAGGTTTTAATGCGATGTTGTTTGATAAATTGATTTAGTTCAGGCACATCCCTTATTGCCTGCAGGAGTGGAATTTCAATATTCAGCTATCTGATTTCTTGCAAAAGTTCTGATTCAATGGTAGGTTGGGCTTGTTTTTGTAGGACAATTTTTTGAGGTACATGCTATTTGAGCCATTTTGGATAAGGTGCTTTCTTTTTTGTCTCTAGAATAGCTCTAGAGTTCTTCTCAGAAGTAGTTCCAGAGGTGATCTCTGGAGCTTTTCCTTTAGGAGGAACTATAGAGTTACCTAAGGGCTATTCTTCTAGCACAGTTTCGATAGTAATCTTCCCCTGAGATTGAGTGGATGGGTTTTTAGGTTCCATGTCTTTAGTTACTTCAACTATGAGCAAAGGAGATGGTCTTGGTAGTGCTTTCCCATAACGTAGCTGGAGTTTATGTAGATAAATAGAGTTTACACCATCCATGTTTTCTTTCTCTAACATGTAAACATATGCTCCCTATTTATTTCATGGATTTACTATAGGTTGAGCTGGTAAGGGTGGCTGACTAACTGGCTCAGTTTGTGACTGCCCCTGTGTGTTGGGGGGTCCAGTTAGTAATGCTTGTTGAGGTTGAAAATGTCTAGGTTGTCCTTGGTATTGTTGATTGTAATTCTGCTGAGGACTCCACTGAGGCTGCATGTTTTATGATCCATATTGTTGTGGCCATTGTTGGTTTCCCCATGGTTGGTTTTTCCAATGCTGGTTTGACTAGTCTTGTGGTACCCAAGGAGGAATGTTTTGAGGTCCCTACCAAGTTGGATTCCATTGGTTGTTTCCCTAGTTTGAAGGACCCTTGTAGGAAGCTTGATTTAGGTACTGATTGTATGGGAAGTGGCCAATTTGTTTTTTCCCCATGTAATTCAACTCCTCTTCTAGTATGGTATTCTTTTTAGACAACATTTTTATGGCTGGGAGATAATCACAATGATAGGTAGGGTATTCTTTGTAATAGATCTGGTAGATTTCTTACTTGTCTAATGGGCATTCTCGTTCCTACACCTAGGATGGTATATGGAAAGGGGTTCAGTTGTTTTGTTTTGTTTAGTTGTTCTTATATTTGCCTAAATTCCATCTAATGTGGTATTGAGTTGGACCAGGATATCTATTTTTAGGTTTACAAATTCCTCTATTAATTTTCCTATGTCATTCTTCCCTTTTAAAGACCTTGGTGTTCTCACTCCATCCTAGGTTTTAGAGTAGTTCCTGTAGATTTCCTCTATAGCAGACATATCCATTTTGCTAATATTTCCTCTCCCCATTAGATCTAGTGCTTATTTTGATTCTCTATCCAATCCTATTACAAATAGAGTTTTGGCCAAGGTGTGAGCCACATGATTGCCATATCTCTTCAAGGTAAAGCTGAACCTATCTAGATAGTCTTCTAAACTTTCATACTCCTATTTAGTTCTGAATAGCTCTTCCTTTTTATCATTGACCCTGTACTAGTGTTGGTACTTGTCTAGGATCTCAGTTTCCATTTGACCCCATAAGTGAATGAAGTTTGGGGCTAAACCCACGAACCACATCATGGTAGAATCTTTTAGGGTAGAAGGGAAAAGCTTAAGTTTTTGATTATCTGATACGTAGTCATATGTTGGGCATAAAACCTGAAACTCAAACAAAAACTAATCAGGATCTTCAGAAGCAAGACCCCTGAATGTGGGTAGATTTGAAGGTGAACTGTTCTTCATAGGGTCATTGTCTCCAGGAGCAAGAACCATGGGTTATGATAAGGTTATGGAATTCTCATGTAGAGGATCTGCCTCATCATTGTGATTATCCCCCATGTCTGATGCTTCTTCTTCTCGAGACTCAGTATGAGGTTCTAAAGAAATGGGTTCTCTTAATAGATCTACTTGGTGTTTTCTCTATAGTTCTTGAATATAATCAGAGAGTGAAACATTTCAAGGACTTGTGGGAATGTCAATTTGGGGTGTAGTTTCCAAGATATGTTCTAAGTGTTCCTCTTCAACAAGATCTTGTACCACCGTACTGCTTTCACCAGTTTTTTGTAGATGGGGTGTTTGTTTTATGTATCTACCTTTTGAATCCCTAGGCCTAACCATACATATTCAATTTAATAAAAAAAAGACAACTAACTAGGGTTTCTTATTGACACAGTTATCCCTAACAATGATGCCAAAAATGACAAGGGTCACAGTACCTTGGCATTTAATAATGTTTTTCATGTGTCAAGTCTAGGGTTGTGTCTTAGCTTGTCTACAATAAGGAACTTCATAGCCAACAACCCTTTAACTAATCCTATTGATTTGACTATTCTAAGGGATTACTGTTGCTAATTATCTGGTATGAAATGAAATTCTAAAAACACCAAAATAATGTTAAAGAAGGAGATTGCTGAAAAGAATCTATTCTAGTTCACACAAAGCTAGAATTATGCATTTATTAGAAAACAACTATTTAAATAGTAATTGACCTATCTTATGGAAGTAGGAAAATTGTACTTCTAATGAAAACTATAAATGAGATAATGAAGCGAAGATACTAGTCTCCTTTCTATTGGTGGGAGTGGGCCCTTGCTCCACACCTTCAGAACTAAAGGCTAAACAAGAAACTTAGAATAGAAATGCAATAACACAATCTTCCTTTAATCCAATCTCATCAAAATATGTTGTATTCAAAAGTATATGCTCTGTTCTAAAAATGAAATTACAATAATACTAAAAGCAAAAATTTGTATATCTTTATGTTGTTCCTATCAAAATATATTAGTCCAAGAGATGAGATATCTTTTGGAACTAACTATTCTATCTATCAATTCATCTTTGAGATATAACCAATCTCTTATTCTAACTAAGACATACAACTATCCAACTGAAAAGTATAATCATGCAAAATTAAAAAGGCTTTAGTGGTACTAAAGTTCGACTAAATTTAAAGTTTTAACTTAAACAATAATGGGTAGCGAGGCCCTGAAATATAGGTCTTAAACAAGTCTTTGAAACTCATGCAATAAAAAATAAAAAGCAGATCAAATCCCTAGTAGACAATTGGAGTCTTCACGGGAACACTTGGTGTTGGATGGACAAACTCCGTAGCACTGTAGTCACATCTAGAGATGTAGGTTGTCAATAGTGCTGGAGACTCTGTACTATTGCCAGCAGCTCCAGAGACTGTGTTGTTTCTAGTAGCTCTGAAGATGCATCCATGAATCCATTGAGGCACAACTCCAGAGATCACCACCTCCTTTTCTCTCCTACTCCTTCAGAAATCCTCCAACACTTTGGAAAACATTGGAGTCCAATGCAGTGTTCTCCATATCTACCTCTGAAGATAATTAAGACTACCTTGGGAGATCTTCAAAATTGTTTTTCTCCTGTGTAGCTATACTTGTGAACCTAATAAGATTTTTTTTGCACAATTTCATTAATTTACTGCAACATAAGTCCTTTCATCAAAAATAATAATCTTCAATAATTCATCTCTTATTAGTGTAACTAAAACAAGACTTTATAGTTTCTATAGTGCAGAATACTAGGACATGCAGAATGGAAAGATGGAAAAAGGGAGTAAAAAGGTATGTTTATCTGAGTGCTACCTGACACTCATCAACTTTAAACTAAAAAGTTATAACAATGAAACTTTTGATTTTAATGAAGACCTGCTTTCTTCTAAAGAAATGGTGGCCATTAGTGATAAAGCACCATCTCATTCTAATGCATGTCTTAGTAATGATGAGGTCCCTTTAGATTTCAACCCTCATAGGCTTGTTGAAACAAAGATGGACCCTCCTCACCATGATAAAAAGAATGATCCTTCTCCATCTTCTTCAACACATGATGACGATTTTCAATTCAACAAAGATAGTCATATGACCTCTCCTCTTCTTTCAGACTTAGATATGCATTATGGGCATGGATTCAAAATCCTTTCTAAACAAGAATATAATAAACATGGGTTAGGCTACAAATAAAAAGGAATTAAGGAACCTATGGAACCAACACCACACTTGTCTAAAGTAGGTTTATGTTTATGACCTTCTCCTACATTCTCTCCACCATGTTTACAACAAAAAGGATTGCTTCCTACTCCACCTATATATCTTCTCTTCTATCTCAACAAGAGTGTATGTTTCCGAGTCTACTCAAAGACTAATTAATCATTCTTCCTCCTCCAACACAAAAAGATATTCAACACAATAATCATTCAACACCTCATTATTGCACATATCATTGACCGCTTGGCCATTCCACTAAGGAATGTCGAGTCTTGGGTGAAAAAATTCAACAACTTCAAACATGGTATGGCTCTAGCACTTTTCACCACTCTTGATGTAGTCCCTAGAGAAACTTGTCCTCCATCCATTTTTAATAATCAAGTTAGGGGAGTGTTGGTGCCTGCATGAATATTCAGGTTTCAAGCAATTAATTTTGCAGGCACTTTCCCAAAAAGTCCAAAAAATTCGAAGTCAGGGTTTCTGTCATCCTGATATTCTTGTGGGGGGTCATATTTCATATATGACCTGATCTTTCGCCCGGGGGATGATGTTCTAAACATTAGTCATCTTAAGGATGATTACCCCGATGCTGCTGCAAGGTTTCAATATGACCTGATATTCTGCAGAGGGGTCATGTTTCAAATATCACCTCATCTTATAAGATCACCTTGATGTTGCAAACGTCAATTTTACATGAGGGTCGATATCTACCTATCCAACAACATCATATTTTGTGGGGGGTGATATTTCAAATATCAGGTGATCTTACGAAATATCACCCTTACCGCTAAATATCACCCCGATATTGCAACATGATGGTGATGTCATCAGGATCGGTGGGGTGTATTATGAGGTCTTCAGCATGACAGTTACTATCAGTAGCTTTGCTGAGGATCCCCCTGATCATTGATGAGGATATGAATATCATGATGACATGAATATGATCAGGAGGTTCATCGGTGAAGTATTCAGTATACATATGAGTAGGAGGATCTTTCTCTGATGCATCAGGTTGAATCAATGAGGGTGGTCATCAGGAGGATATTGAATATCAGGTGATGCAGTCCAGTGATATTTCTTATCGAGGTGATATTTCTAATAAGGGTGATATTTCGCATCAGGGTGATGCAAAATATCAGGGTGATATTTTGCATGTCGAGCAGGCGGGAGATTCACCAACGTGAGAGGATCATCAGCATGAGGTTTGCCATTGGTGAGGGTCATGATGATGAGGTCTGTTGGTTTTTTCCTAGACTGGATGCTTCTTCCCAGTATCCCTACAAGGTAGCCATCAATGATCAACAGGATTTCTGGGCCAGGGGCCAACAGTGTAGGAGATAGACTCTATTTTTATCCCCTCTTCTTCTTTAGGCTCTGCAAAATCTAGGGGGGTATTCCCTATTCAACGCCCATGAGAATATGCTTGTGGGTTGGCTCGGGATGTTGATAAAAAGTAGATAAATCCTCCTATATGAAGACCAAAATTGTGGGATAAGTGCAAAGGGGCTAGCTTTGGGCTTATGTTTAGTTGTGAATCAGAGGATCTTGGTCCTAAACTACTTCTATAGTCCTAATGGTTGTTTTGGAAGTTTGAGTTTGATTTTATATTTGGATGCAAACCTGGACCTAGTGTATAACCTCAACACAGAGCTAGATTGGTGCCTATCTAGGGCTTGGAGTCAGTAGACATACACATGTAAATGTTTAGCATAAACATATCAAGACTGGATTTCAAGGGGATTTGTGTGATATCTACCTTACAGATACCTCCCAAAATAGAGTATTAAGTAATCTCTACTTATGATATCCTTACTGCAATATATTCTCCTCAACACTTGACCTAAAAACACTTTAATCTACCCCTTGAGCAGAAGTTAAGAGATCAAGCATTCAATATAGCAAACCTATATCCTAGAACCCAAGACACCCCTTAGATATCCAGATTCAAAAGAAATGTATATTCAATACATGAGACATATAAGAAAACACATGCAGCATAGCATTATTCATCTAAAACAACATGAAACCAATAAATCTATGCACAATACATAAAACATGAGACTCATAAACTCACAAGATCTCCTGCACAGAGCAACCAAAACTAGTTGTATCTTATTACAATGCCAGATGTGTCCAGTTTTCAACCACCTTACAAATGAGCAACACATCCTGCTATATATAGCAAGGAAGTTGCTCAACATTAATTACATGATGATCTGCAGGATTTTACCAATTACCAACGTTGCCAGAGTGGCGTCAAAAGCAATTCATTAAATGCCACCATCTAAAAAATAGGGAAGAAGAGGAAAGATCAGATTTGGCACCGCCACTTGGAGATCTTCCTCATTAATTTGGTAGCTGATCTGAATCTATCAGGTCCAAGCCCCTGTAAATCGTCATTTATGGCATACCAACTCACAGCCTTGGGAATGCAGTGGTTGCATGTGTCAGACCTCCTCCAGCCTCGAAGAGCTACTATAACAGCATGGAAAAACCCTCTACTTGAATATTTAAATATTAACCATCGATTTCCTCCCTTTCCTGCCAAGATTTACGGCATGGATCACGTTGACATGTCGGCCACCAATGGCAATGTGCCACGTAAGCATCCTATTGACCTTCCCCATCTTTCATGTCTCCATGTGGAGTGTTCTGCGACATTCTTTCCTTTCAAATATATGTGAGACATTATCCTACATTCGCCCTGTGGTAACCCCTTCAGCACTTTATATGTACAGCCGTGATCATTTATAATGTCAATGATTTTGCTCCTAATGATGCCATCTTAACCCTTGTCGTCATCCTCCATCGGCCAGACCGCTTCATCGGCAAACACTATACATGTCTACCTGATACAGAAAGTCACCCCGATGAAGGTTCTCATCAGCCAAACACAAGGCGTCGGAAGAAGATCTCCCAGCCTCACTGATGCGAGAAGTCACCCTGATGAACATCCCGGTGACATCACCAACATATTCTACATACCGCGTACCTCCTCATATCCAAATGACGTCACCATCATATTGGCACCAGGGTGATATTCGTAAGATCACCTGATATTTTGGAATATCACCCCCCGCAGAAATAATAGGGTGCATTGTAGCTTTATTGTAACATCGGGGTGATGTTTGAATATGACTGATATTTAGAAATATCACCCCTTCCTTTGGAATATGATGAAGCCGATAGACAAGCAGATATCACCTTGACATAAGAATGACGTCAGCAGCATCAGGGTGATCTTAACAAAGATCACCTAATATTCAAATATGATGACCCCTCAGGAGATCGGGTCATACTTAGAAACTTTGCAATACCAACATCGGGGTGATCTTAACTAAGATCACCCGATGTTAAAATATCACCCCAGGCGAAAGATCAGGTAGCAGAATATGATGACCCTCGCAAGCAACATCAGGGTGATGTCTGGAAATATGATGATGATGACCTTCTCTCCTTAAGAAATATCAGGTTACCTGTAAAATATGATGAGGAGGCCCTCAGACTTAGAACTTTTTTGGATTTTTGGGAGAGTGTCTGCAAAACTAACTACTTGAAACCTGAACATCTATGCAGGCACCACCATTGGCTCTGACTAGGGATGTGCAGGTGCAAGGCTGCAGTGAGAACTAGATCATCTCCAGGCAGACCAGGCAAAATGCAAAAAATGTAGAACACCGACTATATAGGAGCATTTACTAATATCTTACAAGTGTGCATGGCAAAAGATATTCATGAAAAATAAGCTTTGAGGAATTGACCATGCATAGGCAATTCCAGCATCTCACCACTTAGGGCCTAGAGAAAATAAGAGTCTTCTCCATGAGTGTTGCTAATTTGATAAGGGCCCATCCATAAGGGCTCAAACTTACCATGCTTGCCCTTATCTTGGTCTTTTGCATTCCAGACAAGGACTAGATCATTGATCTGAAATTTTCTATCTGCAGTCCTCTTATCAAACAGATATTTCACTTTCTGTTGCTGCTTGATGTTTGTCTTGTGAGCTTCTCTTCTGACTTCATCCAATGCAACCAGCTGACTTATCCTTTCTGTCATTGGATCATCAATCTCTCCATCATTTTCTTATATAAATTTATAGACTGGTAAGAGATTATTCATAGGCAATCTAGCTGATGTACCATACACTAGCTCAAAAGGTGAGCTCCCAACTGCTTTTTTCACTGTCACCCTGTCAGCCCATAGTGCCAGTTTTAGCTTTGAATCCTAGGCTCTCTTGTTCTTATCCACTATCCTCTTGATGATTTTCATGAGGCTCTTATTACTTGACTCTGCCCAACCATTTCCTTGTGGATGATATGGTGATGCATATGACAAGTTAATTCCATATTTGTTGCAAAAAACAACAAATTCACCTAATCTGAAGCACATAGCATTATCTGTGACCAACTTGAATGGTACTCCAAACCTGATAATAATATTTTCTAGTATGAAATCCATCACCACTTTACTTGTTGCTCTCTTAGTTGGAATGGCTTCAATCCACTTGGTGAAATAATCAGTAGCAACCAAAATCCAACTGTGTCCTCCACTTGATTTTTCTGAAATCTTCCCTATGAAGTCAATCCCCCACTGCTGGAATGGAGCCTCCACAGTTACAATTCTTAGGGGCAATGCACCTTCATACCTTAACTTTCCTGAGAACCTCTAGCAAGGATCACATCTCCTTACCAACTTTTGTGCATCTGAGAAAAGAGTGGGCCACCAGTAGCCTGCTCTGAGAATCTTGTGAGCTGTTGTTTGGGCAGTGTAGTGTCCACCACACACTCCTTTATGCATGTCATTCAAAATATTCTTGGCATCATTTTCATCCACACATCTGAGTAGCACACCATTAGGATTTTTCCAGTACAATTTTCCTTGAACAATGATGTACTTGATAGCATGTAGTTTCAAGGTTCTTTTCTGACTATCACTGAAATGGGAAGGACAATTCAAACTCTGCAAGTAATATACAATATCCTTGTACCACTCAGATTCTGACATGTTAACAACTTCATTTTGGACTATATTGACTTGGCATGCTTCCAAATTTGACTGTGCCATCATTTTAGCTAACCCTTGTCCCCTTACTAGCTTTGTGATCTGTATCTCTATATTGAATTCTTGTAGTTTATTTATCCATCTACATCTTCTTCCAGTTACCTCCTACTGAGTGAAGATGTCCTTGACTGCTGCATGAGGCACATATGCAACTATCTAGGATCCTACCAGATATGGCCTAAAGCTTTTAACTGCTCTAACTAGTGCATATGCCCTCTTTTCCATGATATCATACTTTAATTCAGCAACTTGCAGTGACATACTAAAGAAAGCAATGGGCTGCTCAAAACCATCATCATTTTTATATAGTAAACATGCAGCAATAGTATGGAAAGAAGCAAATGAAAAATGTCTTAGAAAAATTAGGAGACTTTAGCACATGAGCCATCTTTATTGTTTCTTTGATGCTCTGAAATGATTCAATTGCTTCACTTTCCCAATTGACAGTTGCATCCTTCTTCATCATCTTGGAGATGTTCCTTGTAGTTTCTGCAAAGTTAGGAACAAATCTTCTAACAAAATTAATTTTTCCAAAGAAGGACTGAACTCCTTTCACTGTTTTAGGCATCTGAATTCTATCAATGGCAGCCACCCTTTCAGGATATATCCTTATTCCATCTCTGGAAACAATGTGCCCCAAGAGTTTCCCTTCTACTACCCCAAAAGCACATTTCTTTGGGTTGAGAGAGATGCCATACTCTAGTGCTCTAATGAAAATCTTTTCTAGATGCATACAATGTTGCTCCTCTTTCTTTGAATAAGTAGTTAGATCATCTTGATAAACAACCAGAATTGAATCAATCAACCCTACAAAAGTAACATCCATAGCTCTTTGAAAAGTAGCACCTGCATTTGTTAGTCCAAATGGCATTCTTACATATACATAGGTTCCCCATGGAGTGGTGAAAGTAGTCTTAAATTGTTCTGATTCCTTTACCTTCACCTGATTGTAACCTGGAAATCCATCCATCATGGATAGGAGTTCACAACCAGTTACCCTCTGCAGCATAGCCTCCATGTTGGGTAGTGGATAATTATCCTTCAAGGAAGATACATTTAGATTTCTAAAATCAACACAAAGTCTAATGTCACCATTCTTTTTCCTAACTGGGACAAGGTTAGACACCCAAGTTGAATGTCTAATAGGCACAATTATTCCAGCCTCCCTAAGTTTCTTAAGTTCCTCTTGCATTTTTTGAGCTAAGGTAGGGTTAATAGGTCTTTGCTTTTGTCTAAATGGCTTAGCTTCAGGCTTCAAAGGGATCTCATGCTGGAATAGGTCTTCTCTATAGGCCTTTAGGTCCTCATACGACCAGGCAAAGACATGTTTATACTTTTTCAACAATGTAATCAACATACTTCTGATGTGTGGTTTGAGCTATTTTCCAATATAGACCCTTTTGGGGGCATGGAATGTCCCCAAGTTTATCTCCTCCAAGTCATCCTTGTTTGTAGGAGATGTCTTTGTAACACACTGATCTCTATTGCCAAAAGCTCTTTCTAAAGCTACTAACCCTCTAGCGATTTTATTAGTCTTCAACTAAATTATTTCTTTCCCCATAAGAGTTTCTTTTCCATCTACAACTTCTACAAAATTTTGAAAATCAATTTCTTGGTTCTCATACTCATCTATGCAGTGCAAAAATTTTAACAAATCCTTGTCATCATCAAACACTTGCCAACTGCATATGTTCTCTAGTACTACAAGTCTAATTTTCACCTCAACATTTGTGACATCTGATAGAGTGATGTCATCTGGCCTTATGGCCACATTAGCTAAGAAATCAGCCATGACATTTTTTGATCTCTCTATCTAGCCTATTGAAAATGCATCAAATAATTCAATTATATCCCAGAAAGCATACTTATATTGTTTTAACCTTTTATTTTTTTATGCATACTTATCTCTAACCTCTAAAACAACTAACTCTGAATCCCCAAACACTTTGAGCATCTTGGTTCCATGTTTCAGAGCAACATTCAATCCTAACAACAGAGCTTCATACTCTGCAATATTATTTGTGCAGGTAAACTTCAGCAAGAATGAGAATTTTAGAAGCTTACCAGTTGGAGACAGGAATACAACTCCAACTCCAGAGCCCTCCTTTGCACAAGCTCCATCAAAATACATGGTCCACAGACCCTGCTGGTCCAACTTTTGAATGCAAAGGTCTTCCTTTTGGTTTTCTTGATCACTTGAGACAACTCTAAAATTCTCACAGTTAGTGTCTACAAAACAGATGTGTTCTTCTGAATCTTGGTCTTTAACTGACTCCTGTGATCTTTCTTCTCTGATCAGCTTGACATCCTTGCCATTCATTAGGATCATGGCATATGACAGGTCCAGTTGCATACTTCCACCAATCAATGCTACCCATCTCCTTGATAACAGCATACCATATTGTGGCTTTATGTCAACCACTATTATATTCATTTTGTAGGTCTTTTTAGGATATGCTGCCAGTCTGAAATCCACATCCTTTATGATTCCAATGACTGGTACCTCTCTAGCATCCATGGCATAGCATTTTCCACATGTCTTGTCTATTTTTAATCCTACTTGTTGCATAATGGCTAGAGGCATGATGTTTGTTGATGCTCCTGAGTCAAGCATACAATTCCTAATTATTTTCCCATTGATAACAAGGGAGACATAGAATGGTTCCACTTGTGAAGGACATTTAGTCATGGTCACCCCTAGATATACTTTAGGGACTTCATCCTCTTCATTGCACAAGGCCTGCTTCTAACCTTGGGCTACATCATTTTACTTAGCTTGACAAGGCACTCCAGAAATTAGGGATACTGTCCTATTCTTGATTTCTTCATCAGTTCCATCAATGGGACAGAAACCTTTACCTGAGAGAGGACTTGAGTTATATCAAAGGGAACATAATCTTGTACCACAGTTGTAGCTTGTGTTGTGGCTTTGTTTTTATCCTGAGATGATCCAGCTTTTATCTTCATAGTCCCCTGATAATCATTTCTGATCGAACAATTTTTGTTTTGATCCTCAACTTGGGGGATTCTGTTTCCTAGTCTTTGAGAATCATGACCTATTTTCTGCTTAAAATTTTGCTTGTTGTTACCCCACTATTTCTTTTGCGGTTCAACCCCTTTATGACTATGCACTGGCTGGCTTGTGAAAGTACTCTCTGGTTGGTGTGAATTACTTACCTGAGCTTTGCCTCTAAGATTATAGTTGCTCTTGACTTGGGCCACTGCTGCAGCTGTGAGAGCCCTAATTTCTTCATCAGAAGGTCTCTGTAGGTTATTCAAGAAGTTGTGTGAGCCCTGAGCATACACATAATTATCTTCATTATCTTTATCATAGAAAACCTGCTGACAGGCCAAAATCTCATTATCTGTATTCTCATCTGCATCATGAGAAGGATGCTCCCTACTTGTGGACAGCATGTTAACATCATCATCCTGTATATAATATGGCTCGTTGCATTCATCACAAGAAATAGCATTGTCATACAAAGATTGAGCAATCATGCATTGTGACTGTGAATGAGGCATCTGACAGATTATGCACCATGGAGTATCATCAGCAATATTTACAGCTTTCTTCAAAGGATCAGGAGTTTCCTTGGTATGTTGAGCTCTCTGATTTGTGTTGTTATGTGGAAATATAGGTTTACCATTATGCCAATTGGTATTATATGGCATATCATGCAATGATGGCCTTTTTTCCTGCCTTTGGTAGACCTGCCTATCAGGACCTATCCCTTTTTCATTTCTAGCCAGTCTGTAACTTAGGTCCTTAAGAACATTTATTAGTTTATCAATTGTGTCTTCAAGGGAAGATGTACTACCTTGAGTGTTTTGAGGCTTGTTTGGATTCTACAGAATTTTCACCTCATCCCTCCTGTTTGTCTTGCCTGATGCTTTCCTATTATTCTCAATATTCACTGCAATTCTGAAAGCATCTCTAAGAGTAGTAGGACCCTTATCTCTTAACCCATATGTTGTTTTAGCATCAAAAGCATTTATATATAATATTATGCACATAGGTTCATTGGGCCTCATATGATGTGGTAGTTTGTTCAACACTTTAGTAAATCTAGCATTAAAGTCTGCAACCTGCTCATTGGACCCCTTAGTGATTCTGGTGAATTCATTTACAAAGAAGCTAGAGTCAGTTTTATCACCATACTACTCCTTGAAAATCCTTTTGAAATCATCCCATGATGAAATGCTTCAGTCAGGCAGATTTTTGTACCATTCTCTAGCTTCATCAACAAGGGATTGCATAAATGACTTCATAAAAACATCCTCATGCTCAACCTCAAAGTTATCCATGACATTTTGAAAAGCTTTTAAATGATCCTCCCCAGACACAGTATTATTTCCTGAAAACTTTGGCACTTGAAGCCTTACATGCTTGTCAATGGGGTTAGGATAACCAGGAATACCATCAAAAACAAGCTGCCTAAATCTATCCAGTTGCATAGGTTGTCTACCAAACTAATTAGCATTAACATTTCTATTAGCATTTGGATTTCTCACATTATTTAATGATACTCTAGCATTGTTTGCATTTTGTCTTTGATCATTTTACTGATACTAGACTTCATTTCTATGTTGGTTCCTCAGGGAATCTACATTATCAAGGGTAGGGACTGCATCCTGTTGAGCAGTCCTCAAGGCTTGCACCTTTTGTCTTATGTCATCCCTAATTTTCACAGCTTGCAAATATTCAAATTCAACTCTCAATTTCTTGATTTCTTCAGCTATTTCTTCATCTCTAGGCATGGAAGAGGATGGTCTCATTCCATTTTGGTCATCATCATCATCATCATCCCTTGGAGATTCAGCCTCTTCAAATCTTTCACTGGGATCCAGGAAAGGGCGTTCTTGAAACACCTCTGACCTCATTCTTAAGCTACCGCCTTGTTGCCTCTCATATGCACCTTGAATATCAGCTTCTGCATTTGAAAAATAGGGTACATGTTGCCTTGAAGATCCAGGGTCATCTTAGATATTAACAGTGTTCTTGGGAGAACCTTCATGACTGGTTTGAATGGTCCCTTTTTTCCTATACAACATCTTTCTAGGTAATTCTTCAAATAAAGGATTACCCAGGGATCTTCTCCCTTGCATACATTTTTTTTACTTTACCAGTTGGGAGATTCTTCAGAGTCGCCACCTATAAGTAGGAATTATTTTTCTTTTAAAAACCAGGGTTCTTACACAAATAGTTCCCCAGTAGAGTCACCAATTTCTGTTGGTTTTTTCCTAGACTGGATGCTTGTTCCCAGTATCCCTACAAGGTAGCCATCAGTGATCAATAGGATTTCTGGGCCAGGGGTCAACAGTGTAGGAGATAGACTCTATTTTTATCTCCTCTTCTTCTTCAAACTCTGCAAAACCTAGGGGGGTATTCCCTATTCAACACCCATGAGAATATGCTTGTGGGTTGGCTTGGGATGTTGATACAAAGAAGATAAATCCTCCTATATGAAGACCAAAATTGTGGGATAAGTGCAAAGGGGCTTGCTTTGGGATTATGTTCAGTTGTGAATCAGAAGATCTTGGTCCTAAACTACTTCTACAGTCCTAATGGTTGTTTTGGAAGTTTGAGTTTGATTTTATATTTGGATGCAAACCTGGACCTAGTGTATAACCTCAACACAGAGCTAGATTGGTACCTATCCAGGGCTTGGAGTCAGTAGACATACACATGTAAATGTTTAGCATAAACATACCAAGACTGGATTTTAAGGGGATTTGTGTGATATCTTCCTTACAGATACCTCCCAAAACAGAGTATTAAGTTATCTCTACTTATGATATCCTTACTGCAATATATTCTCCTCAACACTTGACCTGAAAACACTTTAATCTACCCCTTGAGCAGAAGTTAAGAGATCAAGCATTCAATATAGTAAACCTATATCCTAGAACCCAAGACACCCCTTAGATATCCAGATTCAAAAGAAAAGTATATTCAATACAGGAGACATATAAGAAAACACATGCAGTATAGCATTATTCATCTAAAACAACATGAAACCAATAAATCTATGCACAATACATAAAACATGAGACTCATAAACTCACAAGATCTCCTGCACAGAGAAACCAAAACCAGTTGTATCTTATTACAATGCCAGATGTGTCCAATTTTCAACCACCTTACAAATGAGCAACACATCCTGCAATATACAGCAAGGAAGGTACTCAACATTAATTACATGATGATCTGCAGGATTTTACCAATTACCAACATTGCCAAGGTAGCATCGAAAGCAATTCATTAAATGCCACCATCTAAAAAATAGGGAAGAAGAGGAAAGATTAGATTTTGTACCACCACTTGGAGATCTTCCTCATTAATTTGGTAGCTGATCTGAATCTATCAGGTCCAAACCCCTGTAAATTGTCATTTATGGCATACCAACTCATAGCCTTGGGAATGTAGTGGTTGCATGTGTCAGACCTCCTCCAGCCTCGAAGAGCTACTGTAACAGGATGGAAAAACCTTCTACTTGAATATTTAAATATTAACCGTCGATTACCTCCCTTTCCGACCGAGATCTGCGGCGTGGATCATGCTGACATGTCGGCCACCAATGGCAACGTGCCACATAAGCATCCTATTGACCTTCCCCATCTTTCAAGTGTCTCCATGTGGAGCATTCCATGACATTCTTTCCTTTCAAATATATGTGAGACATTATCCCACATTCGCCCTGCGGTAACCCCTTCAGCACTTTATATGCATGGTCGTGATCATATATAATGTCGACGATTTTGCTCCTGACGATGCCATCTTAACCCTTGTCGTCATCCTCCATCGGCTAGATCGCTTCATCGGGAAACCCTATACATGTCTACCCAATACAGAAAGTCACCCCGATTAAGGTTCTCATCGGTCAAACACAAGGCGTTGGAAGATCTCCCAGCCTCACCGATGTGAGAAGTCACCTCGATGAACATCCTGGTGACATCACCAACATATTCTACATACCGCACACCTCCTCATATCCGGATGACGTCACCATCATATTGGCACCAGGGTGATATTCATAAGATCACCCGATATTTCAAAATATCACCCCCCGTAGAAATATCAGCATGCACTGTAGCTTTATTGTAACATCGGGGTGATGTTTGAATATGACTGATATTTAGAAATATCACCCCTTCCTTCAGAATATGATGAAGTCGATAGACAAGAAGATATCACCCTGACATAAGAATGACGTTAGCAACATCAGGGTGATCCAGCGAACATGAAGTGATAAAATAACATCAGGGTGATCTTAACAAAGATCACTTGATATTCAAATATGATGACCCCTCAGGAGATCAGGTCATACTTAGAAACTTTGCAACACCAACATCAGGGTGATCTTAACTAAGATCACCCGATGTTAAAATATCACCCCGGGTGAAAGATCAGGCTAGTAGAATATGATGACCCTCGCAAGCAACATCAGGGTGATGTCTGGAAATATGATAATGATGACCTCCTCTCCTTAAGAAATATCAGGTTACCTATAAAATATGATGAGGAGGCCCTAAGACTTAGAACTTTTTTGGATTTTTGGGAGGGTGTCTGCAAAACTAACTACTTGAAACCTGAACATCTATGCAAGCACCACCAAGGTCTAAACTAGCGTCGTCTGGAGAAAAATCACCGGCTATCATATATGCTCACGGCCTAGTTTATAAAGTGTTTGAGAGGTCATTGCAGGGTGAATGTGGGATAATTAGTTCTCACATAATTTGAAAATTCAGCGATGGGAGCGCATAGTGCCTACGTGTCTTGTTCTGGTTGGTGGCTGACTTTTCAGCATAATTGTAGCCGCAAATCTTAGCGAGAAAGAGGGAGATCGACAGTCCTGATTCAAATTTTCAAAGGGAAGGATTTCTTCATATCTGCGACTACAATCTTGGTGGGAGGAAACTTCAAAGGCACGTGAACTGCTATTGCATCCCAAACTAGGAAGATAAGCATTAATGGCAAAGTTTACAGAGGCATGGGTCAAGAGGACAGGTCAATTGCCATTTTTCAAGGTGAAAATCTTCAATCAGTAGCTCTCCCCCTGAACCTACCTGTCCTTCCCTCTTCTCTGCGTGGCTGCATTAAATATTTTCAGTGCCCTCCTGGGGATGCATGATAGCTAGTAAAATCTTGGTGAATGCCATGTAATTAATGCTGAGTACACATTCCTACTTTATAAGCAGACTGCGTTACTCAAGATGGTGAAAAAAGATGGACAAATCTAGGTGCTGTGAGAAGCTATAATTTAGCTAGTAGCCCTATTCTAGATGTCTTGTGAGTTTATGAGTCTCATGTTGTATGTCTCAGGCATAAATTTACTAGTTTTATGTTGATTTAAATGAGTAATACTATATTGCATGTGTTCTGTTATCTATCTCCAAATTAATTGTGTTCCTCTTTTGAATCTAAGCATCTAAGGGGTGTTTATGGTTCTAGAATATAGGTTTACTATATTAAATGCTTGATTTCTTACTTCTGCTCAAGGAGTAGATTAAATGTTTTAGATCAAGTGTTGGGAGGAATGTACTGTGGTAAGGATGTTTGTAAGTAGAGATAACTGAATACTCAGTCTTGTGAAGTATCTGCAAGGTAGGTGCCAAACAAACCCCCTTGAAATCTAGTCTTTGGTATATGTTTATGCTGACCATTCACATGTGTATGTCTACTAACTCTAAGCCCTGGATAGGCATGAGTCTAGCCTTGTATTGAGGTTACACCCCAGGTCCTAGTTTTGCATCCAAATACAAAATCAAATTTAAAACTTCAAAAACAAACATTTAGGACCTTAGAAGTAGTTTTAGTATCAAAATCCTTTGTCTCACAACTGAACATAGGCCCAAAGCCAACCCCTTTGCACTTATCTCACAGTTTTAGTCTACATAAAGGAGGATTTATCTACTTTGTGTTAACATCCCCCAGTTCACAAGCATACCTTATGGATGTTGAATAGGGAATACCCCCCTAGGTTTTGCAGAGCCTGAAGAAGAAGAGGAGATTTCTATAGAGTCTATCTCTTGTACTGTTGGCCCCTGGCCCAGAGATCCTGTTGATCATTAATGGCTACCTTGTAGGGATAACTAGGAGCAAGCATCCAGTTTGGGATAAATCCAATAGATTTGGTGACTCTCCTAGGGACATAATGTCATATCCATGAAATTTTGAGTCTAAAAGATAGAAGAAGCAGACCTGGAGGTGTTTGTTGTAGCAGAATCTGAAAAGTTGTATGTGTGACTCTGCTATGGGAGAACCCAGAAAGAAAGAAATCAATTTTTAGCTTCAGCCTATTTGGAGCTTATTCCTCTGCCGAGGAGGTGGCGACTCTGCATATAAAGAACCTGATAAAAGGACACCAGAGGTGTTAAATTTGTAGTTGCTACAACATATCCATGTATTTCCATAAATTTTAAAAAAGGATTCCCTATTTGGTGAAATAGCACTGGTTAAAAGGGGAAATGTTAGTAAAATATCATATGCTTGTGTGAGAACATAATTTGTATTTCAAAGGAGCATGCAATATTGTTGAAAAGACACATATAGGGGAATTTAGGCAAGCTGAAATAGCAGTTGTATCTTAAAAGCCTAAGGTCATTGTTGTAAAAGAAAATCTGAGTTGAAAAAAGGGTTGCAAAAACAAATGAAAATGTATTGTCATCCCATGCACCCTTGTGAGGTGTCAAATGCAAAAATGTATAGTGATCAGTCCCAACCATGTAATAGAAAAAGTTTCAGTATTGACAAATATAAGCCCATCAATTTCAATGGAATTTGTGGCTACCCAAATGCTTTTCCATCTAAAATCAAAAAGTATTAGCCCAAATTCAATGGTGCTAGGGATGAATCAGCTGAGAGACACTTGCAGCAGTTTTTAAATGTGATAGATGATTTTGAGGTTGACCATGAAGATGTAGTTATGAGATTATTTGTTCAATCTCTAGATGAATATGCAAGGGACTAGTTCTCCTACCTTCCAGCTTACTCTGTCAGCTCTTGGCAAGAATTCAAGTCTGCATTTCTAGAACAATATGGTGAAAGAATTCTTGAATATGCACTCATTATTGATTTTATGTATATCCATATTGAAGAAGATGAGTTGGTCCCAACCTTTAACCTCAGATTTATGAAGGCATTGAATAGAATACTAGAATGTATGAGACCTAATGATGCATTGTGCCTTGTTGTCTATTTGGTAGCATTTGATAGGAAAATGAGCTATAGATTGAGAGATAAAGAACCAACCACATTGCATCAAGCACATCAGTTTGCAAAGGACATTGAAAATAATTGGAGGTATGGGATTCAAAAAGGTTATTTCTCTAAAAACTTTTGCTGCCCTAAGGCCACCAATGTTGATGAGGGATATAGTTTAAATGTTGAAGATGAATGTCAAAATACTCACACCCTTGCTAGCCTGGTTTTTGCATCATTCCAAGTTGATGATGTTTCTATTATAAAGGAGGATGTCCTAATTTGCCCAGCAAATGAAGTTGATTGTAATGATTTTTCAAGTAATATTTGCATACTAGTCCTAAACAAAGAGCATTCATGTTTAAATGATCTAGTTGTGCAAAGTTGTGATCATATAGATCAAAAGTTAATATCAGTTTCATCAGGAAGCATTAGAGGGCTAGAAAATGATGTAGATAGTTCAACTTCAAAGTGCATTGAAATAGTAAAAATTTTATATGTGGGGCAATCAAATGTTAAAGATGATAAAGATGATATCCATGATCGGTTCATGGATCAGGTTTGTTCTTCTTATGACTTTAGATTTGATAATGAAAAAGAAATGGATTGTCATGAAGGAGAAACGAAGACCTTTGCAATGAATATGAATCCCCTCTATGATGAGCCTATAGATGTATTTGACATTGTGAGTCATGACTTTCAGTGGTGTAGAATTAACCCTCTATTTGAAACTGATGATACTGATTTGCAAATTGTGGATAGTGAATGTTCAGCATCAGTTGTCCCAGACATGTGCAACAATGTGTATGTGGAGCAGGTTTTATTTTCAATGTCAATAAGTGATGTAAGTAATGATATTGGGGGTCTCATATATTCTGAGTGTTTGGTAGTGTGCAACAACCAGGTAAGTAATGAGTATTGTCAAATGTAATATGAGGATATACTGTTTGAAGACTATAACATACATATGTTGCCCAATCCTAAAACATATTCTACTATGTATGGTTGTATGTCTGATTGTAAGATGCAGAGTGACAGAGGCTACACTGACAGAGGCAAGTTTCCAAAAATGGTAAAGCGTGTAATTGACAAGATCAACATGTGGGTAAATTATTTTAATGTTTTTAGTTGTGGTTGGGGTTATTCAGAGTGGAATTAGGCATTTGATAGGAAAAAGTTGTGGTTCTCATTTTGGCTGCCCAGGGCTGCCAAAATAATGTTTGAAAATATAATTTGTGTGCAGGTTGGTGCAATGTTTGACTCTATTGCCTAATGGATAAGCCCCAATCTACAAAACCAGAGATTCTGTGGTTCTCCCCATGCCTGTAGGAGCCATGCGTCCCCAGATAGAGCCAATGTTGGTGCCTGCATGAATATTCAGGTTTCAAGCAATTAATTTTGTAGGCACTTTCCCAAAAAGTCCAAAAAATTCTAAGTCAAGGTTTCTGTCATCCTGATATTCTTGCGGGGGGTCATATTTCA
This sequence comes from Cunninghamia lanceolata, assembly GCA_027924645.1. NCBI lineage: Eukaryota > Viridiplantae > Streptophyta > Pinopsida > Cupressales > Cupressaceae > Cunninghamia > Cunninghamia lanceolata. The sequence continues at coordinate 733,485 of BSBN01001320.1, read as the reverse complement.
TATATGACCTGATCTTCCACTTGAGGGGTGATGTTCTAAATATCAGTCATCTTAAGGATGATCACCCTGATGTTGCTGCAAGGTTTCAATATGACCTGATATTCCATGGGGGGGTCATGTTTCAAATATCACCTCATCTTATAAGATCACCCCGATGTTGTGGCTGTCAATTTTACATGAGGGTCGATATCTACCTGTCCAACAACATCATATTTTGCTGGGGGGTGATATTTCAAATATCAGGTGATCTTACGGAATATCACCCTTGCCGTTGAATATCACCCCGATATTGCAACATGATGGTGACGTCATCAAGATCGGTGGGGTGCATTATGAGGTCTTCGGCATGACAGTTACTATCGGTAGCTTTGTTGAGGATCCCCCCAATCGCTGATGAGGATATGAATATGATGATGACATGAATATGATCAAGAGGTTCATCGGTGAAGTATTTGGTATACATATGAGTAGGAGGATCTTTCTCTGATGCATCAGGATGATATTGAATATCAGGTGATGCAGTCCGGTGATATTTCTTATTGGGGTGATATTTCGCATCAGGGTGATGTGAAATATCAGGGTGATATTTTGCATGTCGAGCAGGTGAGAGATTCACCGACATGAGAGGATCATCATGAGAGGATCATCAACAGGAGGTTCACCATTGGCACGGGTCATGATGATGAGGTCTAAACTGGCATCATCGGGAGCAAAATCATCGACTATCATATATGCTCATGACCTAGTTTATAAAATGTTTGAGAGGTCATTGCAAGGTGAATGTAGGATAATTAGTTCTCACATAATTTGAAAAGTCAGTGATGGGAGTGCATAGTGCCTACGTGGCATGTTCTGGTTGGTGGCCAACTTTTCAGCATGATTATAGCTGCAAATCTCAGCGGGAAAGAGGGAGATCGACAGTCCTGATTCAAATTTTCAAAGGAAAGGATTTCTTCATATCTGCGACTATGATCTTGGCGGGAGGAAACTTCAAAGGCATGCGAACTATTGTTGTGTCCCAAAGTAGGAAGGAAAGCATTAATGGCAAAGTTTACAGAGGCATGGGTCGAGAGGATAGGTCAATTGCCATTTTTCAAGGTGAAAATCTTTAGTCAGCGGCTCCCCTCCCGAACCTACTTGTCCTTCCCTCTACTCTGTGTGGTTGCATTAAATGTTTTCAGCGCCCTCCTAGTGATGCATGATATCTGGTAAAATCTTGGTGAATGCCATGTAATTAATGCTGAGTACACATTCCTACTTTATAAGCAGACTGTGTTACTCAAGATGGTGAAAAAAGCTAGACAAATCTGGGTGTTGTGAGAAGATACAATCTAGCTGGTAGCCCTGTTCTAGATGTCTTGTGAGTTTATGAGTCTCATGTTGTATGTCTCAGGCATAAATTTATTGGTTTCATGTTAATTTAAATGATTAATGCTATATGGCATGTCTTCTATTATCTGTCTCGAAATTAAGTGTGTTCTTCTTTTGAATCTAAGCATCTAATGGGTGTTTATGGTTCTAGAATATAGGTTTATTGTATTGAATGCTTGATTTCTTGCTTCTGCTCAAGGAGTAGATTAAATGTCTTAGATCAAGTGTTGGGAGGAATGTACTATGGTAAGGATGTTTGTAAGTAGAGATAACTGAATACTCAGTCTTGGGAAGTATCTACAAGGCAGGTACTAAACAAAACCCCTTGAAATCCAGTCTTTGGTATATGTTTATACTGACCATTCACATGTGTATGTCTACTAACTCCAAGCCCTGGATAGGCACCAGTCTAGCCTTGTATTGAGGTTACACCCCAGGTCCTAGTTTTGCATCCAAATACAAAATCAAATTTGAAACTTCAAAAACAAACCTTTAGGACCTTAGAAGTAGTTTTAGGATCAAAATCCTCTATCTCACAACTGAACATAGGCCCAAAGCCAGCCCCTTTGCACTTATCTCACAGTTTTGGTCTACATAAAGGAGGTTTTTATCTGCTTTGTGTCAACATCCCCCAGTTCACAAGCATACCTTATGGATGTTGAATAGGGAATACCCCCTAGGTTTTGCAGAGCTTGAAGAAGAAGAGGAGATATCTATACAGTCTATCTCCTGTACTGTTGGCCCCTGGCCCAGAGATCCTGTTGATCATTGATGGCTACCTTGTAGGGATAACTAGGAGCAAGCATCCAGTTTGGGATAAATCCAACAGGGAGGATGTTTTTTTATAGTCCATCTCATATATATGGTCCCTCCTCATTTGTGTTATTCTTGTAAGTACTTTTATCCCCGTATTGTGATGTTGTATTGATGGATAATTCTCCCTTGGCACCCTTGTTAGCAGAAAGGCACAAGGAGAAAGAATGTATTGTGTCATTCCTCTATATGTATCTTCATTCTTTGATATGTCATAATTTGCAATTTCCTTATTTTTCTTTTAGATGATTTAGCATCCTTTCATGTGGATTCAATTTATGTGTACTCTACATTTAAGTGATCTTTCTTCTGTCATCCTCATATTTATGTGCTACCTTGATGCAATGCTTGGCATCATACCATGACTACACAGGCCATTTTGTGTCATGCTTGTAAGGATCACCTTGTTTTTCTCATATCATTTAGGCATGTGCTTTTAGAAATCTCTCATGCCTATTTTATATTTCTTCTTTATTCTACCTTAAAGAAAATTTCTCCCTGATGGAGCTAGGAATCACTTTAAGGTGGGGGCATGTTGTGTGGTTACACAACACGCCCCATTTTGCATTATCAAAACAGGGACCCAACTTTTGGCTTGGCTTGTGTTGTCTGCTTTCTGGCGGTTTGGTAAAAATGAGTCAGGTGCATCATCATCATGAAGGTCAGGATGAGGTTGGTCATCATCATGAGGAAGTCATGATGTTATTAGAGCTGTTACTGAGCATTCTATGGTTGCACACGAAGGCAACATGAACCAGAAATGAGGAGGATATTGTCAAATATGCTGTTTGCCAGCTGGAGACCGAATCAAATCAAAGATGCTGGAATATTCTGTGCCAGCTGTACATTTGCCAACTGGCGAAGCATGTGCTTTTCATCTGGACCGTTGATTGTTATGGGAAGATCCTGATCCTTGGATCATTGTAACTGTTTTCTGGCATTTGTTCTATATAAGAGCCAGATCCTGATACATGAGAAGAGGGGATAGATAGATATATCTGGCATTAAGGCCGATTACTATAGAATCAATTAGGAGATCGGATTACTGAGACTAATGAGGATAGAATTGTTGAAATGTCAAGGTTCTTTCTTCAGATCACTATAAATGTACCTATTCTTGAGCATACTGAATGGATATGAAGTTTCAGATTACATCCTGATTGTAAATTTTACGTAATCTTCCTGTTGATTTCTGGATATGTACTGGTGAATGCTGTGTTCAACTGGAAGCGCTTTCATTTCATTACATGTTGTTATCAACTTTTCCTTTGAAGATTTGCACTAGATCATGCGGATTTGTGGAATGTCCTGGTGAAGTATGATTCTAGTTTCCTTCTTTTCATTGCATGTATGGGAGCTTGTATGTGGATCAGTGATCTAAGTCAAGTAGTTTTGGGAATCTCATTCTTTAACCCTTTTCCTTTTTTTAATTTCATAAATTCATCACCATAACTGCAAGTCATGACAAATAACAAGCAGAACAGAGAAATATGCTGAAATCCCGTAGGTAACTGAAAATCATTAGCATATTTGAGTTAAATGCATGCAATATTGAAAATATCATGCAAAGAATTGCAAATAATGGTAGAAATCATGCAAATATCAGCCTGTAGGCACATTATTTGACTAAATTCACAGTGCAGAGGTAGAATTATTGGAGATTTATGCAGAGCAGACATACAGAGCAGGATATTTGGAGGAATAATGATGAACTTTGCAGAAATATGTAAGGCCCCTGAATGGAAAACAGCAACACACATCAACCACTGAGTAACGTCAGTAGATTAAGACCTAATCAACGGAGACTTGGGATCATGAATTCTCTGAATTCATCGTATCTTTCAAGATGAGTAAAGGTTGTTGTGTAACTTTTATTCTATGTTTGTTAATGACTAACATCATGACCAACATAAATTGGCGCTAGAAGGAGGGCCGAACATAAATTGGCGCTAGAAGGAGGGCATGATCAACATAAATTGGCGCTAGAAGGAGGGCCGAACATAAATTGGCGCTAGAAGGAGGGCAGAACATAAATTGGCGCTAGAAGGAGGGCCAGAGCTGTGAATTTCTAGATTTCTACAAATATTGCATAAATATTTCAGCATTTGAGTTAAATGTCTGCAAATATCTCTTATCTGAGATGTTTTGGTTGCACCTTTGCAAAGATCTAGCCCAAAGCATCAAAGATTAGTTTGATTTTTTGGACTTTCAAGTTTTATTTTGAGATATGATAGATCTCATTAAAATTTCAAAATATTAAAAAATTGAAAAATATAGTCTCATTTTGATGGGTGTATATGAAGGCAATTGTCAAATTAACATTCCTTTATTTCAAGAAACTTTGAATAGGCAGCTTTACCCTCACAGTTTGTCTAACTTTGGTTTATCTACCTATTGTAGGATACACCAGACTGTGGAACACAGTGAAATAAATTGTTTAACTTTCCTTACAAGGTTGGATTTATATTTGAAAGGACTAATATTCTTCCCAGATGTGTTCAGGGCCGAAATTTGCCAGGAAAATGAAGAAGTCTAGCAGGAAAATAAAGAAATTCTGGAGCAACAAGTAGATGCAGCACCAGAAGTTATTAATTGTCCAGACACTGAAGTGGACTGATCTGAGGATTTTGAATTATACTTGTCTAGAAATATACAGTGTAGTCAATTATTAGGTTTACCCATTGATGATGTCTTGATTGAAAGCTGGTGTAGATTACATGACGAAGAGCATTCAGAGAGAGATTGCTACGCCTGCTTGATCATGTTGAAAAAGATTCTCAAAAATATAGTGGCTGAATCGGTTATAAAAGGTAATGAAGAGGAAACATCTTTCCTGGATTCATTTTATGGTGAGATTGATAGGAGTTCTCTACGTCCTAATACAAGTAAGGATCAGTCAGTATGCAGGTATGAATCTTGTGAAAATTTTAGAGAAGAAACCACTCATCAGGATAATATTTTTTATTCTGATCCTAATATTTTTGATAAAGAAGATGAAACATCTTTCCTGGAGTCATTCTATGGTAAAGAGAAGTGTAAACAGATAGTAGAGCAATTTAAATTCACTGCTGATGATGAAGTTCCTATGGTGGTAACTCAGGGAGTCATAGAAAATAAAATAAATGCTAATTTACTACCTAACTGGGTTGAATTGAATGATCAAATACAGGAATGTTGCAGCTTAATGGAACCAGATCCTCTAATAGATAGAAGATGTGAATTATTTAATGAACAATTCCTAAAAGATGAAGATGTAGAAGACTTTGGAGTTGTTATGCATAATCAGATGTCACTCCAGAAATATTTTGAGAATGAAACAGGGGAGTGTCCTTATCAAGTGAAAGTTGTTTCTCTTTTACAGTCACATGATTTAGAAATGATAAATTTCTATATATCAGGTTGTGATAATAAAGATACTTATTTAGATGCTGATGTGTAGGAAATTGAAGAAAATATTGAGAAGTTTCCTGAACTGGAGGATAAACTGAACATCCGGAATGAAGGGATAAAGCTGGATAAAGATGAAGAATTAATACATCAAGAGTCATACATCCTTCAATTTGAAGTGAGACCAGGCATTGGGCCAAGCAGTGAAAATATAATGACAAATGGAGGACCAACTGCCAATCAAGAAGCATGTCCAACAGAATCAGAAATACACCAGGTTGTATTTCTCCTTTCCACAGTAAATGATGTTGAATACTATTTTGATTATGGAAATTTAGGAGATAAGACATGCATATGGATTAATCATGAACATGATGAGCTGCCTCAGTTGCTGATCATCAAGAGTTATTCTGTTGAATACAATGAATTCAGAATACCAGAATATTTTTCAGAATATAAAGATAAATTTGCTAGGTTGAGAACCATAACTGATACCCTAATGCTCCTGCACAATCAAAAGAAGTATGCAAATACAAGTGTATTTGGGTCATTTTCTGGTTTTTGTTTGCCTAGTAGTGGTTTGTATATAATTTTGTAGGTTAGTTGTTTGTACAGTTTGCTTGTTTTGCTTTCTTGTTCTGTTTCTGTTGTTTCCTTTTGTAGGTTAGCTGTTTGTACAGGTTGCTTTTTGCTTTGCGTTGTTGAGTCTTTGTTTTGGTTGGGCAAAACTGGTGCACCTTGTTACTTAAGAACACTGCATAAATTGTTAGAATTCAAAAGTTGAATATAAGTTTTTACATAGGTTGTAATTCATATCAGTGTAGGTATTCTTGATCAGGTCTGTGGTATCATATTCATCAGTACTACTTTTCTTGAGTCAAGGTGATCCTCACAATGACACACCTAACAGCCTTGGGTTTGTTGAACATATCAGTGTAGGGGTTAAGTGAAAAATCTAAAGGTTGTCCTTGCTACCATTGCAATTCTCAACTTAATTTCAACAAGTGACCATTCCTTGTATCATGAGGCTACAATTGTTATATCTTAAGAATTAAATTCAAAATATAAAATAAATAAAATAATAAAATAGATTTTCTGAAATCCAGATTAAGTCATCTAAGTAACTCTACCGGAGCTATAGACGCTTGCTGGCAGTGGGGCTCTACTTAGGGGAATTGCAACGATAACCTTGCCGGGGCTATGGACGCCTGCTGGCAGCAAGGCTCTATCCGGTTGGCTATGAGGGATGAACCAAACTACGTAGCTTAACACCAGTCACTGACTTATTCAACTCACTTTCAAGATGAGTATATGAATCACATGCACATAATTGATCCCTTATCAATTCATTGTTACATTGATGAACATGATACCAGTTAGAAAGGATTAGGATGCTCATGCTTAATAGGAGTTGGAAATTTATGTTTTAATTTATCCTCACCTTTTGAATTATTTGAATTTTGTTGTTTTCTTTGGTGGCAAGTTGTTGTGTGGTTACACAACATGCCCCATTTTGCATTATCAAAACAAGGACCCAACTTTTGGCTTGGCTTGTGTTGTCTGCTTTCTGGCGGTTTGGTAAAAATGAGTCAGGTGCATCATCATCATGAAGGTCAGGATGAGGTTGGTCATCATCATGAGGAAGTCATGATGCTGTTAGAGCTGTTGCTGAGCATTGTATGGTTGCACACGAAGGCAACATGAACCAGAAATGAGGAGGATATTGTCAAATATGCTGTTTGCCAGCTGGAGACTGAATCAAATCAAAGATGCTGGAATATTCTGTGCCAGCTGTACATTTGCCAACTGGCGAAGCATGTGCTTTTCATCTGGACCGTTGATTGTTATGGGAAGATCCTGATCCTTGGATCATTGTAACTGTTTTCTGGCATTTGTTCTATATAAGAGCCAGATCCTGATACATGAGAAGAGGGGATAGATAGATATATCTGGCATTAAGGCCGATTACTGTAGAATCAATTAGGAGATCGGATTACTGAGACTAATGAGGATAGAATTGTTGAAATGTCAAGGTTCTTTCTTCAGATCACTGTAAATGTACCTGTTCTTGAGCATACTGAATGGATATGAAGTTTCAGATTACATCCTGATTGTAAATTTTATGTAATCTTCTTGTTGATTTCTGGATATGTACTGGTGAATGCTGTGTTCAACTGGAAGCGCTTTCATTTCATTACATGTTGTTATCAACTTTTCCTTTGAAGATTTGCACTAGATCATGCGGATTTGTGGAATATCCTGGTGAAGTATGATTCTAGTTTCCTTCTTTTCATTGCATGTATGGGAGCTTGTATGTGGATCAGTGATCTAAGTCAAGTAGTTTTGGGAATCTCATTCTTTAACCCTTTTCCTTTTTTTAATTTCATAAATTCATCACCATAACTGCAAGTCATGACAAATAACAAGCAGAACAGAGAAATATGCTGAAATCCCGTAGGTAACTGAAAATCATTAGCATATTTGAGTTAAATGCATGCAGTATTGAAAATATCATGCAAAGAATTGCAAATAATGGTAGAAATCATGCAAATATCAGCCTGTAGGCACATTATTTGACTAAATTCACAGTGCAGAGGTAGAATTATTGGAGATTTATGTAGAGCAGACATATAGAGCAGGATATTTGGAGGAATAATGATGAACTTTGCAGAAATACGTAAGGCCCCTGAATGGAAAACAGCAACACACATCAACCACTGAGTAACGTCAGTAGATTAAGACCTAATCAATGGAGACTTGGGATCATGAATTCTCTGAATTCATCGTATCTTTCAAGATGAGTAAAGGTTGTTGTGTAACTTTTATTCTATATTTGTTTATGACTAACATCATGACCAACAGGGCATATATCATGCTATGAGCCTTACTCTCATCTTTCTATCAAAACACTTGTGTATTATCTTTGTTACTACACTCTCTTGGAAATAATTATGGCAACCTTGGAAGCAAGATCTTGAGTCTATCTTTTTCTCCTAAGTTGAAGCTCCTTGCATGTTTGGGAGAAGGGTTGGAACTACCAACTTGAGTCTAGCTAGAGTACCTTTGGGTATGGTTGCAACACCTTCTTATTCTATAAGACTTCATGTAAATCCTCTTCTGAGAGGTAGTTTGTGTATTCCCTTGAGTGGAAACACTTTTCTTGATGTGGATTATGTGTATGATGTGTTTTTACCCCTCTCATTCTTCTTATTTCTAACTAACCCCTTAGCATTCTTCTTACTGCATCTTGGGGAATGATGCATGATGATTGGGAAAACATTTAGATTGAGGCCTCTTTTGTCATGCTAACTTAGGGTCTTCCATTATGTACTTCTTGTGGTTGTTGTATGATGCATGTATTCTGCTCGCATGTTCTTGTCCTCTATGTATTCTTCATGCTTCATGCATTCTTTGTGCGTATTCTCTATGTATTCCTTATATATTGCCCTTGAGAACTTTGTGTGTATTCCATGTTTATTTCATGTGTATTCTATGAATACTTTATGTCTTATGTGTATGCTTCGTGTCAAGCATGTATAATTTTTGTATTGCATGTATACATTGTGATTTCTCAAGTGTATGCCTTGTGTATGTCTTGTCTTGTCTCATATTTTATAAGTGCTTCATGTATGAGTGAATTATACCTTGTATCTTATGTATATGTAATACTTCATAGACTCATATAATCCTAAACTTGGGGGCTCGATCATCCCTCAATTTTGGATACATTCTATGGCTTCATATGTTTGTTGTGGTTGAAATTTGTCTTCTCCTTACATTAGTGTGAGTCGAACATAAGCTCATACCCACACTAAAGTGGGGACTAAATGTTATGGAGTAAAATGTTTACCCTTGTTAATCAAGACCTATTTTAACACCTTTTTGAACATTAAATGATTAAATCTCATTCTTGATGAATAAAATTGACAAAATAAAGTTAGGACTGGTCTAATCCCATCTGAATGGATACTCCCTAGAGTTTGTGGGGTTAAAGGACTAGGGCCCCTAGCGCCCTAGTCCCAGATGTTAGCCCCAACCCTATTTTTGTGGTTTGGCTTAGAACACCTCCTTGGCTTGTACATGTCAGCCCCATTTGATTTTATTCATTGTTGGTGAGTGGGATTGCATATAGAAGCAAGTTAGTTTATTCATTGAACATCTAAGCAATCTAGGCACTCTCTTCTCTTTCTTCTCTCTCATGCTCTATATTCTTCTATAAAGCTCTCTATGGTGGATTATTGTTGTTGAACTAACTTCTTTTAGGTCTTGTGAAGAGCCCTCTACTTCTTTGGGATACACCAACTCCTTGAGTCAAGTTATGATGCCGCGTTAAGAAATCTAGGGTTTCCATGCTCATGATGACTACTTTCCATTATGCTTTTCTATAGTATTCCATTCTACTTCAAATTTGCCTCTACCCTCCTAGGGAATTCTCTCTTTATCTCTCATCATTTCTATTATTGAGGTGGAAACACCATTCATGGAACTTGACTTAGGAAAGCTCCTAAATAGCACCAACTCGCTTTCCTTCTTTTGTGTGTGCAGGTTGAAGTAATAGGTATCGAGAGACAAGATCCAAGAAGAAGGAAGGTTTTGTAGGTACAGGTCAGGTGAAGCTCTAAGTTTATATAAAAATCTAAATTGGTTCTAGGGTTCCCAACACCCTAGTCCTTTTGTGACCCCAAACTCAGATCTAGGTTCTTCTCTATTCACTGGTCTCTATTATGCTTTTAGATTTTCTATATATATTTTTGATACTTTGTTATACTCTGATCTTGCTCAATTAGGGTTTCATGTTTTGTCCTAGTTTGATTGGTTGAATTTTGTTGATTCTCCTTTATACAACAAAGTGATAAAGCCCTTGTAGTTTGGCTCTCCCTCAAGGGTAGAATCCAAGCTCATCTTGTGTTCTAATGTTGAGTGGAAGAGGGTTTTGACCTAGTTTTACCTTTTAAGCTAGATCTCTCTTTTCCATCCAACAACTTGGACATTGCCATTGGATTCATTGGAGTAAGGTAATGGGATTATGTTGCAAGAGTTGTTCTAACACTATGTGTGAAGTCTTTTCCAATGTAGCAAGATTTTTAAATTTATTTGGTTGGAGGTATGCATGTGTTCATCATTAGGTGCATCCTCATTGTCCTCATTTTTTTAATGTGATGGTGATATTGACTCATTGAAAAAGGGTGAAGTGCTATAAGTACATTGATATAAAAGGGATCTTCTAATAAGGTACACTCACATTTACATGTACAATGACACATAAATCTGAAAACGAGAAACAAAATATGTTATACTCTTGGCTCTTAAGAATTGGAAGTAATCCGTCTATAAATATGTGTTCAAACTCATCATCCCCCAATTGAAACACCATTGTTGTATTTGTAAGTGCCTAAAATTGTATAGGCATACATGATAGTCTAATAATGAGATTAGGTAGTTTATCTCAAGACCAATGTATGAAATACACTCTCTCTACCTTTCTAACTCTAATGGAATTGTTTGATTAGATCCTATGACCTCTCTTTACTTTTTTTTTGACCTACACAACTTTTTTCCTTGCACTCATAACATAGATTCATTGCTCAAGATTTCTTTTTGACATTTCAATTAGTGAGGTCTCCTTAGCACCTTAGGAGTTTCCCAAGTTACCTACCTAGACATTACAAATGACCCACCTTAGAAAATAGGTAACCGTGACAATATGGATTGGTACATGAGAACTCCCAATTTTAATCATTTCTCCACCAATTTTGTTCTTGATTAAGAGTCAAGTCAAGTCCTCATTATATCTGTGATGATAATTTGAAGAACAACATTAAAAACCTATTAAGCTACCACAAAACTCTAAATTTATACTCAAACCAAAATCACCAATGAAACTAATAGAAAAACACAAAATTTGAAACAAACATGATTTATACCTTCAAACTTAGATTTCTCCGTCATGTCCCATTGCATCCTATCTTCTTGAGATCTTGATTTTGCTGATTCTAATTATGCTCTCAGAATGCACTTCTTTGTTTCAATATGACTCTAAGATGAATGGTCTTGTGAATTTTATGCAAAGTGAATGATTCTACAATGCTAAACTATGATAATGATTGGATAAAGCTCATGCAATGCAACAATGGGGGTGATAATGCTAATGCAAATGAAAATCCAAAGGCACACTTTGATATTTGATGTGATTTCAGTAGCATGAATGTATGATCTCTCTTGTGTGCTCTTTAAAATTAGGATGAGAGGATTCCTTTTATAGGCAAAGGATGGCTTAGATCCAAGTGGCAAAAGATCAATGGTTGAGGAATTGGTCTTATGACATGGAGGGTCAAGATTGAATTAGTTAGATGAGGGGACATATAGGAGGACATTCCTACTACATTGACAAGATGGAGAGATATGTGGGACATGGAGCCACATGGTGAGATGCTCACAAAGACCAAGAGAGAAATATGGAAGGAGTCTATGTTTGTTGGGATGTTGGACGGAATATAGGTCTCATGATTTAAGTGTCTCATAGTCAACTTTGACCATGATGATGTGGAGAAACCAACTTCTACAAAGTAGGAATGGTTGAGAGGAAATAAAACATGCATTTTTGAGGATAAATGTTTAATTAAATATTATTAATATTTAATTTATGGTGTAACATGGAGGTGAGGTGTCAAATGATGTGTAGGGTGATGTGGACGAATGATGTGGATTTAGGAATATGACTTAGAAGAATAATTAATAATTAGGATTATTTAATTAAAGATAACTTTAGAAGAATTAAGATATTTAATTAAATAAATTAAATTCTATTTAATTATTGGAAGAATAGGATAAATGTGAATCAAATAAATAAATTACTATATTTATTTATTGATATAGGAAATAAGAATAAGATAAATATAAAATATTTATTTAATTTATCTCGACCCATTTTTAGGTGTATACATTTTGCCCCTCTTTGAGATGATGTTGCGAAGTAACATCATTTCAAAGAAATTTAAAACATAGTGTTTGATTTGATAGAAGAAAATTGATTTAGAAGAAAATGATTGGAAGAAAAGGATTGGATTGGAGATGGTGATGCCCCAGTCACTCAAAAGTGAGGGTGACAAGGAAATATAATGGTAAATTAATCAATAAGAAGAATGATGATGATGATTCCAAGACAAACAAGGTATTTCCCTTGTCAAGTTATAAATCAATAATTAATCTGATGATTTGATTGATAAGGATAGTGTTGTCATTATGGGGAACGATATATCCCTAGATCAACACAAGGATGTGGAAATGCCATATCCCATTGATGATGGATTGATGATTGATTGATTGATTTACGACAAGATTAGGATCAAGACCAAAGGATGTGATTGTATAATTTGGCTAGATTGATTAGCTAGATTGGTATGGAAAGGATGAGGTATATCAATAAGATGAATGATGATAATGATACCACCTCAAGAGGATAGTTGGGTTCAAATAAAATGGGTGTGCTCTCAAAATGAAAGGAGAGAAAAGGGTAACTTGGAAGATGATAACTATGAAATGCTTATAAATGAAATGAAATGCAAACTTAATATGTACAAATGAGACCTAGTCATCTTGTATACGTGTTTGAAGTGCTTTCTCATCATTGAGCTTTTAAAATGTTGTAAGGGAATACAAGCATCTAGGTATAATTAAACTGAGATGACCTGAGTATCTCTTACATGGATTTTAATTTATCAAGTTAATACAAGCATCTAGGTATAATTGAACTGAGATGACCTGAGTATTGCAGCTTGCATGTATCAACAGACAAAGATTGTACGCTTTCATGCTTAGACCTATAACCTCCTTGATGATCTTTTGCTAATCATGTCATTAGACAAGTCTTCACATTACTAAATATTAACTCGCAAAATAAACAAATGAAATAATCATGCCCCATCATAGATCCTCTATTCTTGGACATCCTTGAGTAGCATAGGAAACATGATAATGAAAATCAAGACATAGGACATACACTTATAACAACCATTACTTCCTCTTGCCATAGATATGGTTTCTTGTCATAATAGATATAATCATCTTGATAGTTTAGGAAAGTTGTTGTCTAATATAGGTTAATTTCTTATGTCAAGATTTTGTTTAAAAGCTTATTGTTATGTTGTTTGTTGTCTGAAGCTAATATCACGATCTATATTGTTATCCTCTAGATTTGTGGCATTTAAGAATCTAACTCTATAACTAGGTCAAGGATTTTTTTTGCCCCCAGTCAAGTAAAGGACCTACTTATTATGGGTGAAAATATATGGATGAACGGATGGGAGACTCGATGCGACGGGACCTAATGGACTGACTTAGTGCCTTGGGTTATCATTGATGATGGCCTTGCCTACATAAATTTGTAGAGGTAACATAGTTAAACCATGTAGACTATGTGTGACCTAAGACCTAGGGGGTGGGAATCCTTGGGGGCTCATCGATGATTTCCTTGCCTACATGAAAGCTCAAAGGCAATGTAGTTCAATCATGTAAACTAATACTAATGATGGAGTGTGATAGATAAATGGATGGATGAAGGAATGGATGGATAACGTCAAGCGAGAAACAATCCATGATAAAAATCTTTATGCATATTATGGATACAAGAGAAAAGATCTTTATGGATGAAAACTAAAATCCTAAAGATGGAGGAGACTAGTTTATCACAAATAGTGTCTGTTTCTAGGTTTTCACCATTTTCTTTTATATCACCATTTTTTTGGTTCCCTTGCATTGGATTTTTTTTTGAAAGCTAAGTGTAAAACTTTCAAAGATGCATACTATTGATGGGGTCACCCAACAACTCACCTTCTAATGTTGCCAACTGATCCATAAGTAGCAATGATTACATAAGGACTGAGCCAATTTGGTTCAAACTTACCCTTCTTTTCTCGATCCTGTTGATTTTTGGGGTTTTCCTTTAGAACTGGATCACCAAATTGAAAAACTTTGGGCTTCACTCTATGATTGTAGCTTCTTGACATACATTTATGATAGGCCTTGAGGTGATTAAAAACATTTTTCCTGCTTTCCTCCAACAACTCTAACTCTTGAAGCCTTGAAACTTTGTCGTCTTGTGGCCATTAGATGAAGAGGGATGAATATTTCCCACAAGTTCGAGGAAAGGCCAAGGAGTAGTTAAGGGTTGTAGTTCTTGTGCCAGTGCATGTATGATATTTCCTTGGATCTAACATTTCTTGCACTTTTTGACAAAATGATAAGAATCTATTTCCATACTTGGCTAGTAATATCCCATACGCATGAGTTTCTTTGCCAAGGTGGGACCACTAGAGTGCGATCTACAAATACCTTCATGAACTTTCCATAAGGTGGTTTGATATTCCTCATTCTCTAGACACCTAAGGAGAGTACCATTAAGACATCGTTGATAAAAAGTATTGGCAATTATGGTATAACAAGAAGCTTGACGAATAAAGGTTCTACACTAATTACTTGATAGACCAAGTGCCATACAAAGGGGAATCAGATCCTACTATTTGACATATAATCCATGTTTCATGGTTATCACATGTAGGATTAGGTAATTGCTCCACTAAGAACTTATAATGTGACTGATTTTCTGTTATATCCAGGAGTGAGGCTATAGGTTGCCATGGTTATTCAATCTAGGTATTTGTTCAAAATAAATCATGACAAAGTACTATTTGAAGTCATCTACCCTATGCTTGTAAGGTATTAACTTATCATCCTTAGCCTAATAATCATCATTTACTTGATTGATGACTAGTTGTGAATCTCCATAAACATGCAGCTCTTGAACTTTCCACTCTACATCCATCTTGAGACCAATGACCAATGCTTCATATTCTACCACGCTATTGGTGCAAGGGAATAATATCCTATATGATTTTGGTATGGTATCTCCTTGTGGTGTAACCTGTTGCAAGTATGTGCCTAATCAGTGTTTTCATTGATGTCAACATATTCTTGTTGTCATTGGTGTCAACTGTATCCTATTCCATTACTTGTTTAGAAGACTTGTGTGATGATAATATTGAGAAAATTAGCCTTTTTGGAATAAACAACTAAGCCACAGAGAAGTGCAGTACATATAGTGAGTTGAATGCTGAAGAACAACCCGATAAACTACTCTGTATTTGTTCTTGCTTAAAGATCGTGGTCTACAGATTGGAAGCAATTTAGAGGTATTTCTAAGGATGCTACATTTCAAGTCTGAGCCATCCAAATAAAGATTTGAGTGAGTTGTGTTAACCAGAGTGAAGCCTATTTTTTCTGTAAATTCAGTTGAGACAAGAAGACAGTATTTGGCTCTATATTCCTCCGCAATAAAGTATTTTGTTCTGTAGTTCTAGAGGGAAGTCTAGGATGATGATAAGTGCCAATAATTGCAATGGTTTGTGGTTTGGTGGTCTGCAATCTATCTTTATTTTATGAGAGTTGAAGACAGTAAAGTTCATGTGTTCTGGTGAGAAGATTCCTATGGATAAAGTGGTTAAGGTTCATGCGGTTGCTCCTGATGATTATAGTGTGCTTGTGGATGCCTCCTAATCATGTTCCTATTTGGACTTTGGTCCATGTTAAGAAATTGAGATGATGTGTGAAGATTGTTCCTAGATAACGTAGCATGTAACTAGTCTTGGCCGACTTGGTTGATCCTAGTGATTGTGGAGATCTCTAGAAGATTGTGGAAGTGTGTTGTGGCATGGAAGATGATATTTGAGTCCCAGCTAAGGCATGGTGTGATCCACATTTCATTCCCTTTGCATGATGTTGCAATAGGTCAGGACCTATTTTGTAAATGTTTGTAATACCGACCTCAGAGATTGTTCCAATGGTTGATGCCAACCTTGATGATCATTCCAAGGTTGATGTAGTATATAATTACTTGTAGCTAAGTCATGGAAAAGATGTCCTTGAGCAAAAATGAGAATATATTAAGAAAGGTCCAAAGGCAGAGAAGAGAAGAGGTAGAGGAAAGAAGAGGAAGAGTAGAGCAGAGGAAGATCAGGGCAGAGGAAGAGAAGAGATGAGGAATTGTTTTTTTACAATAAAGAAAGGTGTTTATCATGGCAGTGAATTTGGAAGTAAGCCACCAGTAGGGTTTAACAACCCTTATTGTAATCTTGCTAGGTTTAGGGTTGAGGTAGTGAGCCTACTAAACCTAGTTGTTCTTCATGGTGATAAGCCAGTATGTTTAGGTCTGTAGGGTGACCAAGCCTGAACATCATTTTTGTAAAGATTGCAATAAATTTATGAGAGTTAATCCTCTTTGTGGTTTTTCCCTCTTTAGGTTGTCCATGTAAAATCTTGGTGTTATGTGTCATGCTTTTGTGAATGCTATTGAGTTGCATATTTTGCTTCTATTGGATTATTCTTTTGAAATGGTTAAAAGTAAAAGTACATGAAAAGATTTATAGAACACTGATTCACCCCCCCTCTTAGTGTTCCTGACATTCAACAATCGGTATCAGAGAAAGGTTCCTCATAAGAAGTTTGATAGCTTAAGGAAGATCTGGGATAGTGTGATCATGGTAGCAAGAAGGTATGGAAATTATGAAAGGTACAATCAACTAGAAGTAGCTCTTATGGATCTTGAAAACTCTGAAGCAGAAGTTAGGGATCTAAAAGAAAACCTGCAATAGGTAGATGAATTCATCTTAAAGCTAAAAGATCAAATCAAGAAATTCAAAAATAAATATAAGGAAGTTAGTGATCAATTGCTATCAACAAATGAAACCCTAAATGATTTGGAAGTAGAAGTTACAAAAATAACAAAAACAAAAGATGATCTAAACTTGATTGTGAAAAATAGATTAGAAGATTGTGCAAAACTTGAAAAAGAAATTATAAGTTTAAAAATAGATATCGAAAAGGCAAGAAGTTTTGAAGAAAAATTCAAGATAAGTATTGCAAAGCTTGATGAAATGATTGCTAGCTAAAGGGATGCTGATGACAAACATGGTTTGGGTTTTGAGAAAGGAGAAAGTTCAAACTTCAGGAAAATAAGCACTGAACCAAGGTAAAACAAAGGATACTAGTTCAAAAATCAAAGAAAAGATCTAGAAGACCTTAGGTCAGACAACCAAATGCTCAAAGGTACCCATCTTTCAATGGTTATTGTAATTCATGCAATAAGTTTGGTCATAAGGCTACTCAGTGTAGAAGTAGAATAAATGAAAAGACTCCATTATTCTTTTGTCAGTGTTTCAATTGCAAGAAAATTGGTCATAGAGCGAATGTGTGTAGATATCAGTTCAAGAAAAGTATCAACAATAGAAGGAATGATTAGTCATTCAAAGGTAAATGCTTCACTTGCAATAGGATTGGTCATAGAGCTATTTCCTGCAAAAGTAAAGTAAGTCAGAATCCTATTAGGTGTAGTGCATGCTATAAAATGGGACATAGATCAAATGAATGAAGAAGTTTGGTAAGAACTAATCTTCAAAATTTTAGGAACAGTCAATCTTTCAATGGAAAATGTTTTGCATGCAATAGATTTGGACATATGGCTAATCAATGTAGATCAAATTCAATGAATAAAAGGTTTCAAGGACAAGAGAGTGTAGTGTACTTTAGTTGTAACAAATCCAAACATATTGCAAGATATTGTAGAAGCAAAAATGTGAAGAAAAATTACCATTCTAAAGAAAGAGAAACAGGGTAGATAAATGACAAGGGAAAAGAAAAAGTTGATCCTATTGAAACAATAGACAAAGTATGGATTGATAAAGAAGTAATTTTAATTAAGGACAGATCTACACCAACATCTGATGCAGATACCTTCTTTGAAGAATGAGTCTGTGAGCTTTGGCTCAGGGGAAGCAATGTAGAAAATTCAAATCCTCTAGCCAAAAATTGGGTGCTAGAATTTGGCACTAAGCTGTATCATGGAATCTGATGTGACTCACCTATTAGAAGAAGAACCGAAAGAAAAGAAGTCAATGTGGTATATTGTGGAGCAATTCTAATTGACTGTGTTCTACAACAAAGGATTAAAGCACAATCTTCTAAGTGTGGGTCAGGTGTGTGACAAGGGCTACGACTTAAGCTTCAAGGACAATAGATGCAAGATCAGGGAAAGCTCTGGAATAGTCATTGCAACTGGTAAGAAGACTAGAGTTAATATCTATCACTTGAAAGGAACTAAGAACTATTACTTGTTGACTCAGATTGATGAAAGTTGGTTATGGTATAGAAGGTTGTGTCACATAAATTTTGATAATATTATGAAGAGAAGTATTGCACAGATTGTTAGAGATTTGCCTAAGCTTGTGAAGCCTACTAATCCGGTTTGTAAAGAGTGTCAATTTGGGAAACAAACATGAACAAGTTTCAAAAGCAACGATCAATTAGTTGGAGGACTACTTGAGCTAGTGCATACATATTTGTGTGGACCTACCAGAGTAAGAAGTTTGCAAGGAGATAGTTATTTCATGCTGCTCATTGATGATTATTTTAGAATGACTTGGGTCACCTTCTTGAAAGAGAAAGCTGAAGCTCTAGATAAATTCAAGGCATTTAAGGAAATGGTTGAAAATGAGATGGATTTGAAAATCAAATGTTTGAGATCTGATAGAGGAGGAGAGTTTACATCAAATGAATTCAATTTCTTTTGTGAAGAGAATAGAATAAAGAGACAACTATCTGCGCCCAAAACTCCATAACAAAATGGAGTTGTTAAAAGGAAAAATATAACAGTTCAAGAAGCTGCTAGAACCATGATGAAGGAAGCTCATCTTCCAGAAGCATATTTGAGAGAGGCAATTCACACCACATTATATATCCTAAATAGAGTTCAAGGAAAAGGTAATAGTTCAAAAACTCCCTATGAATTGTGGCATGGTAGAGTTCCTACTACAAAATATTTCAAAGTCTTTTGTAGAAGATGTTATATCAAAAGAGAAGAAGATTTAGGCAAGTTTGATGCTAGATGTGATGAATTAATCTTCCTGAGTTACTCCACCAAGAGTAAGGCCTACCAGTGCTATAATAAGAGGTTGAATAAAATCATCAAAAGTACAAATGTCAAAGTTGATGAGTGTAAAGAAAGGGCTTCAGAACCAAGTGGATATGAGTCAGATGATCTAGATGTTTCAGAAGTGGTGCAGCATGAAGACAACATAGATGAAGAAGAACAAGATCTAGTAAGTGCTACCAAAACTCCAAGATATGTAAGAATTAGTGATTCTAAAAATCAAATCATAGGAGATAAGAGCAAAGTGGTCTTAACCAGAAGAAAAGTTGTAGAAGAATAAGTAATTTTGGTACAGGAGCACCCCTACAAGACAGGATATAGGTTAATTGTCCGCATGACAGGACATTAGTCTATTTTTAGCATGTTTGACTTGAGCATGTAATAAGGTCCATTGGACCAATGCATATGTATTAGATCAGTCTAGGAGAGTGTGTAGGCAGTTAGAGTTCATGATCAGGTAGTCTGAGCTGTCCTTCTCCCAGCCGCTTGGAAGCTCCCAGCTGCTGGGAATCGAGTGGGTAGTACTCCTAGGATATTGCTATATATACCTTCGATCTGTTAGGGTTTAGCATGTTAGTTGTGTTATGTTATGGTGTTGTGTTAGTGATTGAGTTGAGATTCAGGAGAACAGTCCAGATATTGAGAAGCACTGTTGTTTGACAGTATTGTAGAAACAGGACATTTGTGTTTCATCTGAATAAGATCTCATCAAATTGCATTATCTGGTTTATCAGCTGTATCTGTTTTGATTTCTGTTCTGTTTACAGGTTAATGGATACTTTCAACCCTTCCACCGGTTGATTCTATGAATCGATGGAATGGTCATGTATGATAGTTTAGTTTGCATTTTAGTTTTCTGTTTGTGCATTTCATTGTGCGGGAGATCGATTGGTAGCATGCTGTGAATCAGCCTAGCATCCTCATGTGCTAGGTTTAGAAAGATAAACTGTTAAGTTTTGGTCTGAAGGTGATCCAGCCCGATCATCATATTTCCTTTGTGAAATTGTGCGATTCTGTGAGTTTGCATGCAGCGAATGGATATACAGGAGTCTTCATGTGTTTTTCCAGTCGGAGTGAATCGCATCGTCAACTGTGAGTATATCGCTATCCGGATCGGGTTATGAAGCTGATGAAGTTTGCATGTTTCAAGTGCATCAGGATGATATAGGTTGGATATATACTCAGTGTGTATATCATCGTCAGGATCATCTTTCATGTGTATTCATCATCCGTAGATCGCTATCGCATGCGGAAGTGAAAGTTCATTTTTTTGGCTAAGTACCGGAGAAGTCATCATCAGGATATTGAAAGGGTCATCAGGATATTCATTATCATGCTGCGGAAGATATAAGGATCTTATATCCGGATGACATCATCATCAGGTGCATGTGACGTCATCGTCATCAGGATAATCGTCATCAGGATATTGGGCAGCAGGATATTGAAGGAGCTGCATATGACGTCATTGTCATTAGGATAATCGTCATCAGGATATCGGGGTGACGTAAGCATCGAGGGAAAGGTGCTTGAAGCGGTCGTCATCAGGATATATCAGAGCAACCGGATATCTTATATCCTGCTGATGAAGGTGATGCTGAACATCATGATGATGAAGATAGAGTTTGGGTGCTAAGTGAATAGTGATCATCAGGAGGATAATTGTGTTCGTCGAGTATCATGATGATGCTGGCAGGTGAAAGGCGAAAGGCGATGAGGAAGTGAACAGTAGTCAGCAGGAGGATATTTCATGCTCGTCCGAAATATGATGATGCTGTTTGTGTTTGCAGGAAATATGATGATGATGCTAAGCCGATAGGTATTATAACATGATGTTTGTGTTAATGACTCCTCCTTCCCATTTGTAAGCTCCCGTTGCGTTTTGCCTCTGCATCATAGTGGTATCAGAGCGAAGGAAGGATCTTCTGGAAAAGATAAGGATATAGCAGGATGTCAGGTGATGAAGGAACATCTGAGGTTCCGGCAAGGATGACCAACGTTGAGTTGGCAGTTCTAGTGAAGAAACAGATTGCAGAAAGCAAGGCCGTGAAGGCTCAAAATCAGGAATTGAAGGATGAGTTAGCGAAGTTGAGGAGCAGAGTAGGTTCTAGTAGAGAAGAAGATAGGGAAGAAGAAGAGATCCCTAGTTGGAGCGAGGAGGTTGTTCCTGCAGACCAGAGACCACTATTGAACGCCCTCAAGGCCATGGAGAGGAGAACCATGGATGTGAAACTGGATTTGCCAGTGTTTACAGGCAAGATGGAACCTGATTCAGTGATGGAGTGGATAGACTGTTTGAACAATTTATTTGAAACAGAGGAGATACCAGAACAACAGAGGGTGAAAATAGCCCAGTCAAAGATGAAAGAAGTTGCCTTGACATGGTGGAATTTCATCCAAGATGATAGAGTACAGGAAGGAAAGTGTAGAGTCGCTACATGGAAGAAGATGATGGCATTAGTAAAAGAAGCTTATGTCCCATTGGATTACAGTATCCAATTACACAAGAGGAAGCAAAACCTGAAGCAGAAGGAGCTAGATGTCAGCTCATATACAGAAGAATTCATGAAACTTTGTATGAAAACAAAGGTAAAAGAAAGTGAAGAAGAGAAGGTAGCCAGATACCTTAATGGATTGAGGTTCAACATTCAGGAAGATTTAAGTCTGCATAATCCAGATACAGTTCAGAAATGCTTTCAGTTGGCATTGAAAGTGGAAGAGAAGTTAAAGAGAAAACAAGAACAACACAATAAAGGAAGAGGAAGACAACAAAGAGGTGGAAGAGGTCCTTTTAGAGGTAGAGGACATGGACATGGATATCAAGGAGAATCCAGTCATGACAATAGTCAGAGAAACAATAGTCAGAACCAGAGGGAAAATTATAGTCAACAAGGAAACTTCAGAGGTAGAAGACCTTTCAGAGGAAGATCCCAGGGCAGAGGATCCATCAGATGTTATAACTGTAACAAAGAAGGCCATATAGCCAGCAGATGTCCAGAAAAGGCCACAAGCTCAACAGGAGAAAGGAGAACAAATCTGATCCAAGAACCTGATAATCAAAGTATGACAGGCTCTACTTCTTTTCAGAGTGTGAATGCTCCTGATAATTATGGATACCCAGAAAGTGGAGAGTCCCTAATGATGAGAAGAGCAGTGACTACCATGAAGGTACCTGACAAAGAATCCCCTCAAAGAAAGTCTCTTTTCAGGACTATTTGCAAAGCAAGAGGTAAGGCATGTAAAGTTTTGATTGATTCTGGTTCTACTAAAAAATTTGTGTCTGAAGAAATGGTGACAAAGCTTAAGCTTAGGAGATTGCCTCACCCATCCCCATATAAAGTCTCATGGCTTACCCAAGGTCAGCAGACAACTGTAGAAGAGCAGGCTTGGGTAGAATTTCAGATTGGAGCATATAAGGATAAGTTGTTGTTTGACATTACCAAGATGGATGCTTGCAATCTTTTATTTGGTAGACCATGGCAGTATGATTTGAAGGCACAACATGATGGTGTTAGAAACATCTATACAATCACTAAAGATGGTAAGGATATAAAGTTACTACCATTGACAGAGAAAGAGGAGAAATCTAAAGGAAAAGAGGTGAAGGTCATGCTGATGGAAGGTAAACAGTTCATGAAAGAAGTAGCAGCAGAAGGTGCAGTTGCATATGCCCTAATCCCATGTATGAGGGTGAATAAAGAACAGCAGCAAGAAGTCAAGGAAGAGAAGAAGCAAAGGTTTATAGACCCAGCTATCCAAGAGCTATTGGATAAGTACAAAGGTATCATCTCAGAAGGAATGCCAAGATCCCTACCACCTGTAAGGGATATTAGTCACTGCATAGACTTAATTCCAGGGTCAACACTTCCAAATAAAGCAGCCTATAAGCTAACTCCAGAATAGAATGCAGAAGTACCCAGACAAATTGAAGAATTATTGGATTCAGGTCTGATTGGGAAAAGTTTAAGTCCATGTGCAGTACCAGCTGTACTAGCACCAAAGAAGGAAGGTACTTGGAGGCTTTGCACAGATCCCAGAGCTATTAACAAGATCACAATCAGGTATAGGTTTCCAATCCCTAGGATAGAGGATTTACTTGACTGTTTGGGAAGTGCTAAGTATTTTATAAAAATAGATTTGAAGAGTGGATATCATCAGATTAGGATTAGACCAGGAGATGAATGGAAAACAACATTCAAAACAAATGAAGGGTTATATGAATGGAAGGTTATGCCTTTTGGTTTATCTAATG
Organism: Cunninghamia lanceolata; assembly: GCA_027924645.1. Classification (NCBI taxonomy): domain Eukaryota; kingdom Viridiplantae; phylum Streptophyta; class Pinopsida; order Cupressales; family Cupressaceae; genus Cunninghamia; species Cunninghamia lanceolata. The sequence goes on along the minus strand of BSBN01001320.1, from coordinate 709,687 downwards.
CACCTAGTACTTTTATGAGGTTGATGAATGAGGTTTTGAAAGAGTTCATTGGTAAGTTTGTCATAGTATATCTAGATGACATTCTGATTTTTGGCAACACAAAAGAAGAACATCTTAGACACATAGATTTGGTTCTTAAGAGGTTACATGAAGAGCAGCTGATGATAAATTTAGACAAGTGTTTGTTCATGCAAGAGGAGATCACATATTTGGGTTTTGTCATTTCACAAGGAAAGTTACAAATGGATAAGGAGAAGGTAAGTGCCATATTGTCTTGGCCAACCCCAAAGACTATGAATGATGTCAAAAGTTTCCATGGGTTAGCAACCTTCTACAGGAAGTTTATAAGAGGGTTTAGTCATATTTGTGCACCCATGCTTGATACCATCAAAGGAGGACAGAAGTGCAGATTTGTTTGGACTCAAGGAGCAGATGATTCTTTTGAAACATTGAAGAAGAAGGTGGCACAGCAGCCAGTCCTTGCACTTCCAGACTTTAACAAAATCTTTCAAGTAGAATGTGATGCCAGTCACATGGCCATTGGAGCAGTACTCAGCCAAGAAGGTAGACCTATTGCATTTTTCAGTGAGAAGCTCAATGATGCTAAAAAGAGGTATTCCTCATATGATTTGGAAATGTATGCTTTAGTCCAGTCACTCAAGAAATGGAGGCATTACTTGATGCCAAAGGAATTCATAGTATTCACAGATAACCAGGCTCTGAGTTTCATAAACAGCCAGGAAAAGCTGAACCACAGACACATGAAATGGGTAGAAACCTTACAAGCTTTTACTTTTACATTGAAGCATAAGAAAGGAGTCAAGAATAAAGTTGCAGATGCTTTGAGTAGGAGAGTTCTAACAGTCAACCAGATTCAGTTAGAAAGTGTTGGCATTGATTCACTAAAGACCATGTATCAGACTGATGAAGATTTTGGAGAGATATATCATGTCTGTACTTCTTTTGGAGAGAAATATCATGCTGAATTCTCTAAATTTTTGATTCATGATGGATTGTTGTTCAAAGGTGGACAGTTATGTATTCCAAGGTGTTCTATGAGGTTAAACATCATTAAGGAGAAACATTGTGGAGCTATGGCAGGTCATTTTGGTCTAGATAAGACTCTTGATCTGGTCAGAAGGCATTACTTTTGGCCTAAGTTACAATCAGATGTCAGAAAATTTGTGGAGACATGTGTGATATGTTAGAAAGCTAAAGGCAGGTCAACTAATGTAGGTTTATATCAGCCCTTACCCATTCCTTCCAGACCATGGGAAAGCATAAGTATGGATTTTGTCTTGGGTTTACCAAGGACAAGGAAAAGATTTGACAGTGTTTTTGTTGTAGTGGATAGATTCAGCAAAATGGCACATTTCTTGCCATGCAAAACCACTGCTGATGCTTCATACATTGCAGATTTATTTTTCAGGGAGATTGTCAGAATCCATGGATTGCCATTGAGTATAGTGTCAGATAGGGATGTGAAGTTTATTGGTCACTTCTGGAGAACTCTTTGGAAGAAACTTGGAACAAATTTGTCTTTTTCCTCTGCATATCATCCTCAAACGAATGGACAGACTGAAGTAGTGAACCGTTCCTTAGGGAATTTGCTTAGATGTTTGACAAAACAACATGGAGAAAAGTGGGATAATATTCTATCTCAAGCTGAATTTTCATATAATGATACTGTCAATAGGAGCACAGGGAAATCACCTTTTCAGATAGTTTATGGTATGCATCCAAGAGGAATTTTGGAATTGAGAGATCTACCTATAGTAGACCCTGTTAGTGCAGAAGGAGAAGCTTTTGCAGAAGCCATCAAAGAGGTTCATGATCAAGTCAAGACCCAACTGCAGCACACAACCTTGAAGTATAAGGAATATGCTGATAAAAAGAAGAAGGATGTTCAGTTTGATGTTGGAGATTTGGTATGGGTTCATTTGAAGAAGGACAGACTTCCTAAGGGAAAATATACTAAACTTATGCAAAGAAAAGTTGGACCATGTCAGATTTTGCACAAGCATGGACAGAATGCTTATGAGATACAACTCCCACCTGATCTTGGTTTGTCCCCTATATTCAATGTATGTGATTTAACTCCATACAAGTCTTCTCCAGAGGTAGATCAGGATCTCCTACAGGATATAGTCAATGATGACATTCCTAAGCATGATACTCCACAGTTGCAGAAGGTTTTGGACACCAGAGTGGTCAAACAGACCCGGAACAAACAGTACTTGGAGTATTTAGTCTCTTGGATGGGAAAACCTAATTCTGAAGCAGTATGGATGACTGAAGAGCAGATCCAGAAACATGGTACAGATCTTCATACTCTCATCTCAAGTGGACTTGAGATTTCTTCTTCTGGGGAGTATGGTGCAGGAGCACCCCTACAAGACAGGATATAGGTTAATTGTCCGCATGACAGGACATTAGTCTATTTTTAGCATGTTTGACTTCAGCATGTAATAAGGTCCATTGGACCAATGCATATGTATTAGATCAGTCTAGGAGAGTGTGTAGGCAGTTAGAGTTCGTGATCAGGTAGTCTGAGCTATCCTTCTCCTAGCCGCTTGGAAGCTCCCAGCTGCTGGGAATCGAGTGGGTAGTACTCGTAGGATATTGCTATATATACCTTCGATCTGTTAGGGTTTAGCATGTTAGTTGTGTTATGTTATGTTGTTGTGTTAGTGATTGAGTTGAGATTCAGGAGAACAGTCCAGATATTGAGAAGCACTGTTGTTTGACAGTATTGTAGAAACAGGACATTTGTGTTTCATCTGAATAAGATCTCATCAAATTGCATTATCTAGTTTATCAGCTGTATCTATTTTGATTTCTGTTCTATATACAGGTTAATGGATACTTTCAACCCTTCCACTGGTTGATTCTGTGAATCGGTGGAATGGTCATGTATGATAGTTTAGTTTGCATTTTAGTTTTCTGTTTGTGCATTTCATTGTGCGGGAGATCGATTGGTAGCATGCTGTGAATCAGCCTAGCATCCTCATGTGCTAGGTTTAGAAAGATAAACTGTTAAGTTTTGGTCTGAAGGTGATCCGGCCCGATCATCATATTTCCTTTGTGAAATTGTGCGATTCTGTGAGTTTGCATGCAGCAGATGGATATACAGGAGTCTGCATGTGTTTTTCCAATCAGAGTGAATCGCATCATCAACTGTGAGTATATCGCTATCCGGATCGGGTTATGAAGCTGATGAAGTTTGCATGTTTCAAGTGCATCAGGATGATATAGGTTGGATATATACTCAGTGTGTATATCGTCGTTAGGATCATCTTTCGTGTGTATTCATCATCTGCAGATCGCTATCGCATGCGGAAGTGAAAGTTCATTTTTTTGGCTAAGTACCGGAGAGGTCATCATCAGGATATTGAAAGGGTCATCAGGATATTCATTATCATGCTGCGGAAGATATAAGGATCTTATATCCGGATGACATCATCATCAGGTGCATGTGACGTCATCGTCATCAGGATAATCGTCATCAGGATATCGGGCAGTAGGATATTGAAGGAGCTACATATGATGTCATCGTCATCAGGATAATCGTCATCAGGATATCAGGGTGACGTAAGCATCGAGGGAAAGGTGCTTGAAGCGGTCGTCATCAGGATATATCAGAGCAACCGGATATCTTATATCCTGCTGATGAAGGTGATGCTAAACATCATGATGATGAAGATAGAGTTTGGGCGCTAAGTGAATAGTGATCATCAGGAGGATAATTGTGTTCGTCGAGTATCATGATGATGCTGGCAGGTGAAAGGTGAAAGGCGATGAGGAAGTGAACAGTAGTCAGCAAGAGGATATTTCATGCTCGTCCGAAATATGATGATGCTGTTTGTGTTTGCAGGAAATATGATGATGATGCTAAGCCGATAGGTATTATAACATGCTGTTTGTGTTAATGACTCCTCTTTCCCATTTGTAAGCTCTCATTGCGTTTTACCTCTACATCAAATTTTCTGTCTAATCTCTAAGATTGAACCTAAAACTATGGATGAGGCTTGCAAAGATGAGAATTAGATAAAGGCCATGGAAGAAGAATTGATGCAAATAGAGAAGAATCAAACTTGGGATCTTGTTCCCAGACTAACAAACAAGAATGTAATTGGTACAAAGTGGGTCTTCAGAAACAAAATGAATGAGAATGATGAAGTGGTAAGACACAAAGCAAGATTGGTATGCAAAGGATATGCTCAGGTTGAAGGAATAGACTTTGAGGAAACTTTTGCTCCAGTAGCAAGGATTGAATCAATAAGGATGTTTCTGGCTTTTGTAGCATACAAAGATTTCAAGGTTTATCAAATGGATGTGAAGTCTTCCTTCTTAAATGGAGAGTTGGAAGAGGAAGTCTATATTGAACAACCAAAAAGATTTTAGTCATCAGAACAAGGGGACACGGTATGCAAATTGAAGAAAGCATTATATGGATTAAAACAAGCTCTCAAGGCATGGTATGCACGGTTGGACAGTTTTTGTTGATGATATTATTTTTGGAGGTAATGAAGGTATGTGCTCAATTTTTGCTAGAGAAATGCAAAGTGAATTTGAAATGTCTATTTTTGGAGAAATGAACTTCTTTTTAGGTCTGCAAATAAGTCAATCAAATAAGGGTATCTTCATTTCTTAGTCTGAGTATGTGAAAGACTTATTAAAGAAATTTGGGATGGAAGACTCTAAACTAGTATGCACACCTATGATAACTAGTTATATGTTGAGAAAAGATGATAACTCACCCTTGGTAGACCAGAAAAAGTATAGATCTATGATTTGAGGATTACTTTATCTAACTCAAACTAGACCTGACATAATGCATGCAGTGTGTCTTGTGGTAAGATTTCAAGTAGAACCCAAGGAATCACATGTGATGGCAGTCAAAAGAATTCTAAGATATTTAAAAGGCACAATAGATTATTGTTTGGGGTACCCCAGGGACAGTGACTTTGCTCTCAACGCATATACGGATGTAGATTGGGTCAGAGATGTGGATGACAGAAAAAGTACAAGTGGAGGTGCATTCTTCTTTGGAAAAAGATTAGTATCTTGGTTGAGAAAAAAATAGGATTCAATATCCCTGTCTATTGTAGAGGCATAATACATTGCAGTAGCATGCAGTTGCACTCAAGTGTTATGAATGAAGCAGACTTCGAAGGACATCAAAGTTGTGTATGAAGAACCTATTGCAATCTTTTGTGACAACACAAGTGCCATAAACATATCAGAGAACCCAGTGATGCATTCAAGGACCAAACACATATGTATTAGGTATCATTTCTTGAGAGAAAAAGTGAGAGAATGAATTCAAGTTGGAGTATGTTTCTACCAAGGATCAGATTGCAGACATCTTTACCAAGCCTTTGCCCAAGGATACTGTAGATTAGGTGAACAAAATGAAGTGAAAACACAAACTAAATGCATAAAAACACAAAGTTATACCTCACATGAAGACCCAATCTCATCAAGGGAGGAGGAAGCTTGCACCCAAGAGCTCCTAGATTATATAACCCTATTTGATTCAAATGTGGATTGCTCTTGCTTTCAACACAAATGTAAATGAAGGATTAGAGGATAGATAGATTAGAGATTTGAGAGAAATTTAGGCATGGTTTTGATGCAAGAAGAAGTTGTTATGAATGGCTTGGGTGAGGGTTTCATTTATAGATTTTTGAAAAAAGGATGGAGGGTGAGGATTAAAAGATGAGATCAAGGGCTAGAAATGAATGAGAGTTAGGGTTAGGATTGGAGCCATAGCCTTGTGACAAGTGTCACAAGGAGGGTGGATGAGGAAGATCAAGGGTTGAAGCTTGGTCAATGGGATTGGAGGGTTCTCATTATTTGTGAATTTTAAATTCACATGTGAGGACAAAAATTAATTAAAGATTCATTTTTGGGAAGAGTGGATTATGACAAGTTGAATTTTTAATTCAACTAGTGGAGGACAAAAATGAATTAAAGATTCATTTTTGGGGAGTGGAGGATAAAAATGAATTAAAGATTCATTTTTGGGGAGTGGAGGATAAATTGAATTTTTAATTCAATTAGTGGAGGACAAAAATGAATTAAAGATTCATTTTTGGGGAGTGGAGGACAAATTGAATTTTTAATTCAATTAGTGGAGGACAAAAATGAATTAAAGATTCATTTTTGAATAGTGGATATGACAAGTTGAATTTTTAATTCAACTCATGGGGGAGTGGAGGATATTAGCTAATTAAATATTAAAAATATTTAATTATATGTGCAACATGGTGAGGTGGAAAAGTTGAGGTGGAAAGATGAGGTGGATTGATGAGGTGGATTTAAGACTTAGGATAGAGGGATTTATGATTAATTAAATAATGTAGGATTATTGGATTTATGATTAATTAAATAATTTATGTGAGACATTAGAAGAATTTAGGGAATTTAATTAAATAAAATAATTTTATTTAATTATGGGATAATGAACCAATCAAAAAAACTTATAATATTTATTTAATTGACAGAAGAAAATAAGAATTAAGATAAATATTAAAATATTTACTTAATTCAACATGAGCCAATTTTAGGTGTCTACAGATACTTTTGAGTATCTCAGAGAAAAGTTAGGGGTCATCACCCCTCCTGCTCGAAACTACGATGCACAATGGTACATCAGTCTAGAGGTGTTCAGAGGTCTAGATTGATGCTTTTTAGGACCACTTCTTAGGAGGAGTACTCAAAGAGTTTAGACGAAAGATTAGATTAGAGAAGAAGAGTGCAAGTATGTGCCCTTTGCCATTGATGTCAAAGGGGGAGAGAAGTCATGTGAAAAACATAGAGTGCAGATGTGTAAGAGAAAGGGGGAGTTTTTTGGAGAAAGAAAGAGTGCAGGTGTGTCAAGAGAAAGGGGGAGAATCTTGTCTTGATGGTTGTAGTTTTTTACATCATATGTTGCTATCAATGACAAGGGGGGAGATTGTTGCAAGTATGTGCCTAATCAGTGTTCTCATTAATGTCAACATATTCTTGTTGACATTAGTGTCAATTGTATCCTATTCCATTACATGTTTAGAATACTTGTATGATGAGGATATTGAGAAAATTAGCCTCTCTGGAAGAAACAAGTAAGCCACAGAGAAGTGCAGTACTGATAGTGAGTTGTATGGTGAAGAATAGCTCGGTAAACTACTCCGCATTTGTTCTTGCTTAAAGATCATGGTCTGTGGATTGGAAGAAAGTTAGAGGTATGTCTAAGGATGCTACATTTTAGGTCTAAGCCATCCATATAAAGATCTGAGTGAGTTGTGTTAACTAGAGTGAAGCCTATTTTTTCTATAAATTCAGTTGAGATAGGAAGACAGTATTTGGCTCCGCATTCCTCTACAATAAAGTATTTTTCTCTGTAATTCTAAAGCGAAGTGTGGGATGATGATAAGTGCCTACAATTGCAATGGTTCATGGTTTGGTGGTTTGCAAGCTATCTTTCTTTTATGAGAGTTGAAGACAGTAAAGTTCATGTGTTCTGGTGAGAATATTCCTATGGATAAAGTGGTTAAGGTTCGTATGGTTGCTCCTGATGATTATAGCATGCTTGTGGATGCCTCATAATCATGTTCCTATCTAGACTTTGGTTAGTATTAATAAATTGAGATAATGTGTGAAGATTGTTCCTAGATAACGTAGCGTGTAACCAGTCTTGATTGACTTGGTTGATCCCAGTGATTGCGGAGATCTCTAGAAGATTGTGGAAGTGTGTTGTGGCGTGGAAGATCATGTTTGAGTTCCAGCTAAGGCATGGTGTGATCCACATTTCATTCCCTTTGCATGATGTTGTAGTAGGTCACGACCTATTTTTTAAATGTTTGTAATATCGACCTTGGAGATTATTCCAATGGTTGATGCTGACCTTGATGATCATTCCAAGGTTGATGTAGTGTATAAATACTTATAGCTGAGTCATTGAAAATATGTCCTTGAGTGAAAATGAGAATATATTAAGAAAGGTCCAAAGGTAGAGCAAAGAAGAGGAAGAGTAGAGAAGAGGAAGAGCAGGGCAGAGGAAGAGAAGAGTTGAGGAATTATTTTTTCACAATAAAGAAAGGTGTTCATCGTTGCAGTAAATTTGGCAGTAAGACACTAGTAGGGTTTAACAACCCTTACGGTTTAACAACCCTTATTGTAATCTTGTTAGGTTTAGGGTTGAGGTAGTGAGCCTACTAGACGTAGTTGTTCTTCATGGCAGTAAGCCAGTATGTTTAGGCCCGTGGGGTGACCAAGCCTGAACATCATTTTTGTAAAGATTGCAATATATTTATGAGAGCTAATCCTCTTTGTGGTTTTTCCCTCTTTGGGTTTTCCACATAAAATCTTGGTGTTGTGTCATGCTTTTGTGGATGTTGTTTAATTATATATTTTGCTCCTGTTGGATTATTCTTTTTAAATGACTAAAAGTAAAAGTACATGAAAAGATTTATAGAACACTAATTCACCCCCCTCTCAGTGTTCCTAACATTCAACATAACCAAAAAGATTCTTGCTCTTGACCCATGCTGTGTGTAAGATCCATCAAAATAAACCTTCCATGTTTGAGTTGTTATATTGAAGATGGGTTTATCTGGAAACTCAAAACTTAATGGATTTTCATCATTAAGTGGGGCATCTGCTAGCTGATCTACAATTAGTTGACCTTTTATTACTTTTCTATCCACATAGTCAATGTCAAATTTACTTAGGATCATGATCCACTTTGCCAATCTACCTGTCAAAGATGCCTTACTAAGTAAATATTTCAACAGATCTATCTTAGCTACTAACTTGATTGAATGAGTTAGCATATAATGTCTTAATTTTTGAGATGCAAAAACTATAGCAAGACATGCGTTCTCAATAGGTGTGTACTGTAGCTCATAGCCTTCTAAGGTCTGACTGATGTAATATATAGCTCTTTCTTTTCCTTCATAATCCTATTGTGCTAGTAGAGCACCTAGAGAGAGGTTGTTGTAGCTGAAATATAAAGTAACAATGGTTTTCCTTGGATTGGTAGCATCAATATTGGTGGATTCATCAAATATTCTTTCAAGAGTTGAAAATCTTGTTCACACATCTTATCCCATCTGAAAAGAACATTCTTGTGAAGTAAATGAGTGAAAGCATGACTTTTGTCGACTAACTGTGATATAAATCAGCAGATAGACTACAACTTTCCTTGTAAAGATCTCAATTGATTGATATTTTTAGGAGGTGGCATGTCCATTATAGCTTTCACTTTTGCAAGATCTACCTCAATTCCATTTGCTAAAACTATGTATCCTAAAAGCTTGTCAGATGTGACTCTGAACACACATTTCTTTGGATTCAAACATGTTAATATGCACAAGACAACTGAGACGGGGGTGAGTTAGTTGTCACAAAACTTTAATCACTTAATAGCACTTCAAATGTTCAATCACTATTTTTAAGATTTAACCATGAAAGTATGAAACATGAAGTTTAACACAATAACATATTCAACACATGAGACACCAGATTTTTATGTGGAAAACCCTATAAGGGAGAAACCACCATGGGTGTTAGCCCACAAAAATATATATGTTATAACAATACTAAAAAATAGAGGCTCATTGCCCAAAGATGCTCACTGCAAAGATCAGCTCATTACCAAGGGGTGGCTCACTGCCAGGGTTTTGTGAACTGATTTGATAGCATCTACTTCATGCCTGAGTTCAGTTCTATTGAAGCGTAATACTTCCTCTCTACTCTGGTATTCTTACACTTCTCACTTATCTTTGCATTTTTTCACATGGATATCTTTTTTGCGATTACATTTCATGTCTTTATACAATTTATTAACCTTGGAATGAACATCAAGGTCGGCATTACATTCATCAACCATTGGAACAAACTCCAAGGTCAACATTACAAACATACATAGAAATAGGTCTAGACTTAATACAAAAATTTGCTAAGGGAAAGATGTAAAGATGTATGTGGATCACACTATGCCTTAGCTAGGACTCAAATACAATCTTACACGCCACAACATGCTACTAGAATCTTCAATGCATCTCCGCAAATAGTGAAAGCAACCAAGACTAGTGTTCACATTAAGACTTTCAAGAACAGCCTTCATCTATGATCCAAATTTCTCTTTGCAGACCATTCCAAAGGTAGGAACATGATCAGGAGACATCCACAAGCACATTTAAATTATAAGGAACAACCACACAACCTCTAACCACTCTGTCAAGAAGATTCTTCAAACCAGAGCACATAAACAACACTGCCAACTACTGTCATAAGAAAAAAGATAGCTTGCAGACCACCAAATCACTAACCATTCAAGTTGAAGGCACATAACATCATTTCATACTTAACTCTAGAACCACAAATCAAAATACTTTAATGCAAAGGAATGTTGAGCATAATACGTTCTCCCTGTCACCACCAAATATACAGAAAAAGTTGTTTCCACTTTGGTGAACATAACTCACTCAAATCTTCATACAGGAGGCTCAAACATAGAACATAGCATCTTCAGACATGCCTCTAAATAACTTCCAATCCATAGATAAAGATATTTATTCTACAAGAAATGTAGAGAAATCTGTTTGACTATTCTTCTGTAGACAATGATACTCTGCAACATACTATTTCTACCAGAGGAGCAAATTTTCTCAATATCCTCAATATCAGGATTTCTAACACTTACATAAGAAAATACAAAGCATCTAACGCATTACAAGAAAGCATCAAAACAAGAGCACAGTTGACACCAATGACAACACTGATATGTTGACATCAATGACAACACCGATTAGGCACATACTTGCAACAAAACAAACATTGAATTGCTCTAGTCACTGAAATATCTTGTCTAATACATGCAAATGTTCTTCCCATGTGAGTGATCTTCCTAGAATGTCATCCACATAATCTTCCATAATAGTGTGTATCATATCATGGAAAATGATGGTCATTGCTCTCTGATAAGTAGCTCCTATATTTTTCAACCCAAACGGCATCACATTCATGCAATATGTATCCCACGAACATGTATAGGCAATTTTGTGTTGGTCTTTTGGTGCTATTTTGATCTAATTATAACTAGAAAATCTATCCATTAGAGATAACATAGTATGTCCTGTTGTTAAATCTACAATGATGTCTATATTGGGTAAAGGAAAATCATCCTTGGGGCATGCTTTATTCAAATCTCTAAAATCTATGCAAAGTCTGATTCTCTTGTTTGGTTTAGAAATAGGAACAATGTTGGAGATCCATTCAGGATAATCAATTGATATGATAAAACCTACATCCAACAACTTCTTCAACTCTTCTTTGACTAAAAGTTCTATATGCGGATGCATCTTTCTCAACTTTTGCTTCACTAGTTTAACTCCTAGATTTACTGATAAATGATGCATGATGAGATCTAGATCAAGGCTGGGCATATCTGCATATGACCAAGAAAAAATAATCTATTAGTCTTTAAAGAATTTGATGAATTCCTTTTTTCTTTCTATGATAAAGATGTTGCTAGATGAATTATCTTTGGGCTATCTTCTATACCAATGTTCACTAGTTCTACTGGTTCTACTAAGATTGGAGACCTCTCTTGATGTATAGGATTGGGGAGAGTGTTAAGCCTTTCATCCTTTGGCACCTCAGAGAGGTTTTCACCATCAGATACATCCTTTATTTTATTTTTTCATGATCTAATACTACCGCAGAGAAGTTTTCACCATTAGATCCATTTTTTATTGTTATATTTTTGCGACTAAAAGGCTTGGCACTCTCTCCAAAATAAGCCATGTTATTAAGTTCTATAGTGAATCCTGCCTTATGATCTCCTAGAGACCCAAATAGTCGATACTAGCATCATCATTGTGAAAGGTATCAAGTTTAGGGGCCTCTTGTTGTTCCCAATCTATAAGTTCAAGATATATTAATGGAAGAGGATCATTTGGTTGGTCTGGATCAAGGGTAATAATGGTTAGGATAGATAAGTTCTCTAGGCTTATGGTGGTATCTCCAAGGTCCAAATCAGTACTCTCCTCAGGATTATTTATCACGTGGGATATCTGACCTTCCTCATCAGAATCACTCTCGATATTCTGTGAATCTAACTCCATTGGCCTAGACCTCAAACTTTGTCCCTCATGGTATGTATAGGTGGAGCTATATTATTGAACTACATCCATGTGCTTATCTTTATAAGATAACTCAGAAAGACTTTCTCATTCCCATTCATTAGAATCTATTTCACTTCCCTCTTGGAATTTATGGATTTGCTCCACTAGATTTGTAGTAGCCTTTTCTATGACATCTCCTTTATAACCTATTTATTTAGTGTCTCGGGAAGATAATGAAGAAGGTCGTATGGGTTCAATAATTCCTTTTTTTCTTAAGCCTATGGGACTGTGACCATCATATCCCATTCTATGCATAATAGTGAAACCCGTGCCATATTGTTTAGTTGGTAATTGTGGTTTTTGTTCTTGTGACTTGAGTTCACTTTCTTCTTCCTTCTATAACCATTGGAGGATGTTTTTCTCTTCACTTTCTTCTGATGGATTTCCCCATTTGATAAAAGGACCTTCAAGATGCTTCAATGACTATTGTTTGGACTTGGATGGTTTTCCATGTGATTTGGGTGAAAGGGGTAATTGTGCAATACAAAAGGACTGTTCAATGGAATACTCTCCAACACCTTTGTTATTGAGCTTGACTTTCATTTTAGTAGATTGGATGTAAAGGCTAATGAGATTGTATCAACATGGGATGTAGATGATGAGGCTGCATGGTTAGTGGGTATAATGACTTCAGGTTTAGGTTTTATGGTATTGCAATATTGAAAGGGATCAGGATCACCTTGGATTTTTTCCATTGATGATAAGTAGATGGTATGGCTTTAATTGCATGAATCCAAGGACGTCCAAGGAGAATATTATAGGCTAACTCCATGTCAAGGACTTGACAAACCACATCTTTTTCAACCAGTCCAATTCTTATGGGTAAGACAATAGATCCTTTGGAGGATGTTTCCTCTTCATCATATCCTTTGATAGTGATTTTCTTTTTCGAATCTATAGCATTTTCAGAAAACCCCAATGCAAAGATTAATTTTAGGGTACATATATTTAAACAAACTTCTCCATCTATAAGGACTTGTTTGATTCTATGTTTATGAATAAGTACTTCAATGTGGAGAGACTCATTATGAGGTTGGTTAATGGCTATATCATCCTTTTCAGTGAAAGATAAGAAATGAGGCATGGTGAGATGTCCCACCATGGCTTGAAATTGCTCTTGGTCTAGATTTGTGGGTACAGTAGTTTCTAGTAGAGCCTTTTCTAAGATAGCTTTGTGAGATGGTGAAAGATGCAAAATATATAATATGGATATGTGTGCAGGTGTCTTTTTGAGTTGGTCTAAGATATTGTATTGATTTTTTATGGAAGATGGCTTGGGTGGAGCCCCTTGAAGAGTAATCTTTCCCCGATGGGTAGTAACACTACAATAAGGCTTGTTGTTAATGGTAATCACATTTACATGTGAGTAAAATTTAGATATATGATTAATTGTGTACTCATAAGATACTTTCATGTAATTAGCATTATTACCACCATTATTGCTTATTTTTGAGGCATTTCCCTTCTCATAGTTAGAAAGTGGATTCTTAAATGCCACATGTTCTTCATTGGATGTATAACCATCAATCGATATATCTCCTCTGTCTACTAAATATTGAATTGTGTTTTTCAATCTTTAACAATCATTTGTTTTGTGACCTTTGCTTCTATGAAATTCATAATAATCAAAATCTTTCCACCATGAGGGTTTAAATTTGGGTTCATAGTCTCTTGCTATAGGAAGCATTATGAGATTGTTTGCAATGATTTTCCTTAAGGTAGATTCAATGGATTCTCCCAATGGTGTAAATCTTCTACTGGGAGGATTGAAGCCTGTTGGTCTAGGTTCATTATTGGTTGGTTTTGTTGAAGAAGCATTATTTTGTGTACTTAATAAATTTAAAATGGGTTGTGTTGGTTTAACATGTTTGGCATCTACAACCCCATCATTCACAATGTTCTTATTCTTGGTCCAAAACCTAGATTTGTCAGTGTTGTTGTTTGAACTAGTAACATCCTTATATATCTTAATTTGTCCTTTGGCTATTAATGCTTTTTATATGAGTAATCCCATCTCAATAACCTTACTAAAAGAAGTAGGACATTGGATTTGAAGTTGATATCTTAATTACATGTTTAAATTATGGACAAACATTTCTGCCATTTGTTTTTCAGGGATGTGATATGGACATTTGCTTGCAAGCTATCTCCATCTTTGCAAGAAAGTAGCCAAAGATTCTTCACTCTTTTGTTTATTGTTGCAAAGATCTAACATTGATATATTGTGTTCAATGTTATAGGAGAAGTAAGCTACAAATTTGTCTACTAGTTTGTTAAATGTACAGATTCTAGGAGGTAGATGTAAGAACCATTCCATGGCTTGACCTCCTAAGATATGTGGAAAGAGTCACATTAGATATGTATCATTGTGAGAAACTTCTAAACATGCAGCACTAAATTCCCTAATATGGTCACGTGGATCGCCTTTTCCCCTATATTTGTTAAATTTGGGTACTTCAAAATTGGAAGGAAAATTTATCATAACCAAGCTTTTATCAAAGGGATAGGGAGACATGTCCTCTAATGAATAATGTTTTGTTGGGGATCTAGTTTGTAAATCTGCAAGATATTGTTGTAAAGCTTGGATTTGTTGAGTAAGTGCATCTAATGGATTTGTCCCATCCTTAGTTTCCTTGTTCTTAGGAGTTTTAGTTTCATTTGTTTGAATTGTTTCTTTCAAATTTTCAATGTCAAAATCATGAGGTAACTTTAATCCTTGTTGTGCAAGCATAAGGTTAAAATATTTGTGTGGATCTATTGCTATGACTTTGTCCAGTAGTTTTTGAAACTTTGGGTCTTATTGATATTTAACAACTTCTTCTTGGGATATTTCTTCTTCTTCATCACTAGAATGACCTTGGCTACCATTGAATGAACTCATTTCTTTTCATGTTTTCTTTTGAGCCCTAGTATCAACCATACAAAGTTTATATGAATGATGTTGAATGTAATATGTGTAGATATAAGTGATGGCTTTGATGAAGTGTAGTTTGGGTGAAAGATTATATGACTAGATTCAAGTGTTGATGCTAAGATTTTCTAAAGTGTTGTTTTTGATCTTGTTTAAATAGTAATCTTGAGCTATGATAAATAACTATCAAAGGGTGATCCAAAGTAAGTCAAATAGGGATGATGGATTTCACTATGATGGAGACTAACTTTGTAAAAAATATTAGTATAGCTCCTAGATAAAGGATGATGAATCTTGATAGAGGGAAACTAACTAAATTATTTGTTGAAATGATAAGATCTCAAAAGCACTTTGTGAAAATCTTATTTGTTTGTTTTGGGAAGCTAAGTGTGAGGTGTGTAACATTGGAAAATGTCCCCTTGGGGACTTTTGCCTCATAAGGTTTAGCTCCTGGGTCTTTAGTATGCATTTAGGACATTTTAGTTCATATTTTGGCATCCCGATGGAATGAGACCTGGGTTTCATGGCAAATGGGACCTAGGAGGACCTCTTGATATGTGCCCTACCTAAAATAGGGGGAGGACTTGGGCGCCCACACCCTAGTCCTACCCTATTTTGGGGCAACCCCAATTTCTGGGTGTCAGTTTGTGACCATTATTAAGTCCCTTTACTAACACGGTAAGCTTAAATTTCAAATATCTTGGTGAGAGTGTTTGTAGTTGCATATATAAGCATGCTTAGGCATTCATTTGTAAACTAGATTTCAATTAGATGATCATTGTGAACTCTAGGAATTTTCAAGGTGATTCAAGGCTTCTATTATGTTGCAAGAGCAGACTTGTATGTTTTATGTGTTGATATTTGCAAATTTGAGCATCAATTTCCTCATGGCATGAATAGCCTCTTCCTCCATGAGAGCTTCACTACAAGGTGACATAATATTGTGTTTTTATCATTGATTCCTTTGGTTTTTGCCTCTCCCTCACAAGCGCATGTACCCTTTGTCTAACAATGATGTTTAGAGACTTAAGTGTCCTCTGGGGCTTAACTAAGGCAAGCTTCTAAACACCACAACCCCCAAACCAAGTCTTGTGATTGTAGGTTATAGGTGTCACATCTGGAAAGGTGGAGTTGTAGGAAGGCTTGGCAGGCATCAAGGATTTAGTATCTAAAGAAAAGTTAGACAAAGGAGCACTTCCAAGACTTGGGCATTTGCTCCAGTGTCCTCTATAGATAGATCTCAAGAAACATAAGTTACAGGGCTGATCAGTATCGGAAGGAGGTCCAAATTCCCCAAAAAGTAGGTACCTTGGACTTGGGCGCTCGCACCTTAGTCCTCGATTGTTCTGCCTCAGAACCTCGAAAACAAGTATTTTTTGATTTGGTATTTTACACCTGTCTGCAAGAGCTTTTTCCATCTTTCATCAATTTGTTGTCGTATTTGTATAATTAGGGTTTTAATGGTTAATTTGACATAAGAGAAGGAAAATTAATAAGTAAATTCCCTAATCCAAGTTTCCCTACATCTGCAAGTGACCTAGGGTATGATAGTGCTCACCACTTGACCCTAGATCCTTCAATGTTTAGTGGAGAGGCAAATTTAAACATCTAAAAACTAGAACATTAACAAAATCCAATTTCACCCTAAACAAGGTGTAAGTGTGAATGTTTTAAAATGAATGGAAGATGTCTCTGTATGGTTTGTAGGACTCCTAAAATGAAATCTATGATGAAAAGGGTATCCAAATGTGTTTTGTTTATTTGTTCAAGACCTTAGGAAGTGTCCTTTGTTGTGTATGTGTAGGATCAAATGCACAAGAACAATGTTTATATGCACAGGATCAAATGCATAGAAACAATGATTACATGCATAGAAATAGAGGGTATATGCACAAAATATCATATGAGTAGGAATAGTGATTGTATTAGAAATAGTGAGCATATGCACAACTTTGTGTTAGTGACTGTGTTTGATCAATTTTGGTTTGTTTTTGGTTTGTTTCTCCCAAGTAAACTACTATTTTAGGGATGATTTTTCTCAATTTTTGACAAGAAAACACTATAGACAATATACACAATAGCTATTTGTAACAATGAGTGTATGTTCAAGGCTCACAAAAAGCCCAAATTTCCATGGGTATAACACAATTTAAAGACAAATCAAGCAGTTTTTATACCTAAGGACACGGCTTCACTACAATACACTAGCCCACACTTGGAATCTCCATCGACTCAAATGTCATCACACCTAATATGGATGTGTACATTTTTTTGTCTTTGCGAGAGAGGACATATAGGGACCTCTACAATTGGAAGGATGACCCAATCACCCTTTCCCCAGAAAGCTACAAGTAGCTTATGCTAAGCTCAGGATTTATGTCTCATCTTAAGGGAGCCTTGTGGTGATTATCTTGGGGGAGAAGTACCCTTGCACTAAAAATTATCTCAATGTTTAGAGGTAGATTGGGTAGTCTCTAATTATGAGGTTTCTAGTTTCTTTTTTGGGGACCAACACCTTTCTAGCATCCGGTGAGCCACTAAAAGCTTTAACCAACTTTACTAGGAGTGTAATATACCTTACACAAATGTAAAATTTATTTCACAAAAGTGTTAGTATGCCTCCTTTCAAATTAGCATCGAATGGCAAAGGCTAACATTGGTTAGGACTTGGCTTTCACCTTGATCAATTTGTATAGCGGTCCAAAGGAAAAATCCACTTAGGGTCATCCCCTCTTGGATGAAACACAATCCAAAAGATAGGTCCTTCTAAGAACAAAACCAAAAGATCATATCCATAATCCACAAAGTGAAGAAAGGATACTTTCTAGGGATTTTGTTGGGGATAAACAAAAAATAAAAAGAGACAGGTCTAGTTTTTTGGTCACCCAAGTTTTGCACAAGGGGAGAGCATACACCTATCACCTCACAAACACAGAAAACACTTGTTTATTTAACCATCTAGATTAAACTCAGTGAAACTAAGCTAATCACACAAGATGCAACACTATTATGATCAAAGAAAAGAAAAAGGAATGTCAAATTAACCCCCTAGATTAAACTATGTTTTGATTATATTGAACATATGCAAAATAGATGTGTAAGATTGCTTTCCCCTACTTAATCTAAATGCTACTAAACTACCAATGCAAGAATGAATGCAAAAATGATGTTCTAACAAAGGCAATAAACTTGCAAAACAACTATCAGTAGTCTTAGCATATAGTCTTGGACATTCAAAAATAGCTACACCATGGATTAGTAACCAAAATTAGTCCAAAAACATAAACCCAAAGTGCCTGATGTAAATGCATAGAAACAAAGAGAAAATGCACTGAAAGATGAATCAAATGCACAGAAAGATTCTATGCACAAAAATATTGATCATATGTGCAAAAATAGAGGTTAAATGTGTAGAAATATACTTTTTCTCTTGTAGGAATTTGTCTATGATACAGATACACAAGACTGAAACACAAATGTGTAGGAACACTCTATTATGATTGTAGACACAAAAAAACTTAATTCTTTATATTAAATTTGGATGAAGTGCCCCATGGTGGGTGCCAAAATGTGATGATAATTTGGAGAACAATAGTAAAAACCTATTAAGCTACCACAAAACTCTAAATTTCTACTCAAACAAAAATCACCAATGAAACTAATAGAAAAACACAAAATTTGAAACAAGCATGATTTATACCTTCAAACTCAGATTTCTCCTTCATGTCCCATTGTGTCCTATCTTCTTGAGATCTAGATTTCGTTGATTGTAATTATGCTCTCAGAATACACTTCTTTGTTTCAAGATGACTCTAAGATGAATGGACTTGTGCCAGATTTTATGCGAAGTGAATGATTCTACAATGCTAAACTATGATAATCATTGGATAAAGCTAATGCAATGCAACAATGGAGGTGATAATGCTAATGCAAATGAAAAGCCAAAGGCACACTTTGATATTTGATGTGATTTTGGTAGCATGAATATATGATCTCTCTTGTGTTTTCTTTAAAATGAGGATGAAAGGCTTCCTTTTATAGGTAAAGGATGGCTTAGATCCAAGTGGCAAAAGATCAATGGTTGAGGACTTGGTCTTATGACATGGAGGATCAAGATTGAATTGGTTAGATGATGGGAGATATAGAAGGAGGATGTTCCTACTACATTGACAATATGGAGAGATATGTGGGACATGGATCCACATGGTGAGTTTCTCACAAAGACCATGAGAGAAATATGGAAGGAGTCTATGTTTGTTGGGATGTTGGAGGGAATATAGGGCTCATAAGACAAGTGTCTCATAGTCAACTTTGACCATGATGATGTGGAGAAACCAACTTCTACAAAGTAGGGATGGTTGAGAGGAAATAGGACATGTGTTGAGGATAAATGTCTAATTAAATATTATTAATATTTAATTTATGGTGCAACATGGAGGTGAGGTGTCAAATGATGTGTAGGGTGATGTGGACGAATGATGTGGATTTAGGAATATGACTTTGTCTTAGAAGAATAATTAAATAATTAGGATTAATTAATTAGAGATAAATTTATAAGAATTAAGATATTAATTAAATTTTATTTAATTATTGGAAGAATAGGACAAATGTGAATCAAATAAATAAATTACTATATTTATTTATTGATAGAGGAAATAAGAATAAAATAAATATAAAATATTTATTTAACTATAGAAATACCACTTCCAAAACCTATTGCATGTGCTACACAATAATAATTTAAGTATAATTAAACTATAATATAACTTTAGAATTTTACCACTACTCTACTATAATGACATCCACTAACTTCCTATATTGCATATCCCCATCTTACTTAGATTGCACTCCACATAATACTCCTATTTTCTCACTCTACTAATCAAACCTCAATCCACTCCTTCTCTAATTACTAAAATTTACTCTCTAACCTTCTACCTTACCATGTGTTCTTCACTTGATTTCAAACACTCACAACCAAGTATGTATTCCATCTTCAAGTTTCCCCAATGATTTGCATTGGCCACAAGATGGCAAAAAACCGCAAAACCCCAAATCCACATGAAATGTGTTGCTAGCTAAAAATAACAAACTTACAAATTCAAATGGTAAAATTATGGAAAATCTCCATGTGGTGCACCACATACATCCCCAATGGTTATTTAAAAACACATAAATATTCCTCTATTGTCAAAAACTCTAAATAACCTTCTACAAATAGAAATAGTCACAACTGTCAACTTGTAGACACTCACAAACTAATTTGCAATCTTCTACTCATCTAAATCTCCTAAGACTTTAACACTAGATCTATAAACCACAAAAAAAACTTATACCAAAGCTACAAGATCCAATCTCTTAATGCAATGAAATGTGCTAACCTTCTCGAGCATAGAATATCAACCACAGACCAATAGACCTACAAATAACTAAATTAAACCACAAACTCCATTTTTCTAGGCATGTGGCAAGATTTCCATGATGCCTAGGGATCCTCCTACATTAGACACCTAAGTTTAATAAAACAATGAGTCCCTCATTTTCTAGGATAGCCTATCCCTACCTAGATATTCGAGCCTACTGCCTCTTCAACTCATTATTTCCACCTCCTTAGGTACACCTTAAGTAATCCACCCTAAGAACTACCTTCACCCATGTTACTAGACACTCTGCTTGTCCAATCATCCTCCATACAAGTTCCCCTTAGCCTATATTCAGTCATAGCCCACTAGCCATTTATATCAACTAGTCCCTCACATATGTCAGCCTCCTTCATAGCTGTTGCATACCTTTCTATTATGTTCCCCACTACCTCCTGTTCCTTAATATTGATCCTCATCCTCTTGTTCATATGTCATGTTGTCTAGATGAGTTCCTTTTGGTGACATCCACTCTGACATTCTCCTCTCTACAACACCTATTTTACATTTGTAGTTTTGTCAAGGATTCCAACAATGCTACACATCTTTGGAATCAATGCATATTGTCTCTCCCCAATGCATACTTCAACACTATTGCAAAATTGTCCCTTGTTTTCCCTTATTGGCATCAACTTATGTCTTTGGATATCCTTCTAGATCACATAGGTGTTGGCTCTCCCATCATACATAGCTTCTTTGTTAAATTATCATGGCTTCCCTAACAGAAAATAGAGCACATCCTATTGGTTGTTTTAAATTCCCAACCTGATCTCAAGAAAATAGATCTATAAAATAGCCATTTCTAATAACTAATTTGTCTCGAGTGATTGGCCAACAAATAGGAAATGGGGTTTCAACCCTTTTCCCTTGCACTTTAGGCTCTGCAAGACTAAGGAGGGTGTTCCTAAATACTAAAACAATGTTTGTTCTAGTGCTTATTTAAATGGGGGGATCTAAATACTTGCTCAAAACATTGTTCTAAAGTAGATATGTTCCTTCTAGATAGATTGAAGAATTAATGATAGAGTAAAGTAATGGGCTATATTCTTAAGATTCAACATAATTCTTTGTAGAGGAACATGTGAATAAACTAACATCTACAACCTACAACTAAAAAGGAAATTTGTCCTGATATTTTAAATGAGGATAATCAAGGGGTCTTTAGTATAGTATAGCATTTCTAATGGATCAATGCCTAGTTCAAGGGTTATAGAGTCAAAAAATAAATATAAATAAAGAATAACTTTCTATGATTAGTTTTAGTTTATTGTGATGATAAAATAATGCCTTACATTACAAAATTTTGACTGGTTTCAGAGTTAACCATACTTAGTTATCCTTGTAAACCAATATTACATTCAATATCCTCTTATAGCTATTATTTTACTACTTGAGTAAATGCCATAAGAAAATATACAAACATAGGAAAGACTGTGATGATGAATAAATTGATCATTAATCAGATTATAATAAAAAATGTAACAATGTGTACAGGAGTAGGAGACAGTATACTTTGAAACTCAACAATAATTTGTAAAATAAACTAATATTGAATTACAAATAGCCTTGTAAGTATATCAAAAGATTTAAACTCAAATTGAAAGTTGAAGCTGGACAACTAATCTTAATTTCAAAATATAAATATATACAACACCTCCATGATAAGATTGATCCCATACTTGACTACGGCCAGAAAATATGACCTCGAACCAATGCCTTGTCAATAAGCCCTGAATTCCTTTTTATAGAATAAGGGAGTAGAAAAGCTACAGGCTAAAAGACAAAAGAAGTTACACTTTAATTAACCGAAGATGAAGACTGTAACAAAATGTAGGTGCAACTATCTCTTAACTAAAAAGAGATGCCTCTACAACAAGAATACTCACACATGCTAAGGTATCTATATTTTGAACCGTATCCTCTTTCACTTTGGTGGGGACTGGGGCTAGTTAATTTTTGATGGTTGACACACTTACCGGATGCTATTAGAGATCAGACACCATTAAATGCCACCAATCTCTCAATAGGAGGATTCTCTACTCTCCTTATCCAAGCCACATGCTAGAAAATGAGAAAATGTGCAAGGGACAATATTGAAAGGAAACCCAGGAAGCCTGAATCTCCTTCACTATTTCTTGATTTCCTTATAGTGGTGTGACTCCTCACTTCTAGTTAGGAGGTTTCCAATAACATCAACCAAATAGAAACTCAAGGAATCCTCACATAGCTAGCTCTGACAATGCTGGAAGTCAAGCTAGGAGAGCAGTAGCAACAACAAATCTTTCTTCTGCTCCTATCTGTTTCATCTAGGTGGCCAATCCCCTTACACCTAGAGTTAAAGCTCTATTAGGAAAATTAGATGTAAGGGAGGGGTAGAGGAAGAAATGATGCCTCTTTTCCTAAGAAGAGAATCTACCACCTCCATGGAAGCAGAAACTACTGGAGGTAGGGGACTCTAACTTAGAGCCCACATCTAGATGAGAAGAGAGAAGGCAGAACAAATCATAGAGGCTCAATGAATGCTACTACTATCCCCAAATTTTCCCTACACCACCTATTCCATAGAAAGAAAACTTGAATTCTCCTAATTCTGTAAGGGAATATTGATAACCATGAGAACAGGGAAGAGAATCCAATAGAACAAGTGATGTAGGAGCATCCAGAAGCATTCAAAAAAATTGAGATAGTTAGTAGAGAAGTTGCAAAGTATCGAGAGAGCGACCTTGGAGAATACCACATTTTAATGCATTTGCATATTAGAGGCTGCGGAGTTGGACTTAACATCTGGACATATTCATCCACAACATATCCAAAATTTAGATCATTTGGGTTTGATTCTGAAAAGATATTGCTATCAGAAGATTACCTACTTTTACCTATTTTCACAGAGTAGAGCCGACAGTGTTCAGTGAGGTCTAGTCAGATTGTGGAGCAAATTTGTGACTTACAAAGCCTAAAGGAACATCATTCAATGAAGTATAGAACCTAGCCGACCTTCATGGAGATCCGTATGAATTTTTATGTACCAACAGAGCAATACCTTATGTTTAGGTCTGACCTATCCATGTCTAGACATTACCTGACTAGTCATTGCAATTAGGCCGACATGCTAATGTTTAGAAATCTTGTAGAGGATATAAATAAGAGATAAAGGATTATTTCTAGACATTGATCGATAGCACAAATATATGAAGCAATATCTTAAGTTTTTTTTATCCGAATGAGTAGCAGAACAGAGTAGAAGGCAGAGCAAGAAGTAGGAGTTGCAGAGAAGAGAATTAAGATGTAGAAGGAAGGAATCATGAAAGAATATTGTTGTACAAATCTTTTGTAATCCCTAGACTATGGCCTAGCATCTATAAAGCCCTTGAGGCATGTGTAATTTGATTTGAAGTTATAATATATGTGGAATGAGCTTTGAAGGCTGGGTTTTTCCCTGTTAGGGTTTTCCCAGAATACATCTTGTGTTATATGTTCATGAATATCTTTTATCTTTCTGTTGATTAGTTATCTTCCGTTGCATATCCATCAAGATCATGGTGTTAGTTAATTAGGCTACAAGGTTGGACAGTCCCTCATTAGACCCTCCTACCTTGACTGCATCAAGTGGTATTAGAGTTGGTTTTGAATTTGCTGGGCTGATTACGAATCTATTAGAAGGTGGCAAATCTGATAAAAGTGTTGAAAGAAGTATGAAACCCTAGAAGTAAAAAGTATCACTATTGAAGAAGATCAAGGCAAAAGGATTCGAGTAATCTTTTCAAAATTAAGTTGTTTATTTGATTTGTTGCAATGGGCAAGATTGGAAAGAGGATGAAGAAAGAGAATGAAAACCTAATATGCGAAAAGGATATTTTGGAGGGAGAATTGTGTGAAATCAAGAAGTGTAATTCAGAATTGTTGGAGAGGATGAAAGAACTAGGAGAAGACAAATATGATGCTCTTGAAGAAGAACTAAAAAATGTAAAGAGGAGAAATGAAGACCTAGAGGCAAAGCTGAAATTGTTTGAGGATGTTGAAAAGAGATTTGAAGAATTAGAAGGACTTAAGTTGTTTGGGAAGGTGGAGAAGAGGAACAGAGATCTAGAAGAAAGTTTGGAAAATTTGAAAAAGGAAAATAGTTTGCAGAAGAGTGAAATATCAGGGTCGAAAGAACATGTTAATCAGTTGGAGTAGTCACTAGTAGAATGTAGAAAAGAGAAAGAAAGTATGAGATCTAAACCTAAATTTTGTGATGTTTCTTATGATACTAATGATTTGTAAGTTTCTTTAGATAGTGAGATGGAAGATGATAGTGTAACTGAGCCTACAGTTGTTGGTGATGGTATTGGTTTCAAAATCATGCAAAGAATGGGATATGAAGGAAAAGGATTGGGAAAGCATCAGCAAGGAATTACAAAACCTATTGAACTAATAATAAGATCAAGAAGTGAAGGCCTTCGATATGACATAGGTAAGGATGTTGTTTCTAATTCAAACAAATCAAATCAAGGAAGGAGAGGTATGTATTGTTCACATTATAATACACATGGACATGAAAAGGAATTGTGTTGGGATCTACATCCTTGTAAGTTCTGTGGACTAAGGAATCATTTTGAAAAGATGTGCTGGAATAAAATGAGGAGAAGAAAGCCTATTATAGATTGTATGCAGATGAACTATGGATGGATTGATGGAGAAAAATGGAAACATATTACTTGTATGTTCAGAAGGTTGTATAGATGGAAGTATTCATGTGTTGGAGAGAAGAAAATATGGATCAGGATGCAAAGACAAAAGACCTTATGTAGAGTAGAACAAGGATACTAATTCAAACTACAGTGGGAGAGATGACAGGAGTCATAATTCTTATCATAGTGTAGAGCAAAGAAGAGATGAAAGAGGATTTACTGGAAGAAGAGCCTGTTTTCAAGTTTGGAGAAGAAAAGAATCAAGTAGTGAATGTCAACAAGAGCCTATTACCGGAGAGGCTAATGATGAGGAAAAAATAACTGATGCAAAGATAGTTTATATAGAGGCTAATAAAGAAGAAACAGTAAACAATACAAAGAGTTTATGCAGAAGAAGAAGAAGAAGAGCCTGTTGATACAGAGATAGTTTATGCAGAGGAAGAGGAACCTTTTGAGACATCATATTTGACAGAGAAATCAGGAGAAGGTGAAGCATTGATCTTGAGAAGAATTTTGTTATAGACTAATCATCTGAAATAGTGCAAGATAAAGTTTGTAAAAGATGACGTGAGAGACAATGTAAGAGAAATTTTATGTACCAGAGTGAAGTAAATATGTACAAAGGAACAAGGAAGAGTATAGGAGAAGTATATACAGAGAGGAAAATGTATGTTGTTTTGATGAGTACAGAGGAATTGGTACCTGGGATCAGAGATTAGATAGTGTTGCAGAGAAAATTTAGAAAGTGCATTAACAGAATCAGGGAAGTAACAAGTTGTTTCAGAGAATGCAAGTATGTATTGGTTGACTCTTAATTAATTGAAGTAGACATTGATCTTGAGGCAACTTGTAGAGAAGACTTGCTCAGATTGTCGATCATTGTGGCAGTGCAGGGCTTGCAAGTAGACTAACGAACCTAGACCATGACAAGATAAAGAACCTGAGGTAGCTTGTGGAGAAGACTTGCTCATACCACAGATCATTGAGGTAGTGTAAGGCTTGCAAGTAGAACACTGAACTAGAAGAACCTGAGGTAGTTTTGTCGGATGGACTTGAACAGATTGCCAACCTTGAGGCAGTTGCAAGTACTTATGAACAGATCACCGAACCTATTCAAGGAAACAACATTGATTTTTCCATAAGACAAACCAAAGTGAAGAGGTTCACTTTTCAATTAACCCCTAGAGTCTGATGCAGGAGCATTTGGAAGCATTCAAAATAATTGAGATAGTTAGTCGAGAAGTTGCAGAGTATCGAGAGAGAAACCTTGGAGAATACTGCATTTTACTGTATTTGCATATTAGAGGCTGCGGAGCTAGACTTAACATCTAGACATAGTCATCCACAACATATCCAAAATTTAGATCATTTGGGTTTTATTCTGAAAAGATATCACTATCAGAAGATTACCTGCTTTTACCTATTTTCACATAGCAGAGTCGACAGTGTTTAGTGAGGTCTAATCAGCTTGCAAAGCAAATCTGTGATTTGCGGAGCCTAAAGGAACATTATTCAATGAAGTATAGGACCTGGTTGACCTTCATGGAGATCCGTACAAAGTTTTATGTATAAACAGAGAAATACCTTATGTTTAGGTCTGACCTATCCGTGTCTACATGTTACCTGACTAGCCATTGCAATTAGGCTAGCTTGTTAATGTTTAGAAATCTTGTGGAGGATATAAATAAGAGATAAAGTATTGTTTCTAGAGATTGATCAATAGAACAAAGATACAAAGAAAGATCTTAAGTTGTTTTGATCTGAATGAGTAGCAGAACATAGTAGAAGGTAGAGCAGGAAGTAGGAGTTATAGAGTAGAGAATTGAGATGTAGAAGGAAGGAATCATGAAAGAATATTATTGTATGAATATTTTGTAATCCTTGGACTGCAGCCTAGCATCTGTAAAGCCCTTGAGGCATGTATAATTTGATTTGAAGTTATAATATATGTAGAATGAGCTTTGAAGGCTAGGTTTTTCCCTGTTAGGGTTTTCCCAGGATACATCTTGTGTTATGTGTTAGTGAATATCTTTTATCTTTCTATTGATTAGCTATTAGCTTCCATTGCATATCCGTCAAGATCATGGTGTTAGTTAATTAGGCTGCAAGGCTAGACAGTCCCTCACCAGACCCTCCTAGCTTGACTACATCAATAGGGGAGAAAAAAGAACATACAGAACCATGGGAAAGACATACTGTCAGCACAATCAAACAATGTAGGAGGCAACATCTGGAGACACCTATATATAGAAACTTTGAAAGATCTCACACACATCTACTACATCTATGGTTAATAAATTCTAGTCATTTCAAGGTATCTTAGCCATAAATGGAAATCTTTTGAAGATTACCAAAACAAGTAGATAGATAGAATTTCATCATTTTGCATAACTGAAAACATCACTTCCTACATTGAAGATGCCAGATTAGTTGTCTTGAATTCATCATTTTAGCCAGTCATCCTACCATAACTCATAATGAAGAAGATGAAAGGTCATTTCTGGTAGAAACGTGGATCCCCAAGGGTCGATCCTACATAAGCCAATCTTGCATTTAGTTAATTCCCTTGTAGTGGCGGCAATGGAGACCCTACACATGCCTAAGAAATTAATTTCACAATGGTGTATCTTAGATAATGTGCCAACATATCATTTCATTAATTTTTTGAATCTGAGTCGTCCATCAATTCCTTAGCTGGCTTAGATCAATGGCGTCGGTTTAGTCCATCAAGTGGAAAATTTTTGTTACTAAGCATCAACCATTGATATCTAACCACCTAGACAGCCATCTTAACCACACTCCTAAAAAAACCCCTCAAACAGTATAGTTAGGACACTCTTCATGGTTCCACACACAAAAGATGTAGTAGGAGATTTGATCTCTACAGAAAGGTGAAAAACTATCAGATCAGCTGTATGGAATGGGACAACTCCCAAAAAGCATCTTTGCCCCTAGAGACTTTACCACGTCACAATTTCATCCACCCAAACACAACCACATTCTCCAGATGCCATGTGTCATGTTTTCACTTTTTTGCGGTCACTTGGTGGGACCCCCTGGTGGAGCTTGGCGGAACAGCAGAAGCCATAGAGAAATCTCCACATAGCACTCAAGATCCACCACTATTTTTATGTTTCACCTAATGAACAGTTTCTTGCTAGCTGGTGCCCTTTCCGCAATTCCGTGGGTGATTTCTTTATCAATATTTTAACATCAGCAGAACGGTAGAATCGAATCACCCTTTGCCACATGTCAAAAAGGAGTTAGTGGGATTTGACCCTTGGCATTCATCTTTAAAAACATCCTTCGTCTACTAGGAAAGAAGTGGCCTCAGGACTACAAAAGTTTAATAAGTAAATTTTTATAACATATATGAAAAATATTAGGCACGGTCCAGAGGTGGTAATTATATGGCAATGGGCCGGTAAACAATGTACCTCAAGACATAATGAGGCAACTAAAGAATTGGGCAACAGGTGAAAGGCGACCAACCTAAGAATATAATAGAAGTGATTTTCGTTACCATTGACCAAAGAACATAAGAGTTTAAGGTTTAGGGGTATTATTCAAAGTATTTTCATTATGCAAAAACCCTAGACTAGAGACCTTTCAACATGATAATACAAGATTTGGGCCAAATACTAGAACTGTGGAAAATTTTTATAGGGTCCCATCAGTGGCTCTAGTTGGGAATGTCTGTTCAACTTGTACAGAGTGAGATCATGGAATAACTCTAGAGGAGTAGACCAAAACATACACATAATAGCCCCAAGCTATTATGCAAGGAAAAAACAAGATCTACTTCTATCAAATATTATGTTTTCCAGTGATTTCATCAGTCCAATTCTAAAATCTTCATTACAGTCCATCTTGCTTCTGATATGGATATTTAGATAGGTCATAGGATAATTAAATCTGGATCTTCTTCAAGATCTCCCCAGCTTCGCTGGTCAAATGATGACTAAAATGTATTTTCATTAGACAAAGGTTTAACACATGGTTTAGTTATATCTAGCCAATTGAAATAATTATCCTTTCCTAATTATTGGTCTTCTTTAAAATTACCATATAGATCTGAAAAATGAAAGCATTCATATTCCACTTGATAGTTTATATTGAGGGCATTCTCATTATTTGTTGAGTTAATGTCAAACTTGAAGCAGTCATACTCAACCTTTTCTTAAAAATCTGACACCCTATATTTATTTTCAAGCACAACATCTAACAATTCAATTTGATAGAAAGTAGAGAACTGGGAAGCACTGATAGAATAGACTTTTAAATTTTGATCCATTAATGAGGAGCCTATGTCCTCAAATACCTCTGCATTCTGAGCTAATGTTAATTCATACTCTTCCTACCTTAGTGGGTTAAGAAGGTCAATGTTCTCCTGTTTGTTAACCTCTAAGGATTCTTCACAGATTGGATTATCTCTATATCCATAAGGTTCAACACTCCTTACTTCTAATAACTCTATAGGTTTATCATAAAGTGGATTATACCTTAGATGCATTGTTTCCACACATTCTTTAGTATCATTATCTTGACAGCCTATATCATCATCTGACTCAGAGCTTTCACAACTTTGATATGAACATTTTGATAATTGCTCATCACTTTTTGTATTGTTGGTAGAAACCAATTCTACCTGATATTCAGGCTCAGAACTAGATGACTCCCTAGGAGGTGAAACCTTGCTGTTTAACATTAGATATATCTCCTCATAAACAGGGGAAATATCTTCAAATTTTGCCATACATTCATAAGGTAGAGAACTTTCTTCATTACCCATACATCTTTCAATAGAATCATCTTTTATAAGGGTGTGATCTATTATCTCATTTATTGTTTGCCTATGTTCCTAAATATTGTTTATCTCATGAGTTGTCCTATAGGGATCTGGGCATATCCATCCATCCTGACTAGGGGAGGAAAATGAGTGATGGAATTATAAAAACTTTAAATTCCATTACTTTGGTCACAAATAATACTTTTCCTGGTATTTTTCAAATGTTGAATTCCATGTGTTAATTGAGCAAATAAGGGCCCTTTTGGCAAATGAGAACACAATTGGATTTATCTCTCTCAACAAAGTTATTTCCTATGGACTCACAATCCTTTGTCCTCATATTTTTTAGATCGTTCTCTATATTCATGACCAAAGAATATGCCTATCTCATAGTGGTAGGGTTTCTGTCCCTTAAAAGATAACTAATTTCTTCATTAAATCCACCTAGATATATAATTAGACACATAGCCTCATTAGGTCTAGTATTTTTAGGGATATCCCTTACTATTTTGGCAAATATCAAATTTAAAGTTGGGACTGATTCCTTTTCTTGTTTTTAAACTTGAATGAGTCTTTTAATCAACAAACTAACATCTATCCTCTCACTGAACTACTCCATGTTGGTGTGAACAGGATTTTTACCTATCTAATTTAACCCTTGTTGTGTGAATAATTCATAATATTTAACTATTTATTAGTTAAATAATACTCACATACATGTGGACATGTTAAGTTGACTTAGTGAGTCTACTGGATGTTTCTAGTTGTGTCTAGTTACTACTAGGTGTTGATAGTTGTCTTATCCTACACATGTGATCTAGTTAGCATCATATCCTCTAGTTGTCACATGTGATAGGATTGTGACACTTGTCACATGACTACAACATCCTAGCTCTCAACCTTGGTCTATATAACCAAGGCCTCTAATTGTATCATTAATCTTGTATCAAGTCATTATATTGTGTATAGAATACTATTCTATCATGTTGATCTTCTTTGATTCTTGTGATTTGCTCTTAGACATCTTGATCCTAGGATAGCTACCTCCATAGCTAATCATAACTTGGTATTAGAGCTCAAAAAACTAATTCCCTGGGTACAAGTTGTGGAAAAAAAGAAAAAATCCCCCTCCTTTGGTACTTTGGAAAAAAAATAGACTACTATCCCTTTTTGGGAGAGATTGTCCTGTTCTGGGACAAGGTGTCCCATTTCAAGACAAGTTGTCTGATTTTGGGACAATGGCTAGGCAACAAGCTAGGAAATTTGGAGATGATTATCCTCCATCCCCACTGTACCATAAAATTTTGGTACATATCTGGGGAAGACACCAAACAAGATTCACCTAAGATCTAAACAAAATGCTGAATAGATCAAGATTAAGGCAAATTGTTGTGGAGGCTATAAAAAACTGATCAGTGACTTCGCTTGCAAAAGAATTTGTCTTGAATGCATAAGACATCACGTAGCATGTAGAAGTGCCTAGAAATATCAATGTTGTGTGTGTTTTGGAGCTACTGATATGAGATCGTAGGGTCAATCTAGATTCCAGAGATGTCTTCCAATTTACTCAACAAAGTACAGACAAAAGTCACAAACCAATCGTACCATGTTGGAATTCGGCATTGATCTATAGTCATTGGTCTTAGTTTCCTTTAGCTTCCAGCACTCGATGAGCATCAAGGTGCCTTACAAAGATTGATCAAGGGTCCAAATTGCTCAAAAAAGCATTGATATTGAAGCCCTAAAAGTGCACAGTTTGAAAAATAAGAATTCACCAGGGAATGAACAAATGTTACCACTACTGGAGGAAACCTCAAACATAGACCAAAGTGTCTAAAAACGTGAACTCCACTGGTAGCCTCTATATCTATAGTGCCAAATCTTATAATGACTCCAAAAAATATACCACGCAAGAACTAGAACAAAAGATCTTGTGGAAGCGGTGGTCTACTAGCCAAAATGACAATGAAGTTGACCTGAATCCCATAGCTTCAATGGTGGGGCCCAAGCCTTTGGCTCCCTTTTGGGGAGGAGTTTTTCCCATGAGGTTTTCTTCTTTTCTCTAGTTGTGATAGATCTTTTGTACATGGGTACCTGATATGGCCTTGTTGTCGGGACCCATCTTTGCATGTTTGCATTTGTTTGTTCCTCCCTAAGTTGCACTTAAGGGGGGGTGTTGGTGTGAACAGGATTATTACCTATTTGGTTTACCCTTGTGTGGATAATTCATATTATTAACTATTTATTGGTTAAATAATTCCACACACAAGTTAACTTGCCCCTCAGACTCCCTGTCCACATTTAGGATACCCTGTCCCAAAATGGGATAGGTAGTCCATTTTTTTTGCAGTGCCAAATGAGGGGGACTTTTTCTTTTTGCCACAACTTTCACCCAATGAGTCATATTTTCATGTTCTTATAGTCATTGGAAAGGTGATTCCATGAAATTCGCCATGGTCTAGGTGATTTTCCTCCAGTTTTATGTATTTTTCAAGAATTTGCCTCTGAATATCATATTTGCTTTTTTTTTTACTTTTTTTGACAAGGCATAACTTTTGCCTATGATGTCGAAATTGAGCAAATTTTTTTTTTGAAATTGATTAGAAAAATGCAAGGAATCTGATAGTATATGTCATTTTTTTGGAAAGTTGATTTTCTTGAAAATTTGTAAAATCACCATATGTTATAAACGGTCGATTTAGGCTTCCACATTAACAACATTGTACTCAATCTTGTATCTCTTTTTTGGGGGGCATATTTTGCAGTACTATTTGTTATGTGGGGTTCATCCTTTATATTTTTTGTCATTTTATTGAGGTTTGTAAGGCATGCATGGTCTATGTCTTCATTGTCCACCTCATGACATCAACTCGTTATGTCCTTGTTTTGGACATTGCATGCATCCATTGTCTACACTTGTTGATTTGTAAATGCACTGAAATAAAGTGCCACATATTGTACTTGTAGTTTGGGGAAATTGCACATTATGTTGTGTCATTTTTGTACTTGCACTACTTTATAAAGTGTCATGGGGTTTTGTGTTAGTGCCTTGTTATTTGCCATCACAATCTTGTCTAGTGAGTGCCCCTCCACGACAACATTTTCAGCCTCATGCTTGTGTGCCTTGTTATTTGCACACCCTTTATTAGTTGTAGGTACTACTATGTGCATCTTATGATGTTGCTTCTTCTCCTTCTTGCACTAAATTGTGACACACAATTTCAATGTAGCTGCCATACCTCTCCCTTGTCAGCATTATGGGGGGTATCATACTACTTGTGCTAATGCTTCCTTGGTTTCACTTGGAGTGAACTATGTATCCAGTTTTTGTTCCTGTATACTAGGCAGATGTAGCGGCTGGTTACCCATGCATTTTGGTAAGATGGAACACATACCATATAGACACTCTTACATTTGAGTTTGTGGAGGCAACCTTCTACCTTATTTAGATGATCATATTTCTTGAGACTAGTGGCACCTGTATTTTCAACTATCACATTGGTTGAGTAGTATCGTTGGGGTCACTCATCCAGATTGATGTGCCATTTGCATCTTCAACTATCAAATTGGTTGAGCAGTGTTGTTTGGGGAACTCATGCAAATTTTTGTCTCTTTCATCCTAATCTTTACTCTATTTTCAGTGAAGGTTCTTCAATAGTGTAGCACTTCTTCGGCAGTTGTTTGCAGCTTTTTTGTGCGTCAGTGGAGTTCTTCATGTTCCTAATCTTTTTGGGACATCCTTTGTGAGGGCTTCTTAATCCTTCTTTTATCTCCTATGGGCATGATATATTTTGTATCTTTGTGATGGAAGGTGTCCTTGGGGGGTCATGTTGAGTCCTTCCTTCCTTCACTTTTTCATGCTTTCTTTGCATGTTTTTCTCTCTTTTGGGGAGGAGTTTTTCCCATGAGGTTTTCTTCTTTTCTCCACTTGTGAGAGATCTTTTGTACATGGGTACCTAACATGGCCTTGTTGTCGGGACCCATCTTTTCATGTTTGCATTTGTTTGTTCCTCCCTAAGTTGCACTTAAGGGGGGTGTTGGTGTGAACAGGGTTATTAACTATCTGGTTTACCCTTGTGTGGATAATTCATATTATTTAACTATTTATTAGTTAAATAATTCCCACACACATGTTTACATATTAAGTTGACTTAGTGAGTCTACTAGATATTTCTAGTTGTGTCTAGTTATTGCTAAGTGTTGATAGTTGTCTTATCCTACACATGTGATCTAGTTGGCATCCTATCCCTAGTTGTCACATGACTACAACATTGTAGCTCTCAACCTTGGTCTTTATAACCAAGGCCTCTCATTGTATCATATTAATTGATATTGTATCAAGTCATTATCTTGTGTATAAAATATTATTCTATCATGTTGCTCTTCTTTGATTCTTGTGATTAGCTCTTAGACATCTTGATCCTGGGATAGCTACCTCCATAGCTAATCCTAACACTCCATAAAAACTACTTTTAGAGTTTGCCAGGAAGAAATAATCTGATTGAGTAAATATGCAAACTAGTCTCTAGATTCTTCTTTAAGGGTTTGAACAAACATCTTTATGATTACATCCTCAAGATCTATCTCATAGTCTCCCATTAAGTCACAAAAATCTTATAAATAGCTGCTAGTTGTTTTGGATTTGTCATTATTGAACTTCAGTATATGATCTCTAATGTTATCTAGAATATGGTTTGAAAAACCACAAGTATTACTGAAATCTATAGCTTTATACCTTTCCACGACAAACCCCCTTTGATAACATAAATGTGGTTGCACAGTGCATTTTTAAACCACTAGGTTCTTATAGAAATATACAAAATATATGCAACCCTTTTCTCTTATCCATCTTGCACATTTATTGAAATATTTAGAAGTCCTTCAAGCTTTGTAAAATACCTGAAAAGAACTTTTCTATGGATGTAAACTTTATCTCGATCAAGAAAATCAAGACTACCAGACAACCTTTACCAAGTTCCTTCTTCATAGAGTCACCACCTCTGCATATAGAGGAATAAACATTGAAAGAAAAAATGCTCTTTTAAAAATAAACTTCTGTTCTGAATTCTTTCCCATAGTAGAGTCAAATAAAACATCCCTACACATAAATTTTATGTAGCATGCTTATCTCTATCTCAACTATGAATGAAAATAGTAGAGTCACCACCCCTTTTATAGGGAATATAACAATTTGACTTATGACTCTCAGTAATAAATAAGGGGATATAGTAGTTGAGCTAAGACCTTAGGATAAGACATAGTTTGAAGCTCCCCAGTAGAGTCACCAATTTGTTGGTTGTTTTAAATTCCCAACTTGATCTGAAGAAAATAGATCTATAAAATAGCCATTTCTAATAACTTATCTATCTCGAGGGATTGGCCAATGAATAGAAAATGGGGTTTCAATCCCTTTCCTTTGCACTTTAGGCTTTGATGAGACCATAAAGTGTCTCATATTTAGTCAAATAAAAGCATGTATTTTCTCTTCATTAAATCAATTTTGAAGTGGACTTTAGTATGGGTTGGAAGATTTTTAGCTAAATATCAAATAAAGTTGTCTAAATGCAACAATCAATGTCATGCATGAGTTTATCTTGATATTACATGTTCACCTCGAGATCAACAATTATTTTATCAATAAAGTGAAGAGAAAGTCTATTTTATGTCAAGTTGTAGAGTTTTAGAGTTGCAGAGCGCTAGAGATGCACATAGTGTAGGAGTTGTAGAAGTCAAAAATGTAGTTTAATAAAACTGCAATATCTCACTCATTTCTTAATAAAAATTAGAATTTCAAAATGATCCAAAAATATTAAAGAGAGAGGAACAAATCCATGGAGGCATTTTGAAGAGATTCATTAAAATGAATAAATAGTTAATGATAGAAGTTGACTGTTACAGAGTGTCAGAGATGTAGAATAGAAAAAGTCAAGAAAAATAATTTCAGTAAAACCATGATCTCTCTCTCATTTCTTAATGAAATTTAGAAATTCAAAATGATTAGGAAAGAAGAAATCTAGGGGAACAAAACCCAGAAAGTATTTGAGGAGATCTGGTAAAACAAATGATCAATTTATGATAGAAGTTGATTATTCCACAAGCTCTGGAGATGTTCCGGAAATACTTTATGAAGTTACTACAGATTCTTCCAATCTACCAACACACACTCTAAGATTTTCTGAAGGATAGATTGACTATAACTACTCCTAAATTAATGGATCTAACTAAAGAGTAATTATTCCATTCAAAGAATACACATTTAGTTTTGCATGTCTTCCTTGTAATCAGCAATTGTATAATTAGTTAACTAAATGAATAAGTTTAGTTAACTAGACAAATAAGTTTAATTAGTTGGATGAATAAGTTCTCTACTCTAGAGTGACTCTCAATTAGAATTTAATAACCATAGTTATATATAGAGAACTATGGTGTAGAAAAAGGAAGTTGTATTAGAATTAATTGAAAGAAGAAGAACTTTGTTATTTTACAGCAGCATGTACTTTGGATCTTGAAGGTTTTTGAATAAAGAAAGTTGTTCTATCAATTTGCTGATTACTGGAATTGATTAGTCTCTCTTCAGAGGAAGGAGCAAGGGCCTACTCCAACCAAAGGGCAGAGACTATTTCTTAGTTTCATTAGTTGCTTTGCTATTATGCATAATTCCTTTAGCTGTTCCAGTTTTGCTTTCCACAGAATAATTTGTTTTTTTTGTTGTGTAATTCCTTTATTCCAAAATTAGATCAGCTGCTCAAATTATTGCTTTCCTTAGATTAAGTTATCTTTTTTAGCAGAGTTTAAATCCTAGTTTGTTTCATGCAATTGTTGTCAATTCCCTTTTGTAGAAAAGACTGCCATGCAAGTTATTTCTCTTCCCTTTTGCATATAGCCATGGACACCACCTTGGATTGATATTATTAAAATTAAATGATGAGGACTACAATGACCCTCATTAGGCTCTACAAGACCAAGGAGGGTGTTCCTAAATACTAAAATGGTGTTTGTTCTAGTGTTTATTTAAATGGGGGGTCTAAATACTTGCTCAAAACACTATTCTAAAGCAGATATGTTGCTTCTAGATAGCTTGAAGAATTAATGATAGAGTAATGGGATAGATTCTTAAGCTTCAACATAATTCTTTGCAGAGGAACATGTGAATAAACTAACATCTACAACCTACATCTGAAAGGGAAATTTGTTCTAATATTTTAAATGAGGATAATCAAGGGGGCTTTAGTACAGTATAGCATTTCTAACAGATCAGTGCCTTAGAGTTCAAGGGTCATAGATTCAACAAATAAATATAAATGAAGAAGACCTTTTTGTGATTAGTTTTAGTTTATTGTGATGATAAAATAATGCCTTACAATATTTCACTAGTTTTAGAGTTAACCATACTTAGTTATCCTTGTAAACCAATATTACATTCAATATCCTCTTATAGCTATTATTTTACTAGAGTATATGCCATAAGAAAATATACAAACACAGAAAAGACTGTGATGATGAATAAATCAATCATTAATCAGATTGTATTCATAAATGTAACAATGTGTACATGAGTAGGAGACAGTATACTTTGAAACTCAACAATAATTTGTAAAATAAACTAATACTAAATTACAAATAGCCTTGCAAGTATATCAAAAGATTTGAACTCAAAATGAAAGCTGAAACTGGACAACTAATCTTAATTTCAAAAGATAAATATATACAACTCCTACATGATTGGATTAATCCCATACTTTAGACTAAGTCTGGAAAATATGACCTTGAACCAATGCCTTATCAATAAGCCTTGAATTCCCTTTTATAGAATAAGGGAGTAGACAAGCTACAAGGTAAAAATAGAAAAAGTTACACTTTAATTAAATGAAGATGAAGACTGTAATAGAATGTAGGTGCAACTGTCTCTTAACTGAAAAGAAATGCTTCTACAATAAGATTACCCTATTGGCAAGAGACACTATATGGATTCATGGTTGTTGTCATTGATGGCAACAAAGGTCATCCCACATATCCGCAAGTCATAGTGTGCTTCTATCGGAAGTCAGAATGAAGATTATTGTGGTCCGGTGAACAAGAACAGAGCATGTGGCAAGGTCTGACAGATTGGTCCGGATCTCTCAGAAGAAGTATCTTGGTGCAGTGCGGATTTGGGGAAGTCAAGAGGACTACCTTGAGTAATAGATTCCAAGGATTTAGCCTCCAGTTATGGACAAGGAAAAAGATATGAACAGTTGAATACCGGATTCCTGAGTAACAGTATGAACAGAGGAAGAACTGACTGACAAAACATCAGATTGCTTTCCGGATGTGTTTCTGATAGTGGTAAAGGATATGAAGACATGGATTATGTTTGGCCGACATGATTAATGATATCTACAAGTATATGCTTGATCCGCATTACTTGATGAGCAAGGATTCAGCCGACAGAACAGAGTTTGTGAGAAAATAGACTGTTTCGGATGCCGATTAGAAAGGTGATGAAATTACTTGTGCGGATATATATGCACGATGGATTTAGTTGTGAGAAGTGTTGTTGTGTGTTGTTGTTGTGCGAATAAGTGCAGAGTAGAGCAGAAACAGCTAGAGAGATCCGGTATGTGAAAGGAAAGCAGAATAAAGAGAAGAGGAAAGATGAAGTGCAGCAGATCAGTGTACTAAGCCTAACCGGAACTGAACTCCAGCATATGTGGATGCTTCCAATCAGTTCAAGTATTGTATAACATTCTTGTGTAGACAGTGTGTCTCCTTGTAGGCAATGTGCCTCTTTGTGAGCAGTGTGCTCAGGCAGTGAGCCCTAATTGGCAAGTGCCATTTTGTAATTCCTTATTCTTCTAACAGAGAATAATCTTTGGGTTAATCACCCCGTGGTTTTCTCCCTTAACAGGGTTTCCATGTCAAAAATACTATGTTATGTGTTTCTCATTTCATGGTAATGTTTGTTTGTTTGCTTCAATGCTACATTGATTAATAAGAAAGTTCAAAAGAAGAAATAATTAGGATAACTGATTCACCCCCCCTCTCAGTTATCAACAATTGGTATCAGAGCTAAGTTCCTCCTAATAGAGCCTAATAGCTTGAGGAAGATCTGGGAGTTCAAATGGATGCATATGGTTTAAGGGAGCAACTCAAGATTGCCCTTGAGGATCTTGAACAGTCAAACTCTGAAGTCAATGAATTAAAGGAAAGACTCAAACAGGCTGATGAATTCATGAGAGAACTAAAGGACAAATTAAGTCTCTCTATAAAAAAGAGAAAGGAGCTGCTCCAACAATTGGCAAGACAAAGTGAAGAAAGTAATACAAATGAAGAATTAATTGAGAAAACCAAGTTATGTGAAAAGTTATCAAAAGAAGTCATTATGGTAAGACATGAAATGGAATCAGGAGTTATAAAGTTTACTCAAGAGATTGAAGAGAAAAGAAAAGCTTAAGACAATCTCTTAAAGAGAAATCAGAAGATTGCCTCCAGATGGACAAGATTATCAGACATCTTGAATCTAATCTTGAAGATGCCAAAGATAATGAAGAAAAACTTGAGGATCAAATTGTCTCTCTCAAAAGAGATCTTCAAATAGCAAATGAATATAAAGAGAAATTCAAGATAAGTTATGCTCAACTTGAAGTTCTTCTTGGAAGTCAAAAGAGGGCAGATGACAAGTATGGTTTGGGATATGAGAAAGGAGAAAGCTCCGGATCCGGTCAAAAGAATTTTGGATCAGAAAATCCAAGGAATAGGCCTAGAAGACCTCCGGTAAGACAACCCAATGCTCAAAGATATCCATCCTTCAATGGATACTGCCACAACTGCAATCACTTTGGTCACAAAGCTAATCAGTGTAGAAAGAGAATGAATCAGACTAATTCATCCTTCTCCGGACAGTGCTTTAACTACAAAAGGTATGGACATAAGTCTCATGAATGCAGAAATATGCAAATAAACAAATCATTCAATGGTAGATGCTTTGCATGCAATAGAGTAGGTCATATGGCTAATCAATGCAGATCAAGAGGTTATCAGTCAAATATGCAAGGAAATATTATTTGCCAAATCTGTAATAGGTCCGGTCATAATGCAAAAGTCTGCAAAAGCAAGAATCAGGACAAAAGAGGTCCGGTGTATAATCAGAATCAAGACAAGGGTAAACAAAAGATGAATGCGAATGAAGTTAGGAATCAGATGAACAAGATTTGGGTGAAGAAAAGTTCAGAGAATGTAGAGGTTGGATCCGCACCAAACTCTGGTGCTGATATTCCTTCCAAAAATTAAAGGTGAGCTTTGGCTCAGGGGGAGACTCAAAGAAAATCCTATTCCCCCAGCCAATCAAGTGGTGCTAGATGTGGCACAAGATGTAGAGTAAAGGGTTTGTAGATATAAGTCTTGAGATGATCCAGATAAGATTTCAGAGGTCTGCATGAAGATGTCAAGAAGTTGTGATCGATCAAGTAAGACCTGTTCCGGGAGATGCTCCGGAATGACAGAAGATTACAAAAAGGTCCGGAGAGATTCGGAAGCGCATTGTCTTATTCTGCGGATTGGACAGAGTGTTTGGGATGTCCTTGTGATGTGTCATCTTGATTTGTTCATGGTTGGAAGATCCACATGATGTTCATAGATCAAGACTGATCCAGTTCTTCAAGTTATCCGAATAAGGGAAACCAGAATAATGTAGGTTGAGCATTTATTGCCATCAGATATTAGGGTTTGCGGAGCAATATAAGGAATTTCTCATAAATCACTTGCTCATTCTGCACTCAAGAAGAAGTGAAAAGTGGAGCTCTGCAACAAGATTCATCAAGTTCACCAAAGATCTCCTGCCGAAGTCATTACATACAGAAATCAATCCAACCACTCCGTGTAACCGAAGGCACATAAGGTATTTTCCATTTTCGATATCTTACTACAAATCTTTTGAGAAATGGCTACTCCGAATATAGTAAAGATCTCAGATAGGCCCCGACCCAAATTTAAGAAACACCCATACAAGTCATTGGAGGTAGATCCCTTAGGAGCATTCTCTAGTGTTCCTCATGGCGTTTTACACACAGAAGACATTAGGGTTTACATACATGCAAGTATTGAGGAATTCAGGGAATTCAAATTGAGAGATTTCTATCACAAACAACTGATAGACAATGCTTTTGAGCTTAAACCAGAGTATAAGGGTATCCAGAAGAAACAGTTTGATCAATCATTCATTTCCCCTGCTTTGAAGAAGATGAATGGGTCCGGTATGTATTGAGTAGGATGCATGACAACTTCCTATGGCTGGATAGACCCTGCAAGATCACAAAAGAGGCAATTAGGGTAGTGACTGGTCTATACTCTTCCAGAGGGATACCTATCCTCAAATCCGTCAAAAATAACATTGTAACTGAGGCCACCGGATCAAAATTTGATAAGAGGGCAATGACCATTGAAGATATTTTTGATCTGGATATCAAATATGCATCTATGATAATAGGATACAAGATTTATCACTCCAGTAGGGAGAATTCTGTATCTGGAACTGTAGTATACACTACCTATGAGATGCTAAGGAAGAATGCATATTATGATCTCTGTGAACTTCTTTTAAGCCAATTAATGGAAAATATACAGAAGATCAAAAAGGACAAAAAGAATTCTTTTAAGTATGGTACTCTTATATTATGTCTATTTTTCTATTTCATGAATGAGCTGCCCGGATCAAGTGGATGGGTATGGCAGAATGACAAACCTGTAGCAGTTTAGATTAGAGATTACTTACATGGACTTGGGGATGCCAAAGCAAGAAATACAGCTCTGTGGGGATACTTCAAAAACTTCCAGAGTATGATGCAAGCAAGAGAAAGAATCCCCCAGTCTCTTGTTGAAAAATACAAAGACTCAGTCTGCTTTATGGTTGATACTGATCAGTGCCTAATGGAGGCAGTTGAGCTAAGGATAGTTTGGATCATGCCCATGGGGTATGAGGTTGATGAACAAATTGTGGAACTACATGTTCAACACATGCTTAGTCAACCTAAAGATCCAAAAGCAGAAAGGTTTGGAACCTTTGAGGAGCTGAGTGTGAAGATCCATGTGGAACTCAGAGAACCTGAGATAAAAAGGAAAGTAAGAAAAGAAGTTGAACATATTGCCCAAGGCCTAGGCATCCCAAAGGAGGCACTTGATGCCAACTGGGAAAAGAGGAGAAAGGCTGAGGAAGAAAAGAAAGAGGCAGAAAAGAAAAGCAAGAAAAGTGCTCCGGTGGAAACCTCAACCCGGACCAGATCATCAAAAGGATCTACACCTGTCAGAACCAAAACCTCAAAAATATCTAAACTGGAAGGTCAGACATCCAGTAAAGGAGAGAAAAGGTCTAAAATAAAAGCCACAAGGGCTTATACAAGTCAGAAAGATGAAGAGGAAATGGAATCAGATGAGGGGGTAAAAGAAATAAAGAAGCAGAAGAAGAAAGGATCCGATAAACCCTCCACAGGCCAAGACAAGGAAGAAATGGCAGAGGTATTTGTTGAAAAGCCCACCCTGTCTCTAGAGAGTGTAATCAAGTTAGTCACAGTGGATGGAAACCTTCAACCAATGACTGAATTCTATGATGACTACAATGAGGCTGACCAAAAGATTCTGCAGGAAGCCACAATCAAGTATCTGAACATATACAATAAGGCTTTCATTGAGATTATATCTCTAATTCCTAAAAGCCTAGAAAAGGAATTGGAAATAAGAAAGAATAATGCCCAGGCAAAAGATCTTGAGATCCGGGAGCAGATAGCTATTCAGCTATATCCTCAAATTGATCCCAAGACAATGAAC
This sequence comes from Cunninghamia lanceolata, assembly GCA_027924645.1. Taxonomy (NCBI): domain Eukaryota; kingdom Viridiplantae; phylum Streptophyta; class Pinopsida; order Cupressales; family Cupressaceae; genus Cunninghamia; species Cunninghamia lanceolata. The sequence goes on along the minus strand of BSBN01001320.1, from coordinate 666,923 downwards.
ATAATATTCAAAGACTGCAAAGATGAGTTCAGGAGTAAAGCAAGGATGAATCAACTCATGCTTGGTGAGACTGACAAGGTGGCCATAGAGATAGAAGAGATCCTCCGAAAGGCCTTCAAAAGGTTTAATCTTCCTGTTGTAGAGGACTTGGGTACTGATCCCTCATCCACAAGTGCTGTAGAAGAAACTTCTGAGAAAGCAACAGAAGAGATGGGCTCTGAACAAACCAACATTTCTCCTCCGGTTTCCCCTACAGTCTCCAGATCCAAAGAAGAAGAGAAACTACAAGAGAAAGGAGCAGCAGTGAAAGAAAAAGAAGGTGACAGTGCAAAGATTGCAGAAGGACAGAAGACTTTACCAGAGAAAACCACAACTGTTAGTGGTGGGAATGTAGAGGAAGGGAAAATTCCAATGGACAGCTCCAAGACTGTAGAAGAGAAGAAACATCTATCTCCAGCAAGAGACACTACACAAACTGTCCAAAGATTTCTGAGCAAAGAAGCAATAGAGATTGATGAACCAGAGCTGCTACAAGGCCCATTCAACTTTGATTCCCTCTCTCCGGTGCAAACAATGAAGATAGCTTCATTTGCTAATGCTAAGGCAAATGAAAAACTCCTAAAGTCTCATATGGAAGACTGTGAGTTGATAGAGGCTGCTTCTGGAGTGCTTGAGAAGATTATGCCATCAATCCAGAAAGATCCCATAGCCTCCTCTTCCAGTAATCTCAAAACCTTAGTCAGCAGTGTTAGTACACATTTTGAATCCCTAGAAAAATTAGCTGAAGAAAAGGTTCGGAAGGAGTTCTTAGATAAGAGATTCTCAGAGGTACTAGGATTAATCTCTAATGATAGGAGAAATATGAGTATTGGAATAAAGAGATTAGAAAATGCTCTTAAGGATGGCGGTGACATTTACAAATTTTGTATCTCCTGGTCAAAAGCAACTGTAGAAGTTGAGAAGAAAATAAAAGAGGAACAGGACAAACTACTGAGTTTGTCTCAAAGTTTTGATCCTCTCTCTTCCTCCATAGTAAATCAAGAATGTCAAACTATTGCAATCACAAATACAATAAAGAACTTTGAAAAGGAAAGGAAGAATATAATTAACCGGATGGGAGAACTTAGAAGGATTATAATCCCTAAGTTAGAAACTATGCATGAGGCCATAAGTGATGCCAAGACTACCACCCAAACCAATGATCCGACAGATCTTAAGAGGGCAGAAGCTTTTACGGTTTGTTGAGTGGTCACATTTCAATTTTGGATAGAATTGTTAGGGTTAGCCGGCAGAAGATATCAATTAAATGCAAATAAAGATTAAACAGAGAAATGGAAATACACAGAAATAATAACAGCGAGAGACAAGATTTAATGTGGTTCACCCAAACTCGGGCTACATCCACCAAACAGAGAGTCCAATATTATTATCCAGTAAATCAAACCGATTACAATCAGCAATCCCTGCAACTCAATACCACTACAAATGCTACAACACAATACCCAAACCCTAACCCTTGGCCGCTTTTTATCAAGCCTTTTTTGTCGGTTACAAAAATTAGGGTTTTCTTATGTCGGTCATAAAAAAATAGGATTTTTTAAGTCGACCCTAGGATTTTTTAAGTCAGCCCGAACCCCGGCGAGGATACATGGCTAGTGTACAATACTTTCCTGATCAGTCGCCACCTACCAACAATCTCCCACTTAGAGACTGATCAGGCTCCACACCAAACAATCTCCCACTTGGAGACTGATCCTGGATGACACCGCTACACATGCAACTCCCACTGGAAATAAGCACCCTGGACTCTACTGTTCAATTTTTATTATTTTCAGTCTAGAAGACCAATCGAAGCTGAAGAAGAGCTTAGCTTCTCCCTTGTCATTGCCTTTGTAAACATATCCGCTGGATTGTCATCTGTATGTATCTTTTCCAGCCTTAACTGTCCATTATCCAACACCGACCGAATAAAGTGATACCTCAACTGGATGTGTTTGGTCTTTGAATGCAAGGCAGAATTCTTTGCAAGATGTATGGCACTCTGACTATCTGTATACAAAGAACAGTTAGCCTGTTGTTTACCCAATTGTTCCATGAAAGATTGCAGCCATATCATCTCCTTGCTTGCCTCTGTTGCAGTGACATATTCTGCCTCTGTGGTGGATAAAGCAACCATCTTTTACAACCTAGAAATCCAACTCACCGATGTTCCACCTACAGTAAAGACATAACCTGTAGTACTCCGCCTAGTATCAATATCCCCTGCCAAATCTGAGTCTACATAACCTGCTAAATCAGTATTAGAGCCCCCAAAACATAAGTGTTTATTAGATGTACCTCTCAAATATCAGAGAATCCATTTGACTGCATTCCAATGCTCAATTCCAGGATGACTCATATACCTGCTAACGACTCCGACAGCATGTGCAATATCCGGTCTCGTGCATACCATGCCATACATTAAACTTCCTATAGCTGAAGCATAGGGTACCTTGGACATTTTTTCTTCCGCCTCTTGTGTCTTTGGACACATCTCCTTAGTCAATTTCAAATGACTAGGCAAAGGTGTGCTGACAACTTTTGCATTCTCCATATGGAATCTCGGCAACACCTTTTCAACATAAGCAGCTTGAGATAGAGTCAATTTTCTGTTCTTCCTATCTCTGCAAATTTTCATACCAAGGATTTGTTTTGCTGCCCCCAAATCCTTCATATCAAATGACTGTGATAACTGATGTTTTAACTCTCTAATGTGATCCATGTTAGACCCAGCTACAAGCATGTCATCAACATATAAACATAAAATAATGTAGCTGTCACTATCCAACCTCTTAAAATAAACACAATGGTCAGAATTACACCTACTGTAGCCTTGCTTAGCCATAAAACTATAAAATTTTAAATACCATTGCCGAGGTGCTTGTTTCAGGCCATACAAGCTCTTCTTCAATCTGCACACTTGTTTCTCCTTACCTTTGACCTCAAATCCCTGTGGTTGTGCCATGTATATCTCCTCCTCCAAATCACCATGGAGAAAGGCAGTTTTCACATCTAGCTGTTCCAAATGCAAATCTTCAGCAGCCACAATACTTAAAATAGTACGAATAGAAGTCATCTTGACAACCGGAGAAAATATCTCATCAAAATCAATGCCCTATTTCTGTGCAAATCCTTTTACAACTAACCTGGCCTTAAATCATTTCTTACCTCCATCTTCCTCTTTTAGCCTGTAAACCCATTTGTTTGGTAAAGCCTTTTTACCTATAGGTAACTTACATAATTCCCAAGTCTGATTTTTTAGCAAGGAGTCCATTTCTTCTTGCATGGCAAGCTCCCACTGAACTTGTGTATTCACCTGCATAGCTTCATCATACCCTTCTGGTTCACCAGCATCTGTTAACAAAATAGAATACAAAGAGGGAGAAAACCTTTTAGGAGGTCTACTTATCCTTGTTGACCATCTAACATTCACTGGATTTTGTGGTATTTCTGGTTGCTGTTGCAGAGCATGAGGAGCCACTAGAACATCACTATTTGGAGTATCATCCAGCACCACATAATCCTTTTCTTTCTTCTCATGCTACTGCAACCAATCTTTGTACAACACCTTCTCATTGAATATAACATCCCTGCTTCTCACAATTTTCTGATTTTCAAAATCCCAAAGCCTATAACCAAATTCATCAATGCCATATCCAACGAAGGTACATTTTTTTGATTTCGCATCCAGCTTGGTTCTATTTTCAGAATCTATATGTGCAAATGCTTCACAGCCGAAGGTTTTCAGAAAAGAATAACTCACCTTCTTGCCAGTCCATGCTTCCTCTGGAATACCATAGCCCAAAGGAACTGAAGGACCTCTGTTAATTAAATATACAGCAGTGTTGACAGCCTTTGCCCACATGTTTAAAGGCAGTCCAGCATGCAATCTCATGGTCCTTGCACGCTCCATTGTTGTCCTTTTCATGTATTTAGCCACTCCATTTTCCTATGGAGTCCTTGGAACCATTTTCTGCCTACGAATTCCATTAAAGGAACAATAATCTTCAAATTCTTTGCTGCAATACTCACCGCCATTATCAAATCTGAGACATTTTAATCTTTTACTTGTCTCATTTTCAACCAAGCTTCTCCATTTCTTAAATGTTTCAAATACATCAAATTTCTGTCTAAGGAAATAAATCCAGACCTTCCTAGTTGCATCATCTATGAATGTAACATAATATCGAGAGCCACCGAAAGAAGATACCTGAGCTGGTCCCCATACATCTGTATGCACAAGCTCCAACTTTTCATTTTTCTTTTGCTTCCCATCTCTGAGAAAACTCTCTTTTGTTTTCCATACACACAACTTTCATAGAAATCCATATTAATACATTTCAGACCTGGTAAAACTTTCTTAGAATGAAGTACCTTCATACCTTTTTCACTCATATGCCCAAGTCTGTTATGCCACAGTGTTGTTTCAGAACCTGCAACAACTTTTCCAGTCTCTTCCTACAAACCTGCAGCAACTGTTCCTAAACCTGTTTATTTTTCCTCTATAACATCTAAAGTAGAAGGAACAGTATGACCTGTACAAAGATATAAGGTGCCTACTTTTACACCTTTTGCTACTACTAAGGCACCTTTTGAAACCTTCCAATTTTTATCAGTAAATGTAACAGTGCAACCTTGTTCAGTTAGCTGCCCTGCTGAAATTAAATTCCTATTGAGCCTTGGAACATGCCTCACCTCTTGTAGTAGCCAATGATTCCCATTCTGCAACTTAATCTTGATTCTTCCCTTTCCAACAATCTGACAGGGTTCGTTATCTCCCAAATAAACCAGCCCAAAATCCCCTTGGACATAATCAAGAAAATAACTTCTATGGGGTGTAGCATGAAATGAGGCCCCTGAATCTAAAACCCATGAATCATCAGCATTATCTAGGGAAAGAATCAAAGCATCATGTTCAGATTTATTACTTACCACATTTGCTTCCTTATTGCCTTCTTATTTGTCTCCTTTATTTTTTCGAGACCAGCAATCTTTCTTCAGATGACCTAGTTTTCCATAGTACCAGCAATCCTTTTGTCCTCTGGTTTGGGATCTTTTGTCCTTTGATTTTCCTCGTGACTTCCCATGACCTCCAGAACCTTTTCCTCTCTCCTTTGATCTACCCCTGCTTTCTGCATTCAAAACACTGCCTGATTTGGATCCACCTGAGCTTTTCTTACGAATTTCCTCACTTAGAATAACACCAACAACATCATCAAATTTTAGGGTATTTGAACCAAAAATAGAGTTACTAACTGCCATTACCAAACTATCCCAGCTTTCAGGCAATGAACATAATATCAAGAGAGCTCTAACTTCTTCATCAAATTTTACATTTATAGAAGTCAATTAACTGACAATCGTATTAAATTCATTTAAATGACCTGTGACAGATCCACCTTCAACCATTTTTAAATTAAACAACTGCTTCATGAGAAATGCCTTATTTGAGGCTGAGGGTTTTTCATAAAATTTAGCCAAAGCTTTCATCAGACCATCTGTTGTCTTCGCTTCCATTATATTGAATGCCACCGATGGTGCCAGGCACAACCAAATGGTTCCTAGTGCCTTTCTGTCAAGAAGATTCCAATCCTCATCAAACATTGTTGCCAGTTTCTTGGCTACTCCTTCCAACGGCCTCCATAAATCCTTTTGATAGAGGTAATCCTCCATCTGCATCTTCCATAACTGATAGTTCTACCCATTGAATTTATCAACCTTCATTTTACCCTCGTCTGCCATTTCTCCCACTCAACTGTGAGACTTTCCTGCAGACGATAATCGAACACAACCCGCTCTGATACCACTTGTTAGGGTTAGCTAGCAGAAGATATCAATTAAATGCAAATAAAGATTAAACAGAGAAATGGAAATACACAGAAATAATAACAGCGAGAGACAAGATTTAACGTGGTTCACCCAAACTCGGGCTACATCCACCAAACAGAGAGTCCAATATTATTATCCAGTAAATCAAACCGATTACAATCAGCAATCCCTGCAACTCAATACCGCTGCAAATGCTACAACACAATACCCAAACCCTAACCCTTGGCCGCTTTTTATCAAGCCTTTTTTGTTGGTTACAAAAATTAGGGTTTTCTTATGTCAGTCATAAAAAAATAGGATTTTTTAAGTCGGCCCGAACCCTGGCGAGGATACATGGCTAGTGTATAGTACTTTCTTGATCAGTCGCCACCTACCAACAAGAATGAAGCAAAGTTGGGCTACAGAACTCATCCAATTGAAGACATCCTTTACAGACATTCTTCAGTTTTTGTGAATATGTAATATACAGCCAAGTATAGTAAAATTTTTGAAAATTTTTGTGTACAGACCCTACCCTTTGCCATTGATGTCAAAGGGGGAGTGAGGAGTAGTGAAAAATGAGGAATCCAACTAGGGGGAGTTCCAGAAATTGTATATAAAGATAGATCATCAGCCAAGGGGGAGCATAGTGTAAACACTTAGTCATTTTTCACTAAGTGTTGCCATCAATGCCAAAGGGGGAGATTGTTGGCAAGAGACACTATATGGATTCATGGTTGTTATCATTGATGGCAACAAAGGTCATCCCACATATCCGCAAGTCATAGTGTGCTTCTACTGGAAGTCAGAATGAAGATTATTGTGGTCCGGTGAACAAGAACAGAGCATGTGGCAAGGTCCGACAGACTGGTCCGGATCTCTCAGAAGAAGTATCTTGGTGTAGTGCGGATTTGAGAAAGTCAAGAGGACTACCTTAAGTAATAGATTCCAAGGATTTAGCCTCCGGTGATGGACAAGGAAAAAGATATGAACAGTTGAATACCGAATTCCTGAGTAACAGTGTGAACAGAGGAAGAACTGACTGACATAACATCAGATTGCTTTCTGGATGTGTTTCTGATAGTGGTAAAGGTTATGAAGACATGGATTATGTTTGGCTGACATGATTAATGATATCTACAAGTATATGCTTGATCCGCATTACTTGATGAGCAAGGATTCAGCGGACAGAACAGAGTTTGTGAGAAAATAGACTATTCCGGATGCCGACTAGAAAGGTGATGAAATTACTTGTGCGGATATATATGCATGATGGATTTAGTTGTGAGAAGTGTTGTTGTGTGTTGTTGTTGTGCAAATAAGTGCAGAGTAGAGAAGAAATAGCTAGAGAGATCCAGTATGTGAAAGGAAAGCAGAATAAAGAGAAGAGGAAAGATGAAGTGCAGCAGATCAGTGTACTGAGCCTAACCAGAACTGAACTCCAGCATATGTGGATGCTTGCAATCAGTTCAAGTATTGTATAACATTCTTTTGTAGACAGTGTGTCTCCTTGTAGGCAGTGTGCCTCTTTGTGAGCAGTGTGCTCGGGTAGTGAGCCCTAATTGGCAAGTGCCATTTTGTAATTCCTTATTCTTCTAACAGAGAATAATCTTTGGGTTAATCACCCTGTGGTTTTCTCCCTTAACAGGGTTTCCACGTCAAAAATACTATGTCATGTGTTTCTCATTTCATGGTAATGTTTGTTTGTTTGCTTCAATGCTACATTGATTAATAAGAAAGTTCAAAAGAAGAAATAATTAGGATAACTGATTCACCCCCCCTCTCAGTTATCAACATACCCACACATGTTGAGGTATCTGTATTTTAAACCTTATGCTCTTTCACTTTGGCGGGGATTGGGGCTAGTTTATTGTTGATGGTTGACACACTTACTAGATGCTCTTAGAGCTCAGACACCTTTAAATACTGCCAACTGCTCAATAGGAGGATTCACTACTCCCCTTATCAAAGCCGCGTGCCAGAAAATGAGAAAACGTGCAAGGAACAATGTTGAAAGGAAGCCTAGGAAGCCTAAATCTCCTTCACTATTTCTATATTTCCTTGCAGTGGTGTGACTCCTCACTTTTGGTTAGGAGGTTTCCAACAACCTCAACTAGATAGAAACTTGAGGAATCCACACATAGCTGACTCCGACAGTGCTAGAAGTCAAGCTAGGAGAGCAATAGCAACAACAACAAATCTTTCTTCTTCTCTAGTCTATTTCATCTAGGTGGGTGATCCCCTTAGACCTAGAGTTAAAGCTCTGTTAGGAAAATTAGATATAAGGGAGGGGTAGAGGAAGAAATGATGCCTCTCTGCCTAAGAAGAGAATCTGCTACCTCCAAGGAAGTAGAAACTACTGGAGACAGGGGGCTCTAACTTAGAGCCCACATCCAGATGAGAAGAGAGAAGGGAGAAGAAATCACAAAGGCTCAATGGATGATGCCACTATCCTCAAATTTTCTCTACACCACCTATTCCATAGAAAGAAAACTCTAAGTCTCCTAATTCTATAAGGGCATATTGATAACCATGAGAATAGGGAAGAGAATCCAATAGAACAAAAGAGCAAAAAGAACATACAGAACCATGGGAAAGGCATACTATCAGCACGATCAAACAATGTAGGAGGCAATATCTAGAGACACCTATTTATAGAAACTTTGAAAGATATCGTACACATCTTCTACATCTATGGTTAATAAATTCTAGTCATTTCAAGGTATCTTAGCCATAAATAGAAATCTTTTGAATATTACCAAAACGAGTAGATAGATAGAATTTTCATCATTCTACATAACTGAAAACATCACTTCCTGCATTGAAGATGCCAAATTAGTTATCTCAAATTCATCATTTCAATCTAGTCATCCTACCACAACTCATCATGAAGCAGATAAAAGGTCATTTCTGGTACAAACATGGATCTGAAAGGGTCGATCCTACATAAGCTAATCTTGCAGTTAGTTAATTCCCTCATTGTGGTGGTGATGGAGACCCTGAACACACTTGAGAAATTAATTTCACAATGGTGTATCTCAGATCATGCGCCAACATATCATTTTATCAATTTTTTGAATCTGAGTCCTCGATCGGTTCCTTAGCTGGCTTAGATTGACGGTGTTAGTTTAGTCCACATGTGGAAAAAATTATTGTTGAGCATCAACCATTGATATCCAACCACCTGGACAACCATCTTAACCATGATCCCAAAAAAACACCTCAAACAGTATAGTTAGGACACTCTCCATGGTTCCGTACTCAAAAGATCTAGCATGAGATTTGATCTTTGCGGAAAGGTAGAAAACTATTGGATCATCTGTATACAATGGGACAACTCCCAAAATACATCTTTGGGCCTTGAGACTTTGACACGTCACAATTTCATCCACCCAAACACAACCACGTTCTATAGAAGCCACATGTCATGTTTCCACTTTTTTGTGGTCACTTGGTGGGACCCCCTGGTGGAGCTTGGCAGAATGATGGAAGCCATAGAGAAATCTCCACATAGCACCCAGGACCCACCACTATTTTTATGTTGCAACTGATGAACAATTTCTTGCTAGCTGGCATGCTTTCCGTAGTTCTGTGGGTGATTTCTTTATCAATGTTTTAACATCGGTGAAATGGCAGAAGCAAATCACCCTTTGCCACCTATCAAAAAGGAGTTAGCAAGATTCAACCCTTGGCATTCATCTTTAAAAACATCCTTCATCTACTAGGAAAGAAGGGGCCTCAAGACCACAAAGGTTTAATATGTAAATTTCTTTAACACATATGAAAAATATTAGGCACGGGCCAGAGGTTGTAATTATATGGCGAGGGGCCAATAAACAACATACGTCAATACATAAGGAGGCAACTAAAGAATTGGGAAATGGGTGAAAGGTGATCAACCTAAGAATATAACAAAAGTGATTTTCGTTACCATCAACCAAAGAACATAAGGGTTTAGGGTTTAAGGGGTATTATTCAGAGTATTTTCATTATGGAAAAACCCTAGACTAGAGACCTTTTAACATGATAATACAATATTTGGGATAAATACTAGAACCGTGGAAAACTTTTATAGGCTCCCATCACATCCATTGGTGCAATGCCAAACATCTCATCATAATATGTTGAACTATATTGAACCCCACCCAACATTGTTCCTCCACAAGAATTCTATCCCTCTGTTGTAACTAACCAATCTAGTATGGGCATAGATGTTTCATCCTTTGCAGTCCCAACTTGTCCACCATTTCCACAAACACCAATTGTTTGTGATGCCTCTCATATTCAAATGTATCTCATGTACTACCCTCAGTCCTTTTTACTTAGAACTTGAATGCCCTATGTCCCTCTTCTCCATACTTGAAATAGGTTCCTCTAAATAATTTCTACTTTTTCCTCTCATATCATCCTTTACCCTATGAAGAATATTATCCACACTCTTGTTGGTCCTCATTGTGGTACATATCTTCTAATCCTTCATCTTTATGGTAACATCCATCACCATCCCTATCGGTATGGTAGTACATATCATCTCCTTTCTCTCTACGGTTAGAATTTTGGCCTTTCCTTTTATTATGGTACTGGTTACCTCTCCCTTGACCCCTCATGGTTGCTCCTCTATCACTAAACCTCTCCTCTTTGTCTCTACTAGCTCTATCTTTCCTCCTACTTCCAGTTCAAATTCTTCTCTATGGTGACTGCCAATTGGTATGCCTCCTCTATTGTCTATATATTCCACATACCCAATTCCCCTTGATAGATTCCCTCTTTCCATTTACATACTTTTCCATTTTCTTAGCTCCTTATTCATGATGACTTGACCTAATTGTCAACCAATAATACTCCTCAGTGTATTCTTTGACAACCATGTTTCTGTTGGCAAGAGACACATTGTGGCTTCATGATTATTGTCATTGATGGAAACAAAGTTCATCCCACACATCCGTAGGACATGGTGTGCCTATATCGGAAGTCAGATTGAAGAGTGTTGTGGTCCGGTAAGCAAGAACATAGCATGTGGCAAGGTCCGACAATCAGGTCTAGATCTCTTAGAGGAAGTATCTTAGTAAAGTGTGGACTTGGGGAAGTCAAGAGGTGTACCTTGACTAATACATTCTAGATATTGAGCCTCCGATGATGAAAGAGTGAAAAGATATGAGCACCTAAGTGTTGGGTTCCTGTTTGGCAGAGTTGATAGAGGAAGAACTAACCAACAGAGCATCAGACCTTAATCTAGATGAGTTATTGATGGTGATCAAGTTTCTTAAGTATCATTCATGATTGGCTGACATGATTGATGACTTCTATAAGAATCTCCTTGATACGCATCACTTGATAAGTAAGGATTCAGTTGACAGATCAGAGTTTCGAAAAATATTGACTATTCCGGATGCCGACTAGAAAGGTGTTGAAATCATTGGTGCGGACATATATACTAGATGGATTTGGATGTGAAGGTGTGTGTTGTTGTGTGTGAATAAAAGCAAAAGAGCAGTGTGGAAGTAGTAAGGCAGGTCTGGTATGTGACAGGACAGCAGCACCAAAGAAGAGGAAGAATGAAGTGCAATAGATCAGTGTATTAAGCCTAACCAAAACTAAACCTCAACATATGTGGATGCTTCTCATCAGTTCAAGTATCTAGTTTCCTTGTATAAACTATTGTAGGTAGTGAGCCTCTTGTGAGTAGTGTGCTCGGGTAGTGAGCCCTAATTGGCAAGTGCCATTTTGTATTATCTTATTCTTTTAACAGAGAATACAATCTTGGGTTAATCACCCCATGGTTTTTTCCTTTAACAGGGTTTTCCATGTCAAAATCATTGTGTCATGTGTATTGATGTTATTTCCATTTCATGGTTATGTTTGCTTATATGATTTGATGATGTATTAATTGTTAATAAAGATCAAAAAGTTGAAGTAATTAAGATAACTGATTCACCCCCCTCTCTCAGTTATCAACAATTGGTATCAAAGCTAAGTTCCTCCAAATAGAGCCTAACAGCTTGAGGAAGATCCGGGGATTTAAATGGATGTGTATGGTATGAGGGAACAACTTCAATCTGCCCTAGATGATCTTGAGCAATCTAACTCTAAAGTTAATGAATTGAAGGAAAGACTCAAACAGGTTGATGATTTCATAAATTAACTAAAAGGGAAACTGAGTATCTCTATGAAAAAGAGAAAGGATCTACTTTAGCAATTGGTAAGTCAAGGTGAAGACAATGATACAAATGAAGATCTAAAGGAGAAAACTAAGTTATGTGAAAAGTTATCAAAAGAGGTCATTATGGTAAGACATGAAATGGAATCAGGAGTTATGAAATTTACCTAAGAAATTGAAGAGAAAAGAAAAACTAAAGATGATCTAAGACAATCTCTTAAAGAGAAATTAGAAGACTTCCACAAAATGGATAGAATAATTAGGCATCTTGAATCTGATCTAAAAGAAGCTAGGGATAATGAAGAACAACTTGAGAATCAAATTGACACTCTTAAAAGGGATATTCAAACATCAAATGAATACAAAGAGAAATTCAAGATAAGCTCTGCCCAACTTGAATTTCTTCTTCAAAGCCAAAAGAGGGTAGATGACAAGCAAGGCTTGGGGTATGAAAAGGGTGAAAGCTCCAGATCTGGTCATAAGAACTCCAGATCAAAAAATCCAAGAAATAGGCCTAGAAGACCTCCAGTAAGGCAACCAAATGCTCAAAGATATCCTTCCTCCAATGGATACTACCACAATTGCAATAACTTTGGTCATAAAGCAAATCAGTGTAGAAGAAGAATGAATCAGATTAATTCATCCTTCTTTGGATAGTGTTTTAATTGTAAAAGGTATGGTCACAAAACTCATGAATGTAGAAATATACAAATGAACAATTCATTCAATGGTAGATGTTTTGCATGCAATAGAATGGGACATATGGCTAATCAGTGTAGATCAAGAGGATATTAGTCAAATATACAAAGAAATATTGTTTGTTACAATTGCAATAGATCCTGTCATATTGCCAAATTTCTTCAGAAGTAAGAATCAACATAAAAGGGGTCCGGTGCATCATAATCAGAATCAAGACAAAGTAAAAGGAAAAGTGAATGTGGATGAAGTTAAAAGGGAGATGAACAAGATTTGGATGAAGAGAAGTACATAAAATGTTGGGGATGGATCCACACTAGAATCTGGTGCTGATATTCCTTCCAAAAATTAAATGGTGAGCTCTGGCTTAGGGGGAGACACAAGGAAAAATATTTTCCCCCAGCCAATTAATTGGTGCCTGAAATTGGCACAAGGAAAGTTGTGGATTAAAGGGTTCACAAAGGAACATCTAAATAAGATTTGGTAAAGAGATGGAAGATCCATAAGAATTTTTGAACAAGTTAATCTTCCAAGACTAATCTGGTTCAACAGTCATCCGGTAAGAAGTAGGTCTTTCACAGTTAGATTTGATATGATTCAAACTAGGAATCTTGATCTGTGGATAGATGAAATGTTTGGAGAAAGGAAGATAGATTGTCAATCATCACCAAGAACAACTCTAAATGCTTCTCAGTAATCCAGAAAAGATTTTTCTTAGAACAAGGAGAACAAGGCAAACTGGAATGACTTAAGTTATGCATTTATTGTAAAATAAAATTAGTGTTTGTAGAGAAATATAAGGGTTCTCTTATTTAAATTTTGCTCATTTTACATTCAAGAAGAAGAGAAAAGGAGCTCTACAACAAATTCCCTCAAGCACATCAAGGATCAATTGTAGAAGTCAATTCATCCAGCAATCCGATCCAGTTCATATCATAAACCCTAGAAGTGTAAAAGGTATTTTCCACTCTTGAAAATCTCTCTGTGAATCTTTGAAAGATGGTTACTCTGAATGTGGTGAAGATTACTGATAGGCTGCACCCTAAATTTAGAAAACATCCCTATAAATCCCTAGAAGTTGATCCCCTAGGTGCATTTTCTAGCATTCCACATGGAATTCTGCATGTAGAAGACATTAGGGTTTACATTCACACAAACATTGAAGAATTTGGTGAATCTAAGCTGATGGATATCTACCACAAGGAACTGATAGATGAATCATTTGAACTAAAACCTCAGTATAAGGCCATTCAAGATAAACATTTTGGACAATGCATTCATTTCCCCTGTTTTGCTAAAGATGATTGGGTCTGGTATGTTTTGAGCAGAATGCATGAGAACTTTATGTGGTTGATGAGGCCATTCAAGATAACCAAGGAAGTAATTAGGGAAATAATTGGATTGCACTCATCCAGTGGGCTACCTACTCTAAAATCAGTTAAAAACCAAACTATGAGTGAGGCTACCAGATCTAAATTTGATAAAAGAGCAATGACAGTTGAGGATATCACAGATCCGGACATCAAGTTTGCCTCCATGATTATTGGCTACAAGATATATCACTCCAGCAGAGAAAACTCTATATCCGAAACATTAATCTACACTGCTTATGAAATGTTGAGAAAAAATGCAGATTATGATATTTGTGAAATCCTTCTAAGCCAACTGATGGAAAACCTACAAAAGATCAAGAAGGACAAGAAGAACTCCTTCAAGTATGGTTGGTTGATACTGTGTTTATTCTTCTACTTTATGAATGAGCTGCCCAGATCCAGTGGTTGGGTATGGTAGAATGACAAACCTGTTACAATTCAAATCAGATATTACTTGCATGGGCTTGGTGATGCCAAGGCTCAAAACACTACACTGTGGGGTTATTTCAAAGACTTCCAAAGCATGATGCAGGCTAGAGAAAGAATTCCCCAATCCCTAGTTGAAAAATACAAGGATACAGTGTGCTTTATGGTAGACACTGATCAATGTCTGATGGAGGCAGTAGAACCAAGAATAGTATAGATCATGCCAATGGGGTATGAGGTTGATGAGAAGATCCTAGAACTGCATATCCAACATCTACTGAGCCAGCCCAAAGATCCTAAGGCAGAAAGGTTTGGAACTTACCATGAACTAAGTGTAAAAGTTCATGTTGAACTGAGACAGCCTAAGATCAAGAGAAAGGTAAGGAGGGAAGTAGAAGATTTTGCCAAGAGGCATGGAATTTTGAAGGAGGCACTTGATGCAAATAGAGAGAAGATAGAAAGGGCAGAGAAAGAAAAAGAAAAAATAGAGAAAGAAGGTGCTCTAGTGGAAGTCCCCTCCCGGACCAAATCCTCTAAGACCTCTGCACCTACCACTGCTAAGAGCTCAAAGGCATCAAAATCGGAAGCAAAATCATCCGGTAAAGGAGAAAAGAGAACAAAGACAAATGATACAAGATCATATACAAGCCTCAAAGATGATGAAGAGATAGAATCTAATGAAGAGATCAAGAAGATGAAGAAGAAGAAGAAAGTATCTAGAGAATCCTCTACCGTTCTAGACAAGGAAGAAGAAAAGACAGATAAAAGTGTTGAAAAGCCTACTCTTGACGATATCATCAAGGCAATTACTGTGGATAGAAACCTAAAAACATTAATAGAATTCTATGATGAATGTAGTGAAGCTGACCAGAAGATCCTGCAAGATGCCACAGTTAGGTATCTGAATATCTACAACAAAGCTTTCATCAAAATCATATCTCTAATTCCTAAAAGCCTTGAGAAGGAACTTGAAATGAGAAAGAATAATGCTAAAGCAAAGGATATGGAGATCTGGGAACAGATAGCCATTCAACTCTATCCTTCCATCACTCCTAAGAAAATGAATATGATCTTCAAAGATTGCACGGATGAGTTCTGGAGCAAAGCTAGGATGAATCAGCTTATGCTTGGAGAAACTGACAAGGTAGCTAAAGAAATAGAAAACATCCTCCAGAATGCATAAAAAGGATTCAATATTCCTATTATAGAGGACTTAGGTGATGATCCCTCAGCTATGGATGACAAAGAAGAATCTACTGAGACAGTGGTAGAAGAGGCAAAGGAGATAGGTGAAGAGAAAGATAAAGACTTAGATTCCTCTACTTCGGAAGAGGAAGTTCATGAAGAAGAAAACACTTCTCTTTTGGATTCTCCTGCATACTCCAGAACTGAAGGAGAAGAAAGAAAAGAAGAGAGCATCAATCAAGAAGAACAAGTAAAGGGAAGTGAAGAAGGTCAAACAGAAAAGACCACAGATGACAGTGCTAAGACTACAGAAGGGGAGAAAACTCTGTCACCAGCAAGAGACACAGCAGAAGCAGTCAAAGATTTCTTAACCAAAGAGATGATGGAATTTGATGAACTAGAACTTCTTCAAGGTCCATTCAATTTTGATTTCCTCTCCCCGGTTCAAACCATGAAGCTAGCATCCTTTACTCAAGCAAAGGCAAAAGAAAAACTCCTAAAGTCTCACATGGAAGACTGTGAGCTCATAGAAGTTGCCTCCGATGTATTGGAGAAGATCATCCCATCCTTCCAAAAGGATCCTTCGGCCTCCACATCTAGTAATCTAAAGTCTCTTGTAAATTCTATTCATACGCATTTTGATTCCTTAGAGAAGTCAGCAGAAGAAAAGGTTTGGAAGGAGTTTTTGGGAAAAAGATTCTTTGAAGTATAGGGTCTAATAACAAATGATAGGAGAGTTATGGATATTGGAATAAAGAGCTTGGAAAATGCTCTTAAAGATGGTAGAGATATCTATAAATTTTGTTTATCCTGGCCTAAAGTTACCAAGGATATTGAGAAGAAAGTAAAAGAGCAAGAGGATAAACTGTTAAGTTTATCTCAAAGTTTTGATCCTCTCTCCTCCTCCATAGTAAATCAAGAGTGTAAGACTATTGCAGTCATAGATGAAATAAAGAAGCTTGAGAAGGAGAAGAAAAATAGAATAAACAGGTTGAGTGAACTTAGAGGGATCATCATCCCTAAGTTAGAGGCCATGCATGAGGCCCTAACTGATGCTCAGGCCACAGCCCGGACCAATGATCCGATAGATCTTAAGAAGGCAGAAGTGTTTGCATTCTTGTTGAGTGGTCACATCTCAATTTTGGACAGGATGAAGCAGAGTTGGCCTACAGAAGTTATACAGTTGAAGAATATTTTTTTAGACATACTTAAGTACATGTAAGTACAACTTGTATATACACTTATGCGGATATGTATAGATTGTTTCTAGAAAATTTGGTGTACAGACCCTACCCTTTGCCATTGATGTCAAAGGGGGAGTGAGGAGCAGTGAAAAATGTGGAATCTAGCTAAGGGGGAGCTTCGGTAAAAGAACAGAGCATCAACCAAGGGGGAGTGTAGTATAACACTTAGTTATTTTTCACTAAGTGTTGCCATCAATGCCAAAGGGGGAGATTGTTGGCAAGAGACACATTGTGGCTTCATGATTGTTGTCATTGATGGCAACAAAGTTCATCCCACACATCCACAGGACATAGTGTGCCTATACCGGAAGTCAGATTGAAGAGTGTTGTGGTCCGGTAAGCAAGAACAAAGCATGTGGCAAGGTCCGATAGTCAGCTCCAGATCTCTCAGAGGAAGTATCTTAGTAAAGTGTGGACTTGGGGAAGTCAACAGGTGTACCTTGACTAATACATTCTAGAGATTGAGCCTCCGGTGATGAAAGTGTGAAAAGATATGAGCACCTAAGTGTTGGGTTCCTGTTTGGCAGAGTTGACAGAGGAAGAATTGACTGGCAGAGAATCAGACCTTAATCCGGATGAGTTATTGATGGTGATCAAGTTTCTTAAGGTATCATTCATGATTGGCTAACATGATTGATGACTTCTATAAGCATCTCCTTGATACGCATCACTTGATAAGTAAGGATTCAGCTGACAGATTAGAGTTTGAGAAAATATTAACTATTCCAAATGCTAACTAGAAAGGTGTTGAAATCATTGGTGTGGATATATATACCAGATGGATTTGGATGTGAAGGTGTGTGTTGTGTGTTGTTGTGTGTGAATAAAAGTAGAAGAGTAGTGTGGAAGTAGTAAGGTAGGTCCGGTATGTGATAGGACAACAACACCAAAGAAGAGGAAGAATGAAGTGCAACAGATCAGTGTATTGAGCCTAACTGGAACTGAAGCTCAGCTTATGTGGATGCTTCTCATCAGTTCAAGTATCTAGTTTTCTTGTATAAACTATTGTAGGCAGTGAGCCTCTTGTGAGCAGTGTGCTTGGGTAGTGAACCCTAATTGGCAAGTGCCATTTTGTACTATCTTATTCTTTTAACAAAGAATACAATCTTGGGTTAATCACCCCGTGGTTTTTTCCCTTAATAGGGTTTTCCACGTCAAAATCATTGTCATGTGTATTGATGTTATTTCCATTTCATGGTTATGTTTGCTTATATGATTTGATGCTGCATTAATTGTTAAGGAAGATTAGAAAGTTGAAGTAATTAAGATAATTGATTCACCCCCCTCCTCTCAGTTATCAACAGTTTCTTTGTTGCGAATTATGTATCTCCTTCAATAGCTCCAACTAATAATTCACCAAAACAAATTTGGACTTTAACTTTTCCACCATTTGGTCCCACTTTGCAATGATAGGCTTGTGTCTTCTATTCCTTTCTAATTGAACTTTGTTTCACCATATTGCCACATGAACTTTTAGCTTGGTCTTCACAAATTTGACCCTATCTGGGTCCACAATATCCTCATACTCAAATACTCCTCTAGATCAATCATCTAGTCCAATAGCTCCACAGTATCCAAATTTCCAAAATAGTTTAGAATTTCCACTCTAGTACTATTACCAATGTTGGTTATGGCATCAGAATCTTTTCTTTCTTGTTCTCTTCACTTCCACTTGATTCTACAAGATTTTCCTCCTCTTTATCACTTTCCTCAGCCCTATGGTTAGGGTTTCTTCAGCGGTATTTCTCTAGCTCATCCATTCAATTCTACATAGCCTTCAACATCTCCTACATTCTATTACTAGAAATATTGTCAAAGTTATCAAACTCAATCAATAACCAAATAATCTCAATAGAAATTGCAAATAACAAAGATTCAAATAACAAAGAACAAATCATGCAAACCTTGCTACTTTGCTGCTTCCATTGATCACCTAGTCTCAATCAATCTTTATATGAATTGAAGCCCTCAGAAGCATACTTCCTTGCTTTGTTTTTCAAGATGATGATAGAGAGATGGCTATGATACTTTTTGTAATGAAGATGAGCTTTAATACAATAAAAGGGTGATCGCAAGCAATGAATGGATTTGGGTGCCAAAGGCGTGCTGTTAATTCTGTAAAGTAACGTTACTAAAAGCTTGGATGAATGAAATGGAAGAATAGGGTTCAATTTATAGACTTGTGAGAGAGAAGATCAATAGTATAGAAAGAATAAGAAGATCAATGATATAGAAACCTTGAGAGAATGTGTGTGAATAGAAAGAAGACAAGTGTCACACAAAAGTTGTTTTGTTTGAGTTAACTACTTTCTTTTATAAAGATAAGATTTGATTTCACAAATTAGAAAGTTATTTTCTAATTTTAAAAGTTATTGATAAAAACAAGTTAGATTGAGTCAGTTAACTCAACTTACAATTTGCTTTTGCATGATTTGAGAGAAATTAAATAATAAATTATTTAATTTTGTGTGCATGAAGAAGAAGACTTGTTTTTAGAAGATTTGGAAGATATTTTAGAAGAATTTAGAAGATAAGAAAGCAAATTAAATAAATAAATTTATTTAATTGTTTTTGCAAGATTTTGGAAGAATAAATAAAATATTTTATTATATTTTATTTTTAGAGATAGAGAATTTAAATAAATTTGATTGATTTATTTAAATTGGAGGAATGAATTTTGACTTAATTAAATAATTAAGAATCATTTAATTGCTTGGAAGAATTTAATTAAATAAAGGATTTTATTTAATTTTGAATTTAGAATAGGTAATTAAATATTTTGATATTTAATTAACTTAGAAGAATATGAATCAAATAAATAAATAAATTGATTATGTTACTAGAAATATTGTTAAAGTTATTAAACTCAATCAATAAACCAATAATCTCAATAGAAATTGCAAGTAACAAAGATTTCAAATAAGAAAGAACAAACCAATGCAAACCTTGCCACTTTGCTATTTCCATTGTTTGCCTAGTCTCAATCGATCTTTGTATGAATATTGAAGCCCTCATAAGTGTACTTCCTTGCTTTGTTTTTCAAGATGACAATGGAGAGATGGCTATGATACTTTTTGTAAGGAAGATGAGCTTCAATACAATAAAAAGGGTGATCGCAAGCAATGAATGGATTTGGGTGCCAAAGGCGTGCTGTTAATTTCACAGAGTAACGTTACTGAAAGCTTGGATGAATGAAATAGAAGAATAGGGTTCAATTTATAGACTTGTGAGAGAGAAGATCAATGGTATAGAAACCTTGAGAGAATGTGAGCGAATAGAAAGAAGACAAGTGTCACACAAAAGTTGTTTTGTTTGAGTTAACTGCTTTCTTTTATAAAGATAAGATTTGATTTCACAAATTAGAAAAAAAAATTTCTAATTTTAAGAGTTATTGATAAAAACAAGATAGATTGAGTTAGTTAACTCAACTTGTGATTTGCTTTTGCATGATTTGAGAGAAATTAAATAATAAATTATTTAATTTTGTGTGCATGAAGAAGAAGACTTATTTTTAGAAGATTTGGAAAATATTTTAGAAGAATTTAGAAGATAAGAAAGAAAATTAAATAAATAAATTTATTTAATTATTTATGCATGATTTTGGAAGAATAAATATAATATTTGATTATATTTTATTTTTAGAGACTGAGAGAATTTAAATAAATTTGATTGATTTATTTAAATTGGAGGAATGAATTTTGACTTAATTAAATAATTAAGAATTATTTAATTACTTGGAAGAATTTAATTAAATAAAGGATTTTATTTAATTTTGACTTTAGAAGAGGTAATTAAATATTTTGATATTTAATTAACTTAGAGGAACATGAATCGAATTAATAAATAAATTGATTTATTTATTGATAGAAGAATTAGAATGAAATAAATATTAAGAATATTTATTTAGACCGAGTCATGTCATTTTTAGGCGTATACATTTTGCTCCTCTTTGATGCAATGTGTTTTATCACGTTGCTTCAAAGAATATATTTTTCTGATAATGATACATGCCCTAGTTTTCCACTGGTATAGGTTCAACGACAGGATGCCCCCTTAGGAGATTGGACGGGAAGAAGGGTAGAAGGACATGAGACAGACAATCTCATGATGAAGAAGGGAAAAAATAGGTTAGGATGAAGAAAAATGGGTCACGATTCAGAGAAAGGGGAAGAAATAGACTTGAGAAGTAGTCATGGTCACCACACAGCCAGTTAGGGTTCACTTGCTATATATAAGAGTTGGGTCCACAAGCTTAGTCATTTGTACACTTGGCTTTTGTTGATTGGTCTCTTGAGATCTTAGGAGAGCACAAGAGCATAGAGCAGTTGGCATAGAGATGGATATTCCACGTGAGGAGTACCGCTTTGATCGAGTCCGATGGTTTGATCAGCCAGCTGACGCAAGACCACCAGTACATAGTTCAAAAAAACTCACCTAGGGTCATTTATTAGTGCAATAAATGCTAGGGAAAGTTAGCTAAGGTAGATGCACTAATTTGCATTTAAGAACATATACGCTCTAAAACCACGCATATGATATGATTCAGTGCATACGTGACATGAATCGGTGCATGCATAAGGTCTACACATTTATGTTATGGGTTGTCGCATACATTAGGAATGTGCGCATTTGATATGGGAAGTGACACATATGTAGAAGCCGTGCATGGGATAGCTGTTCTGGTGCATGCAATGGGAAGCTGTGCTTTTGACATGGGATTGTGGTTTTACTCAATTTGGCGGTGCATTTACCAGAAGTGGCGCATTTACTGTTAAATGGTGCATGTACCTTCGGGTTCTGCGTATATGTTTGAGATAGTCAGTTTACTTAACAAAATTGACTCGATTGGCATCTTGTTCAATGCGTCAATCGATAAGCAATCTCTGAGATTATAGGGATATAGTCAAGAGATGTTTATACTACTTTGATCAATTTGATATGTTAAGCAAGTGATATGATACTTTAGATAGTTTTGAGTAGTTATGCAATTTTGGTTGACACATTGCTTTGCTTGATTGCAGGAGGATATTCAGGATGTACTCATGTCAAGGGAGTAGTTTCCCTTGCGTTACTGTAGTGGTACATGCTCATAGAGATTGATTGAGAGGCTCTCAGTGCTATGGGACTGGATTACATGTGCTTCATGCACGAGGTTCTGTTGGATTCAGGACAAACAATTGAGAGGGAGGGGTGAATCAGTTGTCAAAAACTTGCTTCTAATTCAGACACTTAAATCCTCTTTGTTATTTAATAGTATATCAATTAATCATTCATGAAAGCATAAAGCATAAACACCAGAGCAAATACACATCAACACATAAGACACCAAGATTTTGACGTGGAAAACCCGGTCAAGGGAAAAACCATGGGGTGATTAACCCAAGGATTATTCTCTGTTAGAAGAATAAGAAAAATAGATGGCACATGCCAATTAGGACTCACTGCCCAAGCACACTGCTCACAAGAGGCACACTACCTACAAGAGACACACTGTCTATAAAGTAACAAGTATTACAAACTTGAATTGGAGATTGACATCTTTACCATGCCTGGATCAGTTTCATTTAAGCCCAAAACTCTTGCTCTACCTTTTGCACTTCTCTTCGCTATACCACACTTCACCACTCCAAGACACACTTCAAAATGAATTCACAATCCCTTATTTATATAAGGTATCGACTTAGTAACAATCATCTAAGTCGGCAAACACCTATAAGATCATTTGCAAGACGTGTAACACATCCCGTTGGCCAGTCTCAAGAAGAACACCAATACCCGGTGGTAATTCTTCAAATGCAAACTCTAACTTCAATGCAGACCACCAATAAGAATTGTACATGATCCAAAGAGCACCAAAACCTTTCCTGAGTCACCAAGAACATCCACACTTTATCAGCTTACTGAAATTCTTCTCTTCTTCATCTGGAACTTCAAGAACACAGTCTATCACCACTGTCTCACTGAAAAAGGTGCTTCCAGACCTCCAAACCATGAACAAATCTAGTTGTCACTTCACACTACTTTTTGCAACACTCCCTCCAATCCACAGAATGAAATAATGCAATTTTGGAGCTCACCGGACCAATCTGTGACAATCTGTCACCATTGAACATCTGCTAGAACCAGTTCTACTAGAGCGACCATAACTTCTTCATATCTTCATGTGGGGCTCTGAAATCTTGACTAGAGCATCTCAAGACTCATATCTGAAAACCCTTTAAACCGCATCCTCTGATATTCATCTTATCTTGGACTTTTACCTTAATGTCATCACTGTTCTTCACTGTTCCTGATTGAGGCTAATTTTCTCAATATCCTTAGCACACAGCTCATCCAATCTTTCTCATTAATGCAATATGAGTATGTTGACATCAATGACAACACTGGTTATCCTCATACTTGCAACAATCTCCCCCTTTGTCATTGATGGCAACATATGATGTGAAAAACCATCAAGACAAGAACTTCTCCTTTCTGTCACAACTCCCCCTATTAGCAACAACTCTTCACATGTCTTCTCTTTCTTTACTGATCCCCTTTGATCAACTACTTGTTTTTCACATGTGTTCTCTTTTTTTACTGATCCCCTTTGATCAACCACTTGTTTTTCACGTCTTCTCTCCCCCTTTGACATCAATGGCAAAGGGCTCATACTTGCAACTTTAACACATTAGAATCATACCAGCTGCTCCCCCTGAGTAGCAGCTCCCCATCACCAATCTGGATCACAAGATATGACTGTGATATCCACCGGACTGATGCATGTCAGTGCATCCTAGTTCATCACCAGAGGGGCAATGACCCCTAACTTCTCCCTGAGATACTCAAAAGAGTCCTTTGGAAGAGGTTTAGTAAAAATATCTGCAAGCTGATCCTTGGAGGGCACATACTCCAATCTGACTTCACCCTTGTTCACTTGCTCTCTCAGAAAGTGAAATTTCATAGATATATGCTTGTTCTTAGAATGCAACACCAGATTCTTAGAAATATTTATTGCACTTGAATTATCATAGAAAATTGTGATGGGCCCCTCATATTCTACTTGAATATCTCTTAGCATCTGCTTCATCCACAAAAGTTGAGTGCAACTTCCTGCTACTGCAATGTATTTTGCTTTAGTTGTAGACAGGGATATTACCTCTTGTTTCTTGCTTAGCCAAGAAACCAACCTTTTTCCCAAAAAGAATGCTCCTCCACTTGTACTCTTCCTATCATCCACATCTCCTACCTATTGTGTGGTTACACAACACACCCCATTTTGACTTGGCAAAACAGGGACCCAACTTTTGTTTTGGCTGGTGTTGTCTGCTTTCCGGCGGTTTGGTAAAATAGGTCAGGTGCATCATCATCATGAAGGTCAGGATGAGGTAGGTCATCATCATGAGGTTAGTTTGTCAAAGTTCATATTTTGCTTCTATGACTTCATGGTTAGAAAGAGCGTGAAATTCCATGCAGGTTTGCCTTTTACATCACTCGAAAATTCGTCCCTATGAGGGAGTTGTGAGCAGTCAAAGCTTTGGTCAAACCTGATAATTACTGTATGATGAACATCATCATCATGATATTTGAAAAGCCCCCGATAATATCCTGAGGTCGAAACATCCGGACGTCAAGTTTAAGTCGTAGTAAACTTTTCCCGTCGGGCGGTCTTTTGCATCGCCAAAGGTCATCATCATGATCTTACTCTATCACCTGATAAAAATCATGCAGTCCCGAAACATCCGGACGTCAATCTTAAGTCATAGTGAGCTTTTCCCGTCAAGCGACCCTGGAAACATCATCATCATCATGATATTCTAACATCATCATCATCATGATATTCTCACATCGCGAGCATATTATAATATCATGCTAAAGATCATCATCACCTTGCTTAAGAAACCTACCATCTGCAAAATTTGCATGCGCGCGACTAAGTCTTGGTGATCATCATCATCAGGATCTTTCAAGGCAGGATCGCATTTCGTAAAATCCTCCTGATCTCCTTTTGCGTGATCATGATGATCACCTTATCTTTCGAAGTGGAGGGTGATATTTCATTCCTGCCTTGTTGAACAAGATCATTAGCATATTTGGTTAAATGCATGTAGTATTGAAAATATCATGCAAAGAATCATAAATAATGGTAGCAATCATGCAAATATCAGCCTGTAGGCACATTATTTGACTAAATTTACTGTGCAGAGGTAGAATTGTTGGAGACTTATGCAGAGCAAACATCCAGAGCAGGATATTTGAAGATAATGATGATGAATAGTGCAGAAACACGTAAGGCCCCTGAATGGAAAACAGCAACACACATCAACCACTGAGTAACGTCAGTAGATTAAGACCTAATCAACGGAGACTTGGGATCATGAATTCTTTGAATTCATCGTATCTTTCAAGATGAGTAAAGGTTGTTGTGTAACTTTTATTCTATGTTTGTGAATGACTAACATCATGACCAACATAAATTGGCGCTAGAAGGAGGGCCGAGCTGTTTCTCAGCATCATCAACAGAAGGAGGGCCGAGCTGTTCCTCAGCAAATAAATCCTGTTCAGTTGAAGTGATATCCCCTGCCTCAGTTTAGCAGCCCGCTTTAAATCTTGCAAACGTATCTGCAGGCCCCTCGCTTCTAACGCAACATCAATTTTCGAGAAGGCAGGGCGTGAGCTGCGAATTTTTGGATTTTCTGCAAATATTGCATAAATATTTCAGCATTTCGGTTGAATGTCTGCAAATATCTCTTACCTGAGACGTTTTGGTTGCACCTTTGCAAAGATCTAGCCCAAAGCATCAAATATTTGTCTGATTTTCTGGATTTTTCAAGTTTTAGTCTGAGATATGGTAGATCTCCTTAAAATTGCAAAATACTAAAGAGATTTGAAGAATAGAATCTCATTTTGATGGATGTATATGAAAATAAGTGTCAAATTAACATTCCTTTATTTCAGGAAACTTTGAGTAGGCAAATTTACCCTCACAATTTGTCTAACTTTGGTTTATCTACCTGTTGCAGGATACACCAGACTGTAGAACACAGTGAAATTAATTGTTTAACTTTCCTCACAAGGTTAGATTTATATTTGAAAGGACTAATATTCTTCCCGGATGTGTTCAAAGCCGAAATTTGCCAAGAAAATAAAGAAATCTGCCAGGAAAATGAAGAAATTCTGGAGCAACAAGCAGATGCAGCACCAGAAGTTATTAATTGTCCAGACACTGAAGTGGATCATTCTGAAGATTTTGAATTATACTTGTCTATAAATATACAGTGTAGTCAAATATTAGGTTTGCCCATTGATGATGTCTTGATTGAAAGTTGGTGTAGATTACATGATGAAGAGCATTCAGAGAGAGATTGCTACCCTTGCTTGGTCATGTTGAAAAAGATTCTAGAAAATACAATAGCTGAGTCAGTTCCAGAAGGTAATGAAGAGGAAACATCTTTCCTGGATTTATTTTATGGTGACATTGATAGGAGTTCTCTACTTCCCAATACAAGTAAGGATCAGTCAGTATGCAGGTATGAATCTTGTGAAAATTTTAGAGAAGAAATCACTCATCAGGATAATATTTTTGATTCTGATCCTAATAATTTTGATAAAGAAGATGAAACATCTTTCCTGGAGTCATTCTATGGTAAAGAGAAGTGTAAACAGATAGTAGAGCAATTTAAATGCACTCCTGATGATGAAGTTCCTATGATGGTAACTCAGGGAGTCATAGAGAAGAAAATAAATGCTGATTTATTACCTGACTTCTTTGAATTAAATGATCAAATGCAAGAATGTTGCAGGTTAAGGGAACCAGATCCTCTGATAGATAGAAAATGTGAATTATTCAATGAACAATTCCTGAAAGAAGAAGATGTAGAAGACTTTGGAGTTGTTGTGCATAATCAGATGTCACTCCAGAAATATTTTGAAAATGAAACAGGGGAGTGTCCTCATCAAGTGAAAGTTGTTTCTCCTTTACAGTCAAATGATTTAGAAATGATAAATTTCTGTATATCAGGTTGTGATAATAAAGATACTTATTTAGATGCTGATGTGCAGGAAATTGAAGAAAATATTGAGAAGTTTCCTGAACTGGAGGATAAACTGAACATCCAGAATGAAGGGATAAGGCTGGATAAAGATGAAGAATTAATACATCAAAGGTCATACATCCTTCAATTTGAGGAGGGACCAGGCACTGAGCCAAGCAGTGAAAATATAATGACGAATGGAAGACCAACTGCCAATGAAAAACATGTCCAGCAAAGCCAGAAATACACCAGGTTGTATTTCTCCTTTCCACAGTAAATGATGTTGAATACTATTTTGATTATGGAAATTCAGAAGATAAGACATGCATATGGATTAATCATGAACATGGTGAGCTTCCTCAGTTGCTGATCATCAAGAGTTGTTCTGTTGAATACAGTGAATTCAGAATATCAGAATATTCTTTAGAATATAAAGATAAATTTGCTAGGTTGAGAACCATAACTAATACCCTGATGCTCCTGCACAATCAAAAGAAGTATGCAAATGCAGGTGTCCTTAGGTCTTTTTCTGGTTTTTGTTTGCCTAGTAGTGGTTTGTATATAATTTTGTAGGTTAGTTGTTTGTACAGTCTGCTTGTTTGTTTTGCTTTCTTGTTCTGTTCCTGTTGTTTCCTTTTTTGTAGGTTAGTTGTTTGTTTAGTGTTTCTTCTGTTTTGTGTTGTTTTGGTTGAGTTTTGTTTTGGTAAGTCAAGATGATGCACTTCATCACCTAAGAGAATAACTAAATTGTTAAGATTCAAGTGATGAGATCACGTTTAAATATAGGTTATGATTCATTCTAATAAGTGTTCATGATCAGGTTTATGATGTCTTTTCATCAGGGTACTTTTTCTTGTCCAAAGTGAATCAAACACAATGAAACACCTAACAGCCTTGGGTTTGTTGAAGATATGAGTATAGGTGTTAAGTGAAAAATCTAAAGGGACTCCCTTGCTACCAGTACAATCTCCAACCTAAAGCTGCAAGTGACTACTCCTTGTATAAATGAGCTGACATGATGATATCAAATATAAGTATATAAATAGAAAATATATAAACAATAAAATTAGGCCATCTAAGTAACTCTACCGGGGCTATGGACGCCTGCTGGCAGTGGAGCCCTACTTAGGGAGATTGTATAGATAACCTTGCCGGGGCTATAGACGCCTGCTGGCAGCAAGGCTCTATCCAGGTTGGCTATGAGGGATGATCTCCAACTATGTAGTTTAACACCAGTTACGTATGTTTTCAACTTACTTTCAAGATGAGGATAATTAATCATATGCACACACCTGATCCTTTGTTAGCTTTATCACCATAATGAAATTTTATCATTCAAGGATCATGATGATTTTACTTAGACAGAATTAGAACACTATAGATAAATGTGATCACATCACTTGAATCATTGGAATTTTGTTTATTTTCTTTGGTGGCAAGTTGTTGTGTGGTTACACAACACGCCCCATTTTGACTTGGCAAAACAGGGACCCAACTTTTGTTTTGGCTGGTGTTGTCTGCTTTCCGGCGGTTTGGTAAAATAGGTCAGGTGCATCATCATCATGAGGTTAGTTTGTCAAAGTTCATATTTTGCTTCTATGACTTCATGGTTAGAAAGAGCGTGAAATTCCATGCAGGTTTGCCTTTTACATCACTCGAAAATTCGTCCCTATGAGGGAGTTGTGAGCAGTCAAAGCTTTGGTCAAACCTGATAATTGATGTATGATGAACATCATCATCATGATATTTGAAAAGCCCCCGATAATATCCTGAGGTCGAAACATCCGGACATCAAGTTTAAGTCGTAGTAAACTTTTCCCGTCGGGCGGTCTTTTGCATCGCCAAAGGTCATCATCATGATCTTACTCTATCACCTGATAAAAATCATGCAGTCCCGAAACATCCGGACGTCAATCTTAAGTCATAGTGAGCTTTTCCCGTCAAGCGACCCTGGAAACATCATCATCATCATGATATTCTAACATCATCATCATCATGGTATTCTCACATCGCGAGCATATTATAATATCATGCTGAAGATCATCATCACCTTGCTTAAGAAACCTACCATCTGCAAAATTTGCATGCGCGCGACTAAGTCTTGGTGATCATCATCATCAGGATCTTTCAAGGCAGGATCACATTTCGTAAAATCCTCCTGATCTCCTTTTGCGTGATCATGATGATCACCTTATCTTTCGAAGTGGAGGGTGATATTTCATTCCTGCCTTGTTGAACAAGATCATCATGATCTTGTTCGTCTCTCCCACTTTTCGTATTATCCTCCTGCCGAGAAGTATAACCTTTTGCAAATATGATGATGACGATGACGTCACCATCACCTTTCTCCTTCGGCAGGATATTTTCCAAGGCATGATCTTGTTCGCCTATATGATGATGACGATGAAGTCATGTTTTCAGATTAACACAAGGCCCGGATATCCTGATGACGTCATCAGGACTTTCAGCAGGATCATATTATAGATCACCCAGTGCGGATATGATGATGATGATGTTCATCATCCTGATCTTTTGAGAGGATCACCTTGGCCGTGGAGGGGTCATACTGCATTCATGACCCGATCATCTTCCTTAGAGGCGACCCGATATTCCAGTTATCTCCTGATCTTAACGAACATGACGGTGACATTATTCCTTTGCATTTTAACGAAGCCTGATGATGACGATGACGTCATCATGATATTCCTCAGCGGCAGGATCATTTTCCAAGTCCTCCTGTTTGTCTTCATGATGATGATGATGATGATGTCTTTCTTTCCCAAATATGCAAAAACAAAACATCCTGATGTGCTTTTCCTCAGAGCATTCGGAGGGGAGGAGCATCATATTTCGTGATATCCTGCGGCCAGACAGAGGGCATATAGTTGGTCATCCTCATGATGTTTGGCGTCGGTATAACTGTTGCCGTCGGCCTAGGGTGGATTTGTCACCCTGATCATATGTAGTCACGCCGATGCAAATATGATGATGATGCAAGGCCGGATTCTAAGGATGGTTGAAGGGCGATTATTTCCTTGTATAATTTGAGATCATCATGATCATATTTCGAACCCGATATACAAGAAAATGGGCAAAAGCATGAAGCGATGGAAATTTGAAGACCCGATTGCCTTTAGCTGCGCATTTTGGGGGCTTGTTTAATAAAACGTTTTACTTCCTGTTGTTTATCATGATGATGATGAACTAAATGTTTGTCTGTTTACTTGCAGGAAGACATGATGATGCTGCTGAGGCTGAACATTGAAGACATGATGGTGCTGCTGAAGCTGAACATTGAAGTCATGATGGTGCTGCTGAAGCTGAACATTGAAGTCATGATGCTGCTGAAGCTGAACATTGAAGTCATGATGCTGCTGCTGAAGCTGAGCATTACAAAGTTGCGCATGGAGGCAACATGAGCCAGAAATGAGGAGGATATTGTCAAATATGCTGTTCGCCAGCTGGAGACCGAATCAAGTTGAAGATACTGGAATATTCTGTGCCAGCTGTACATTTGCTAACTGGCGAAGCATGTGCTTTTCATCTGGACCGCTAATTGTTATGGGAGGATCCTGATCCTTGGATCGTTGTAACCGTTTTCTGGCATTTGCTCTATATAAAGGCCAGAGCCTGAGACATTAAAGGAGGAATACATTAGAATACACAGACGCATCTGGCGCAAAAGTGAATTACTGTAGGATCCATTAGGAGATCGGATTACTAAGACTAATGAGGATAGAATTGTTGAAATGTCAAGGTTCTTTCTTCAGATCACTGTAAATGTACCTGTTCTTGAGCATACTGAATGAATATGAAGTTCCAGATTACATCCTAATTGTAAATTTTACGTAATCTTTCTGTTGATTTCTGGATATGTACTGGTGAATGCTGTGTTCAACTGGAAGCGCTTTCATTTCATTACATGTTGTTGTCAACTTTTCCTTTGAAGATTTGCACTAGATCATGCGGATTTGTGGAATGTCCTGGTGAAGTATGATTTCTAGTTTTCCTTCTTTTCATTGCAAGTATGGGAGCTTGTATGTGAATCAGTGATCTAAGTACAGTAGTTTTGGGAATCTCATTTTTTCACCCTTTTTCTTCTTTTTTAATTTCATTAATTCATCACCATAACTGCAAATCATGATAAATAACAAGCAGAAATAGTGAAATATGCTGAAATCCCGTAGGTAACTGAAGATCATTAGCATATTTGGTTAAATGCATGTAGTATTGAAAATATCATGCAAAGAATCATAAATAATGGTAGCAATCATGCAAATATCAGCCTGTAGGCACATTATTTGACTAAATTTACTATGCAGAGGTAGAATTGTTGGAGACTTATGCAGAGCAAACATCCAGAGCAGGATATTTGAAGATAATGATGATGAACAGTGCAGAAACACGTAAGGCCTCTGAATGGAAAACAGCAACACACATCAACCACTGAGTAACGTCAGTAGATTAAGACCTAATCAACGGAGACTTGGGATCATGAATTCTTTGAATTCATCGTATCTTTCAAGATGAGTAAAGGTTGTTGTGTAACTTTTATTCTATGTTTGTGAATGACTAACATCATGACCAACACTACCTAATCTGCATCTGTATATGCATGAAGAGAAAAATCCTGATCTTTAGGATACCATAGGCCATACTCAATTGTTCCTTTTAAGTACCTAAAAATTCTCTTGATTGCCATGACATGAGATTCTCTGGGATCAACCTGGAATCTTGCCACAAAACCAATAGCCTGCATTATATCTGGTCTAGTCTAAGTGAGATACAATAATCCTCCAATCATTGATCTGTACTTGGTTTGATTTGTCTTAGGAGAGTCATCATCTTTGCTCAACTTACATCTAGTTGCGATGGGAGTGTTCATTGGCTTTGAATCTTCCATTCTGAATTTCCTCAACAATTCTTTCACATATTTGGTCTGAGAGATAAAGATTCCTTTCTTTGTCTGAGTAATTTGCAGACCCAAGAAGAAATTTATTTCACCGAGCATTGACATTTCGAACTCACTTTTCATTTGATTTGCGAAGGTTTTACACATACTGTCTCTTCCTCCAAAGATGATATCATCAACAAATACTTCAACAATCAAAATATTTTCATGATCAATTTTGAAATATAGGTTACTATCAGCAGTACCTTTGTTGAAACCAATCTTCAAAAGATGTTTGTCTAGCCTCTCATACCAAGCTCTTGGGGCTTGCTTTAGACCATACAGTGCCTTCTTTAATTTGCAGACCATATCACCATGCTCAGATAACTAAAATCCATCCGGTTGTTCAATGTACACTTCTTCTAAGTCACCATTCAGGAAAGCAGATTTGACATCCATCTGATACACTTTGAAATCTTTGAATGTAGCAAATGCAAGAAATAGTCTGACTGCTTCAATTCTTACCACCGGAGCGAAGGTTTCCTCAAAATCAATCCCTTCTATTTGAGAGTAGCCTTTGTAGACTAATCTGGCTTTGTTTATGATTACTTCACCAACTTCATTTAGTTTGTTCCGAAAGACCCATTTGGTTCTGATCACATTCTTGTTTCTAGGTCTAGAAACAAGAACCCAAGTGTGATTTTTCTCAATTTGCATCAACTCTTCCTCCATTGCTTTGGTCCAATATTCATCATTACAGGCTTCATTTATTATCTTAGGTTCAATCTTTGAAATTAGACAACATTCATCTAAATTTTGAGAAAATTTCCTTCTAGTTTGCACACCTTTGCTTTTGTCACCTATGATCTGATCTTCAGAGTGGTTCAGTCTTACATACCTTGGAACTTTGGGAGTTTCTTGCACTTCTATTTCTTGATTAGGCTCATTCAGACCAACCTCTTCTTCCTGATTTACCAGATCAGTCTGAATCTAACTTTCAGAGGAGGATTGAGCTCCTTGAACCAAAGAACCATTCTGATCATCTTCATCATATTCATAAAACCTTGAGGGCTTCTCAATTCCTTCATCAACCTTCACATTTGTACTTTCTATCATCTTTCTTAGTCTCTTATTGTAACACCGGTATGCTTTGCTTTGAGTGGAGTAACCCAAGAAAATTCCTTCATCACTTCTAGCATCAAACTTTCCTAGATCTTCATCTCTTTTAATGTAACATTTGCTACCAAATACTCTGAAATATCTCACAGTAAGAGTTATACCAAACCAAAGTTCATAAGGAGTCTTACCGGTATTGCTTATGATTTGAACTCGATTAAGAGTATAGACTATAGTGCTGACAACTTCTCTCCAAAACATCTGGGGAACATTTGCTTCAATCATCATTGTCCTGGATGCTTCCTGGATGGTCCGGTTCTTTCTCTCTACTACTCCATTCTACTATGGAGTCCTAAGAGCAGATAACTGTCTCTTTATGCCATGCTTCTCACAAAATTCTATGAATTCATCAGATGTGAATTCACCACCTCTATCAGACCTCAGACATTTTAGTTTTAATCTGGTTTGATTCTCTACCATAGCCTTGAAGATTTTAAACTTCTCAAAAGCTTCTGATTTCTCTTTCAGAAAGGTAACCCACATCATCTGGGAATGGTCATCAATCAGTAACATGAAATATCTATTACCTTGCATACTCTTGATTCTTGTTGGACCACATAGATCAGTATGAATTAATTTCAATAATCTGGTAGAGGACTGATCCTTGCTTTTGAATGAGACTCTGCTCTGTTTACCCAGCTGACATTCTTTACACAAACTATTTGTAGGTTTCACCAATTTTGGAAGATCTCTTACAGCCTGAGTATTGCTTATCTTGATGACATTATCAAAATTTACATGACACAACCTTCTATGCCATAACCAACTCTGATCAACTTGAACAAATAGACAACTTTTATTAGAACCAACTAGATGGAAGATAGTACCTTTTGTTTGAGTACCGGATGCAATCTTAGTTTCAGTGCTCTCAAAGATCCTACATCTTCCATTCTTGAACCGGAGATCATAACCTTTGTCCACCAACTGTCCAACACTGAGAAGATTGTGCTTCAATCCTTCAACATATAGTACGTTACCAGTTTTGTTTTTTCCATCAAAAGAAATAGTTCCCCTTCCTCTGATTCTACCAGCAGAATTATCACCAAACTTTACCATTCCTCCTTCATACCTTTCCAAGTCTAAGAACTTGTTTTTGTCACCTATCATATGGTGAGAGCATCCACTGTCAATAACCCAATCATCATTTTCTTCAACTTGGGCAGCCAAAGCTCTTTCTACAACCTGATGATTGACAGATTTAGAGGATATTGGATCTTCTTCCTTGATGGCAATAAACACCCATTCATTTTCGGATTTGTTTCCTATTTCTGATTCATCATCTGTTACTCCTTCATTATCATCATCTTCATGAACATAATAACAATTCTTTTGGAACCTTTATCTATTAGAATTTGACCTTGTAGATCTTTCCAGACATCTTGAGGCAAAATGACCAATCTTATTGCAGTTGAAGCACTTAAAGGGTAATTTTCCTTCATACTTACCAGATCCTCTTGGCAATCTCTTTACAATGAGGGCTTCAAGTTGAGCTGTTTCTGCTTCTTCCTCTTCCAAGTCTCTTCTTGCTTGATCATACCATGACAGCTTCCTTGAAGAGTTTTCTCTCAGATCAAATCTTTGTTTACCTTTCACAAAGGCACTGGCTTTGAATGCAGATTCAGTTTTGGGGGGATCATCTCCAAACTTGATCATTTCAAATGCAACTAGTTTGCCAGCCAATTGGTCTCTTGTGACAGTTGTATGGGCTCTAAATTCATCAATGGCAGCAACCTTAATTTTTTAGACAGCAAGAAGGGATCTGAGAACTTTACCAACAATCTCATTTTCATACAAAACTCCACCAGTATTTGTAATTCCACACACCAGCTCATTTACTCTTGGCATAAAAGTAGTAATATTTTCATCATCTCTCATCTTGAGTCTTTTAAATTTCCCTTTGAGACTCTGCAACCTTGCACTCTTAACATACTCATCTCCTTCATGCAAAAGTTCTAGTTTAATCCAAATCTCATAGGCAGTTGGTAGGTCAATATCATTTGAGAGTTCTAAGTCAGTCAATGTGCTTAGAAGAGCCTCTTTGGTCTGCAGATTATTTTCAGCATCTATGATATCATTTAGAGTTGTCGAACCATATGCTTTTGTGACCATGGACAAGTATGCCTTTCCCATACACTCCAAGTGACATTTCATGCGACCTTTCTGTTGGTGCCTGAATTGACTGTCAGTTGATTTAGCAATTTTTCATGCAGGCACCTTCCCTAAAATCCAAAAAAAAAATTCAAGTGTTGGCACCCCTTCAGTGTTTTGCAGCATCCACATCATCTTTCTTGAGGAAGGGGTCATCATGTTTTGCCCATCGGCATAAGTTTACTTGTGTCTTGGCGATCGTATCAATAGCATGGTGTGTTCTTTGTATATCGCCAAGAGCTTGGTTTATCGGCGAAGGATTTTGTGTTTCCACTGACGGTGTTGGTCATGCCGATGGGGGTAAGTCAAGTGTTCATCGGCAAGATTTGGTGTATCGGGCTAGCATTGTTTCGATCTGCCGATGTGAGTAGCTTAGCCGATGCGATGTCATCGGCGTAGGTCTGGCCGATGATGGAGTTGATGGTGGTCTTCGGTATGACTCGGTGTATCAGCGGGGAGACTTTCGGGTTGGCCAATGGTGTTGGTCACACCGACAGCAGAGTATGGAGTAGCGATCGGCGTGACTTTGGCTATCGGACGAAGTGTGGAGAGTCGGGCCGACAGGGGTGCTCTGGCCGATGGTATGGTTATCGGCGTAACAAGTGATGTCAGTGAAGGAGTTTTTGATTGAGCCGATGGCGTGGGTCTAGCCGATAAGTGGTAATTAGCCTATGGGTGTCGGCGTGAATTTTGGAGTCGGCATAGGTTTGAGGTGTTGCTCCGACGGTGTAAGTCACACCGATGGAGGTGGGAGGCCTGGGTGTTATCGGTAAGACTCTTGAGGTCGGCAAAGAAGTGTTCAGTTGCTCTGATAGTGTTGATCTCGCCGATGGGAGTGAGGAGTCTGGCCAACAAGGGATTACGATAGGCATCGGTGAGACCACTGTGATCGGCAGGAGATTTTTGAGGAAGGCCGATGGTATATGTCATGGCGATGGGCTGTGGGCGAAGGGTCGTGTGTCGAGCGCGGCAAAATGCTCGACACTTAGTATCCATGCGGCCATGTTTTTAAAATGATAAAATGGTCTCTGCAGGACGAATGTGGGATATTGATTTATGCAGATGTGAAGGTCTTCCCGATGGTCTTGGTCACGCTGATGGCATGATATGCAATGCAAAACATGCATTTTCAGGGTGCCTACATGGCACATTTTCGTAGGATAGTGACTTTTCAACATGGATTTGGTGCCATCGATTTTCAAGCGATGGAAGGGTCGACGGCCATGTTTTAAAGATGGAGTATGAGTTTCCTTTGTGGCTTCAGGCACGTTTTGAGCGGGAAATTTCCATTTAAGTTGTGCGACTGTTTCCAGGAGAAGATATGGGTGGTTGAGCCATCAATGGTGATTTGCAGAGGCATGGGCTAATGGTTGAACGGCCATGTATCTAATTTATGGCAAGAAAATTCTCCGACAGTGGCACAAGGCTCGAGCTCATCTACCCCTTGTCCTTTTCCTGCTTCTCCATGTTTTGTCCCCTGCTGCGCTTATTCTTTGCAGGCCATTTTCCTTAGAGTGAATGTATCTGGCAAATTTTTGACTTCTGGCCATGTAATTAATTGCTGAATGTACACGATTTTGTATAAATGGTCTGGCTGTGTTACATTTTGGGGAGGGGGTGTTTTTGGGCTTTCTGCTCTGACTCTGAACATAAGGTGTTCACATTTTGAAAGGCATTTTTTGCTACAGACTCGGTCCTTAGTCTGGTGTACTAATCTATCTTGGATTGTAAATGATGATTTTCTCTGTGATGACCTTCTATGCAGATTGATTCTAAATGAAAAACACCTGTGTGTGTATTATTTCTGATTGTCTCCTGTATGTTATTTGTTTTCCTTTCAAACAAGGTTGTCAAAGGCTTCCAAGTTTTTTAGTATATGTATACTGTGTGTTTGATTTATTGCGTCTGCTCAAGGAGTGGTTAAATAGGCTTTTGATCAGATACAAAGGAAAATAGATTGCATCATAGGATCTGTTAAGTATGATCATTAATGATACTCTTTCTTGGACATGTTGCTGTTAGGCAGTAGCATTATTCTTAGGTCCTCTGGATATGAATTTATGTTGTCATGGGGAGACATTTACAGTCTTAGATATGACTCTGCTGCCCAGATAAGGCACTGGTTTGGGAATCTGTCTGTTCAATGGGTCTAGGAAAGTCCCATCCCTCCAAGCACCATTTCAAACCATTTCATCCTTCCACCTGTTAGTTGTAGGAGTAGGATTAGGATCCCTACATGCTCTCATACCCAACCAGACATTATGTCCAAGAATGTTGCCAACCTTGTGATTTGTTATACAAATCTTGGTCCTTACATGAGGGTATTCTGCCTGTTGCTGTCAAGTTAAATCTTTCTGTCATTGAGCTAGTCAAGGTTATACTTTTATCAAGTAGGGAAACCCCCCTTGGTGTGGCAGAACTAGAAGTGAAGGGGAGGAGCTCACGCAACCTCCTGTATTTAGTTGGCTGAATCTGCCTGTGCATTAGAACTAGCAAACCCTAATGCTGATTCAGAAGAAAAACAAACACTTTCCAAAGAGAGAAGTTGGTTCCATCAAAATTCAGACTATCCTTCTTGTATGATGACATCCTGGATCACCTCAAGTGGTTAAGCTCCTTCAGAGGAACTTGTCTCTAATACCAATTGTTGGATTCAGGATAGAGAACTAAGAAGGGGGGGTGAATCAGTTGTCCAAAACTTACTTCTAATTCAAACACTTAAATCCTCTTTGTTATTTAATAGTATATCAATTAATCATTCATGAAAGCATAAAGCATAAACACCAGAGCAGATACACATCAACACATGAGACACCAAGATTTTGACGTGGAAAACCCAGACAAGAAAAACCACGGGGTGATTAACCCAAGGATTATTCTCTGTTAGAAGAATAAGAAAAATAGATGGCACATGCCAATTAGGACTCACTACCCAAGCACACTGCTCACAAGAGGCACACTACCTACAAGAGACACACTGTCTACAAAGTAACAAGTATTACAAACTTGAACTAGAGATTGACATCTTTACCATGCCTGGATCAGTTCCATTTAAGCCCAAAAACTCCTGCTCTGTCTTTCACACTTCTCTTCACTATACCACACTTCACCGCTCCAAGACACACTTCAAAATGAATTCACAATCCCTTATTTATACAAGGCATTAACTTAGGAATAATCATCTAAGTTGGCAAACACCTATAAGATCATTCACAAGACATGTAACACATCCGGTCGACCAGTCTCAAGAAGAACACCAATACCCTATGGTAATTCTTCAAATGCAAACTCCAACTTCAATGCGGACCGCCAATAAGAATTGTACACGATCCAAAGATCACCAAAACCTTTCCTGAGTCACCAAGAACATCCGCACTTTATCAGCTTACTGGAATTCTTCTCTTCTTCATCCGGAACTTCAAGAACATAGTCTATCACCACTGTCACACTGAAAAAGGTTCTTCCGGACCTCCAAACCATGAACAAATCTAGTTGTCACTTCACACTTCTTTCTACAACACTCCCTCCAATCCGTAGAATGAGATAATGCAATTCCAAAGCTCACCGGACCAATCTGTGACAATCTGTCACCACTAAACATATGTCGGAACTAGTTCTACTCGAGCAACCATAACTTCTTCATATCTTCATGCGAACCTCTAAAATCTTGATTGGAGCATCTCAAGACTCATCTGAAAACCCTTTAAACTGCATCCTCTGATATTCATCTTATCTTGGACTTTTACCTTAATGTCATCACTTTTCTTCACTGTTCCTGATTGAGGCTAATTTTCTCAATATCCTCAGCATACAGCTCATTCAATCTTTCTCATTAATGCAATATGAGTATGTTGACATCAATGACAACATTGGTTATCCTCATACTTGCAACAGGTTCGTGTGAACCTCAGTTTGCTGACTGTTGCTATAGAGTGATTCCACAGTGAGGGTGGGACCTTTCACCTACCTACTGGTGAGATGGCAATTACTCTAGAGGATGTTTATAGGATTATGCACTTGCCAATATAGGGTAAGCTAGTAGAGTATGATCCCCAATGGGATGCAAGACTGGTGGAGTGCAAGCGAGTATTTGATGACCCAGAGTTGGAGGGACAGGTTATCTCTTGGCAGGATATTTATGACTACTATGACTACTTCCTAGGTATAGTGGCTAGATTGATCGGGGGTGTTGTCTGCCCCGATAGGAGGTCGCATGGCTTCCCTATTGGTTGGGGTCAGGTTATGGAGAGGATGATTATAGAGGGCACCTGTTTTGGATGGGGTGTCTATGTTTTGGCACACTTATACCATGATATGCATCAGGTGGTATACCACAGGGGTGCCATCTTGTCGGCAGGTGTTTCACTACTACAGTTTTGGCTATGGGAGCATATTGCGATTACTCAACCGATATGCATCTTTTCTAGGCAAAGGGGTGAGTCTTATAGTTGTAGACAATGTAGATAGAGTTGTCTGGCATCCTTATCTAGATTATGAGCATTAGGATGATGAGGATGAGGAGCTGCCCTACTATTTTCAGACTCGGTGGCTCATTAGCAGGACACAGTTTATATTGGAGAGATAGATTGTTAGAAGGGATCAACAATAGTTTGGCAGGATATAGGGCATGCCCTAGGGGTAGGCCCAGTTTGGGCGTACACATGTAGAGAAGTTCAAATGGGGTCCAGTTGCATCATATGAGGAGGCACTAGCAGAGTTCCAGCAGACTCCTTATGTGGCCTGGCCGATGAGGAGGGAGGTGATAGATGCAGGTATGATTCCTGATTATGAGGAGTGGTTAGCTGCACACCCATTCCTAAGATATTTAGGACCAGGAGAGTTGGTGCCTCACATAGATGAGGAGGACTTAGATGACGAGGATGGTGCAAGTAGGAGGAGGAGGAGATGGAGTATGGGGAGAGGAGGAGAAGGAGATAGAGATGACAGAGGTGATGGGGGAGGAGGAGGAGGAGGAGGTGGGAGGTAGAGATAGAGGAGGAGAGTTCGGGAGGGGCCTTCCCAGCAATAGCAGGTAGTGCAGCCATAGGTTGCACAACAGGTATAGATTCCAGCACCATAGCAGGTTCCTTAGTAGGTAGGTCAATAGCAAGTGCCACAGGTTGCACAGGTTCCTCAGGCTCCTGCCCAGCCTAATTTACAGCAGCAAGCTATTATTATGTTGTAGGGACAGGTGAGATAGCTTAGGGCCCATCTTAGAGTGGCAGAGTCATGGAGAGAGGTTGATGCATGGGTATTATCTGGGTTCATTGTAGAATGGGATGCAACATTAGTGAGGGTGTAGGCATTGAGATTGGAGAGAGATGCGGCCTAGCCACTTTGGGTACTGATGGAGCCACCAGTTTTCTAGTCACACATGTGCAGCAGGCACAGCCACAACTTGCTCAGGTTCAGGTAGAGCTTTTGAGGGCACAGGCCCAGACTCAGTATTATATGGGTCTATACCACGGGGTTGTGCTAGCAGATCAGAGGGCACCCAACTTTAGGAGCCAGTCAATGGCAGGGACTTCTCAAAGAGCAGGGGAGTCACGGTTTGCTTCTTTGGTGATGGGCCCCCAGTAGTCGGGAGCTAGCAGAGGAGGGGATGGAGAGGGTAGTGCTAGGAGTAGTGTCCCATAGTATCATTATTTTTGATGGCTTAGATAGCCTGATATGTATATGCTTGTATCATTTTGTATCGAGACATGTATCATTATTTTTGTGATGTATACATTGTATATGATTTTTGACTTAGAGATAGACTTTGATATTATACATTTGGACATGTTTTATGTTTATTTATATGATGATGTAGTTATTGATGATCTACATGTAGTTGTTTATGCTATATGCCATGGATGCGTTGTATCTTATGATGTTTCACATGTGATGCATATGGTTATTTTGTCTATATGATGCTATGTGATGTCATTAAGGATACACTGTATGATCCTATACTATGATGCTTGATGATAATCTAATGCAAAATTAGATGATTTTAGATGATCTAAAATGCAAATGTCCTTTGTATGATTATGCAGTTTATGTGATGATCTACATGTACTTGTCTATGTTTTTTATTTTTTTGTTGACATTATGTTATGATGCAAATGTAAATGGATGATCTAATGCACTTATTATGTATGCAAATGATTTAATCATGTCAATGACTATCTCATGTGATATGATATGCAATTTATGCTATGTTTTTGTTATGTCCAAATGTACTCAATCGACACAGAAATGATAGGATGATAGATAGAAGACTAGCTGATAGAAGAAATGTGAATGAAAGGATCATAAGCTTTTATTTGTATTGATACTCTGCATTTAGGATCCTTATTGCATGGGATACGGATGCAAATGGATATGATATGGATGTGGATGATTTTTCTATCTTGATATTGCAAGTAATTTGAAGTGCTTATTTCATCATTGGGCGATTTTTTTTGTACTTTTTCCAAATGTTGTAAGTTAATACAAGCATCTAGGTATAATTGAACTGAGATGACCTAAGTATTGCTTACATGGATTTTGATTTAGCAAGTTAATACAAGCACCTATGTATAATTGAACTAAGATGACCTAAGTATTTCTTGCATATCAATAGACAAGTATTGTCCCCTTTCATGTTAGACCTTTGATGTCCTCAATGATCTTTTGTTGATCATGTCTTTAGACAAGGCTTCACATTACTAAAGATTAATCCACAAACATCAAACAAAGAAAATAATCATGCCCCCATCATAGCATCTCTAGCTTTTGGCATCGTTGAGTAGCATAGGAAGATATGATAGAAAAAATCAAGACGTTGTAACCTAACCTGATCACAACCACAAAACATTATTTCATTTAGATGTGTTTTTCTTTCCATAATTTAGATAGAGTCATTTAGAGTGCTGTAGGTACTTGTTTTCTTTGCATTGGATAGGTTGATTTCTTGCTTCAAAACTTCTACTTTGAAAGCAGGTTTTTCTTGCACTTGCCTGCTTGGTGAAAGGTTCCACAATCCTTACTAGTGAGATGGACCCTAAGGGACTAACCTAGTGCCTCGTGGGCCCATTGATAATGGCCTTGCCTACGTGAGGATGCAAAGGCAACGTAGTTTGGGGACGTGGACCGTGGATGGACTAGAGGAGAGATGACAAGATATGGGATGGACAGGAAGTGGAGCCTTGGGGGTGCATTTGATAATGGCCTTGCCTACATGATGATGCAGAGGTAACGTAGTTCAGGGTTGACCCTATGATACTAATGACAGATGCTATGCTAGGCTGACACTATGGATAGGATACTGCATAAGACCGTAGTTGACAAGGTGACAAAAAGAGATAGAGTATCAAGCCATGGTAGGTCATCGTTAGGTTAGACAAGGTACTTTATTATGGAACAGATATAGATCAGATGAGAAATGGTGGTAGGAAGAATGGACACAAGGTGATTGGTTTCCCAAAGATGGAGAAGGCAGTTTCTCACAACACCTGTTTACTAGGTTTTCATCACTTGTTTTTATTTGTATGAAAGCTAAAAGTACACATGATGCCAGTTTGCCAAGTTTTCATCATGGTACCTATCCAAGGTGCCTGTTTGCTAGGTTTTCACCAGAGGATGATTTTTTTATTGTTTTTTTTTAATTTTTTTATTTTAAATTTTTTTTTTAAAATTTTTGCCCCCCCTTACATTGGGGTTCTCTTAGGTATAGAACCGGAAAAGATGCATACTGTTGATTGGGTCATCGAATAGCTCACCCTCTAATGTTGCTAACTAATATGCCCCTAATCCATAGGCAATAATGATGACATAAGGACCAAGCCAGGTGGGCTCAAACTTACCTTTCTTTTCCTGATCTAGTTGATTGCAAGGATTTTCCTTAAGTACTAAATCACTGACATTGAATATCCTAGGACGGACTCAGTGATTGTAGCTTCGTGACATTCTCTGTTAATATGCCTTGAGATGGTTGAAGGTCTATTGCCTTCTTTCTTCTAAGAGCTCTAACTCTTGCAATCTGGAAACTATGTAGTCTTTGTCGGTGATAAGAACTTTTAACGACACCCTTAGGGATGGTAACTTGACCTTGATGGGAAAAATGGCTTCTAACCCATAGACAAGGGTGTAAGGGGTAGCACCTATGGGAGTGCGTATACTATTTCGATAGGCCCACAGAGAAGGATTCAGTTGTATGTGCCAATCACGGCCAGCATCATTGATAGTCTTCATGCGAATTTTTAGGATTATTTTGTTGGATGTCTTTTCTTAGAGGTTTCCTTGAGGATAGTAGGGGGTAGAGAAATGGTGTTGGATTTTGAATTTGTCACAAAGCTCTTGGATATCTTAGTTCTTGAAAGGTCTTCCGTTATCCATGACAATGGATGAGGGAA
The DNA here is from genome assembly GCA_027924645.1 of Cunninghamia lanceolata. Taxonomy (NCBI): domain Eukaryota; kingdom Viridiplantae; phylum Streptophyta; class Pinopsida; order Cupressales; family Cupressaceae; genus Cunninghamia; species Cunninghamia lanceolata. The sequence goes on along the minus strand of BSBN01001320.1, from coordinate 623,389 downwards.
TTCCATATATGTAGATGAGGTAATTGAGGATGAAAGAGGTAATCTGTTTGCCTATGACATTTGTGAGTGGAATGGCTTCAATCCACTTGGTAAAGTATTCAGTGGTGGTTATTATGAACTTGTGGCCATTGGATGATGGTGGGTGAATTTTTCCCACAAGGTTGAGTCCCCATTGACAAAAGAGCCAAGGTGTCGTTAAAGGTCGTAGCTCTTTGAGCTGGTGCATGTATCAGGTTTCCATGTATCTGGCACTGTTTACACTTCTTCACAAACTTGTTGATAACTAAGAGGGGGGGTGAATCAGTTATCCTAATTATTTCTGCTTTCTGAACTTTATTAATAATCAATGTAACATTAATTCAAATGAGCAAACATAACCATGAAATGGAAATACACATGACACAATATTTTTGACATGGAAACCCTGTTAAGGGAGAAAACCATGGGGTGATTAACCCAAGATTGTATTCTCTATTAGAAGAATGGAAATACAAAATGACACTTGCCAATTAGGGCTCACTGCCCAAGCACATTGCTCACAAGAAGGCACACTACCTACAAGAGACACACTGTCTAAAAAAAGAATGTTATACAATACTTGAACTGATTGGAAGCATCTACATATGCTGGAGTTCAGTTCCAGTTAGGCTCAGTACACTGATCTGCTACACTTCATCTTTCCTCTTCTCTTATACTGCTTTCCTTTCACATACCGGACCTTCCTTACTACTTCTACATTGCTCTTCTACTTTTATTCACTTATAACTAACAACCATAACACATCTCACAACTAAATCCATCGTGTATATATATCCACACAAGTGATTTCATCACCTTTCTAGTCAGCACCCAGAATAGTCAATCTTTTCACAAACTCTAATCTGTCGGATGAATCCTTGCACATCAAGTAATGTGGATTAAGGATATACTTGTGGAAATCATTAATAATGTTGGCCAAACATAATTTATGCCTTCATAACCTTTACCAACATCAGTAACACATCCGGAATAAAGTCTGATGTTCTGCCAGTCAGTTCTTCCTCTGTTCACACTGCCAATTAGGAACCTGATACTCAAGTATTCATATCTTTTTCCTCATCTATCACCGGAGGCTAAATCCTTGGAATCTATCACTCAAGGTAGTCCTCTTAACTTCCCCAAATCTGCACTTCACCAAGACACTTCCTCCAAGAGATCCGGACCTGTCTATCGGACCTCGCCACATGCTCTGTTCTTGGTTACCGGACCACAACATTCTTCACTCTGACTTCTGGTAGAGACACATCATGTCTTGTGGATGTGTGGGATGAACTTTGTTTCCATCAATGACAACATTCATGAATCCATATAGTGTCTCTTGCCAACAATCTCCCCCTTTGGCATTGATGGCAACACTTAGTGAAAAATGACTAAGTGTTTACACTACGCTCCCCCTTGGCTAATGCTCTGTTTTTATATACATTTTCTGGAACTCCCCCTTAGTTGGATTCCTCATTTTTCACTGCTCCTCACTCCCCCTTTGACATCAATGGCAAAGGGTAGGGTCCGCATACCAAAATTTTCAAAAATTTAACTATACTTAGCCGCATATTACATACTCACATAAACTAAAGAATGTCTGCAATATTTGTCTTCAATTGGACGAGTTCTGCAGCCCAACTTTGCTTCATTCTATCCAAAATTAAAATGTGGCCACTCAACAAGAATGCAAAAGCTTCTACCCTCTTAAGATCTATCAGATCATTGGTCCGAGTGGTAGTCTGAGTATCACTTATGGCCTCATGCATGGCCTCTAACTTAGGGATAATGATCCTTCTAAGTTCACCCATCCAGCTAATTATGTTCTTCCTTTCCTTCTCAAAATTCTTTATTGCATTTGTGATTACAATAGTCTGACACTCTTGATTTACTAAGGAGGATGAGAGAGGATCAAAACTTTGAGACAAACTTAGTAGTTTATCCTCTTGCTCTTTTATTTTCTTCTCAATCTCCACTGTTGTTTTGGACTAGGAAATACAAAATTTGTATACTTCTCTGCCATCTTTAAGAGAGTTTTCTAAGCTCTTTATCCCAATATTCATATTTCTCTTATCATTAATGATCAACCCTTGTACCTCTAAGAATCTCTTATCCAAAAACTCCTTCCAGACCTTTTCTTCAGCTGACTTTTCTAGAGAATCAAAATGTGTACTAACACTGCTGACTAGAGTTTTGAGATTATCGGAAGAGGAGGCTGTGGGATCCTTCTAAAAAGATGGCATGATCTTTTCCAAAACTCTGGATGCTACCTCTATAAGCTCACAGTCTTCCATGTGAGATTTCAGTAGTTTCTCTTTCGCCTTCGCATTTGGAAATGAAGCTATTTTCATTGTTTGCACCGGTGATAGAGAGTCAAAATCTAATGGCCCTTTTAATAGTTCCGGTTCATCAATCTCCATAGTTGCCTTTGTCAAAAAGTCCTTGACTGATTCTATAGTGTCTCTTGCCGGAGACAGATTTTTCTTTTCTTTTGCAGTCATAGAACTATCTCTTGGAGCTTTTTCTCCTTCTACATTCTTACCACTAGCAGTTGTGGTCTTCTCTCCTTCTGCAAACTTGGTACTCTCATCTTCTTTTCCCTTCACCTCTACTTCTTTCTCCTTTATTCTTTCTTCTCCTTTGGATCCGGAGTCAGTAGGGGAAACTGGAGGAATGATGTTAGTCTGTTCATGGACCACCTCTTCTGGAGCAGAGGATTCCAAGTCCTTAGCTATTTCTGTACTAGAGTCCATTACCTCTTCTGTCATTTTCTCAGTAGACTCTTCTGCAACACTTGTGGTCGAGGGGTCAGTACCCAAGTCCTCTATAATTGGAATGTTGAATTTCTTAAAAGCATTTTGGAAGATCTCTTCAGTCTCTTTTGCCACTTTGTCGGTTTCACCAAGCATTAGCTGATTCATCCTGGCTTTGCTCCTGAACTCATCCTTACAATCTTTGAATACCATGTTCATTTTTTGTGGAGTGATTGAAGGGAAGAGCTGAATGGTGACCTGTTCCCAGATCTTGAGATCATTTTCTCGAGCATTATTTTTCCTCATTTCAAGCCTTTTCTCTAAGCTTTTGGGAATTATAGAGATAATTTCAATAAAATCTTTGTTGTAAGTGTTCAAAAACTGAACTGTGGCTTCCTCCAGAATCTTTTTATCTGCTTCATTATATTCATCATAGAATTCTGTTAAGGGTTGCCAGTTTCCATCCACAGTGACTTCTTTCACTACAACATCTAAGGATAGAGTGGGTTTTTCAACAAATTCTTCTTCCTTCTCTTCTTCTCCTTGACTGGTAGGGTGTTCACCAGATGATTTCTTCTTCTTCTTCAGTTTCTTTATTTCTTCATCTGATTCAGTTTCCTCATCATCCTTTAGGCTAACATAGGACCTTGTTGCCTTTTTCTTTGTTCTCTTTTCTCCTTTTTCAGATGATTGTGCTTTCGGTTCTGATGTCTTTGAGCCTTTGGCAGTGGTAGGTGCAGATCTTTTTGATGATCTGGTCTGGGTGGAAGGTTTTGCTGGAGCACTTCCTCATTTTTCTTTTTTGCCTTCTTCTTCTCTTCCTCAGCCCTTTCCATCTTTTTCCTGTGGGCATCAAGTGCCTCCTTTGAGATGCCAAGACCTTGGGCAACATTTTCTACTTCTTTTCTCACCTTCCTCTTGATCTCTAGTTCTCTAAGTTCCACATGAATCTTTACACTCAGCTCCTCAAAGGTTCCAAACCTTTCTGCCTTTGGATCCTTTGGCTGACTTAGCATGTGTTGAACATGCAGCTCCACAATTTGTTCATCAACTTCATACCCCATGGGCATGATCCATACAGTTCTTGGTTCTACTACATCCATTAGGCATTGATTAGTCTCTACCATAAAACAAACTATCTTTGTATTTCTCAACAAGAGACTGGGTAATCCTTTCTCTTGCTTGCATCATGTTCTAAAAATTCTTGAAATATCCCCACAGAGCTGTATTTTGTGCTTTGTTATCACCAAGTCCATGCAAATAATCTCTAATTTGGATAGCCACTGGTCTATCATTCTCCCACACCCAGCCACTAGATCCGAGAAGCTCATTCATAAAGTAGAAGAATAAGCACAATATTAATCCACCATACTTGAATGAATTCTTTTTATCTTTCTTTATTTTCTGCAGATTCTCTAAGAGTTGGTTCAAGAGAAGCTGACAAAGATCATAGTCTGCATCCTTTCTTAGCATTTCATAAGCGGTGTAGATGGCTATTCCAGGTACTAAATTTTCCCTGCTAGAATGATATAATTTATATCCAATGATCATGGAGGCATACTTGACATCCAAATCAGAGATGTCATCTACCGTCATTACTCTTTTGTCAAACTTGGATCCGGTAGCCTCACTCACAGTTTGATTCTTCACAGATTTAAGAATAGGAATCCCACCGGATGAGTGTAATTCGGTAACTGCCTTGATGGCATCTTTTGTGATTTTGAATGGTTCATTTAACCACATGAAGTTGTCATGGATTCTGCTCAAAATATACCTGACCCATTCATCCTTAGTAAAATAGGGGAAATGTATGTATTGTGCAAAGTGCTTATTCCGGAGGCCCTTGTACTAGGGTTTGAGCTCAAAAGCATCGTCTATCAATTGTTTGTGATAGATATCCCTTAGTTTGAATTCCCCAAACTCTTCAACATTTGCGTGTATGTAAATCCTAATATCTTCTGTGTGTAAAACACCATGCAGAACACTGGAGAAGGCTCCTAGGGGATCTACCTCCAAGGATTTGTATGGATGCTTCTTAAATATGGGGCAAGGTCTATTAGAAATCTTTACTATATTTAGAGTAACCATCATTAAGAAATCTTACTGAGAGATATCAAGAACGAAGAATACCGTTTACGCTATTTAGGGCACACACGATGAAATCTGGATTGAGCTGTATGAATAATCATCTTGATCTTTGGGAGAAGTAGTTGTAGAGCTCCTTTTCTCTCTTCTTCTTGAATGTAGAATGAACAAGTGATTAATGAGAAAACCCTTATATTGCTTTGCAAACCCTAATGTCAGGTTGTAATAAATGCTCAACCTAAGTTATTCCGGTTGGCCTTATTCGGATGACTTGAAGAATCGGATTAGTCTTGATCTTTAAACATCATGCGAATCTTTCAAATCTTAACCATAGTTTGTTTGGATGTTTCCCTTATGAACCCTTCAATCCGTAACTCTTCTTGTGCCAGTTCCGGCACCAATTGACTGGCTGGGGGAACAAGGTTTTCTTTGTGCCTCCCCCTGAGCCAGAGCTCACTTTTTAATTTCTGGAAGGAATATCAGCACCAGAGTCTGGTGCTTATCCATCCTCTACATTCACTATACTTTTCTTCACCCAAATCTTGTTCATCTCACTTTGAACTTCCTCTGCATTCACTTTTTGTTTTCCCTTATCTTGATTCTGATTATGATATACTGGACCTCTTTTGTCCTGATTCTTGCTTCTACAAAATTTTGCAATATGACCGGATCTATTGCAAATTTGGCAAACAACATTTCTTTGCATATTTGATTGATATCCTCTTGATCTGCATTGATTAGCCATATGACCTATTCTATTGCATGTAAAGTATCTACCATTGAATGATTTGTTCATTTGTATATTTCTGCATTCATGAGATTTGTGACCATACCTTTTGCAGTTAAAACACTGTCTGGAGAAGGATGAATTAGTCTGATTAATTCTCTTTCTGCACTGATTAGCTTTATGACCAAATTTATTGCAGTTGTGGCAGTATCCATTGAAGGATGGATATCTTTGAGCATTAGGCTGTCTTACCAGAGGTCTTCTAGACCTGTTCCTTGGATTTTCTGATCCAAAATTCTTCTAACCGCATCCAGAGCTTTCTCCTTTCTCATATCCCAAACCACACTTGTCATCTGCCCTCTTTTGACTTCCAAGAAGAACTTCAAGTTGAGCAGAACTTATCTTGAATTTCTCTTTATATTCATTTGTTGTTTGAAGATCCCCTTTGAGAGAGACAATTTGATCCTCAAGTTTTTCTTCATTATCTTTAGCATCTTCAAGATTGATGCAGAGGCATCCACACTAAAACCTTGACTTACAGCATGTATGTCTACAACCCATCATCATCATCATCATATTTCCCTTAACACTGTCAGCATCATCATATTCGGCAAGCGCAAACATCCTGCATCCACACTAAAACCTTGACATACAGCATGTATGTCTACAACCCATCATCATCATCATCATATTTCCCTTAACACTGTCAGCATCATCATATTCGACTATCGGCAGCATCATCATATTCAGCAAGCGCAAACATCCTCCTGATGTTCACTGTTCATCTTACCGCCAAACGCTTTCTGCAGCATCATGATGTTCAACATCATGTTCATCAGCAGGATATAAAATATCCAGTTCCCTCCATATATCCTGATGACGACAACTTCATGCACCTTTCCTTCGATGCTTACGTCACCCTGATATCCTGATGATGATTATCCTGATGACGATGACGTCACATGCAGTTCCTTCAATATCCTGTTGTCGGCCAAACTTAACATTATCGGCCTGCGATGGTTTTATCAACCCGATCTTCTACCTTATGCCGATACGCTCCTCCTCAGCAACACCTGATGATGATCACCCCGAAACGCATTCACCTTATGCAAACGATTGCATCATGCTCACCTCCATCTACTTGGATGACACCCAAAGTAACCACAGGATATACACAGAAATATCCTGATGATGCCGTTGCGATGGATTTTCCAACCTTAGCGAATTTTCAATCCGTCGAACCTCCTGGGGTGACCCGATCTGCTTCCTGGACAACTTTCCAAACTCTAACAACCAACACGACCTAGCACATACCCATGCTAGGGTTCTCAACACCTCTCGACTGCGATCCTGCAAACATGCATGCAAACAAACAGAAAATGTAGACTAAACCCTAAGCTATTATACATGGCCATTCCACCGATTCAACAAATCAACCGGTGGAATGGATCAGCGAATCCATGCAACCACCAGAACAGCGAATCGATCACACAATGGAATCCAAACAGAGAATTGACACAACAGGATCTCTTTATTGATTTCAAAAGATGCAAATACAATATTCTGTCTCTCTCTCTGTCTCACTCTCTGCAAAGTCTGATCAATGATATGCAATGCTACTTAATCTGTATCTATGTCTAAAACCAACCGATCCTAATGCATAAATAGGATCTCTTGCGAGTACTACTGACCCGACTCCAAGTGGCTAGGAGCTTCCAAGTGGCTGCAAGGATCCAACCGAACTAACAGCATAACAGCTGTCCTAACAACCTAGCTAAAAAATAGTAAAGTATGGTCAACATGACCTTATTACATGCATTGGTCTTATCAGACCTTCTTGGAAACATTAACCAGACCTATAACAAACTAACTGCCTCATGGAGGCCAGCTGTCAGGTAGGTGCTCCTGCACCATACTCCCCAACAGAAAAGAACTCATGTCCCATGAGTTAGGTTGTGGAAGTCCTCCACCTTTACACTTTGCCTTTGCAGTGTCTTGACCTGTTCCAGCTTTGTCCTCTGCTGGCTCTCGGCTGCTCCAAGATTTCTGAACTGTAACTTGCTGTCTTGCAAGTAAATCCTCATGCCTGTCAATGTAGGCCCTTCTCTCACATACCTTGTGTTTGTCAGGTTGTCTGACCAGAACCTCTGTCTGAACTGCCTCTTGAACTTCTGTAATGTTCAACTCTGTCTTTCTTTCAACCTTTATAGGACAAACAATAGTCCCAACTATGACAACATCCTTGTCATTTCTCTCAACTGGTTGCTGTTTGCAAACCTATTTCTGAACCTACTGCTGACCTCTGTCAATCACAACTGAAACTGTCTTCAAACTGTTGTCCTTAACAACTCCTTTCCCTGCAGTGTCCGCAACTGCCTTTATGCCTGCTCCTATAGGCATCTGCACAAACTCCTTCTTTCCCACTAAAATGATTTTGGCTGCCCCCTGTGCTGCAGCATCTTCCTACAATGGCATCAACATAATAGTTTTCCCATCTTTCTTGATGGTGTATGTATTAGCATACCCATCATACAGTACCCTCCTATCAAATTGCCATGGTCTACCCAACAGTAGATGACAACATTCCATGGGCAAAATGTCACACAAAACTCTATCATGATATGCTCCAATCTGAAAATCCACATATGCCTGTTCATAGACAAAAAGTGATTGACTATCACTCACCCAAGATGCCTTGTAAGGGTGTTGGTGTGGAATCCTTTCCAAATTCAGTTTATCCACCATTTCCTGAGATACCATGTTGTCTGTTGAACCAGTATCAATGACAACCTTACATACTTTACCTTTGCTCTTGCATGTGGTCTTGAAAAGAGCTCTTCTTTGCATCATATCCTTTGATGCCTGCAAACTAATTTTCCTTAGCATCAATGCTTCTCCCTCCTCAGGATACCCATAACCATCAGGAACTCTATCTCCTTGATAAGTGTTTGAACTTTGCACACTTTGCTCTACTTTCTCTTCTTGCACAAGTTGTACTCTCTTGTCATTCGTTCTATCATTTCTGGATGATGAACCTTTGCTTTCTGGACATTTGAAAAATGGATGACCAAACTCACCACAGGTGTAACACTTTCCTGAAAATGTAGTAGAACCTCTACCACTTCCAAATCTGCCTTTATTACCTTTCCATCCACCTCTGAAATCAGACTGTCCCTGTCCTTTACCAGTGTCTTCTTGACCCTCATTGGTTTGCCTTGTTGTAGGGGCTAATCCTCTTCCCCTCATATTGTTTCCTCTTCCTCTCATGGACTTATCTTGTCTTCTATTCACCTTTTCTTCAATCCTGATTGCCATTTGGTAACAATCCTCCACACTCTTAGGGTTAGCTAAAACTAACTCATCCTGTATGTTCAATCTCAAACCAGCCAAGTACCTAGCTACCTTTTCTACCTCATTCTCATGATGACCAGATCTCATACTCAACTTATAAAACTCCTCAGTATATGCCTTCACATCCATTTCCTTCTGCCTTAAAAATTGCAGCTTCTTAAACATCTGAATTTCATAATCCTTGGGCAAGAATTTACCTTTGATCCTTGCTACCATTTTATCCCATGAAGTGATCTTTGACCTTCCTTGTTTCCTTCTCTCGGATTGTACATAATCCCACCATACCAAAGCATGACCTCCTAACTTGGTCTTTGCAATCTTTACCTTTTGATCCTCAGCAACATCTTCACATTCAAAGTGATTATCAAGTGCAGCAATCCAATCCAGTAACTCATCTTCATTCAAACTTCCATTATACTTGGAAACATCAACCTTTACCTTAGGTTTATCACTCTGCACTACCTTTAACAGTTTCACAAATCTCTGGTCTTCAGCATCCAGATCTTCAGCTACCTCTTCATACTCTTCAACAGCATCTTCATCTTCTTCTGACTCACTGTCTTCCACTTCCCTCTTTTTGTTCTTTTCCAGGGCTACAAGCCTGGCTTGAAGTGCTTCAGCAAGCTCCTTCATCTTCCTCATCTCTCTGGCATGTTTTTCCTTCATCTCCTACAATTCCCTTGCAGTACCATTACCTTTCGGAGGCATTTTGTCAACCTCTCACTTCTCTACCTCTGTCCTTTCGGTGACAGAATCAACACACAACAGGCCAGACCTTTTGCTGAGCTCTGATACCACTATGATGCAGAGGCATCCACACTAAAACCTTGACATATAGCATGTATGTCTACAACCCATCATCATCATCATCATATTTCCCTTAACACTGTCAGCATCATCATATTCGGCTATTGGCAGCATCATCATATTCGGCAAGCGCAAACATCCTCCTGATGTTCACTGTTCATCTTACCGCCAAACGCTTTCTGCAGCATCATGATGTTCAACATCATGTTCATCAGCAGGATATAAAATATCCGGTTCCCTCCATATATCCTGATGACGACAACTTCATGCACCTTTCCTTTGATGCTTACGTCACCCCGATATCCTGATGACGATTATCCTGATGACGATGACGTCACATGCAGTTCCTTCAATATCCTGCTGTCAGCCAAACTTAACATTATCGGCCCGCGATGGTTTTATCAACCCGATCTTCTACCTTATGCCGATACGCTCCTCCTCGGCAACACCTGATGATGATCACCCCGAAACGCATTCACCTTATGCAAATGATTGCATCATGCTCACCTCCATCTACTCGGATGACGCCCGAAGTAACCGCAGGATATACACAGGAATATCCTGATGATGCCGTTGCGATGGATTTTCCAACCTTAGCAAATTTTCAATCCGCCGAACCTCCTGGGGTGACCCAATCTACTTCCTGGACAACTTTCCAGACTCTAACAACCAGCATGACCTAGCACATACCCATGCTAGGGTTCTCAACACCTCTCGACTGCGATCCTGCAAACATGCATGCAAACAAACAGAAAATGTAGACTAAACCCTAAGCTATTATACATGGCCATTCCACCGATTCGACGAATCAACCAGTGGAATGGATCAGCGAATCCATGCAACCACCAGAACAGCGAATCGATCACACAATGGAATCCAAACAGAGAATTGACACAACATGATCTCTTTATTGATTTCAAAAGATGCAAATACAATATTCTGTCTCTCTCTCTGTCTCACTCTCTGCAAAGTCTGATCGATGATATGCAATGCTACTCAATCTGTATCTATGTCTAAAACCAACTGATCCTAATGCATAAATAGGATCTCTTGCGAGTACTACCGACCCGACTCCAAGCGGCTGGGAGCTTCCAAGCGGCTGGGAGGATCCAACCGAACTAACAGCATAATAGCTGTCCTAACAACCTAGCTAAAAATAGTAAAGTATGGTCAACATGACCTTATTACATGCATTGGTCTTATCAGACCTTCTTGGAAACATTAACCAGACCTATAACAAACTAACTGCCTCATGGAGGCCAGCTGTCAGGTAGGTGCTCCTGCACCAAAGATCAGATTCAAGATGTCTAATAATTCTATCCATCTGGTGGCAATCTTCTGATTTCTTTTTGAGAGATTGTCTTAGATTATCTTCAATTTTTCTTTTTTCTTCAACTTCTTGGGTAAACTTCATAACTCCTGATTCCATTTCATGTCTTACCATAATGATTTCTTTTGATAACTTTTCACACAACTTGGTTTTCTCCTTCAGCTCTTCATTTGCATCATTTGCTTCACTTTGTCTTGCCAATTGCTGAAGCAGCTCCTTTCTCTTTTTCATAGAGAGACTTAGTTTGTCTTTTAGTTCTCTCATGAAATCATCAATCTATTTGAGTCTTTCTTTTAATTCATTGACTTCAGAGTTTGACTGTTCAAGATCATCAAGGGCAGTCTTGAGTTGCTCCCTTAAACCATATGCATCCATTTGAATTCCCAGATCTTCCTCAAGTTGTTAGACTCTGTTAGGAGGAACTTGGCTCTGATACCAATTGTTGATAACTGAGAGGGGGGGTGAATCAATTATCCTAATTATTTCTACTTTCTGAACTTTATTAATAATCAATGTAACATTAATTAAAATGAGCAAACATAACCATGAAATGGAAATACACATGACACAATATTTTTGACGTGGAAACCCTGTTAAGGGAGAAAACCATGGGGTGATTAACCCAAGATTGTATTCTCTATTAGAAGAATGGAAATACAAAATGGCACTTGCCAATTAGGGCTCACTGCCCGAGCACACTGCCTACCAAAAGAATGTTATACAATACTTGAACTGATTGGAAGCATCTACATATGCTAGAGTTCAGTTTCGGTTAGGCTCAGTACACTGATCTGCTGTACTTCATCTTTCCTCTTCTCTTATGCTTCTTTCCTTTCACATACCGGACCTTCCTTACTACTTCTGCACTGCTCTTTTGCTTTTTATTTGCTTATAACTAACAACCATAACACATCTCACAACTAAATCCATCATGCATATATATCTGCACAAGTGATTTCATCACCTTTCTAGTCGGCACCTGGAATAGTCAATCTTTTCACAAACTCTGATCTGTCAGGTGAATCCTTGCACATCAAGTAATGCGGATCAAGGATATACTTGTGGAAATCATTAATAATGTTGGCCAAACATAATTTATGCCTTCATAACCTTTACCAACATCAGTAACACATCCAGAATAAAGTCTGATGTTCTGCTAGTCAGTTCTTCCTCTATTCACACTGCCAATTAGGAACCCGACACTCAAGTATTCATATCTTTTTCCTCATCTATCACCTGAGGCTAAATCCTTGGAATCTATCACTCAAGGTAGTCCTCTTGACTTTCCCAAATCTGCACTTCACCAAGACACTTCCTCCAAGAGATCTGGACCTGTCTGTCGGACCTCGCCACATGCTCTATTCTTGTTTACCGAACCACAACATTCTTCACTCTGACTTCCGGTAGAGACACATCATGTCCTGCGGATGTGTGGGATGAACTTTGTTGCCATCAATGACAACATTCATGAATCCATATAGTGTCTCTTGCCAACAAAACTGATATGAATCTATTTCCATGCTCGGCCAGTAGTATCCCAAATGCATGAGTTTCTTAGTTAAAGAAGGACCACTAGAGTGTGTTCTAGAAATTCCTTCGTGTATGTCTCATAAGGTGGTTTGAGATTTTGCACATTCTAAACACTAGAGTAAAGTACCATCTAGACCTCAGCGGTATAGGGTGTCAGCAATAATGGTGTAATGGGAGGTTTGGCGAATGAAGGTGCAACGTTGGTTAGAGGACAAGTTAGGCAGTAGGGTATTATCCTTGAGGTAAGTGTAAACTTTACCATACGAAGGTGAATTAGATATAACTAATAGGTATATGGAGTGTGTTTTAGGAAGATCATAAGCTGGTTGCATAACTGTCTCCACCAGGAACTCATACCATGACTCTTTCTCTGGGATCTCGAGGAGCAATGCAATGGTTGCCAAGGCATCTGTTGCTTTGTTTTCAATGTGAGGTATCTGCTCAAAGGAGATGATCACAAAGTACTCTTTAAAGTCATCGACCATATGCTTGTATGGGATTAACTTGTCATCTTTGGTCTGATAGTTATTGTTGACTTGATTGATTACTAGTTGGGAGTCACCATAGACATGTAGCTCCTTGATTTTCCATTCTACTGCCATTTTGAGACCAATGACCAAGGCCTCATACTCTGCTATATTGTTTGTACATGGGAATAGTAGACAATAAGACTTAGGTATGGTGTCACCGTTAGGAGTGATCAACAAGATTCCTACCTCCAATCCATGGTTTGTATAGGATCCATCAAAGTAGAGTTTACATGAGTGTGTTACGATACTGAATATGGCTTCTTCTGGAAAATCAAATGTCATTGGTGTGGTATCCTGTAATGGTGCCTCTGCTAACTGATCAGCAATGATTTGACCTTTGATAGCCTTCCATTCTACATACTCGATGTCATATTCACTTAACAGCATTACCCACTTGGCTAGGTGACCTATTAGAGATACTTTGCTTAATAGGTATTTTAGTGGATCTATCTTTGCAATAAGCTTGACTGAATGTGCTAGCATGTAATGCCATAGTTTTTGGGAAGCAAAAACCACAGCAAGACATGATCTTTCTATCTAAGAATATTACAGTTCGTAGCCAACCAATGTACAACTGATATAGTAGATAGCCCTTTCTTTGCCTTCATAATCCTGTTGTGCTAATAGGGCACCCAGGGCTGTCTGTGTAGTAGATATGTAAAGTAATAGCTTCTTACCTTGGATAGGTGGCATTAGAATAGGAGGGTTCATGCTTCTCATCCCATCTGAATGGAATGTTTTTATGTAAGAGATAACTGAAAGGTTGGCACTTATTTGCCAGTTGTGATATGAACCGACGGATTGCTTGTAACTTGCCTTGTAGAGACCACAGTTGAGTGATGTTCTTTGGCGGTGGCATCTCCATGATAGGCTTGACTTTGGCAGGATCCACTTCGATCCCATTTGCTGATACAATGAAGCCTAGGAGCTTGCCAAAGGTGACTCCAAACACACATTTCTTTAGGTTCAACCTGACTTTGAAGTGTTTGAGTCTCTGAAAGACCTTCTCTAGTACATCTAGGTGGGATTCCCTTGTTAGTGACTTTGCAAGGATGTCATCTACATAGTCCTCCATTGTGATGTGCATCATATCATGGAAGATAGTGGTCATAGCACGTTGATATGTTGCCCCTACATTCTTTAACCTGAATGACATGACATTCCAGTAGAAGGTGCCCCATGGACAAGTGAAAGCTATTTTATGTTGGTCTTCTAGTGCTATCCTGATTTGATTATATCTAGATAAGCCATCCATAAGAGATAACATGGTATGTCATGTTATCAAGTCAACTATGATATTAATATTAGACAACAAAAAGTCATCCTTGCGGCAAGCTTTGGTTAGATCTCAAAAATCATTGCACAATCTAACTCTGCCATCAGGTTTGGATACTGGTACTATGTTGGATACCCACTCTAGATAGTCTATTGTCCTAATGAACCCTACATCTAGTAGTTTCTTGAGTTCCTCTTTTACTAGTAATGCAATGTGTGGATGCATCTTTTTGAACTTCTCCTTGACTGGTTTGACCCCTAGATCTAGTGGAAGATGATGTAGAATCAAATCTGGATCAAAACTGAGCATATATGTGTATGACCAAGCAAAGTTGACTTGCTTTTTCTTGAAGAATGGTACAAATTTGGTCTTTTCTAGTAGAGATAGAGACTTTGCAAAATGAATGATCTTAGGATTATCCTCTGTTCCAATGTTGACAGGTTCTATAGGCTCCACAACAATCTGAGACTTCTTTTGGTACATGTCAGTGGGGAGAGTGTGAAGTCTTCCATTGTCTAGCACCTCAGAGAGGTTTTCACCATGCGATGCGTCCTTTATTTTTACTATTTTGGGATTTGACACTGCTACAGAACAATTTTCACCATCAGATCCATTTTTTATTTTTACATTTTTGCGACTAGAAGGCTTGGAACCCTCTCCAAAATAAGCCATGGTGTTGAGTTCGATGGCGAAGCTAGCTTTATGGTCTCCTATAGGTAGGTGGTTCCTAAGTTCCATGAAATCAATATAGGTATCATCATTTTGGAACATGTCTAGTTGTAGGGTTCCTTGTAAATCCCAGTCGATAAGTTTAAGATGCACAAGGGGAAGGGGGCCAGAAGATAGATCTGATTCGTTGGGTGTGATAGTTTGAATAGATACATGGTCAAGATTTAGGTTGGTAGGGATAGGATTCGAGATGGTACTTTTCTCCAGATTGTTTATTGTGATGGAACTCTGACCTTCCTTAAAAGTCATACTCTTAGGAGTTGGTGAATCAGACTCTAATGGTCTATGCATTAGCATTTGTCCCTCACAATAGGGGCTATAGGTTTGAATGGTGTCAATTCTTTTTTCTTCATAGGAGTGCTCTATGAGTTCATCCCATTCATACTCATTAGAATCTGTGTCACTGTACTCTTGAAGGTTGTGGATCATTTCCACAAGACAAGCATTTACCTTATCTTTGCCTTTGTCCTTGTATCCTAATCCTTTGTATTTATTTCCAATGAGGATGAAGAGGGTTGGATGGGTTCTATTATTTCTTCTTTTCTTAGGCCAATAAGACCTTGTCCTTCATAGCCCATTCTATGTAGGATAGACTCATCATGCCCATAGATTTCTGTTGGGAGCTTAGTTGGTTCTTGTTGTGTGTTATCTTCCTCTATGTAAAGCCATTGCAAGACATCTCTTTCCTCACTCTCATCTGATAGGGTCCCCCATTTTACAAAGGGAGATGTGGGAGGTTTGGGAGAAGCATAAGGTTTTGGAATGTACTTAGGTGTAGGTCACCCAAAGGATCTCAGAGATAGAGGCATTTTGGCTAAGTTGAGGCTGTGCTCGATGGAGTATTCCCCTACCCCTATATCTTTGATTGTGATTTTCTTCTCCTTGGGCTTGGATGAGGAAGCTTCAGAGATAGGATCATGCTATGAGATGGGGGATGTAGAAGCTCTGTTGTTGGGAATTATGCAATCAGGCTTTGAACGGATAGTGTTGCAATACTGAAAAGGATCTGGATCACCTTGGATGGTGATCTATTTGCCATTGTGAGGAAATTTAATACATTGGTGATAGGTAGAAGGCACAGCTTTCATGGCATGAATCTAGGGTCTACCTAGGAGGATATTATAGGCTAGCTCCTTGTCTAGGACTTGGAAAACAACGTCCTTTATAACTAGTCCAACTTGTATTGGTAACACCACTATTCCTTTAGTAGTTCTTTCCTCTTCATCATAGGCCTTAATAGTGATCTTTTTCCTTGGATCCACTACATTTTTAGAGAACCCTAATGTAAGGACTAGCTTGAGCGTGCAAATATTTAAACTAGCTCCTCCATCAATAAGAACTCTTTTGATACAGTGTTTATGAATGAAGGTGACGATATGCAAGGGTGTATTATGGGGCTGAGACATTGAAAGGTCATCCTATTCGGTAAACGAGATGGTGCTTGAGGAGGTTAGATTTCCTACCATGGCTTGAAACTTCTCTTGGGCCAGGTCCATGGGCACAGTTGTTTCCACTAGGGCTTTATCAAGAATTTCCTTGTGGGAGGGAGACAGACGCAACAACTCTAAGATAGATATGTGGGCAAGAGTTTTCCAAAATTGGTCTATGACACCATACGTATGTGGGTTAGATGGAGAAGGTGACAACCTTGGAGGAAGCATGTTTAATGTGACCTTACCACTATAGGTGATGATGCTACAATTAGTTTTGTTGGGTCCTGATTGTTGGTTGAATGTGACCATATTGACTTGTGGGATGTGCTCTGATATGCAGTTGACAGTATAATTGAATGGTATGCTCGCATAGTTAGCATTGTTGTGTCCATTATTTTGATTCTACCTATTATGATTGTTATTGTTGTTGTTGTTATATGGCCTCTCATGATTAAGGAGTGGATCCATATATGCCACATGTGTCTCGTTAGAGGTATGTTCTTTAGTGCCTACCTAATTTTGGTCAAGTATGTCTTGAATGACATGTTTGAGATAGATATAGTTGTTGGTCGTGTGACCTCTTCCTCTATGATATTAGCAAAAATCTGTATCTTTCCAATAGTGGTTTTATTTGAGGTTCGTAGTCGCTAGTTGGTGGAAGAGTGATCTCATTGTTGGCTAATATCTTTCTTAATGCAGACTCTTGGGACTCTCCTAGTGGTGTGAATTTTTGCCTAGGATTGGAGGTGAACCATGGCTTTGGCTCGCAAGAGAAGGTTTTGTTTGGTGTAGCATTGTTTGTTTCTCCTTTGAGAGTGAAGATTGGTTGATGTTTGGGAGTTGCCACTTTGGCATCAACTACTCCATCATTGACGACATTTTTGTTCTTTGTCCAAAACTTTGACTTGTCCATGGTGTAGTTAGAGTTAGAGGTGTCCTTGTACAACTTTATTTGCCCCTTGGTGACCATAGCTTTCTTAGTAAATAATCCCATCTCAATGAATTTCAAAAATGAGGTAGGGCATTGAATTTGGATTTGGTAACTTAGATCGAGGTTAAGGTTATGGATAGACATCTCCGTCAATTGCTTCTCAGGTATGTCATATGAGCATTTACTCACAAGTTATCTCCATCTTTGTAAGAAAGAGGTGAAAGATTCGCCACCTTTTTTATTTGTATTGCATAGGTCGAGCATGGAAACTTTGTGTTTAATGTTATACGAGAAGTGTGTGATGAACTTGTTTACTAACTCATCAAAAGTTTTGATACCCGGTGGAAGTTGTGAGAACCATTCAATGGCTTGACTACCTAGTCTCATTAAGAAAGTTTCGTTGTGAGCCACTTCCATGCACGTGACATTAAATTCCCTAATGTGATCTCTTAGGTCTCCTTTCTCTTTGTACTTGTCAAACTTAGGAACTTCGGACTGAAAGGGGAAGGGCACCATGTTCAAACTTTTATAAAAGGGATATGGTGCGATGTCTTCCAAAGAATAAGTTTTAGTGGTTGTTCCTATTTTGAGATCCATCATTTGTTGCGTTAGGGTCTCAATTTGTTTCTGCAATGTTTCCATAGGAATATTTGAGTCTGCGACTTTCTTTCCTTTATCCTCACTAGTGTGGTTTTCATGAGTTTCTTCTATGGTCTCTTTTAGTTTGTTGAGATCAAAATCCGAGGGGAGTTTAAGTCCTAAGTTTGCAAGATGAAGAAAGTACCTTTGAGGGTCCTCTTTGAGCACTTTTTCTAGCATGCATTGAAATTTTTGATCTTGGAGGGTTCCTTGGTAATCTTCATGAGAGATTTCCTCATCAATGTCATGAGGGGATACAATGTGGTTGGATGTCCCAACCATTTCAAGTTGTTTTTGGTATTGAGATCTAGTTAAGACCATGTGAGGTGACGTGGGAAGAGGTGGGGTGAAACTAGAGATTTTGGTAAGGTGTTGGTTTACATTGGTGAGAAGAGGATACTTGCAGCGACGTGATTCAAACAAGGGACTCTTTTGATCAATGATTCGAAGTAATTTGGTTGACACAAGATGATAGCCACAAGTAAGGATATCTGGTACCCATTTACTATGTAGAGACTAGTCTTGTACCAAGACCGCTAGTGAAGTTTTATGACCTACTAGGGTTACATGAATTTGAAATGATCTGAAAAGGTCTTGCACTAATCTGATATGGAACCTTGAATTGTTTATGAGAAGACTTGGTAGAAGGCAGATGAGATGACTGATGAAAGAGAGGGTACGCTATGGAAACGAATGGAAAAGGTGACTGCATGGTAGATCTGATATCAGAAACTAAAATAAGGATAAAATGGGTACCTAGAAAACCTAAAAATTTTCTCCCAAAAGATGTGGAAATGCTCACTATTGCGGATGGCAACACAAAATGCGCTGAAACAGAGGATAAATGAGTAGCAAGTTGATGCAAAAGTGTAGTTCTAGTAAATTTTAAAGGTGCAATAATAGATGATAAAAGCTTAGAAAGTCAATACAAATGTGCAGTAGGTTGAGATGGATGCATATCTCTACATGACAGATGCATAGCTCTAGTTTTTTTTATTGTTTTTGTAATTTCTTTGACATGTTTTTCAGTGTTTTTTGGTTTCTTGGTTGCAAGTTGGTGTTTTTGATATGATTTTCTCAATTATGGCAAATAAAACAAAGCAAACACAAAGAAGTTTTCATGATTTTTTGATCTTTTTTTTGTAATTTTATGGACTCTTTTTGAATCAAAAGCAAGTACAAATCCTAGGCTGGATGGGACAATATAAACTAAATTCTCACTATTTATAGATGAGGCATCTTTGGGAGGTGATAATTGCCCTTCCCTACACCAGCTTATAGGGGTTTTTGGCTACTAAAAACAAAGGATGATTAATAAGTGCAACCGTTCGAGTGGTTATACGTGCAGCAACACTACTCTCCATTATGGAGTCCCCCAGCCTACAAGGGTTGCACCTTGGAGGGTTTTAGGGGAGGTTGGCTATTGGTATAACACAACTTCACTCGTTGTTTGAAGTTTTCACTCCAAACACAATTTATTTATAGTGGCTCGACAGGGCTTAGCTTTAGCCTATTACCACTTAAGGTCATTCCTGCTTGGACGGAAGGATATCCAAGGGCATGCCACTCTAAAGGTTTAACACATGTGAAAATGATATGTATGGTATTTTGGTCACCCAAGATAGGGGAGAGCATAGGCTTGGTATCATTCCCAAAAACATGAAAGACAGCGGTTCTTTTCCCCAAATTAAAATGAAAAATACTATATGAGCTAGCTACTTGGGCACACACGTGAGTTGTTAACTTTGAAAGCAAGATAGCAATGGTTCAATTTTATCCTCCTAGTATTGGGACTAGATTCAATTTGTTGATGCAACAAAATCAAGTTACTCCCTTCCTAGTTATAACTAGATGTGATTTTGCATGAACATTCAATTATTGTCCTTTGAAAAGATGATGTGTGTTAACAATACAACTAGAATGACTATCCAACTCTTAACCCTGCAAGTAGATGAGAGAATACCCCTACAAAAAGTGTTAGCATTAGCAAAAAACCACAAAAATAACCTAAAATCATTGTTCAGAGTAGATGCACATCTTCAGAGCCTAAATGTGTAGAAATAAAGCTCAGAAGTGTAGGAATTTGAATAGTATAGAGATAAAAGTTAAAAGCACTGAAATAGAGAGTATATGCACTGTTCGATAGATGCACCGTAATAGAATGGAGATGTGCAGCTTCAAGAGGTAAATGCACCAAAAGGGTAGATGCACTAGAACAGAGCTTAGATGTGCATTAGAATTGTTTAGATGCATCGAATCCCCCTGTGTACAGAACCTTTGCACAAAAACTCAGTTTTTGGGTTAAATTGGGGCAAGGCCCCATGGTGGACACCAAAAATGTTACCAGAAATATTGTCAAAGTTATCAAACTCAATCAATAAACCAATAATCTCAATAGAAATTGCAAGTAACAAAGATTTCAAATAATA